>JAPVLO010000344.1:0-1200000 GCA_027257055.1 Cephalopachus bancanus | reverse complement strand
TTCTCTTCGAATCTAGATAAGAAAGCCTGTTAATTCCAGGGACCTCAGGCCCCTCCCCTTCCTTGTCTAATGCCCATAACCTCTCCAGCAGTTTGCTGTATTGGTGTATCTATCAAACATTTTATACACCTCTCCACAGCATAAGGCGTGCTGCATTCTTTACCTTTACTACTCACCCATTCACTAGCAGGAGGCATCTTAAATCCACACTTCCTAGATAAGAAAACAAAGGTTCAAAGGGACTGAATGCCTACTCCCACGTGCCTCAGTCTAACTTCAAGGCTCGTGCTCTTCACCTGTATTCTTCTGTGAAGACAGTCGGAGAGGCTGGGGAGTTGGCCTATTGGGTGACCCGCTGGGGTTTTCCGGCTGGGATTCCATTTGGTCTACTAGAAGGCTGATGACAAGTGCCAGCTGTCAAGTGTGACGAACAGTGAAGAGTGCAGGCATTGCAACGCCAGAGCAAAATGACAAGATTGCTATCTCCATATCTGAGTGAGGGATGTCACCATCATCTTCCACACCTCAGACGCTCTTCCATGTGGGAACAGACCGGGGCCCGGACGGGGCATTCTCGACCTTAGAGGCGTTATTCTCTTCAGGTAAGACGTCTACGCCTACGGAAGAAGATCCTAATTAAAAAAGTTATCCTAGGACTGCTGGAGTTGGCTGTGAGAAAATGGGCCTGACTGTGGAAGACAGGGCAGGAGTGCAGCGGGAAGGCAGTCCTAGGAGCCGAGCGGGGCGGCTTCCAGGGGAGGACCGGCTTAGGCCTGTCGCTTCCGCCCACCCTGCTCTCTTCACCGTCCCCCTGACTCTCCCTCCAACCTCCTCCCACAGAGGCACCTTCCGGTCCACCTCTCCACCCACCTCCTTCACTCAAGATCTTCCCCCCACCCCGCATTCTTGAAGAACTCCCTCAAACCGAAGCAGACTCTGGGAGAAATACAAATGCCTAATAAGCATAAGAAAAGCTGCCAAGGCGCTCTGGAAACCTGGGAAAAGGAAATTTAAAACAAAGCTAACAAGCTTTGGAAGAGTTTTTAAACAGGGGAGGGGATGTGGTCAGAATATTTTTAAAAATACACCTTTCTTCTACTTGAGATTTTAATGCAATGCATGCTTCTTTGGATACATCTGAAAAAACAAATGATTCCATTTCAGGTTTTTCAAAAATGCAACAACAAATACACTGGTGTTTTGGTACTGAAAAATAAATGTGGGCCGGGCGCAGTGGCTCACACCTATAATCCCAGCATTTTGGGAGACCGAGGCGAGAGGATTGCCTGAGCCCAGGGGTTCGAGACCAGCCTGGGCAACTTGGTGAGACCTCATCTCTACAATCAATCAAAAAATTAGCCCAAGCCGGGCTTGGTGGCTCAGCCTGTAATCCCAGCACTTTGGGAGGCTGAGGTGAGTGGACTGCCTGAGTCCACGGGTTCGAGACCCACCTGGGCAACTTGGCGAGTCCTCATCTCTATAATAAATTTTTTAAAAATTAGCTGGGTGTGGTATCACGCGCCTGTAGTTCCGGCTACTTGGAAGGCTGTGGGGGAAGGATCACCTGAGCCCAGCAGGTCGAGGCTTCCGTGGCTGGGAGCATGTCACTGCATGCCAGCTCAGGTGACAGAGTGAGACTCCAACTCAAAAATAAAAATAAAATAAGACAGAAAGAAAAATGGAAAACTAGTTTTACAGTTACCTGTTACTGTTCTTTTTCCACAATGAAAGACTGCTTTTACCTTGGGACTTTGTAAGGCCAAACAAACAAGAAGGATCAATGAAAAGGCAGCAAAGGGCAAAGCACATCCCACTTGGTCAAATTAACTGAGAAATGTGAGCTGAGTATTCCTTACCTGAGATGCTGGGGAGAAGTGTTTCAGATTTCCGATGTTTCTGAATTGTGGAATATTTACACACACATAAGGAGGGGTCTTGGGAATGAGACCCAAGTCTAAACATGAAATTTATTTATGAAGCCGGGCTCGGTGGCTCAGCCTGTAATCCTGCGCCTTGGGAGGCTGAGGTGAGTGGATTGCCTGAGCCTGCAGGCTCGAGACCCGCCTGGGCAAATTGGTGAGAACTCATCTCTACAATAAATCAAAATGAGCCGGGCATGGTAGCGCGCACCTGTAGTTCCAGTTACTTGGAAGGCTGAGGCGGAAGGATCACCAGAGCCCAGCAGGTGGAGGCTGCGGTGGCCGGGAGCGGCCACTGCACTCCAGTCTGGGCGACAGAGTGAGACTCCAACTCAAAAAAAAATAAAATAAAAAAGAAATTCATTTATGTTTCATATATGCCTATATACATAGCCTGAAGGCAAGTTCATACAATATTTTAAATATGTTTGTGCATTAAACAAAGTGTGTATACACTGAACCACCAGAAAGCAAAGTCACCATCTCAGCCAGACATGTGGTTTCATGACAGCACTCAAAAATTTTTGAATGTTGAGACACTACAGATTCGGATTTTCGGATTGGGAATACTCAAACCGTATTTAGATATGCTACATTTTATTGACTAGAAGACATACCTTTAGAGCGGTGCTGGGATTAACTGCACAACACAGAAGTCTTTGAAAAGGTCTAAGGATGGCAAGTTGGTGTTTTTTTGTTTTGTTTTGTTTTGTAACTCACTCTGTGGCAAGACCTAACTGACCTGAATTCACTTAGCAGCAAAGCCTGAACTGAGTTCACCTGTTCAGTGTGTTTTTAGTCTTTACTGCTCACTGATTACGAAGGTTCCATGTTTCACTGCAGAAGAGATGTTTGATTATGATTACAAGTCTGTTTCATATCCCACTGGAGTATTATTTAATACCCTCTTATGCACGTTATCTTTCTAAAATCTGAAAAATTCGGAATTCCGAAAATCTCTGGTACCAAAGGTTTTGGATAAGGAATTGAGGGCCACCTTCCCCTCATCTCAAGAATTAATAGCTGCATAAGAACATTAAGATGAAAGATACCTCGTAGAGCGTTAAGTCCAACATCTCCCCCTTTCTTTTTTTTTTCTTTTTTTTTGAGTTGGAGTCTCACTCAGTTGCCCAGACTGGAGTGCAGCGGCCGCTCCCGGCCACCGCAGCCTCGACCTGCTGGGCTCCGGCGATCCTTCCGCCTCAGCCTTCCGAGTAGCCGGAACTACAGGCGCGCACTACCACGCCCAGCTAATTTTTTGATTTATTGTAGAGACGAGGTCTCATCAAGTTGCCCAGGCGGGTCTCGAACCCGTGGACTCAGGCAATCCACTCACCTCAGCCTCCCAAGGTGTGGGATTATAGGCTAAGCCACCGAGCCTGGCATCATCTCCCCCTTTCTTTTTTTTTTTTTGAGTTGGAGTCTCACTCTGTCACCCAGACTGGAGTGCAGTGGCCGCTCCCGGCCACCGCAGCCTCGACCTGCTGGGCCCCGGCGATCCTTCTGCCTCAGCCTTCCAAGTAGCCGGAACTACAGGCGCGCGCTACCACACCCGGCTGATTTTTTGATTTGTTGTAGAGATGCGGGTCTCGAACCCGCGGGCTCATCTCCCCCTTTCTAAAGGGTGAATACGAATGCCCACAAGGCAAGAGCTTCCACACACACACACAAATGGTTATGCATAAAGCCGGGCATATCCCCAGCCATATCTCTGATTCTGGAGAAATCCAGTCAGGAATGGCACCTGTGGGATCTTGGCCTCAATCATCTATTTTCACTGCCACAATTCTGACCCAGGCTTTCATCAACCTTCTCACAGAGACTGAGAAAAGCTCAGGGCCAGGTCCCAAAGGTTTTGGATAAGGAATTGAGGGCCACCTTCCCCTCATCTCAAGAATTAATAGCTGCATAAGAACGTTAAGATGAGCCGGGCTCGGTGGCTCAGCCTGTAATCCCGCGCCTTTGGGAGGCTGAGGTGAGTGGATTGTCTGAGCCCGCGGGTTCGAGACCCGCCTGGGCAGCAAGACCTCATCTCTACAATAAATCAAAAAATCAGCCGGGCGTGGTAGTGCATGCCTGTAATTCCGGCTACTCGGAAGGCTGAGGCGGAAGGATTGCTGGAGCCCAGCAGGTGAGGCTGCGGTGGCCGGGAGCAGCCACTGCACTCCAGTCTGGGCGACGGAGTGAGACTCCAACTCAAAAAAAAAAAAAAAAAGTTAAGATGGAAGATACCTTGGAGAGCATTAAGTCCAACATCTCCCCCTTTCTTTTTTTTTCTTTTAGCCGGGCTCGGTGGCTCACCCTGTAATCCTGCGCTTTGGGAGGCTGAGGTGAGTAGATTGCCTGAGCCCGTGGGTTCAAGACCCGCCTGGGCAACTTGGCGAGACCTCATCTCTACAATAAATCAAAAATGAGCCAGCCATGGTAGCTCACGCCTGTAGTTCCAGCTACTTGGAAGGCTGAGGCAGAAGGATCGCCGGAGCCCAGCAGGTCGAGGCTGCGGTGGCTGGGAGCATGCCACTACACTCCAGTCTGTGTGACAGAGTGAGACTCAACTCAAAAAAAAAAAAAGAAAAAGTTTTTTTAACATAGGTTAAAAAAAAAGTATTTGTGCTACACACAAAATTACAGGATTGTTTTATTAAATGTATTAATAGTTTTAAAAAGTACTAACTGATACATTATAGGCGGTGTGGTCCAGTAGCGGAACAAAGGCTAAAACTGCATAAGTGAACATGACCTTCTTTCAACTCTGTAAGTATATCTCTAGGACAAATGTTTAACTTCACTTGGAAATAAAGTCAAAAGTCCACCTGAGTGGGCTTTGAATGGGAGACCCAGGCAGCAGGGCTCTCCTGACGGTCCTGTGTCAGGCCTGCTGGTTGTCCCTGGATTGTCTGCTCTTGTTTTAATGCTGGTCTGCCAACCACACAGAACTCTCCCTCTCTGAAGCTGTCCCACCTCCTCCAAGCATTAGCTTTTCCTGTGCTACGTATTTCTGAAGCTGAATTTCTGTCATTCTTATGTTTTGTTTCTGGATCTAACAGTGATAGATCAGACCACATATATCAGGAACCATGCCTCTCCCTCCAGTCAGAATCTCTCCGATGACTCTCCGATGACTCTCCGATCTGTGGTGGAAGGCCAGGCTGCTAGACCCTCTATGTCTAAAGTCTGCCAAAAAACAAACAAAAGAGCCGGGCTCGGTAGCTCAGCCTGTAATCCCGCGCTTTGGGAGGCTGAGGTGAGTGGATTGCCAGAGCCCGCAGGCTCGAGACCCGCCTGGGCAACTTGGCGAGACCTCATCTCTACATAAATAAAAAAAAAATTAGCCGGGTGTGGTAGCGCACGCCTGTAGTTCCAGCTACTTGGAAGACTGAGGCGGAAGAATCGCCGGAGCCCAGCAGGTCGAGGCTGCAGTGGCCAGGAGCGGCCACTGCACTCCAGTCTGGGTGACAGAGTGAGACTCCAACTGAAAAAAAAAAAAAAAAAAGGCAATCTCCCAGGCCAAGTGCAGCCCGGAAGACTCTCTCTTACTCAAAAACCTTTTCCTCTCTGGTTGCTTCCTGCCTCTCACTGTAATTGTCTCCCTGGCAGAGGAACCACCTGCCCTAAATCTCTGGGGGCTGAACATAGCCTACTGACTGACCCCAGGCTTTCCGTTTAACTCCTTCATGCCAATCCCATGTGGGGTGTGGTAGAGGGAGGTTGTGTAATTTGCCCCTAGAAAATGGCAGAGCAATGACATTAAAACAGATACTTTATTCCACTATGCTAGACAGGCCAGGGAGCCTAGTCCTTCTGACTTTTACAAAGCACTTTCCACTGAGTATTGAATTGGTTATAAATCACCCAACCCTACACCCCTGAGACCCCAGCTCGCTTTTCTGTGACCCACAGCTCTTTTTCTCAGGGAATTCATAAAATGCTTTGCTAAATGCCTTGAATTCCATAAGAAAAGGTGCGGTAGCTCCATGGAAGAAAGAAATATGATTAATTCATGGAGCAAGGAATCTTGAATGTCTACTTTGTCTACCATGGTTTATTCCTGATGAATCCATGTGGGATCCCAGTTATTCATCAATCCTTCCTCTTTTAATAATTCACCAAGTACTCCCTTAGCATGCTGTTCCAGAATCCAAGATGTAACTAAGCTGTAGTGTCTAGAATCCAACTTCTCTTTCATAGAATCAGATTGTGTTATGCATCCCCAGGAACCTTTCTCAGTCTCCCTGCTACCTCAGAGAGATAACCAAAGTGGTTCATTCCCTCATTTATTTATCTATTTCTGGAGATGGGGTCTTGCTATGTTGCCCAGGCTGGCATGTAGCAGTTATTCAAAGG
Source organism: Cephalopachus bancanus (assembly GCA_027257055.1). Classification (NCBI taxonomy): domain Eukaryota; kingdom Metazoa; phylum Chordata; class Mammalia; order Primates; family Tarsiidae; genus Cephalopachus; species Cephalopachus bancanus. Next base: position 1,193,737 of record JAPVLO010000344.1, on the reverse strand, counting down.
TGTGATCATAGCACATTACAGCCTCAAACTCCTGGGATCAAGAGATCCTCCTGGCTCAGCCTCCTGAGTAGCAGGGGCTAGCACATACCACCATGCCCAGCTGTTCACTCCCTCCATTTTAACTTCTTTTCATTGCGACCCCCAGAAAAATCTAATGCAGAGGGTAACTTTAGTCATATTTTGTTTGAGTTTTACTTTTCAGGGCAATGGCTTTACCAGAGCTGTTTCGGAGGAGGGCACACTGCCTGCCTTTTTCTCCCAGGATCTGCCCAAACGGGAGAATCTCTCTAGCCCCATATGATGGCCTCACTTCTAGGTTTGGGAGTTACATGTGCACAATCAGCCTCCTCGTATGTTCCACAGACTTGCTGCTGTTAGCTTTTTTTGGGTTAGAGCTACCTGCAGTTGCTCTGTGGCAGTGTTCTGATTATCCATTGCTGCATAACGAAACTTAATGAGTTAAAATAACACCTTCTCATTGTGTCTCACAGTCCTGTGGGTTGGCTGGGTTCAGCTGACTTTACTCAACCCTACATACACAGGTTCACATTGAGCAGGCGTCCCTGCAAGCTCTTGCTTGGGGTCTTTCGACCTGTCACAGTCAGTCTTCAAGAGCCAGGGCTGGCTATATGGCAGGTGGCCTGTGCAGTCACACAGGGCCCCACATTGAGAAGGGCCAATGCTCTGCTGTCGTAGTCTAGAATCTCTTCATACTTTCTGGACACGGAGCCCTGAGTTTCTGTGTTACGCTGGGTCCTGCAAATTACAGAGCTGGCTCCTGCCGACACTGCAGTCGTCTGCAGGCCTGATGAGGCCAGACATCCAAGATGCCTCATTCACAAGGCTGGCAGCTGATGCGGGGCTGTCCCTGGAGTCTCCACACGTGACGTCTCTGTGTGGCCGGGGCTTCTCAGAGGGAGCGTTTCAAAAGGGAGTGTGCCAAGATAGCCAAGCAGAAGTGAATGTGCTTCCCATGCCCCCACTCGGAAGGCCCAGAGCAGCCCCGGCAATACATCCTGTTGGTCAAGCAGGTCATGACGATGAACACAGATTCAAGAGTGAGGGAACAAGGTTCCACCTCTTTTAAAAACTGACATAATACGAACTGTATGTATGCATCACGTACGTGTTGTTTTGAGTTGAGTATGCATTGTGGAATGGTTACATCGAGCCAATTAACGTATGCTTTACCTCATACACTTACAGACTCCACCTCTTGGTGGGGACCTTGCAAGATCACATTGCAGAAGAGCATGAGACATACCTGTGCTCATCTCGGGCAAATGCATTCTGACACGGGAATATCTGGGACACACCTCTGCTCTGACTGGGTGCTTTGCTTCTCTCAGGCTTCTCTGTGAGCTCTGTCTTCTCTGTAGGCGTTCGTGTGTGGCTGGACAAGATGGCTTCAGGGTGCTGGCCTGTCTTTTGGCTTCTTTCTAGTCTGACTTTAAAAACGAGGTCTTGCTCGGAATCTCTTCAAGTCAAATAGGTGCCTGCAGGACGCATGCGTAAGAAGGACTTTGATCCAGAGGAGGGGTTGGTGGTGGTGGGGTGCTGAAAGGAGCTCTGATTTCCGCCAGAAGACCTCATGGTGAAGATGAAAAAGAAGGAGGTTTGGAGTTTGATAAACCTAGGAATAAATCCCAGCTCTGCCCTTAGTAGGGAGGGAAGCCTTTATTTATTTATGTACAAGCAGGAGGCTTTGATATGTAAGTCAAGACACTGAGGCTGCCAGAGGCTTATCTCCCTCCTAATAGCACATTAGTATACTAATGATACTCCCACAGGTGCTGGTGATGATGAAGTGGAACAATGTCTCAGGTGCTCCAAAGACTATAAGCACTATTATTATTATCATTTTTTGAGTTGGAGTCTCACTCCATCGCCCAGACTGGAGTGCAGTGGCCGCTCCCGGCCACCGCAGCCTCGACCCTCTGGGCTCCGGTGATCCTTCCGCCTCAGTCTTCCAAGTAGCTGGAACTACAGGTGCGCGCTACCACACCTGGCTAATTTTTTGATTTATGAGTTCTCGCCAAGTTGCCCAGGCGGGTCTCAAACCCGCAGGCTTAGGCAATCCACTCACCTCCCAAAGTGCGGGATTACAGGCTGAGCCACTGAGCCCGGCTAGTACTATTATTAATAATTACATCACTTGTCCTTTTAGGTTTCTTTTGCCCTGGAAACTCATGGCTGAGTTATCAAACCCACCTAGATGCTCCAGGGTGAATCACGAGAGTAGACGTAAAGAAAATAAACTTAGAGTGATGTGGCTCAGAAGTTTCCATGCTAGAAGCTATCGTGGGAGGTGTTGGTTGCTACCTGTCCACACGGAGGGTGGGCAGAACTAGTAACTAGCGTTTACTGAGCAGGGGGCTTCAATGTGTCAGGAACCTTTGATTCGATTCCCATCACGACCCTGTGTGGTGGGTACTGCTATATTCCTAACCTTAAAGATGAAGAAATGGTGATTTGGTGAGGACAGCAATTGGGGAAAAATTGCTAAGGTGGTAAGTGGTGGGCCAGGATCCAAACTGAGGTCTCACCCCAGGGCCTGTGCTTGCCCCCTCCTGACATATGGCCTTCCACACGGACAAAAAGTGCTCACAGTTTTGAACCCTTTGCATGTAACTTGAGATCCCAGGCTCTTGTCTAGCGACTGATTTGGGCACAGAAGGCCCTAGTATTTGACGACCAAGCCTGGTTACAGGACCCTGCAGGGGAAGAGTTCCCAAAGCCACCTGATTTTCAGGCTGTTGTGTGAATTCCCTGGAGGGTTCTCTAGAGGTGGGCTGGTTCCTCCTGCATGTGGCTTGTAGCTTTCAGCCAAGGCCTCTGACATTTGGTATTTTTCCTGGCAAGCAGCCAAGGGGACTGAGTATTTCTGTTTTCTTTTACTTTCATTCTTAACCATTTCCTCTCAAAACAATCACAAAGGATCTCAGAGATTTTACTAGAGCATTTAAAAGCCTTGTTTGTGAGGGAAAGTTTATAGCTGGGAAAAAAAGAGGGGAAAATGATGATTGAGTAAAAGGAAGAAACAGGCCCTTAAAATTGTTCACAGAACTCAGAAAGTCCTTGAACCAGAAAGCCTCAAGCAGTTTTCAAACTGCTTAAATTCCTCAAAAGAGAGGTGCTCTCTAAGTGTAAATATATGGTCAGGTCCTCTTAAGGAGCTGTGGGAATCCAGAAAGTCCTCACCATTTTCTTCTGGCAAACGTTTACAATGGCCTTCTCTTTCCTAATGTTGAATTCCCAAACTTGCGGAAAAGTAGTAGAATTGCTGCTTTTAAGTTTGGGCCCTTTCTTGTCCCTCTTCTACTCATTTGGAAAAGGTGCTGGCAGCTGTTCACAAACCACGGATATGGCTGGTTGGCTCTAGTGTCCTCCCCAAGGACTAAAAACTTTTTCCTCCTTATTTTTTGATCACTTAACTACCTGCCCTGCCCTGTTGCAAGTACTGTACACATGATAACTCATGGAACCTTCACAATCCCAAGAGATCCTTTATAATTATACCCCTGTTTGACAGATAAGGACACTGAGGCTTGCAGAGGCTAAGAAACATGTCCTGGGTCCCCTGGCTATGAAGTGGGGTGACTGTTTGTTGGGAGAGGCTTTGTTCCATAGCAGCAGGGTGGCACCAAGTTCATACAAGGCCTGAATTAAAACGAGGCTCTGCGCCTCCCAGAACCATCAGCCAACTCACGACTGTAACCATTTCCAATGAAACCTATGGCACTACTCCCATGGGAAATGAAGCATATCTAGGCCCTGATGTATCTTCTGTCCTCCTTCCTTAAATAGGCTCAGGGCTTCTACTCCTGTGCAAGTTCGAAAGGAGTCTATTTATTCATTCTCTCATCTGACAAGCATTTACAGACAAACAGGCAATATGACGAAGTGGCAGGAAAGCAGACACTGGAACCAGACTGCTTCGTTTGAATTGTGGCTTGCTCAAGGTCGTACAGCTTGTTTAACCTTTCTATGCCTGATCCCACATGTAAAAGGGGCTAATGATGACACTGACTTCAAGATGGGTTTGCTTTCTTTTGAGTCAAGTCTCACTCTGTCGCCCAGGCTGGAGTACAGTGGCACGCTCACGGCCACTGCAGCCTCGACCTGCTGGGCTCAGGCGATCCTTCCACCTAAGTCTTCCAAGTAGTTGGAACTACTGGAACCACCATGCCTGGCTAATTCTTTTGATTTATCGTAGAGATGAAGTCTCAAACCTCTGGGTCGGGCAATCCTCTTGCCTCGACCTCCCAAGGTGCTGGGGTTATAGGCATGAGTCACTGTGCCTGGCCTTTATTTTATTTTTGGTCAGGGTCTTGCTCTGTCACCCAGACTGGAATGCAGTAGCACAAGCATGGCTCACAGTAGTCTCAAACTCCTAGGTTTAAGGGATCCACCCTCCTCAGCTTCCCGAGTTGCTGGGATTACAGTCACGTGCCACCACATCTGGCTAAGAGGTTTTGATATTTTGTAGAGACAAGGTATCACCATGTTGCTCCGGCTGGTCTCGAGCTCCTGGCCTCAAGCAATCCTCCTGCCTCAGTCTCTCAAAGTACCGGGATTACAGTACTCACGAGTCACTGCTCCCAGTCCACACAGTTGAGTTTTAAATGAGTTAATCCACATGAGCCTCTTAAAACACAGATTTGCATGCAGTACATGTCTAATTAGCGTGAGAAACCGCCAAACAGATGTTTAGGAAACAGAAGTAGACTAGGCACTGGAAACAAAAGGCCGCATCGTAACCTAGTGAGAAGGACAAGGCACCTCCCTTCCTTCAGCGAACACTTTCCCGTGCTCAGCACCAGGCACCAGGGCTTTGCCAACTAAGTGAAACATCCCACTGCAAATGTTCACCCACTACCAAAAGAGAAACGAACGATGTCCACTTGGTGTGATGGACACTGAACCCGGGGTAGAGCATATGGGGGCAGGAGGGTTTGGGGTCAGAGGAGGCTTCTCCCAGGAGCCCAAGCCGAGACCTGAGGGATGAGGAGGAATTTGAATCACTAGCCACAGTGTGAACCACAAGGCCTGCAGAGGGCCTGGGGCACGTGACTGTGAACAGCACAGGCAGAAGCAGGAAGGAGTAAAGCAGGGAGCTCCATCTGGCTGGGATACGTGGGACAGGGCTAGGAAGAGATTAGGAGGTGGGAACAAAGGGGGCATCTGCTTGTCCAAGGCCTTCAGGGCTCTGCAGAGGATGCTGGAGTTGGTCTTACATGCAACTGGAGCCATGGAGAGCTTGACCTCAAGGAAAGATACAATCAGGTAATCCAGGCCAGATGAGAGCTGAAGCCAGGGCTCCATTTGCACCAACACTCCTGGTGAGGAGCAAGGACCTGCACTGGAGTGGCCATGGCTATGGAGAACAGGAGGCACTCAGAGGTAACAGGAAGGACTGCTAGAATGCAACGACTGACTAGAGAACGGTAGAGCAATAATAGCCTATAGTGCCTTGGAAAGTTGTTTCCTTTTAGCCATCGTGAGTACTTTGTGAGAAAAGTTTGAGAAGTACCAGCAACATAATGGAAAGAATAGAAATTTTTGGAGCTCCTTGCAACTCAATTCAAATCCAGCTCAACCGTTCATTGGTTTCATGGTTAGTATGGAGAACAATCCTCTGTCATAGCTTGTTAGGGCTAATAGCATGTAAAGTGCCTAGTACAGTGCCTAGCACATAGCAAGCACCCGGCACAGGATAGCTATGAGTAACCTGAGATTAGAAAATAAGACATCGGGCCAGGTGCCGTGGCTCACGCCTAGAATCCTAGCAATTTGGGAGGCTGAGGTGAGAGGATTGTCTGAGCCCACGGGTACAAGACCAGCCTGGGCAATCTGTTGAGCCTTCATCTCTACAGTAAGTCGAAAAACTCGCCAGGCATGGTGGCACGCACCTGTAGTTCCAGCTACTTGGAAGGCTGAGGCAGAAGGCTCGCCTGAACCCAGCGGGTCAAGGCTGTGGCGGCTGTGAGAGTGCCTGGGCGATAGAGTGAGATTCCAACTCAAAACAAAAACAAAAAAAAGACATCATCAAAAGTTCAAACCAGACAAGAGTAGTTCTTAGTCTTTTGAATGTCTTAGATGCTTTCATTTTTAAAAACTTTATTGAAGCCGGGCTCGGTGGCTCAGCCTGTAATCCCGCGCCTTTGGGAGGCTGTGAGTGGATTGCCTGAGCCCGCGGGTTCGAGATCCGCCTGGGCAGCGAGACCTCATCTCTACAATAAATCAAAAAAAAAATCAGCTGGGCATGGTAGCGCGCGCCTGTAATTCCGGCTACTCGGAAGGCTGAGGCGGAAGGATCGCCGGAGCCCAGCAGGTCGAGGCTGCGGTGGCCGGGAGCAGCCACTGCACTCCAGTCTGGGTGACAGAGTGAGACTCCAACTCAAAAAAAAAAAAAAAAAAACTTTATTGAGATATAACTCACATACCATACAATTTACCAATTTAAGGTATATAATTCAATGCCTTTTAATATATTCACAGAGTTGTACAACCATGACTGCAATCTAGTTTTAGAAGCTTTTCATCAACCCTAAAAGAAGCTCCAAGTTCATTAGCGGTCATTGGCCATTCTTCCCCATGACCCTTCCACAGCCCTAGGCAACGCCTAATCTACTTTCTGTCTCTGTAGATTTGCTCTTAGATCTTCTCATGATCTGATGAAAGTAGCTTGTACCCTGGAAACACACAAATGTTTGGTACACAATTTCTAGGAAGCCAGAGACCTCAGGTTAAAATTTAAAAGGAATCAACTTCATAAACCCAAACTCAGTCTGCACAAAGTTGGCACCAAAGGGAGCAGCACCCAGTGGTGGTGGTGGACAGCAGGACCTTGCAGCCCTCACTCCGGTATCCCCGCCTGACCTGAGATCTACACACACACACACACACACACACACACACACACACACACACACACACACTTTGCTCCAAAATTTCTACAGATAATCTCCATTTTGAATGTCAGCCCTGGAGACACCATCTCTTTCACTTTTTTCATTTGTTTCCTCTGGAAGCAGCAAAAACCTAAGAGACTCCAGCCAGCAATCAAGAGCAACGTCTCTGAAGATTAGTTTAAGCTAGTGAGGCACTGGCTGCCATTCACCAGGTACTTACTGTGGCCGAGGACTGGGCTGACAATGGTCTCTCTCAAGTTTCCATCCTGGGGGACTCCTCCTGGACATGCTTTTCCTCAGATCCGTGGCAGCTCCTGGTAAATAACATGGTATCGCCATGAGAAGGCTTCTGCCAACAATTTAGGTTTGGCATCGCTGCATCTCGTTCGTTACCTTCCCAGAAGCCAAAAGCAGGAGATGGCGAGAGAACTCTGATCTTAGATAGTAAAAAAAAAAAAAAGAAAGAAAGAAAATGCAATGTTTGAAGCCACTCACAATGGTCCATGCCTGTAGTCTCTGCTACTTGTGGGGCTGCAGTAGTAGTTCAAGACCAGCCTGGGCAACTCAGAGTGACCTTGTCTCAAAAAAAAAAGAAGAAGAAGAAAAAAAGCAACCAATGTTTGATCTTCCTTTGGATGAAGTAGGCAGGTATTGTCATTTAGTATCAAGTTAGAGTTTTGAAAATGTGTGGATCTGACCTCTTTCAAAATAACCAGTGAGAATCTGATCACCAAGGGTAGCTTCTTGGTTTAAATTTTAAACCTTATTACAAAGTTGGTTGAAGAATTCTTCTTCAAGAGAAAAACTAGAAATAACCTGAAGGCACAACAAACTTAGTCGCCTTGGCACTCCCCAGGGGCTCTGGCTTCCACTCACCTCCCCAGCCTCATGCTCCTTCAGCTGCAGATATGCAGAGAGGACTGCTTTTCCTTTTTGTCGCAGAACCCACAAGCTGGTCGTTGACTTGTACTTATTTACTCGCCGACTCTTTGCCTCTCTCTGCCAGCTTGTCAATTCCAGGAAAACGGAGGCCTTGCTTGTTCTACTCCCCACCAAATCCTCAGGGCTCAGAACGGTGCTTGACATACAGGAGGATGTTCGGCAAATAGCTGTGGAATTAAATGTTTATTATCAGAATGGTGAGTGTGAATATAGCTTCTGTTTTCAAAAAGGCTTATACAGATATATCCAGAATATTATTGGATGTATTTAGACTTAAAAACTTGACATTTATTGTAATGTTCAAAATAAAATGTTTTCAAAGTAGAATGCCATTAATAATAACAGTATTTTTTTTTCCTCTTTTAAAGTTTTTCTTTTTGGTTTCACCTATTAAAAATGAACACACATTTAAAAGAAGGAGAATACGCTAAACACAGAGATTAATTTTAAATAGATTAAGGCCTAACCAAAAGCCATAAAACTATTTTTTAAACATATAAAACTTTTAGAAGAAAACATAGAAGTAAATCTTTGTGATCTTGGATTAGGAAAGGCTTCCTAGATATGACAACAGAAGCACAAGTGACATCAGAAAAAGAGACGACTTGGGCTTCATCATAAAGATCACATCAGATTGAAAACTTTCATGCCAAGGGACATAAATCATAAAGCTGATAAAAGACTTGTATCTAGCTGGGCTCGGTGGCTCAGCCTGTAATCCCGTACTTTGGGAGGCCGAGGTGAGTGGATTGCCTGAGCCCGCTGGTTCGAGACCTGCTGGGCAACTTGGCGAGACCTCATCTCTACAATAAAAATTAAAAAATTAGCTGGGTGTGGTAGTGCACGCCTGTAGTTCCAGGTACTTGGAAGGCTGAGGCGGAAGGATTGCCGGAGCCCAGCAGGTCGAGGCTGCGGTGGCCGGGAGCGGCCACTGCACTCCAGTCTGGGTGACAGAGTGAGACTCCGGCTCAAAAAAACAAAAACAGAAACAAAAACAAAAAAGACTTTATCTAGCTGGGCTCGGTGGCTCAGCCTGTAATCCCATGCTTTGGGAGGCCGAGGTGAGTGGATTGCCTGAGCCTGCAGGCTCGAGACCCGCCTGGGCAACTTGGCAAGACCTCATCTCTACAATTACAAGTCTAGGCTCTGGCTGAAGTTGGAAGAACAGAGCTGAGATAGAAATACTGTGCTCCCTGTTCTGCCACTTGCTTTGAGGGTTGAGCTTCTTGACGTTATACTTCCCTTCCTTTTTTCTACATTATGCTCTTTAAAACAGACAAATAGACACAGGAAAACAGTTCATTGAGATATATTTCATATGCCATATAGTTCACCCATCTGAAGCGTCCCAGTCAATGGTTTTTAGTATATTCACAAAGTTGTGCAGCCATCACCACTAAGTTTAGAACATTTTTATCACCCCAAAAAGAAGCCTATACAGTAGCAGTCGCTCCTTATTCCCTCCACCCCCAGCCCTAGGCAACCCCTAACCTACTTTCTGTCTCATGAATTTGCCTGTTTGGGGCATTTCATATAAATGGAACCATACAATGTTTGGTTATTTGTGACTGACTTCTTTCACTTAATATTTTCAAGGTTCATGCATGTATCAGTAGCTTGTTTCTTTTCCCTTGTAAGGATAGATTAAAATGTATTCATCAGTTGATGGAAATTTAGGTGGTTTCTACTTTTTGGCTATCATGAATAATGCTGTAATGAACACTTATTTACAGTGTTTGAGTAGGTCTTTCTTTTATTTTCTTTTTTTTTTTTTTGAGTTGGAGTCTCACTCTGTCGCCCAGACTGGAGTGCAGTGGCCATCCCGGTCACCGCAGCCTTGACCTACTGGACTCCGGCGATCCTTCCGCCTCAGCCTTCCAAGTACCTGGAACTACAGGTGCGCGCTACCACGCCTGGCTAATTTTTTGATTTATTGTAGAGATGAGGTCTCACCAAGTTGCCCAGGTGGGTCTTGAACCCGCGGGCTCAGGCAATCCACTCACCTCAGCCTCCCAAGGCGTGGGATTACAGGCTGAGCCACCGAGCCCGGCTTAGACATAGGTTTTCTTTCTCTTGGATGGATGTCTAGAAACAGAGTTGTTGGGTCATATGGTACCTCTGTTTAACACTTTGAGGAACTGTCAAACTATTTTCCGAAAAGTCTGTAACCATGTAACAGACCCACCAACGACCATGAGGGTTCCCATTTTCCCACGTCCTCGCCAGTGTTTAATGTGGCCTGACTTTGATAACAGCCATTCTGTGGGGTGTGAAGTGGGTCTCTTTGTAGGTTTTGATTGCTTTCCTCTAGTGGCTAATGCTGTTGAGCTTCTTCCCACATGTGTATTCGCCATTTTTTATGTCTTCTTTAGAGAAATGTCTGTTCAGGTCTCTGCCTTTCTAAAATTGTACGTGTTTCCTTTTTATCGTTGTAAGAGTTCTTCATGTAGTCTAGATACAAGTCTTTTTTTTTTTGGAGTTGGAGTCTCACTCTGTTGCCCAGACTGGAGTGCAGTGGCTGCTCCCGGCCACTGCAGCCTCGACCTATTGGGCTTTGGTGATCCTTCTGCCTCAGCCCGGCTAATTTTTGATTTATTGTGGAGATGAGGTTTCGCCAAGTTGGCCAGGCGGGTTTCGAACCTGCGGGCTCAGGCAATCCACTCACCTCGGCCTCCCAAAGCGCTGGGATTACAGGCTGAGCCACCGGCCTGGCCTCACCCTTGCTGGTTTTAAAAATGCACTATGAATGCTCTAAAAATTAGTTTCCTATTTGCATGTATGTGGTACCCATATCCACTGTCCCCCATGCTACATGTGGTGACAATATAGAGAGGATGGACTGTCCCGCTACCATGTTCCTCACAAGTATAATAGCTGGGTGCCCAGGCTGTAAGATCAGCCAGTCAGGACTCCTTCAGTCAATGGGAATTTGGGTTCCCTCGATGTGAAAAGGGGCTAGAGGTGGTGGTACTATTGACTTCATTATGTTACTCTGAAGATAAAGGAAATAATGCATGTAAGGCATTTAGCACAGTGTCTAGCCCAAATAATTTATGTCAAATGTCACTGCAGTAGTTGTGAAAAATAAATGTCATTATTTATAGCAACAGTTAAGGTGAGGGTTGAGATGACTATTAGGAAGGGGGTGAAGCAGGGGTGTAATGTGGCTGAGAGCTGAGCACTGTACTGTGTTAGCATCTTTCTTTTTCTTTTTTTGAGTTGGAGTCTCACTCTGTTGCCCAGGCTGGAGCACAGCAGCACACTCACGGCCACCCCAACGTCAACCTGCTGGGCTCCACTGATCCTTCCGTCTCAGCCTTCCAAGTAGCTGGAACTACAGCACACACTACCATGCCTGGCCAACTTTTATTATTATTATTATTATTTATTGTAGAGATGAGGTCTTGCCAAGTTCCCTAGGTTGGTCTCAAACCCGCAGGCTCAGGCAATCCACTTGCCTCAGCCTCCCAAAGTGCTGGGATGACAGCCAAGCCGCGGAGCCCGCCTGTGTTAGCATCTTAAAAGCAGCTGAGGACAGGAAAGAGGCATAATCTGTTTCTCAGTTCCATTAACTAAGTTAGACAACTATTTTGGATATTTAATCAAGATAGTTGGATAGTTTGCAGCATCCGTTGCTAGGAAACTTTTTTAGAGAGGTTTGCTATAGGTAAGACAGTCAAGTTACCTGAGTCTTTTTCAGAGAATAAGATGTGATTCAAGTATTGCTACAGACAACTACAGGTATTTGGGGCCCCATTTCTTTTTTTTTCTTTTGTTTGAGTTGGAGTCTCACTCTGTCGCCCAGACTGGAGTGCCGTGGCCACTCCCGGCCACCGCAGCCTCGACCTGCTGGGCTCTGGCGATCCTTCCGCCTCAGCCTTCCAAGTAGCTGGAACTACAGGCGTGTGCTACCACGCCCGGCTCATTTTTGATTTATTGTAGAGATGAGGTCTCACTGCCCAGGCGGGTCTCGAACCCGCGGGCTCAGGCAATCCACTCACCTCAGCCTCCCAAAGGCGGGGGATTACAGGCTGAGCCACCGAGCCCCAGCTGGGCCCCATTTCTTATCAGTGGTATCTTATGACAGACTTGTTACTTTAACAAATCATGCCTTTAATTTGAATGACAGAGTCAGCCAGGAAATCTCCTCTCCTCCCCTGAGGCTTATTCTGCTGATATTTTCCTACTGAGAGTAGCAGGAATGTCTAAATATTTTAGTATTTAGTATTAAGAAATTAATATTTCAACTTCTTAGGATAAAGGAAGCATTAGTGAAAATAGCATAATATACACTCTCGAGTCCCCTCCCACTGTGGAAGCTTTTCTGTCCTCTCAATAAATCCTGCTTTCTCACCTAAAAACTTACCATCTTGAGGTTTATTTGCATACTTTTAAAATGGGCTTTAAAACTTTTCTGGATTAACCAAAATTCCTGAAGAAAGAGGGAGAAAGAAATTGAAAGTGTTTACAAGATTCTCCCTTGTCCTCAAATATTCATTCATAACATTTTTGTCACATTCATAGGTCAATTCTCTGAGGAGCACAAGTGAACCTGACATATTCATAGCCAGGCGATTCCACTTGTAACTTTTTTCCAAAAACTTATTGTTATAACCCTGATGGTCATGAAGACGTTTGAGGAAACCGAGACCTGCAATGGGGGAGAAAAATGATTCCTGCTCTCCAGACCATGGTAGATCACGTTTCTCCTTCCTCACCTTGAAACGGGGACAATGGCATCTTCCTTACAGGGCGGGTGGGAGGATTAAGCGAGGCCACACAGGAAAAGCCCACCAAGCACTAAGGTGGTTAATGTGGCAGCCAGAAAGAGGGGACAGGCGCTTTCGCCAAGTGGCGAAATTAAGAGTACACAGAGGGAGGCTGGCCTTCCACATGGCACCGGAGCTGTTTTCAACAGGTGGCACCAGCATGGGCCGAAACTAATGGTCTTTGCAGGAACCTTCTCAGGCTCGGTGATACCGGGCTGGGGTGCCCAGGACAGGGAAAGAGGTGGCTTCGAGGAACCGGGGAGGACTGAGAAACAAGAAAACCAGGAGGCCTGCTGCCACCTGCTGCGTGACTCTCGTCGTCTGTTTTCCCCGTTAAGGAATTGATTTAACGTCTGCCCAGAAAACGGGCGAGATGACATTCGGCCATGCCACATACCCTGAGCCACAAGCGAGTGTTTACCTCATCCTGGAGATTTAATAATGGACTGGACAGAGTCTGGATTAAAGAGCTCACGTCAGCCGGGCTCGGTGGCTCAGCCTGTAATCCCCCGCCTTTGGGAGGCTGAGGTGAGTAGATTGCCTGAGCCCGAGGGTTCGAGACCCGCCTGGGCAGCGAGACCTCATCTCTACAATAAATTAAAAAAAAAAAAAATCAGCCGGGCGTGGTAGCGCGCGCCTGTAGTTCCAGCTACTTGGAAGGCGGAGGCGGAAGGATCGCCGGAGCCCAGCGGTGGAGGCTGCGGTGGCCGGGAGCGGCTACTGCACTCCAGTCTGGGCGACTGAGTGAGACTCCAACTCAAAAAAAAAAGAGCTCACGTCAAGCCTCACTGTGGAGTCGGAAGACAGGGTGAGGGGTGAGGCCTGGCACAAGCTGTTAGGGGTGAACTTGGTAAAGCGTCTGGCTTCCGGCAGGGTTTCATCGTCTCAGGAAAAGCGATTTCCCGCACACGATGCTGCTGCGATCAGGGTTAGCCTCGGCACCTGCTGACTTGGTGCAGCGTGTTTGGCGTTCAAGGAAAAGCGTTTAAAAAGTACAAGGTCTTGGCCGGGCGCCGTGGCCCACGCCTATAATCCCGGCACTTTAGGAGGCCGAGTGGGAGGACTGCCGGAGCCCAGGGATTTGAGACCTGTCTCTACATAAACGAAAGAAAAATTAGCCGGGCGTGGTGGCGCGTGCCTGTAGTTCCCGCGACTCGGAAGGCCGAGGCGGAGGGGTTGCCGGAGCCCAGCGGGTCGAGGCCGCGGTGGCCGGGCGCGAGCCCCTGTCCTCCAGCCTGGGAGACGGAGCGAGGCTCCGACGCAAAAAAAAAGAAAAAGTACAAGGTTTTGGCCGGGCGCAGTGGCTCAAGCCTGTCATCCCAGCACTCTGGGAGTCCGGGGGTTCGAGACCAGCCCTGTCACTCGGGGAGACCTCGTCTCCACAATAAATCGAAAACCCGCCGGGCGTGGTGGCGCACATCCGTGGTTCCAGCGAATCGGAAGGCCGAGGCGGAGAGGTCGCCGGAGCCCAGCGGGTCGAGGCCGCGGTGGCCGGGCGCGTGCCGCCCTCCAGCCTGGGCGACGGAGCGAGACTCCTGGCCTCGGAAAAAGAGGACAAGGACGAGTCTCCCGGCACCTCGGCGTCACCTTGGGCGCCGCCCCGCCGAGCGAGCGACACCCTCGGCTGCAGCCCCGCTCCCGGGCGCGGCTCGCGACGGCCCAAGGTCTGCCCCGCCGCCTTCCCGCGCGCACGCGCCCCCGAGGCCGAGCCCCAGCCCCCGGCCTCGGCCGGCCGCTCGCCGGGGCAGCTCCGGAGGGTGTCCCGCGCGCGGTCCCGGGAGGCGGCGGGGACGCCCGGGTCAGCGCACGCCGCGGGTTCTGCGCCGAGCCCGTACCCGCCCGACGGCGCGGCTCCGCACGCCGCGGGGAGCCCGGACTCGGCCCGGCCACACGCCAGCCCCGGAGGCGGGACGCTTCCCGACGCGGGGTCTGGAAGTCACCTTGGCCCTCGCGGGCCGGGCGGGCGGCGGGAGAGGTCCCAGCCGGCGCACTTTCGCTGGCGCACCGCGCCGCAGGTGGCCGGGCTCCGCCCCCGCCGCGCCGGCCCGCCCCGCCCCTGGCTCGCGCACCGCCCGGCCCGCCGAGGGCCCCGCCTCCCCGGCGCGCGCGAAGAGCCGGCTCCCGGTGCACTCTGGGAATTGTAGTCCTGGTGCGGGCGCCCGCCCCCGGAGAACCGACTCCGGCCTACACGCCCCACGGTGCCTCGCGGCGCCCGCCGCTCCCGGATGTGTGCCTGGCGCCGGAAGAGAAGGCGGCCCCCCTCTCTCGGCCCGGCCATCTTGTGGGGAGAGCTGAAGCAGGCGCTCCTGGCTCGGCGCGGCCCGCTGCAATCCGTGGAGGAACGCGCCGCCGAGCCGCCATCATGCCCGGGCACTTGCAGGAGGGCTTCGGCTGCGTGGTCACCAACCGATTCGACCAGCTATTTGACGACGAGTCGGACCCCTTCGAGGTGCTGAAGGCGGCGGAGAACAAGAAAAAAGAAGCCGGCGGGGGCGGCGTCGGGGGCCCCGGGGCCAAGAACGCCGCTCAGGCCGCGGCCCAGGCCAACTCCACCGCGGCCGGCAAGCAGCTGCGCAAGGAGTCCCAGAAGGACCGCAAGAACCCGCTGCCCCCCAGCGTCGGCGTGGCGGACAAGAAGGAGGAGACGCAGCCGCCCGTGGCGCTCAAGAAAGAAGGTGAAGCGGGCCGGACGCGAGCGAGGCCGGCGGAGGGGAGGAGCGGGCCCGGGCGCCGCGGTCTCGGGAGCTCCGGGCGCGCGGGGCCTCGGCCGCCGTTTCCCCGAGGCCCCGCGACGCGCGCTCGGGCTGCGAGGGTGCCGGCGCATGGTGGCCCGAGCCGCGCCGGAGCCGCCCCTTCGCGCCGGCGTGACCCGGGACGCTGCGGCCGCGGCTCCCGGGGGCGTCTCGCGGCCGCGGGTCCTCGGGGGCTGCCGCCGGCGCCGCGCGTCGGGTGTCGCACGTGCTTCATTGTCCCCGCGCTCCTCGGCTCCCGGGTCCCGCCGCAGCGCGCGAGTCGCCGGGGGCGCTGGAACCGGCGCGCCCCGGAGTCCCCGCTCCCGGCTCCGCTCGCGCGGCCTGGCCGGCCTCGTGGTCGGCGCGCGCAGCATGCTTGGACGGGGCTCCGCAGCCGCCTCCCGGGCCCGGGCTGGCCGGCGTGGCCTTGGCCGTGGCGCTGGCGCCCGCCTGGGTCGTGGGCGAAGCGGGCGGGCGAGAGTGCGTCGCCCTGGCTGCCACGTGCTCCCGAGAGGGCTGTTCCCACGAGCTCCGGCTCGTGCTTCCCACGGGCTTCTGGAGCGCGCAGCCGGGTGTAAGACTCCGGACGGCGGACTCGGGTCGGGCTCGGCCCCGGGATCTCGGCTTTGGGGGACCCGGAATGGAGAACCCAGGACGGAGTGGCGGAGAAGACCCGAGTCGGTCGCGTTAAAGTTGTAGGTCGAGGAAGAGCGCAGTGGGGCGTGAGAGAGCGAGTGTTCGCGCCCCGGCCGAGCGTCCGTCTGGTCGGACGCTTCAGCTTCGTGGCGACCTCGCAGGGGTCAGATCGTTTAATTCCTGAGCGAGGGAGCGCTGACCGGAGTGATTTTTCTTGCCCACTCTAGTCCGAAGAAAGCACACGAGAGAGTTGGGTCTGAAGCATCCATCTCAGGTGTGCCAGGCAGGTGTGTGCATGCAATTTGAATATGTAAAGCAGGAAGCGTGCTTTGAAGTCCTCAGTGTTGACCCTGAAGCCATAAGCTCCTGCTTGGAAAGTAACGTTTTAGTTACTGTTTCACAAATGCATGGCCGGGACTGAAGTCTCCATTCAGTGACCCTTTCCTTGGGAAGACTATTCCGTGTTTCCGACGTTTTCCTTAGGTCGGCATTCAGAGCACTTTTAACCCGAAGCCGCGTAAGACTTAGTAAGCTTACAGATAAAGGGTACTTGTGGAGTGAAAAGTACTCGTCTTGGGATACTGCTGCCCACTGTCAGTGCACTGGGGATCGGTCCGGACACGAGGATCGCGGCCCCCCTCCTTAATGGTAGGAAGGGTTGCTGCCTGATGGCGTCTGTGAGTTGGTCCCCGATCCTGAGCATGCTAGCCTCACTTTGATAGTAAAGTTTGCTGCACGAGTTCTGTAGC
Source organism: Cephalopachus bancanus (assembly GCA_027257055.1). Taxonomy (NCBI): domain Eukaryota; kingdom Metazoa; phylum Chordata; class Mammalia; order Primates; family Tarsiidae; genus Cephalopachus; species Cephalopachus bancanus. Next base: position 1,176,995 of record JAPVLO010000344.1, on the reverse strand, counting down.
TTCTCTTGTCCCCTTGGAGAGCTTGGGAACTGACACAACAGAATGTCGCTGAATGTAGACCGGGGGTTGTTTTTCATAGTAAAACCCTGGAATCCAGTGTGGTGAGTGAGCTTGCAAGTTAGGGATAAATATCATCAGTGGAAGGGTGCGATTTTTTTAATACCAATCATTTTCATGAAGTGAATTTAAGTTTTTCGATTTTGTAAGCCTGATGTTGAATATTGGGTGGAGAAGCAAGCTCACTTGGGTTGTTTGGTTGAGATACCATTCTGAGGACCAGTCTCATAGCTCCACCCAGTTCATTCTTTTTGATGAAATTTCCTTTAATTCCCTGGTGTAAGGGCTCACTTTTGTGGTTGATCCTCTGTGTTACGGGGAATGAGACTTAAAATTTTATTGAAGGGATTGATAGTTACTGTTTGGCTCTAGTTTCAGGTGGTTGAACGATTGGGTGTGTCTTGAGGGAATTTCACTTTCTAAGAACCAGAGTGAAGCAGCTTAAGATCTTGCAAAACCAATTCCTCAGCTGCTTTTCGATTTGTCAGAAGTTGGAATGATAGCATGCCTGCAGTCTTGCAGTCAGTGCATCTAGCCGTCAATACGTTTATTCTTTGGGCCACCAATAATCACATTGGTTGCGTATGTGGACTTCAGACATCAGCAGGATGAAAGCAGTTAGGGGGGAATCAGTAAATGCTTCAGTTACCACTTAGTGTCGCAGGTTTCCTATTTCTTACCTATTAAAAGAGGTCCTTTTGTGTGGGTATTCTGTTTAAAGAGTCTTTGAAAACAAAGATGCTTAACAAGGGCAAATCTCTTAAAAGGCTTTCCATGCATGATAAATAACTATTTCCTATGGTTACATAGCTTTGTCAAAGTTAGACGGGTATGTGTGTACAAACATATACACATGTGTTTTAAAGCTGTGTATTGGGAAAGATGGTACTTTTTGTGTGCCTATAGTTGACAATACTGTACTTTTTTCCTGGTTAAATAGCTTTGTTCTCTAATAATCCTAAATGTCATTTGTTCCCCTTTTTAAAAGATTCGTAATTTTATAGAATTATGAGTCTATTGCAGGTTTTTTCCTTCACATTACATAGAATAACTGACTTCTTTTTTTTGATGGGCTGTATCTAGTGAGTGTTTTGATTTGCTTGGTTATTTATGGATGGATGCGGGTCAGCTTTGGTACTTGTAAAGCCAGAATGTATCACTTGCCTAAAATTTCTTTAAAATTTTTTGAGAGGCTAGTGTCTTGAAAAGTGATGGGAATAATGGCTGCCTACATGACTTCCCAGTAAGGTATCAAAATGCTTTGGTGGAAAATAATTTGGCAAACTAAATAGAAGTTTAAAACAAGTTTATTGCTTTTAAATAGGAATTTCCCTAAAGTACTTGGTTATACCTTAGGAGTGCCCAGTGTTTGCTTTTTTCATCAGGGGAAAGCCTAAACTTTTTGTGTGGTAAAAATAATTTGCTTATGCAGGTTATCTGTCATTTTAGGAATAAGACGAGTTGGAAGAAGACCTGATCAACAACTTCAGGGTGAAGGGAAAATAATTGATAGAAGACCAGAAAGGCGACCACCTCGTGAACGAAGATTTGAAAAGCCACTTGAAGAAAAGGGTGAAGGAGGCGAATTTTCAGTTGATAGGTAAGATTTTGTTATTGACAAAAGGAATCACGTCTTAACAGGGAACTATAAATTGGGCATAATTGTCAGGTAGCGATGTAATTGCTTCTATCAGTTTTTCAAAGAAACATTTGTGTGCATTGCTATGCTTTAGACTTTTGGGTAACAGTTCAAATTTAGATCACTTGCAGGGAATGAAGCACTTCAGTTGAAGTGATGGTCAGTTTCTTTTCCTTGGTCTCCCCAGATGTGGAGTTTAGAGGATAATGTTGTTGGTTAATTGTCAATAGCAAAATAGATTACTACTTACACAGGTTAGATGTGTTTTAATTCCTAAGTGTGTGTACTGGTAAACAGGTTTCACTGGATTATAATGTACAACGAATAACAATGAAAAACTATATGGACTAGTAGTAATGTTTTAGAAAGTGCCAAAATAATTTTCTTGTTTGGAGGCTTTCTAGTTATGGTTTCCATTATGTTTAGAAAGAGACTACTTTGAATTTTCCGAAGCATGTATTTATGGGTTATGAACCCATAAACACGTCCTGATTTTTTTATTCTTTTGAATGGATTTCCCTTATTTTTCTGGAAATCATAGAAGTGTTTTTTAATTTGTATTGCAGACCGATTATTGACCGATCTATTAGAGGCCGTGGTGGTCTTGGAAGAGGTCGAGGGGGCCGTGGACGTGGAATGGGCCGAGGAGATGGATTTGATTCTCGTGGCAAACGTGAATTTGATAGGCATAGTGGAAGTGATAGATCGTAAGTCTCATATTGGTTTTTATTTTATTTTAATATTTTAATCTATTTATTTAATAAACGTTGAACTTCTAGAACTAAGGAGTATTATGTTAACTCAGTTTTGTTAGTTCTTTTTCACATTACAGTGGCCTGAAGCATGAAGACAAACGTGGAGGTAGTGGATCTCACAACTGGGGAACTGTCAAAGACGAATTAACGTTGGTATTCTGATTTTTTAAAATAACTAATTTTAATAGAACTAACCCTGTCCCTGAGTGGAGGCTCATCCTTAGTCTAGTGTGTGTTGCTTGTTTCTGGGATGAAAGTGGATGCTCTGAGAGCTCCTACTTCCCTGGAGAATATCTAATGGGGGCAGGTTTGGGTTAGGGTGTATTGAGTGTATTCAGTATTGTGTTGAATGACCAGTTCTTCTATACTTTGATATGTGTGCTGGTTTTTTCTATGTGGTTATATAGCTTTTTCTAAAACTCTGTGATGAAGTTAATTGAGTATTCTGATTGGTTTTTTATAGTTCCTGTTCTAGCTGTTCACATTCTGGTTGTTAGAAAATTTGCTAAGCTGTTAAAGCCTTGTTTTAGAACTAACTGCCCTGTCCTTTTTAAGTACAAAGCATGTGAACTAGCTTAGCTTAGTTTGTTTTCCCTTAGAGGCCTGGGGGGGTGAATTGAGTAGAAAAAGATGCAGAGACTGTGAGGGTTTTTGAATTTGTGTGTGAAGCACCCTTCAGCTACAGTTAAATGGACCTAGATGCCTTTCTTTTTCTTTCTTTCCTTAGAGAGTCCCCCAAATACATTCAGAAACAAATATCTTATAATTGCAGTGACTTGGATCAAGCAAATGTTACTGAGGAAACACCTGAAGGTGAAGAACATCCAGTGGCAGACACTGAAAATAAGTGAGTGGTTTTGTGTGTGACAGCAATACCCCAGCCTTGAAATCTGTCTGGGTTTTTCCCCATAAGATACTGTTATTTGGTGCTTTCTGACAGGAGAGACTTTTACTGTAACCCCATCTCCTCAAATGATATTTAAAGAGTACATTACATGTACATATTTGACGGTTTGCAAATTTTAATGTGGTTATTTCTGTTTGATGAGTCATTTTACCATCGTCATCAGTGGCACAACATTTTTTCCAAGACAGTTTAAAACTAGAAAACATGACCATTTTATAGTCAACCCATGTTCAATTTGGGTAGAAGGCTTGGTTTTCAAGTCTTTTTCAAGGATGAGGAATTGTAAAGATTCAAGTTAAATGGGTAGAAGTGAGTGAATGCCTTTGATAGTTTCCATTAATTGCTTGCAGCCAGGAGTTCGAGACCAGTCTGGACAACATAGTGAGACACTGTCTCTACCAAAAATAAAGTCTTGTGTTACAGATTATTTAGGGCAGTGATTCTTAGCCAGAGTATATTCAGATCAGTCAAGGAGGGGATGCGCTTTCTAAACTTTTCCTTTTCTTCAGTAAGTGTTGCTGTTAGGATGAACTGCTAATGATGAGCGTATCATGGACTTGATGGGATGAGGAAAAATGAGTTACTATTAGAGGGAGTGTGTTGTTGGGTGATGTTTTGCACTTGATATTGCAAATGTACTTGTGCAAAACTATATGGAATCATAATTTCTCGTGGAAACAATGAAAATGCGATTGGTGAGTTTTTTCTCCTCTTTATTTTATTAACGAGATGTGGGGTACAAGTCGGGATCGGCACATAAGTAGTCTTTGCAAGAGAAGGTTGGGCCTCCAGCTGTTCCTTACTGCCCTTGGTTTTGGATCAGGTGTGATTGGTGGGTTAAATGAACCCTCCATGACATTAAGTTCCCCACAGTGCTCAACTCAACTCTTCTTTAATTAAAGAGCCTTTGTTTTCATCACTTTTGAGTGATCTGCAAAGATTATTACTGTTTACCAGAAGGTACTGATGTACTGATAGGGCATTGAAAACGATTTTTACCTAGCACCCAGAAATCAGATTGAGGGTGTTTGATTTAAAGCAGATGATGATAGCTGGGTGTGATGGCTCATGCCTGTAATCCCAGCACTTTGGGAAGGTGAGGTGGGAGAATCGCTTAAACCCAGGAGTTCATGACCAGCTTGGGCAGCATGGTGAGACCATGTCTTTACAAAAAAACACAAAAGTTAGCTGGGTGTAGTGGTGCCTGCCTATAGTCCCAGGGAGGCTGAGACAGAAGGACCGCTTGAACCCAGGAGGCCAAGACTGGTAAGCTGGGACTGTGCCGCTGCATTCCAGCCTGGTGAGACCCTGTCTCAAAAAAGAGAGAGATGATCACATTAGAGTAGTCTGAGCATAGTAATGTACTTTTCAAATGGAAGTATAAATTTATGAAGCACAACTGTGGCGGACTTTGATTAACTCCCATATGTAGTTTCCAGAGCTTCTATTTGGTTCTTGTTTGATCCTTTGAGCAATTCTTGAAAGGTGGGTGTCAAGGGTTCATGATGTGATAAAAGGTATGCTAAGTTCTATGGGTAATGTGGACCTTTTTTACATCCTTAGTTTTCTTACCTGTGAAGTGACAAAGTGGACTTGGCACCTAGGATGCTTTCAATTCAATGTAAACTCGCTCTAGGAAGTTTTGATAGGGTTTGTCAAACAGTGAAGGGCAGCATCAGGAAAGATATTTGAGCTCTAGGGCTAACTGAATCATCTGCTATCTTTGGAAAGAAGCAAGGCTCCTAGAATAGTAAATGACTTGTTGATGACAATTGGAAATTGAGGTTGTACTAAAATAATGAATTATTCCTAGGTCTGTGCTTTGTTTCTGTAAGAAGAAGAAAGGACAATACTCATTAGTTATGACCTGAGAATTATATTTGGAAATAACTCTTGGTATTAAGTATTGAAGCTAGTGAGTTTTTTGGACAGCTCCACTACTAGTGAATTCAGTCTCCTGCCCATATACAGGTTGGTTTGAAAGTGCAGTTAGGTTATATAGATATTAAGATTGTAGAAACTTGGCTGTTGATTAGATTAACCTTAAGTGCTAGTTGCTGAAATAAAGCATAGAGGAACCTTTCTTTCTTTTCTTTTTCCTTTTTCTTTTCCGTTTCCTTTCCTTTCGAGTCAGGGTCTCTGTCACTTAGTAGCTGGGACTACAGGTGCACACCACTGTACCTGGCTAACTTTTTTGTAGAGATAAGATCTCACTATGTTGCCCAGTCTCACACACCTGGGCTCAAGTGATCATCTCACCTCAGTCTTACAAAAGTGCTGGGATTATTATAGCCACTGTGCCCGGCCAGGAACAGTTCCTTTATATTCCAAAATTTGAAGCCTGGTTGCTCACAGGCGTCCTAGGTGATCACCTCCCATATATGTTATGATTCATATATTGTGTGAAATTAAGGAAATGAAAAGTATTTGCCAAGACAGATCGAGGATTTTACTTACATAAGAGGGTAGTTTTAAAACAAAGTAGTGTTTTTTAAGTAATGTGTATTTTAGGATTTGTAAAGCCAATTCTAGATTGTAGGGTTGATAAATGACCACCTAAGGGGTTATGGAGTTTATGAAGATAAATTATATGTTCTCTAATTATCTATTCTTTAATCAGCAAACACTGAATTCCTGGTCTCTATCAACTTGCGTATTTGCCATTGGGTTACACAGGAAACTATGAAACACTCATCTTTTGAGAATCTTCTTTCTCTTAAAAGATTAGCAGCCAGCTAAGGTTAACTTTCTTACTTACAATCATAAGTGAAATTTTTAAATGTAAATTATATCAGCTCTCGGGCAGGTTTAACACTTAAAAACATTTTTGCAGGGAGAACGAAGTTGAAGAGGTAAAGGAAGAGGGTCCAAAAGAGATGACTTTGGACGAGTGGAAGGCCATTCAAAACAAGGACCGGGCGAAAGTAGAGTTTAATATCCGGAAACCAAATGAAGGTGCTGATGGACAGTGGAAGAAGGGGTTTGTTCTTCACAAATCAAAGAGTGAAGAGGTAAAGTTACTCTTTTGTTTGAAAATATTCAGGTGTGGCTTGAACTGTAGTCCTCTCTTTTCGCATGAATAGTCTGTTTTTTAAAAAGCTCTGCATAGGATCATTTGGGGCAGATAACTTGCTTGGAAAGGAAAATAAGCTGTATTATCATATATTCTAAGAAGTTTTTTCCGCTAATCAATTTATAATTACATTTAATATATAGTCGTGTTTCTTTTTCCTAAAAAGCTATTAGTGGTATGTCATATAGTTATAAGCATTTAGAAATAGTGTAGTTCTTCTCAAAGTTGCAGTTATATATTTGAAATCTTGCCAAACTGGAAATCGTTAATAGACTGTTCAATTAGGTTGAATTTGGGGCATTTTTGTATAACTTAACCTAAAATATAAGTGACTTCGTTTAAATTAAACTTTTTTTGTGTATGTGAGTTGGAGTCACACTCTGTTACCCAGACTGGATGCGGTGGCAGCTCCTGGTCACCACAGCCTTGACCTGCTGGGCTCCAGCGATCCTTCCGCCTCAGCCTTCCAAGTAGCTGGAACTACAGGCGTGTGCTACCACGCCCGGCTAATTTTTGATTTATTGTAGAGATGAGGTCTCGCCAAGTTGCCCAGGCGGGTCTCGAACCCCCAGGCTGAGGCAATCCACTCACCTCAGCCTCCCAAAGCTCTGGGATTACAGGCTGAGCCACCAAGTCTGGCCTAAATTCAACTTTTAAAACTATCTCCCTGTACCATATATAATGGCCAGGGATAGTACCATAGTAAATGGTACTGTCCTTGACTAAGGAATGATACCTTTAAAAAACAATAAATTTGATGGATCTCTCGTTCATGGAAACTAATGAAAATGCACTTGACCCTTGAACTACCTGGGGGTAAGGGACACTCATGCCCCCCACCAGGATATTCAGATCTACAGTCAACTTACCTACTAATAGCCTACTGTTAACCTTGCTGGTAACATAAATAATTGACGCAGTTTAGAGAAGGAAAATGTTACTAAGAAAAGCATAAGGAAGAGAAATATTTACTGTTCATTAAGTGGAAATGGGTATTCACAAAGATATCAGTCCTCATCGGCTTCACTATGAGAAGGTTGAGGGAGAGAAGAGGTCTTGCTGTCTTTGCTCTAGCGGAGACAGAAGATGGTTAAAAACCCAAGTTGCTCAGGGGTCAGCTGTATTTGAAAAAGTCACTCTGGTGACTTGATTTGGTAGCTTCTATTTAAGCCAGGGGCATGTTCTTAAAGGAGTGTCTCAGTGCTGCATCCTGTTAGGGCTTATGTAAGTATGAGATTTTACTGACAGTTTTAGCTGAACTACATCATTTCTTCTACTAAATTCTTTATCAGCTTCATTTAGCTTTTTGACAGTTGTGTTTGATTTATTCATGTCATAAATTGGGCTGTGCCAGAAATCCAGAGTTCTATCATCCTAAGGTAAAGTTAAATTAAAACGTGAGGGCAAACCAGTTTGATATAAAATCTTAAAATTAAATTTTTAAATGAAAAAAATGTGAGATGAACTTGGACACATTTTAAATAAAATTGAGTTTAAAGAGATTTAACTTTTTTAGATTTAGCACATAGATGATTTTTTTTTTTTTTTTTTTTTTTTTTTTGAGTTGGAGTCTCACTGTCGCCCAGAGTGGAGGGCAGTGGCCGCTCCCGGCCACCGCAGCCTCGACCTGCTGGCCTCCGGCGATCCTTCCGCCTCAGCCTTCCGAGTAGCCGGAACTACAGGCGTGCGCTACCACGCCCGGCTGATTTTTTGATTTATTGTGGAGATGAGGTCTCGCTGCCCAGGCGGGTCTCGAACCCGTGGGCTCAGGCAATCCACTCACCTCAGCCTCCCAGAGGCGCGGGATTACAGGCTGAGCCACCGAGCCCGGCTAGCACATAGATGATTTTTAACATTTACTCCATGAAAATAGTAAATGAGGACATTGTCTTAAGTGTCAAGTTCTGTAGGGAAGAAACGTTAGAACACTTTGGTTTTTTTGTTATTCCCATGGATAGAGTAATGCCTGAGTAGAACAAAATAGAATTCCTGATTCAAGAACCATGATAATCAGTCTTGGGGAGATTGTTTATTTGAACTAATTATTAAACTTCCTAGGTTAATTGTAAAAAGTTTTACCTAGGCTTCTGTAAGACAATTATTTGTAACTTTTTGGTATCCTGACTGGACTTTTTCCCAAAACAAAATACACATATAGGCCAGGCTCAGTGGCTCAGCCTGTAATACCAGCACTTTGGGAGGCCAAGGCAAGTGGATTGCCTGAGCCCGCAGGTTTGAGACCAGCCCGGGCAACTTGGCGAGACCTCGTCTCTGCAATAAAATAAAAAAATAGCCCAGTGTGGTAGTGCGCGTCTGTAGTTCCAGTTACTTGGAAGGCTGAGGCGGAAGGGTCGCGGGAGCCCAGCTGGTCAATGCTGGGGTGGCTGTGAGCATGCGTGCCACTGCACTCCAGTCTGGGTGGAGGAGTGAGACTCCAACTCAAAGAAATATTTACACACACATACACATATATACATAAAATTCTTTTTTTTCTTTCTTTTTTTTTTTTTGAGTTCGAGTCTCACTCTGTCACTCAGACTGGAGTGCAGTGGCCGCTCCCGGCCACCGCAGCCTCTACCTGCTGGGCTCCGGCGATCCTTCCGAGTAGCCGGAATTATAGGCACGTGCTACCACGTCCGGCTGATTTTTGATTTATTGTAGAGATGAGGTCTCGCCAAGTTGCCCAGGCGGGTCTCGAACCCCCAGGCTGAGGCAATCCACTCACCTCAGCCTCCCAAAGCGCTGGGATTAAAGGCTGAGCCATTGAGCCCGGCTTACATAAAATTCTAGTTGTAGTTTTAGTTGGTTCATTACTGCTCTGAAGAAATCTCTGTGCATTTTATAGACATCATGTTAGATGATCCCAATGGTAAGTATCCATTCACACTGAGCTTTTTAGAACTGTTAGACCTATTAATGTATATGAGTAGAAATATTTGAAAATGACAAAATATAAAATTACTTGTTTAAATCTGGTCTTATTGGCATGTATGGCTTTAGCATTTGAATATTCAGGTCTTGATGCTTGTTGTATATAACACCTTAAGGACTAACTTTTACTTTATCCTCATGACAAATATGAAGTATTTTGGAAGAAACTAACATTCTTCACAAATGGAGAACTGAGTTACTATGTTATTGACAAAGCTGAGATCAGAAGTTTTTTTTCCTTCTTACTCTAGAATAAAGCTGATCTAGAAGAAGTTTTGTACATTTATCCTAGTATAGTCTATTGGTATCTGCAGGGGATTAGTTTCAGGACCCCTCAGAGGATACCAAAAATTTTGGACGCTGAAGTCCTTTGTATTTGTAAAATGGCATAGTATTTGCACATAAACTATGCATGTTACCCCAGGTACTTTATTTTTTTAACTTACAACATGAAATGCTTTACAAGTTTGTATGTGTTATATTTGCACAGGGGCTGTGCTAATCCTTACAGTGTCCCAATTTTAGTATATGTGCTGCCAAAGGAAGCCTTCTCCCATGTGCTTTAAGTCTTTCAGTTATTTATAGTCACCTGTTTTTTGTGTTTTTTTTTAATTGTTTGGTTATTTTTATTTTTTTCCCAAGTATTTTTGATTTGTGGTTGGTGATAGTGAGCTGGTATCATTGGTTTGAAAGTAGCAAACATTTAAAAATTACAGTTGCTATATGTGATTGTTTTTAATTTGGTGGTTTGTGAATTTATATGTATTTATTTTTAGGCTCCTTTAAAATTAATATCAAAATCTTCTTTAAAGTGGATTGACATGGCACAAAGGGATGACATTTAATATGGGCATTAGATGATTTAAGGAGTGGAAACATGGATAAAAACACAAATTTATTTGTACTTGGAAGTGTAGTTATTAACATTGCAGTTACAAATTGGTTAGAACAAAATGTTCATTTTCCCTTCAAAAAGAATTTTATGCATGTGTAAAATGTACTTTTAAGTAGTATAAGTTTTCAGCTAGAAGATTAAAACCCTTTATCGCTAACATACAAGAATAAATTAGACATTAAGCAGTATGAAATCGCCTGGCTTCTTGGCTGCCCCGTCCTGCCTGGGTCTTATAGCTTATAAAGAATAACAGAAGAGGATCTGGATTTCACAAACATGACAGCTTCATTTTTAAGAAAGTTTCTTTGGTACATTTATTTAAGGTGTAGTAGTATTTGTGTGTACTTTCTAAGGATCTCTTTGTGAAAAGTGTGTAGTGTTTCACTTGAATGTATAGCTCTTCGATTTATTTGGAAGAACATAATAGTTGTATATGAACAGAAAACCTTACTGAGAAGTCTGTACATAATAGTGTCTTTCCCCAAGTGGTCATTGGAAGCGTATATAGCAGAATTTTATTTGGGAGATTCAGTATTATTAGTAGAGACCTTATATGCTATCTATTCAAAGGTCTTCATTAGGGACTCACATATTTAAAATTTACTTGTCCAGGCCAGGCATGGTGACTCAGGCCTGAAATCCCAGCACTTTGGGAGGCCATGACCCATGGGAGAATTGCTTGAGCCCAGGAGTTGAATACCAGCCTGGGCAGTATAGCGAGATCTCAGCAACAAAAAGATTAACCAGCTGTGGTGGCATATGCCTATGTCACAGCTTCTCGAGAGGCTGAGGTAGGAGAATTGCTTCAGCTGTGAAGTCAAGGCCGCAGTAAGTCAGGATCAGTGCACTTCAGCCTAGGTGACAGAGTGAATCCCTGATTTAAAAAAAAAGTCTGAGCTAGGCTCGTTGGCTCAGCCTGTAATCCGTGTCTTTGGGAGGCTGAGGTGAGTGGATTGCCTGAGCCCACGTGTTCGACACCCGCCTGGGTGGCGAGACCTCATCTCTACAGTAAATCCAAAAATCAGCCGGGTGTGGTAGCGCATGCCTGTAATTCTGGCTACTTGGAAGGCTGAGGCGGAAGGATCGCCGGAGCCCAGCAGGTCGAGGCTGCGGTGGCCGGGAGTGGCCACTGCACTCCAGTCTGGGCGATAGAGTGAGACTCCAACTCAAAAAAAACAAGAAAAAAGTCTGTGTCCAGATTTACTAAGAATGATGATTCAGTAGGTGTGGGCTGAACTGACCACTTGGGTTGGTTTTGATTGCATATGTATCTTCAATTGATGACTGCCAGTATTGCCTGCAGTTTAAAGTTAGAAAAATTTGAAGTGGAGAAAAATGAAGGGACTTCTTCCTCCAAGATCACTGTAGCTGAACCCAAAGCTTACTTGCTACCTGTGGAGGTGTCGATGCATTCATTCACACAAAGTACAGTTTGGATTTTGGTGTTTTGTTTTTAGGAAAAGCTCATTATTTAGAAATTTGGCAACTATGATTTTCTATTAATTACCCAGTGGTCTTCACATAAATTTTTAGGCTCATGCTGAAGATTCAGTTATGGACCATCATTTCCGGAAGCCAGCAAATGATATAACGTCTCAGCTGGAGATCAATTTTGGAGACCTTGGCCGCCCAGGACGTGGTGGCAGGGGAGGACGAGGTGGACGTGGGCGTGGTGGACGTCCAAACCGTGGGAGCAGGACTGATAAGGTAATCTTAAAGACTTCTTTTTCCCTTTTAAGTAATTAATAAAGGGCCTCTTGTAAATCACTGGCTGGGTCCTTCTGTAGACATAATCAGTAAGTGTGCCTCAGGAAACCACATTTTAAGTTATATTTTTGTTTAGCTGAGTGCGGTGGCTCATGCCTGTAATCCCAGCACTTTAGGAGGCGGAAGTGATAGGATTGCCTGAATCCCAGAGGTTTAATACTCGCCTAAGCAACTTGGCGAGGCCTCGTCTCTATAATAAGTCAAAAAATTAGCCAACTGTGGTGGCGTGTGTAGTTCCAGCTACTTGGAAGGCTGAGGTGGAAGGATCGCCTGAGCCCAGCAGGTCGAGGCTGAAGTAACTGTGACCGTGTTACTGCACTCCAGCCTGGGCGACAGAGATTCCAACCCCCCCCCAAAAGTTTTATTTTTGTTTAAAGTACTTTTATGGTTTTTTGAGTAGTGCTGTTAGTAGTGTTAAATTACACTTTATTGTTCTTATCAGATGCTGGTCCTGGCGCTGTGCCAGGTGTTGAGGATATGTACCTCATTTAATTCTTTTTACTATGGTGATATCCCCATTTTACAGATGAGGAAATTCTGGTAGAGGGAATCAAGTTAACTCTTGGCCCTTGCTATGGTTTACCTGAAATAATCTGTTCCCTTTATTTTGATAATTCTAACTGCTTTTTAGGTCTCAGTTTAATCACTGTGTGTCCAGTGTGTGACACATGATTGATTGTCAACACCTTTTTATTCTTGATTTCTTTCACTAGAGTTTTTTTTTGTCCTATTTTCTTTTCTTTTTTTGGAGTCAGAGTCTCACTCTGTTGCCCAGACTGGAGTGCAGTGGCATGCTCCTGGTTACCGCAGTCTCAACCTGCTGGGTTCAGGCGATCCTTCGCCTTAACCTTCTAGGTAGCTAGAACTATAGGCGCGCGCCATCATGCCCGGCTAATTTTTTGATTTATTGTAGAGATGAGGTCTCACCAAGTTTCCCAGGCTGGTCTCGAACCTGCGGGTTCAGGCAGTTTTCTCACTTCAGCCTCCCAACGTGCTGGGATTACAGCCTGGCCTTCTGTCCTATTGTCTACAATCTCTTCAGTGCCTTTGAATATTGTGTGGCACAAAACAAGTTCTCAATGAAATACTTTGGTGAATGCCCAAGTAACTGGTAGATATGAACTGATAGATATGAACATGCCAAATCCCATGCTTTTAATGACTGTATGTTATTAAAGTGTTAGAGGTAACCTTTGGGTATTTTCTACTTTTTTTATCGTCCAACTTGGAAACCACCGTAATGTCCTCCTGAATTCTCAACATCTGATGCACAGATTGGGGACCTACCTGCTTGATTGAGTCTCATTGTTTGATTATAGTGATAATATTACAGGTTTTATGGTCGTCTGTGTCAGTATGATGATATTTTGTTTCTTCCTCTGGCATTTTTTTTTTAAAGGCCAGTGTTGTGTTTATGGGCTTTTTCAATAGCAGTTTGAATTCCCTTTCTTTTCCACCATTTTTTGTACCTTTTTTAACCTTGATGATTGTACCTTAATTAATTGTTCTTAGTTTCTTAGCATGCATTTGTACCATTCTTTTTTTTTTTTTTAGAGTTCTGTCTAAATGTATACATTAGCAGCGTATTTTCTTTTTCCTCTTTCCTTTTTAGCAGTATATTTAGGAGGGTGCAAGTTTCATGCACTTACTCACGATCCCCTCCCACCTTTTGTGGTCTCCAGTCCACGTGTAGTCATTGCTTAGCTCTCCCTTTAGGCTGAGAGCATGCAGTATTTGACTTTCTAAGTTATTTCACATAGGATAAAGACCTCCAGTTCCATCCACGTTACTGCAAAAGACATAATTCCATTGTTAGTTGTAGTCTGTGGTATACATCACGTTCTCGTCTCTTGTTGGACACTTGGGTTGATTTCATATCTTTGCTATTGTGACCATTGCTGCAACAAACATAGGAGTGCGGATATCCTTTTTATATAATGATTGATTTTCCTTTGTGAGGAATTGCTCTACAGACTGTGAGTTCTGTTTTTCGTTCTTCGAGAAATCTCCATCCTGTTTTTCAGAAAGATTGTACTAACTTTAGTTTGCATTTTTTTTTTTTGAGTTGGAGTCTCACTCTGTCGCCCAGACTGGAGTGCAGTGGCCGCTCCCAGCCACCGCAGCCTCGACCTGCTGGACTCCGGCGATCCTTCCGCCTCAGCCTTCCAAGTAGCTGGAATTACAGGCATGCGCTACTTACCCGCCAGTGTATAAGCCTGCCATTTACTCCGTGTCCCCACCAGCATCTGTCAATGTTAGGCTTTTCCAGTGAGGGCTGACTGGCGTAAGATGGTGTCACTGTGGCTTCACTTTGAATTCTTGTGCGAGTTGAGGCCTGGGGCTAATCTGGGTTTGTTTCTCTTGCAGTCAAGTGCTTCTGCTCCTGATGTGGATGACCCGGAGGCGTTCCCAGCTCTGGCTTAACTGGATGCCATGAGACAACCCCGGTTCCTTTGTGGACCCTCTTGTTCAAAGCTTTTGCATGCTTAAGGATTCCAAACGACTAAGAAATTTAAAAAAAAAAAAAAAAAAAAGAAAAAAAGACTGTCATTCATACCATTCACACCTACAGACTGAATTTTATCTGTTTTGAAAATGAACTTCTCTCGCTACACAGAAGTAACAAATATGGTAGTCAGTTTTGTATTTAGAAATGTATTGGTAGCAGGGATGTTTTCATAATTTTCAGAGATTATGCATTCTTCATGAATACTTTTGTATTGCTGCTTGCAAATATGCATTTCCAAACTTGAAATATAGGTGTGAACAGTGTGTACCAGTTTAAAGCTTTCACTTCATTTGTGTTTTTTAATTAAGGATTTAGATGTTCCCCCAATTACAAACTGGTTTTAAATATTGGACATACCGGTTTTAATACCTGCTTTGCATTTTCACACATGGTCAACCAGGACATGTAAACTTTGGTTTGTCGGATTTTATGCTGTGTGGAATACTAACTACTTTATGTATTTTAACTTAGTTTTAATATTTTCATTTTTGGGGAAAAATCTTTTTTCACGTCTCATGATAGCTGTTATATATATGCTAAATCTTTATATACAGAAATATCAGTACTTGAACAAATTCAAAGCACATTGGTTTATTAACCCTTGCTCCTTGCATGGTTTATTAGGTTCAAATTATAACTGATTTACAATTTCAGCTTTTTACTTTTTAAATGTGTGACTTTCCCATTTTAAAAGCCAAATTAGACATCTTACTGGTGACAATTGTTTAAGCTACTTATCAACGATAGACACGTACTGTCAAGTGAAGTAGTTTAATGGGTGTGGGTTTCCTCACCTTAACATGGTGGGTGGAATAAGTTGATTTGGCTAATGTGTAATATTTAAACTGTTCTGTAAAATAAGTGTCTGGCCACTTGGTATGATTTCTGTTTGTGATAGTTTCCCCAAGTCAAATTGGTACATCCATAATCCCATTAACCCTTCTTTGTTCTAAAAAAAAAAAACCAAAGGGCACTGGTTAGTATGGTGAGATGGGGGAATATTTTAATTTTTGGAATTTGAAAAGCAGACAGCTTTACTTTATAAGGTTGGAACAACAGCACCATCCGTGAAATATAAACCAAAAATCTGTTTCTGAATTTCGTATATTGCTATTATTTGGTCTTAAGTTGATAGATGGATGTTCCACAGAAAGTGATAGGTATCTTTTCCCTCTTCCCCCATTAGAAATCTAGATTAATAATGGATTCCTTTAATGGGAGCATCACCACTTATTAAAACATACATGGAGAGAATGATGAATGAAACAGGTTTTCTAGGGCTTTTTAAATTCTGTCACATGTATTGATAAACAGGAAAGGAATTTTATTTAAAGTTTAAAGAGTCTTGTCACTCAGTTTTCAGTAATGTTCTACCTATGTATGGTAATACGCAGTTTTAAAAATATCGGAGATCTTCAGTCTTAAACGTGTCTGCTATTTAGTCGATTGGTTCTGATGTACACTTCTAAAAGAAATTGTACAATACAAGAGTTATTCATTTGGATTAGATTTATTCATCTAAGTTACCTACTAGTCTGACATTTTAG
Source organism: Cephalopachus bancanus (assembly GCA_027257055.1). Lineage (NCBI taxonomy): Eukaryota > Metazoa > Chordata > Mammalia > Primates > Tarsiidae > Cephalopachus > Cephalopachus bancanus. The sequence goes on along the minus strand of JAPVLO010000344.1, from coordinate 1,160,915 downwards.
GAAGGAGGTAATGGTTTTTTAATGATGGATAAACTTGTGCTGGTGTTTTGGATCTTATGATGCTGAGCATGTTCTGCACTGGTGCTAATGTCTAATATGATTTTATATTTACAAACATACCTGCTACCCAGAGGCAAGTATTAATTTGGTCCATGTGGACTGTTGACCCCTCTTGAGATTGCAACATACATGCTTCTAAATCAGTGTGTTTAGACTTTTCAAGTATCTTAACTCATTTCTGAACATGTTTATAAACCTTGATTTCCAGCAACATTATAGAAGACACTTGCTATCAAAAACACTTCACAAGTTCTCACTGTCACCCATTGCTGTCATGAGAGAAAACAGCAATATCTGGTATGTTGCAAACTTTCAAGATAGCCTGAACTTAAAATGTTTGTCCATTAGTTGCATCTGATGGATATAAATTTGCCTCCTAGTTCACTTTGTGTCAAGAGCTAAAACTGTGAACCTAACTTTCTCTTACTGGTGGGTAATAACTGAAAATAAAGATTTATTTTCATGCTCACTTCTTAAAAGTCATAAGAGCAATCAAATAGGAGCCCATTTATCGTCATGTGTTTCCTGGTTTCTGCCTTGTGTGCACACCCTGAAGATAATGCTCATATTTAGTTTTTCAATTATATTTTTGTGGGGTTTTCATTTACTAAGCCAGGTTGTCCAATCACAGTGGGGAGGGGTACCGATCTTCATGACATAATTGAGAAGTTGCGTACTTGGAAAAGTAGGAGTTTCAAGGACTGGCATTCACTTCTCTTAGCAAATCACTTTTTGAGGTTGAAAGTTAATCATGCTGGTTGCTACTTTTTGTTGACAGGCTGGGTATTATACTCTAGGAGAAAAACCACTTAGTGGACACTGATTCCTAAAGTAATGGTAGCTAATGCTTTGGTCAGCTTTTATCTGGATGCTTTTAAAAAGTTAATCTAGTTAGTTTCTTTACTCAGTTTTATTTTTTAAAATGGAAACAGGACATAGCATCTCTAGGATTGTAAATATGTTTGGGGCTTATATTTGGTATGGATTTGGGGGGAGGATATTAAGTATTCTGATTTTATTTTTCTAATTGCTAGAGATGGTTTGCACTGAAATAGATGTTATAGGGAGCTGCATACAAAGTATAAATGTTGTGTATTTTAAAAATACATCTTTAAGAAAGCACTAACTTAAAGTAGCCAAGAGGTATTAAATGGCTTTACAACTTTGAGATGTGAAGTTGCTAGAACCTAACATGTTGAATTTCATGGTAAGGTTATGCAGGTAGATTAATTGGCATTTAGTTCAATGTTGAGCTAACCAGTATAGGACATTTTCAGGATCTCAGGTGCATCCAATTCTGCTTTCTGAAGAAAATCAATGCTTAGAAAGTAGCTTCTGACCCAAAGACATTGAGTGGATTACACTGAGATAAGTATGTAAAGTAGCAAGTATGAGCACTTACAAGCCAGACCTACAAGTTAACTGAGAAAGCCCAGAAACTTCATTGCTAGTGTGATTTGTTGAGTTTGTAACTAGTAGGCAGTAAAATACCTATTTAAACTGGGCCCTAGTAATTAATTAAATTTACCAGCGTCATTTATAAGAAGTAGGTTTTATTGAGTGAATGTTTAAGTGGCAGCTTGCCGAAATTTGGGTTCAGTTACCTTATGCTTAGCTGCTCCCTAGGCATGTTTCACCAACTTGAGAATTAAACTTGGAGGTTATGTGAGAAGTGATTGAAGTAGATGAGGCCAAGGAAGTCCAATTCAAGAATACAGAGGAAGCAAGGTTGTAATCCAAATATGGGAGGCTTTCAGAAAATGATAAGGCTATAATGATAAATTGTTAAAGCCATAAAAATTTTGTCCACAGATGAAAGTATAAATGTTAAAAATGGGTGTCTTTTTTTTTTTTTTGAGTTGGAGTCTCACTCTAGCCCAGGCTGGAGTGCAGTGGCTGCTCCTGGCCACTGCACCCTCTACCTGCTGGGCTCCGGCGATCCTTCTGCCTCAGCCTTCCAAGTAGCCGGAATTACAGGCATGCGCTACCACGCCCGGCTGATTTTGTAAAAATTTATTGTAGAGATGAGGTCTTGCTGCCCAGGCAGGTCTCGAACCCGCGGGCTCAGGCAATCCACTCATCTCAGCCTCCCTAAGGCGCGGGATTACAGGCTGAGCCACCAAGTCCAGCTAAAAATTGGTGTCTGAAATAAAGAGCTGTAACTGAGCCAGGAGTCATAGACTTCAGCCTGTGGGCATGTTTCTGTAGGTCTCTGAGTTAAGAATGGATTTTACATTTTTAAAGGGTTAAGAACAAAAAATGTAGGCAGCTCACAAAGCCTAACATATCTGGCCCTACAGAAATGTCTGCTGACACCTGATCTAAGCTGTCACTTACAGGTAAGCATAAGAAAAATGTTCTGTGTACAAATTAAATTGTGTCCCTCGGGAGGTAAAGTGAGGAGTACGTTTAAAGGAATAATCTTCGCAATTAGAATAAGAGCAACATACCTGGTAGCTGGTTTTTATTCTTTTTGAAAAAAGTCATGTAGCTTGTAACCTAAAATATTCTGAAGGGACTGTTAGGTATGCATAAAATCTGTTACAAAAGTAGTGTTAATGCTGTGATTATAGTTTAATGATCCACATTTAGTGGTGTTTCTCAAATCAGTACAAACCTATTGTGCTAAGGACTTTTTCTATGAGATGAGAATTCTGAACATTTTATACAGGTAAGAAAACGAATGTCTGCCTGAACTGGATAGGTTGAGCTGCAGCAGAAAGGAATGGCTTCTGGTGACCATATTTTTAGAGCTTAGTAAGACTAGCCGTTCAGGCAGGATTTAGCTTTTGTACTGTTGATTACATTTGTACTAAACTGAGAGTCAGTTGTTCACTTCTAAATGGAAGTAAAAGGTGAGGAATGGCCAACACAAGTTAGAAAATAATTTACCAAATTATGTTTCTGAGGTACGTATGTGCTTGGTGTTTTCATTGGTAACGCGTTCCCTTTGGCTGCCCATTTGGTAGGATGTGCAATTCAGAGACCTGGTGATAACTACATCTGGCAATTCTGATCCATTGTGGACTTTTAAACATCTGGATAATTGATTCATGCCAGGTGATCAGACAGGTGTGCTGAACTGACCTGTGAGAGCATCATTCCTTATGTAGCTGGATGATGATGTTGGTATGGAAATGTGGAAAACGAAGGGCTGGCGTTCAGGATTTTGATGATGTGTTACTGGGTAGGAGAAACGGGAAGCAGCATGTCTTGGGACAGTGTTACTGGTTGGCCCTGATTATCTTGACTGCAGTTGTAGCTGATTTACTCAGTTTTGTGACCTGGAAAGATCTGTAGTTAAAGAAATGGCATTTGTTTTTGTACAAAATCTTCATTAAGAAGATTTTGTTAAAATGTGGTCCAGGTTAATTTTGTTCTTCTTAGCTTTCAACTGCCTAGAATTTTGTTGGACTGGAACTAAAATGTTCTATTAGCCAATGAATAATCATACCCAAGAAAAATCGTTGTGTTATTTTGAGAACTTTGCATATTGAGTTCCTTGTTTTCCACCTGAAGTGTAATAATCCACAAGGAAATGTTGCTTCCTATGGCAACCACACTCTGAACACTTAGACAAGTACTGTGCATAGATGTGTATTTAGACACATATTTACACATTTGTCGAGTGCTCAGACTGCCAGGGGTTTGGGGAAAAAAAACTACTAAATACATAAAAGAAAATTGTTCTTGTTTTTCCTCATTACATGACTGAACATGTTTAGGCCTTCGTGATTGGTGAACTAGACATACATCTTTGTTTAGAGATGGGCAGTTGGTTTTTGTATTTTCCCTGGAAAATTTGAATTTCTAGCGAAACTTCCAGCCTCCCCTTTTTTGGCTAGGAAAGGAAGATTTTTAACAACTACAGATAATTTGGATTGGATAAAGCTATTTTTAAGACACATGTTCATTAACTACTAGTCAAGAGGGGGAAGAAAATCAATACATCTAGCAGGTCTATGTGCCTCACGCTACAGTATTTTTTTTTGAGTTGGAGTCTCTGTCGCCCAGCCTGGAGTGCAGTGGCCGCTCCCGGCCACCGCAGCCTTGACCTGCTGGGCTCCAGCGATCCTTCCGCCTCAACCTTCCAAGTAGCCGGAATTACTGGCATGCGCTACCACACCCTGCTGATTTTTTTTTTTTTTTAATTTATTGTAGAGATGAGGTCTTGCTGCCCAGGCGGGTCACGAACACTACAGTATTTTAATCATAACAGTATACCTTGAAGGTCGAGTGGCACTTACTGTATATCAACAAAATCGAGCAGACTAAAGTTGTTTTTGTTTTTGTTTTTTTTGAGTTGGGAGTCTCACTCTGTCACTCAGGCTGAAGGGCAGTGGCATACTCCTGGCCGGCCACCGCAGCCTCGACCTGTTGGGCTCCAGCGATCCTTTTGCCTCAGCCTTCCTAGTAGCCAGAACTACAGGTGCGTGCTACCTTGCCCGGCTAATATTTGATTTGTTGTAGAGACGAGGTCTTGCCAAGTTTCCCTGGTGGGTCTCAAACCCATGGGCGCAAGCAATCCTCTCGACCTCCCAAAGTGCTGGGATTACAGGCTGAGCCACTGAGCCCAACCGATTAAAGTGTATTTTACTAACAATTGGAGTGGCCCTCTGTATCTTTAGTCAAATTCTAGAGCTGGAAGTAAGTCAGTTTGACATAAGAAATGCTTTGGATGCTGTGTAATTCTTAGTGAAAATTCTTAAAAACAATATCAGAGAAGTTTCTCTTCAGGAGAAAATGGAGAAAGTATATTAAGAGAAGATTGCTAATAAACTCTTTTGAGTTGGAGTTTCACTCTTGCCCAGACTGGAGTGCAGTGGCACACTCCCATCCACCGCAGCCTTGACCTGCTGGACTCCAGCGATCCTTCTGCCTGAGCCTTCCAAGTAGCTGGAACTATAGATGTGCGCAACCATGCCCAGCTAATTTTTGATTTATTGTAGAGACAGGTCTCGCCAAGTTGCCTGGGTGCATTCGAACCCGTGGGCTCAGTCAATTCATTCCCAAAGTGCTGAGATTACAGGCTGAGCCACCGAGCCCAGCCGCCAATAAACTCTTGATTGAAGAAGAATAACCAGCACTTCTCAGTTACAGGAGAGAATGTTTCCTTTTTCAGAATCATGAGTCTCTTGCTACTTAGGATTATCAAACTTTTAAAAGAACTGCAGATTTTTAGAGGAAAAATTTTGAATTGATTTGAAGATTGTAGCTGAAGAAATGACTGACTTGATTGTCCTTGCAAGTTATTTTAATCTATTATAAGCAGGTCAAAAGTTGATGGAATTTTTTAAAAACTGCAGATCCTCTGTAAGCCTACTGCCACAGATCAGAGAGTAAGCTAAAGGGAGTGTTGATGTTTACAGAAATGCAAAGGAATGAGTCCATTTGAGTTGAGGATAAGAGGTGAAGGAAAACTTAGGAAGCAACTATTTTCTAGTGTTGTGAAAGGCAAGTGCTCTTTTACAACCTTTGTGATGAAATAAAATAAGATTTCTGTTTCTAAATGAAGTCTTGGAAAGTCCTATTTTCACCTTAAGACATAATTGGGGAGGGGAAGGAGGCATTGCTTAGCCCCTGAGTTTGGAACGTGCAAGGGAGATGTATGACTGCCGTTGAGCAAATGTTCTTTAATAAAGGAATGGGGTTTCTGCTTTGTTGGTACTTTTTAACCAGTTTTGAAAGCGTTTTTTTATCGTTTTTTGAACTCATGGAAATGGCCCGAGGGTAAGTGGGTCTTCTTGCCTTCCCAGTTCTCATTTTAATGAGAATGTCATTAAAACCCTTCATGTTTCCTTGGGTACCATTAGCCATAGTCAGTAAGGAGTCTGAGGCTGTTTGAACCTTGACATTGTCTTGTACATGCAATGCTAGGATCTCTTACGGGAAGAATTCCTTTCAGTGGAACTCCACAGCCGGCATGGATTTAAAGGAACCCTGTGGCAGCATATAGTAGGTCTGTATCTTAGAGATGTGACTGGAATCCCAGAGAAACTAATTTTAGAACGGTTTTGGCGCTTGTAAAGAAATGACTACTAGCCAAGTGTGGAGCCAGTTAGCATAGAATGAAGGAAAGGTCTTCATTTGCGTTTCAACTTAGACAAGCAACAAAGTAGAATCAAATGTAGCCCTAGTTTCTTTTTGCTTACCAAATAGCTTTAGTTTTAGAAAAACAGGTAAGTTGGGTGTAGTTGTATATGTATTTTAGTTAAAGAGGAAGAGCGTATTATCTGGTTACTTTGTTTAAAAGGCATTACATTTTTATTGTTTTTGTTTAGAGGCTGGATCTCACTCTCTCCCAGGCTAGAGTGCAGTGGCATGCTCACAGCTCGGTGCTACCTCGAACTCCTGGACTCAAGTGATCTTCCAACTTCAGCCTCCCAAGTAGCTAGAACTACAGGAATACACCACAATACCTGGCTAATTTTTCTATGTTTTGCAGAGACAGAGACGGCATCTGGCTATGTTGCCCAGGCTGATCTCTAGCTCCTGGGCTCAAACAGTCCTCCCACCTTGGCCTTCCAAAGTGCTGTGATTACAGGCGTGAGCCACTGCGCCGCCTCCCCCCCCCCCCCGCCTGTTAAATAATACTGTTTACTTAACTCTTTCTTTCTTTTTTTTTTTTTTTTGAATTGGAGTCTCACTCTGTCGCCCAGACTGGAGTGCAGTGGCTGCTCCTGGCCACCGCAGCCTTGACCCGCTGGGCTCCGGCGATCCTTCCGCCTCAGCCTTCCGAGTAGCCGGAACTACAGGAATGCGCCACCACGCCCGGCTGATTTTTTGATTTATTGTAGAGATGAGGTCTCGCTGCCCAGGCGGGTCTCGAACCCGCGGGCTCAGGCAATCCACTCACCTCAGCCTCCCAAAGGCGCGGGATTACAGGCTGGGCCACCAAGCCCGGCTACTTAACTCTTTCTAAGGAGTGATGTTTCCCTTTCTGTTGCCTACCTGTGCATAGGATTTAGATTAGCTGAGTAGATAAGCAAATCCAGGAGTGCCAAGTCTGTTCCTGGTGTTGTCTTTAGATTTACTTGGTTTTCAGATAGGTTTCATACGAATCAAGAGTGAACAAGAACTTCAGAAGTAGAGAAACACCAGCTTGTGGTCCTCCAGTAAAAAATTTTGATCTAAATTTATTTCAAGGTTTTGTAGACTTCAAAGATTTTTTTATAGCATCGTAGTTACACTCAATTACAGTCAGAATCCCGATTGATGTAAATTTGTAGAACATCATTTGCATAAGTGGAATTGGAGAGTAGTTAAATCATGCCCTGAATCCAGACTGGTGTCAGGTGTTAGTTGTGTGGCTTCCATTCTGTTACTTAGTCTTTGCATCTCAGTTTCTTCATGTAACGGCAATCACTTACTTTAGCCAGCGGTGGTGAGAACTGAGTCCTTGAGAACTCCATGCACAAAGTGCTGTGTTCTTGATCATTATTACCAATTCCACTAGAAAGAATTCAGCAAAAATTGGTCCATTACATAAACTGGATTTCAAAGACCCGTTACCTCAATTATGACCCTATCATGTCCACTCCCACCTCACCTGGCTGTGTTACCTGTTTTGTATTTTCTACCATCTGACAGGAGCACTAAGGGTTAATGAAAGAGACACAGAAGGTGGAGAGGAAAAAACCGGGGTCACGAAGAAAGTGGCCTGTAGTGTCTGTCTCCAGACCCACTATCCCAGGCCTTTGAAAAGAAATGGGTATATTTTATTAACTATCCAATTACAAAAGTAAGGAGTATTTGTGATTAAAAGAATGCAAACAGCCAGGCATGGTGATGCACACCTGTAGTTCCACCTACTTAGGCTGAGGCGGGAGGATTGTCTGACCTCAGAAGATTGAGGATGTGAGCCCCGGTTATGCCACTGCACCCTGGCTTGGGCGACAGTGAGATCCTGATTCAAAACAAAACCAAACAGGCAAACATGGATAAGATAGCCATGGTTAGCATTGGGTGTATATTGTCTCAGATTTTGTTTGTGCATTGCTTTATAAGAGTGAGATTATTCAACCTTTGTAACTGACCATTTCCATGTCAGCTATTGCTGTACTTAAAAAAAAAATCAAAAAAAAAAAAAACCTGCATGATATGCTTTTTATCAATTCTACGATACATCTTTAATTTCAGGCATATTAAAATGGCAGAATGCATCATAGGTATTGATGGCATCTTAGTTTTATTAGCATTTTTCTTTTACTTAGGACATAAGCTAATGAGAGGTCTTTTTTTTTTTTTTTTTTTTAAGCCAGAGTCTCACTCTGTCACCCAAGCTGGAGGACAGTGGCACGCTCACGGCTACTGCAGACTCAACCTGCTGGGCTCAGGCGAGCCTTCCACCTCAGCCTTCCAAGTAGCTGGAACTACAGGCACGTGCTGCCACGCCTGGCTTATGTTTTGATTTATTGTAGGTCTCATCAAGTTGCTCAAGTTGGTCTTGAACCCCTGAGCTCAGGCAGTCCTCTTTCCTCAGCCTCCCAAAGTGCTAGGATGACAGGCTTGAGCCACTGCGCCCGACCAAATGAGGGGTCTTACACCAGGTGAAGTCCTGGTTTCTTTGACATTCAGTGTTTTCACTGTACAGATAGATCATGGTCTAAGTAGGTCCCGATTGCAGGACATTTATTGCCCTTCCCTCTCCTGCCAGAATTGTAGTCAGTGCTGTTGAGGAACCTTGCATTCAATTTAGGAGATTTATACTCGGTGTTGGACTGGAGTCGTTTATTCAAATTTTACCAAATGTTTTTCATCTGCCCTCCAGAAAGAGGCCAACGAATACTCCTGATGGTGAACTTCAGTCTCCCTGATTAATACTGGCTAATTTTTTCTGTAATCTTTGCTGATCTGTATGTGAAAAGTAGCATTTAGTTTTGATGATGGGTGGTGGTTTTGCCATCTTATGAATTCTGTGAGGTGCCCAGAGGGGCCCTCCCCCCTTTTTGAAAGTATTGGCATTTTCATATTGGTCTGTAAGAATGCTTTATTGAGGGAGCTAGTTTTGGCGTATGTTGGCAAACAATTTTATGCAACCATGAGTGAGTGTCGCAGGGTTTTAATATTAATCTATTGGTGGTCCAGTTTAGTGCAGGCTGTGATGTACAGATCCACCTTGTTTCTCTCTGTCAGCCAGCACTCTAAAGTGCTCATCTTTTTTTAGGAGGGAAGAAGAGACCCTCTGATCTCTTGAGAAAGTGCCTTACAGCCTTTTTTCTGTTGGTGGGTAATGAATGTGCCCAAGTTCTGCAGGTAGGAAGAGGAAAACGGGCCTCCTCCGGAGTGCTTGAGTAATGCTCCCGGGGCAGGTGACAGCTGCATTGGGTGACCTAAAAGGAAAGAACCTGGTGGAGGAAGACCAAGGCTGGAACACAGGGAGCCAACTGGAACAGCATGTGCCTAGCGTGACCTCTCTCACAGGCGTCCGGGCATCGGTGAGTTGCAGCTGTAGGCTATTAATGGAAGCTGGGAATTGGGACAGGAGGGACCACGGCAGCAAAGGAAAAAAAAAAAAAACACGAGCACGAGTGTGAGTTTCCTGTTGCCTGCAAGGTAGACAGCAACCCAGAAAACAGAGTCTCTAGCTTCCAGGAAAGAGGGGCCAGTCAACGAACATTTCATGATGAGGGCCTCACCAGGGTTCATGGATTCCCACGAATTCAAGTGAACTCAGGGTGTGTATTTGTAGCGTTTAGGTCCCAGAGAATTTGATGTGTTTCCATAGAACAGAGATCCTGAGCTGGCTTTGGATGTATGGCAGGAGTACAGATTTAAAGTTGTTGATAATTCTCCTGAGACGTGGAAGCCTGGCTGAGAGTGGCGAGTTCCACCTAGGCCTGGTCAACCTGGAAACTTGACTTGGGGGCAGGGGGCAGGGGCCAGAAAGGCAGACAGTGGAAACCACATGGAGCAATGGCAGAACAGGGTCACCCATCTTGACATTCGGGGAAAGAGGATGACGCTTCATCTGGCTGCCAAATGTGTCTGTAAAACAAGAAACACCCCTGCATGTATCCCAGCAGGGCCGTCCATGAAAAGCTGGCTTGAGTGGGGGCTGGGAAGCTGGCTCGAAAGTGGAACAAGCGCAGACTCAACTGTCCTCACAGAGAGGAGCAGAGGAGCCCGCTGGGGACCGGTGCAGTGCCGGGAACATCGCCATGGTGCCTGCTTTCGAGGCCTGCGATCCCGCTGAGCAGGTGTGTGGTGTGGAGGTTGCTGGGGAGCACCAAGGGGGCCTCGGCTCCGCAGGAGTCAAGGCTGCAGTGCCACCTGGGGCTTTGGGGGGGAAGGGTTGTGGGCGATGAAGTGGGAGATGTGGAGTCGAGTGCTGTGGACGCGGGGAAGGAAAGCGTGAGGTGGATGACAACCAGGAGGAAGAGGAAGCCAAAGGTGGGAAAACAGGTCTGGCCTGCACCTGCACAGCAGCCGTCAAGGGTGCACAGGAGCCAAAGCTCAGGCCAAGCAGTGAGGAGTCGCGCATGGTGCGCCGCATGGTAGCTGAGCAGAGCAGGATGGAAATGTCAAGGAGGGAGCACAGGCTTTCCAGAGACAGCCTGAGAACATCCTGTGTGCTGAGTCTGGGAAGGAGGCAAGGATGGACCCAAAGTGTGACCGGGAACAGGCAAACGTTCATCACTCAGTTTCCAGAGCTCTGGGGGATGTCTGGTAAACCACGGGCCAAGAAGTTATTCAGATAGGGTTGGGCTGTGTGTGGACATGCTTCTAGTTTGGCGGGCTAGGGGAGTAGTAGAAATTTGCAGCAGACACTTGGTTAAATAAAAATCCAGAGGGCAGTAGAGAAGTGGCCTCGGCTCCAGTGTTAGTGTGGGGCGGCCTAGTGGGTGGACCCAGGCCTGACAGGGATTCACAAAAGGGGTCTTGGCTCTTTCATCCCGGGTACCATTCACCGTCTAGATCAGGACTCCTCCCCTCCAGCTCAGCAGGAGTGCCGCTTGTGAAGGACAGATATAGCAGTGGCTAGGACAGGGTGGCAGGCTGGGGACCATGGATTTAAGGAGCAAAGCATGTACCATGGTCCAGTCGTGCTGTGGAAAAAAGAGTGGCCTCCCAGGCTCAACTTGAGGACCAGCTTGGGGTCTCAGGGAATGGAAGCAGCGTTCCCTCGGGAGAAGGGCAGGGACAGCTTGCGAGGGCAATGCCGGAGGCTGGGGTCTTTGACCCTAGCTAGCCCTGGTCCTGAAGGCAGCACCTGCTGCCGCAAAAAGGAGAGGAGGCCAGGGGCTAGGGAACGTCTGCCCAGCCCTTCCTAAGACATCTGAGATTTAGAGGGAGCCGCATGCCCACCAACCTGTGATGAGTTGATGGCAGGCCTCTGCTCTGCTGTCCTCGAGACACTAAAAGAGGGAGGAGGCAACGATAAGACAAAAAACTAGCAAAACGGACTGCTGCCATTCCTAGTAAGAGTGTTGGTGTCCACTCTCCTCCCCTTCTGCCTTTCTGGCCAGCATAGGCAAGAAAGTTGCCAGGAGCTCGAGCTGGAGTGTCCAGGTCCACACGGTAGAGGATGTGGTCTGGGGAAGGCCAGGTGAGGCATCTGGGTGAGGCCAACTCTCCGTGCCTGAGACTCACCAAGTTGGCTTGCCTGTCTGCTCACTGCAGCCAACCTGATGGGAGCACCCAGAGATGATGGCCGCTGGAGAAGGAGACAGGGCGATCAGGGCAGGCCGCGTGGGTTGGGGTGGAGTGGCCTTCCAGGCTGCCAGCCTTACCACTCAGAACAGGAGAGAGTCACGCCCCATCTTTAACTGATCCAGAGTTAGCTTCTCACCACAGGAGAAGGTGAGTGGCTGAAGGGAACTTGAGGGAAAAACAGAGAGAGAGATGTGCCGAGGCTCTGGCTCTTCAAGAGGGTCAGGGACAGGAGCCCCCTGCGAGGGAAGGCCTTCAGTGTTGGAGGGGAGGTAGCCCTCATGGTTGGGAAGGTAGTCCACCGGCAGGACCGTGGCGGGCCTGGCTGGGTTTCCTGGCTTCGGGGCAGGGCCCCTGCTCCCCAGCACCCTGTAGAGATCCACTAGCTGTCTGGTCTCAGCAGGCAGGGCTGTGGTGGGTGGTGGACTGGAGGCACTGGGCACTGAGTGTTCCAGTGTTCCATCACAGGTCTGATGACCTTGGACGCCTCGGGCTCTTGCTGGCCAGTAGGGGCGATGGGGATGTCTGAAGCCTGGGGCCGCCTGATACAGGACTTCATTGACGAGCAGGGGCTCAGGTTCCTCAGGAGCGGGCCAGGCTGTCAGGAGCCTGTCCAGGGACAGCTGCGTCCTCTCCTAGAGAAGGCAGGAGGAAGAGGCTTACGTCGCCGTTGGGTGACCTTGACAGCCTATTCTCCAGGGTCCCCAGAGGCCTCAGCACCCCCCTGCCTGCTTGGACACGGAAGGCCTCAGGCTGGACGAGGTGAGAGGGGCGGTTTATGTCGTCAGGGAGGCAGAGCGGCAGGAGCCGGGACCCCCCTCAACCCCGGCCAGCGAGTGGCTGCCCTGGCTCAGCCTCTACCCAGACTTCCTCACGCGACTCAAGCGCTCTGCTTGCTTTCCCTCTTGGACAGAGAGCCCAGCCGGTACAAGGAGAGGCTGAGATGGCTTCTGGGAGGACCCGGGGCCACACCACAGATGATGAAGCCACCGCAGATTGAGGCCGGAGAGACCTGTGGTGTCTTTCTGGGAGGGAGGTGGTGGGCAAGGTGGCAGTCCACGCTTCAGGAACAGGAAGGGATTGCGCCATGCAGGGTCTACTCAGGGTTGCCAAGGGAGAAGCACCAGTAGGTTCCAGGCAAGGTGGCACCCTTGACTGATCTGCTCTGAGAAACACTACTCAGCAATAACTTTCTTAGAAGGATGCTCATCCTTTTTCCCCTCTGGCTAATGTTGTTTGTTTGTAATGGACACACTTGGCTCACAGTTTTGCGACTTCTCTTGCTTGCTTTCTCTTGCTCAGCATCCCAGGCAGCTCTTAGACGTCCTCTCTCCCCCTTTCCTTCAAACGGACCGTCTTTCTGAGTCCAAGTCCTTGGCCCTTGCCTAACATGTCTCTCACTGGGCTGTGGCTGGGGTCTTCTGCCCCCCCGGAAACTGCCTCCCACGCCGACCGCTCATCACTCCACGGCAGAACTCAGAGCCTCTGTGGCCTGGCCTCATGCACCGCCAGGACCCCAGCCCTTGGCCTGGCCGCCAGCTCCTGTCCTTCCTGCCCCCCTGCCCCGTGTTCCCCACGGAAGCTGCCCTCAGCCACAGCCCTGCTCTCCAGTCACATGCTCCTCTCGGTGCCCTCCACTTCTGCTCCCACCGCCAGCCTCGCCCTGCCTGTGTTTGCGCTGTCCTCCCCTGTGAGGCCCTCCCCCTCCATGAAGCGCCTGACCACTGTCCCTTCCAGCGGACTCCCACCACAGTGAGAGGCCACCCGTGAGGTTCCGGGTCCTGGATATCTCGCGCCATCACTTCCTTTTACTTGTCTGTCGGCTAATGTGTACGCAGGGGCCACGTGTAAGCACGTGGTGTGGAAGCCTCGTCTTAAGAAATGGTGGGGGAACGTGAGGCCTGGGAGCTCCAGGCACATTTTCTGGGGGGACTGACAGATGGATATGTTTCTGCTGTCTGCCTGAGCCTCACACCAGGAGAGGCGTTTGCACTCTAAAAACACTACCCATTTCAAGGGCCAGGCCTCATGGGCTTCTGAGGCTGCCTCGGGCCTTTGTCCTGGAGGCCATGTTTTAGCTACTTAATTTTAAAAACTGTCTAATTCTCTGGTTATTTTTACCAAAAAATACACATGCATGTAGTTGTCTCAAAGTTTAAGTTCAAAGGGAAGATGTAAGGAAGACTAAGTGGCCCTCAAACTCCCAACTCCTCCCCAGAGGCAACTATTACCATCGTTTCATATGTGGTGTGGGGGCGTCCAGAAATCCCCCGTGTACACGCTGCCTGTGTCGGTGTGTGTAAAATCTCGCTCCTTTTTACATAAGTAAGAACCCGCTTAAGACAGTTGTTAAGACCTTTGCTTTTTTCACTTTTAAGTATCTTGGGTATCCTTAGCCACGTATATTCTCTCTCATTTTGTTAAGTAGTTGCAGAATATCCTGTTATGTGGATGTCTCCACAAGTTTAACCTGCCTCTTTATATTATGCTCCGTGTTTTGCTTCTATCTACGATGCTACAGTAAACACATGTACGCTACACGACTCTGGGCATGTATGTGCCAATTTCTGTTTCCTTCTTCCTGTCTTACCTTCTCTAACCCTTTGTGCATCTTTCTCAGCACTTTTTTCTGGGCCTTGTATGGGCCCTCCGTTGGCTCTGTCTACCTCTGCATCCCCCAGGCAGAGGCAGACAGAGCCCATGATGCCAAAGCTACCAGCTTGTTAACTGGGTGCCCACAACTGACCCAGAACGGCTTGCCACCGTGCAGTCTCGGGCTTTTAGGACATGGGACTGTGGAATCCCAGCACTGGAAAACACCCCAAGGCTCAGCTGGTTCAACCCCTGGTGCTCAAATCCCTCTGACACCAGCAGTGACATCCTTCCAAGTCCTCGTGGATTAGAGAGTACATTCTCACAGGTCATCAGAACACTGCCACTGAGTCAGGGCCGAGAGTGCAAATGCGTGTCTAGGGAGCCTGTCTGGCTCGGAGCCATGGACTGCTAGAAGCACGCCCCTCATCCTGAGCTGAAGATCTTTAGAACATACAGTGTGGAGGTGTGTAGCACGGCCTGCCTGCCTGGATGTGGGGGGCCACGATCCACCCCTTACCAGGTGACTCGTGCTGGGCAACTAACTTAGTCCTCTGTGCCTCAGTTTTCTCGTCTGAAAAATGAGGACAGTAATAGTACAACCTCATAAAGCTGTGACATGGATTAAATGTTCACGCCTAAAAATGTTTTCAGAGTGAAACATGGCCTCCAGGACAAAGACAACCTCAGGACCCGGTGTGGCTTGACCCTTGAAGAATGGGTAGACAGATTTTTAGAGCGCAGACTCCTCCTGGTGCAAGGCTGAGGCAGACTACAGAAACACAACGGTCTGTCTGTCCCCCCTGTAAATGTGCTTGGAGCTCCCAAGCCTCACTCCCTCACCATTTCTTAGAAGATAATGGCAATGAGTGTTTAACACATTCGTGTGTAATTATATGTTATATGCATATAATATGTAAAATACACAATGTGTGTGTACACACACACATATGCATATAAATATAAATAC
This sequence comes from Cephalopachus bancanus, assembly GCA_027257055.1. Taxonomy (NCBI): domain Eukaryota; kingdom Metazoa; phylum Chordata; class Mammalia; order Primates; family Tarsiidae; genus Cephalopachus; species Cephalopachus bancanus. Next base: position 1,145,641 of record JAPVLO010000344.1, on the reverse strand, counting down.
AGTTCTGCTGTACTCTCACTATTCTTGCTGTTGCAACTCAACAAATCCCTCAGAGAAGACGAAGAGGAGAAGTCTTCCTGGGAAGAAAGTGAGAGTCCTTTGGTATGACCATGTACTTTACATGGCATCTTGTTAATCCTCACAACAGTAAACAAAGGAGGAGTTGTCAATTCCCGTTTCACAGAGGATGAAATGGGGCTCAGTGCGTGAGGCAAGTTGCCCAAGCATCATGCAGTCAGCAGCAGAGGCCGAAGTGGCCTCCAGGCCTGGTTTCGAGGCACTAGACTGCAGCGACTTAACTTCCTGGGGCAGAGGTGACTGGGATCAGCTCTTCTGAGCAGAGCCTGGGGCTGCAGCCTGCTGGCTTCTGGCCAGAGGAAGGGTATAGGTGACAGAACACATGGGGGAGTTGAGGGGAAGAACCCTTGAGGAGAAGGGCTGTGAGGTCTCAGGGCATCCTGGGCAACGAGGAATATCGACCTGTTTCCCTGCTTACGTTCTGATGTTTGCACTTTCCAGCCCCTCCATCAGGGTCATCCCAGGAGCTGTGCTCACCTCTCCCCCACTCCTTGTTGTCTCATCTGCCAGCCCAGAGATCTCTCCCTCTAAAACCTTTTCTTTGCACAAAGGAATGACTTCCTGGCTTCCGGCCCAAACCAAAATAGTGTGGGTCCTATTTATCTGTCTGTGCTCAGACAGGAAAGTCAAAAGCTTCAATTCTCTTTCATTTTAGGTGAGTCAACGCTCAGGCCAGGGCTCAGCGAATCACAAAAAATACTTGCTTTCCTATTTCTTTTGAAACCAGTTGAGGTGAGCAGGAGAATATAGGGCATACTGGGGGACAAAAGTCATGGGTCTTTTAGTCATTCGGTCACACACGTCAGAAGGTCCCTGTGCGCTGGCTGCCCCAGAGTTGGAAGAGAATGGAGAGGGATGACCGAGCAGGGCCTTAGCGTGAGTGACGTCAGCTCGCCCACAGGGCCTCAGAACCATGCTTCCCGGAACTGCCTTGGAAAGCTTGGACGTGGTGATGACTAGAACCCTACTGCCCAACCACCGAACATTATGCTTTACCTCCATGGTGGGATACTTCTTGGCCCAAGTGCTATTTGCTGGGTCTGGAATTTCTCTGCTGCACCACTGAGGTCTCAGGGCCAAAAGGAGAACAAATACTCTAGAAAGAAAACTGACATTTGGTAAGTGCACCCTGTGTAGAAGCACAGGCCCTTATTGTAATGACTTTTGCAAATGAGTAGAACCCAAACATCAAAAGTCAAAGAGGACATGTCGTCCAGATAGAGTAGTCTTTCTGTGAAGTTATGATTCAGCCATTGGAGTTTGCTAAGTAAACCATGGATCTTTTGTTCAACATGATTTTTTTTTTTTTTTTTTGAGTTGGAGTCTCACTCTGTCGCCCAGACTGGAGTGCAGTGGCCGCTCCCGGCCACCACTGCCTCGACCTGCTGGGCTCTGGCGATCCTTCCGCCTCAGCCTTCCAAGGAGCTGGAACTACAGGTGCGTGCTACCACCCCTGGCTAATTTTTGATTTATTGTAGAGATGAGGTCTCGCCAAGTTGCCCAGGCAAATCTTGAACCCACGTGCTCAGGCAATCCACTCACCTCAGCCTCCCAAGGCGCGGGATTACAGACTGAGCCACGGAGCCTGGCTTCAACATGATGTTTAGCAGTTCATCACTACCCAGCCATGCATTCATTCAACAAATATGGGGGTGACAAAAAAATATATACACATCTTAAGAGATGTTATCTATGTATTACTTTTCAAAGTTGAATTGAATTACAGTAGCAATGTGTAGTGTGATGTTCCCTCAACCATGCTTCCACCATTTTCTTTGACTGTCCTGCCTGTCGCATGGAGATGCTAGCATTCCTTTGATTAATAACATCTTTTGAGTGTGCATCATACTTGTGGTGTGTATACATTTTTTGGCACCCCCCTCCCCCCGTTTTCCCCCGAATTGACTGACCTAACATGTGACCAATACAGTGACACATGCTGGGGTCAGAACAACAAACATGAAGACATGGCTCCCACCCTTATTACTTAGCTAATTAGAGTATTTATAAGGAGGTTGTAATAAAAGGTACATCATTATGCTAAAAGTTAAAAAAAAAGATTCAAAATGTTATAGCTAGCTTAAAACATGCAAGAAAAAAGCATAATGAGAAAATATCTGAACTGTTAACAGTGGTTGTATTTGGTGATAAGAGGAAATATAGGCCTTTTAAGATGTAAAAGGAGCCGGGCTCGGTGGCTCAGCCTGTAATCCCGCACTTTGGGAGGCTGAGGTGAGTGGATTGCCTGAGCCCGTGGGTTCGAGACCCGCCTGGGCAACTTGGCGAGATCTCATCTCTACAATAAATTTAAAAAAAATTAGCCAGGCGTGGTAGCACACGCCTGTAGTTCCAGCTACTTGAAAGGCTGAGGCAGAAGGATCGCCAGAGCCCAGCAGGTGGAGGCTGCAGTGGCCAGGAGCAGCCACTGCACTCTAGTCTGGGTGACAGAGTGAGACTCCAACTCAAAAAAAAAAAAAAAAAAAGATGTAAAAGGAAAAAATCCTAAAGGCATGGCACTGAAATTTTTTTGACCAGTTTTTAAAAGTTCAAGGCCAGTATGAAACATTTGTAAAGACTTGGCTTTAACAAGCTCTGATGTCTAATAAGACAAGTATACTTTATAATTCAGCCTTTCAAGTTAAGTGATGTGGCCATGTGACTTGTCTTTCTGCAGAGAGCTATGAGCAGAGGCGTCTGTGATCTAGTGGAGATCACACCAGTGAGGACAGTGCCCAGGACTGGTGGGCCAACGCGGTGGGAGAAACTGGGTCCCCACGTGACTTGGAGCAGAACTGCCTGCCAATCCAGGTGCCTCACCTCAGGACTGTTGGATGAGACAGAAGTAAACTTTCGTTTTAGTCACTGTAGCTTGGGCCTTCCTTTTTTTTTTTTTTAAATATAGCAGTTTAGCCTTCACTCTAACCCATTCTCAGTATTTCCATGAAGAGGAAGCATGTGATCCTAGCTAGGTCTTTTTGAGTTAAACGTTTTCAAAGGCTACCTAAAGAAAGCTCTGCTTTAAAGTATCTGTCACCCATTGGGCCTTCAGTAATTGTAAAACCTGTCAGGCAAGTTCAGTGGCTGGTAGAGTGACTTTGAGCTGGTTTATTTTGACCTCTTCTATTACTTAACACTGCATCAGAAGAAAACGCTGATTAAATAACTAACTCATTAAAATTCTTTTCTTTACAAAATAATCCATGTTTACTGAAAAAATTTTAGAAAATAGAGTTAAATATTTTTTTAAAAGGCTAGGCTAGGCGGCTCAGTCTGTAATCCCAGCACTTTGGGAGGCTGAGACGAGTGGATTGCCTGGGCCAGAAATTCAAGACCTGCCTGGGCAACTTGGCGAGACCTCATCTCTACAATAAATCAAAAATTAGCCGGGTGTGGTAGCGCGTGCCTGTAGTTCCGGATGCTTGGAAGGATCGCCGGAGCCCAGCATGGGTGACAGAGTGAGACTCCAACTCAAAAAAAACCCCAAAACTAAAACCACTTATGATTCTTTCCCTGGATCTCACACACACTGCTAGTCTTGTGACGTAAATCCTCTGGGAAGAGCGACTGGTGCCCAGGCCCCATTTTCTCCTCCTCCTCGGGAGGGAGACCTGATGACTGGGGTGACGGTGAGCTCAGCTAAAAGCACGCCTCCCTTGTCTCGCCATATTCTGGCCAGGGAGATGTAGCCAAAAGTGACATGTGTAACTCCTTGAAGGGAGTGTGGGACCCACCTCCCCCTTCCCTTTAGTTGTGGAATACAGACATGATGGTGACAGTTCCTGAAGCCGCTGGTGAACTCGAGGATAGAAGCTAATGTCAGGGCAGTGGAGCAGGAAAATAGAAGGAGCCTAGTTCCCTGACGACCGTGGAGCTGCCACACCAGCCCTTTACATCAATGGGTTTCCTTTACCTGGCTGAGAAACTTCACTGGTTCAAGTCAGATTATTTTGGTTTTTATATTACATACAAGCACATTTAATGCTAACTGATATCTCTTGCACCTGTGTGTACGTGTGGTTAAGACATGAAAGTACATACTGGTATTGTCTTGCAACCTGCTGTTTAAGTATGATGTAGTAAATATTGTTCATAGCGTTTCGTTTTCCATGTCATTTTTAGTGATTGCATGATATAGGATAGTGAGATACATCATGAGTTAGCTGGTCCCTTATCACTGGGCACTAAGTTGTTTAAAATATTTTTCTTTTGTGAACAATATTTCAGTGAACGTATTTTCCACAAATTTCTGCAGGCACCTATGATATAATTAGAATAAATTTCTAGCTTGGGATGATTATGTCAAAAAGCAGTCTTAAAAAAATTTGACACATACCATTGCCCAAAAAAGTTGAATAAGCTTAGTCTGCCCCCAGCAATGTGTGAGAGTATCCATCTCGCTGACCCATACCAGAAAACATCATTTAAAAAAAAAATACATTTACCAGATTGGCAGGTGTAACCAACTCACTTTTGCCGGAAGTAATGCACTGAGAAAATGCCAACCATGATGACAGCAACGCAAAGGCTCGGTGTCACAAACGCCGTCCAATTGGCTTTACCTGCAAAGTTAGTAAACCCTGTGACGGAGCTGTCTGCAGCAAACATTCCAAAATCCTGATGGCTGTGTGCACCCTCTGGGCCTGCCCCACAGCTCCTGGGCAGCTGGGCTCAGAAACAAGGCCTGCTCGTTTGTGTCCACTCAGTGAGGGAGAAGGGGGCCGATTCTGTGGTTCTAAGTGGAGCTCAGCCACTCACAGGGCGAGAAGGACAGGAGGCACAGAACACGGCATGGCTGTGAATCAGGAGTTCTGCGTCCCAGTCCCGGCCCTGCCACTGACAGATGTGTGATCTGTGGACCTCAGCTTCTTGGTCTCTGTAAGATGTGAGTGATGACGTCCGCCTTGTTACGAAGACTAGAGGGGGTGTGTTTCAAGGGTGTGGCTGGGTATCTGAATACGGAAGGACCTCAAGAAACTTTTACCAGACCATGGGATGAGCCCTCTAGCTAGTCAGGGCCTCTGAAACTGGGCTCATGAAAAGAACGACAGCATTTCACTGTTGGAACCATTCATCAATTCATCCAACACTTACTGGGCGAGAACCATGTAGAGGCTCCATTATGTGCTGGGACACAAAGATGAACAGGACACGGGCTGTGCTGTCTAAAAAAGTCACGAATATGGGGCAGGAGACACATGGACCATAAGCCACTGTGCGTGGGATATGTGTGAAAACAGGCTTGCACAACATTCACAACAGTGGAGCCCAGAACAGCATGGGAAGCTGCCCCCTGAGGAGAGCTGAGCAAGGGTGTCCAGAGCTTCGGGCTGGAGGGTGATTAGGAGTTGGCAAGGTGGACAGGCTAAGGACGACCAGGCTACCTTGAACAATTATAATACCATAAGAAAGGGATTGACAGTAGCGGGAAACTGTCAGAGGAGGGGGGTGAGATTGGAAGGGAAACTGCTAGGGGAGGGAGGAGCATACCTCATCAACAAGGGGACCTGCATGATCAACGTTTGTATGCCTAACCCTGAATTGTACCCCACGTCTTTATAATTTAAAAAAAAAAGGAAGACCAGACTGGACAAAGGGCCCATGCAAAGGTATGGGGGAGAGGCCATCAGCACGTTCAGGCAGCTGCAGGTCTTGCTCTCGTGTATGATGCTGCGGTGTGTGGTGGTGGGCAGGGCTGGTGGGTAGACAGGACCGTGCGGCCTGGTCATACACGGTATGAGTTCTAGCTTCAAGGCCCTTGGGAGCTACCGATGAGTTCCACTCCAGTCTGGGCAACAGAGTGAGACTCCAACTCAAAAAAAAAAAAAAAAAAAAGAGAGATGGAATGCCAGCATCTGGGTTCCGCAGAAAGTTCTTCTGATTGAGGGAAGGACAGGCAGGGCAGGAGAGAGAGCGGGAGGAGTGAGAGACCAGGGGCCTGCCAGGCCCTGGACAGGCATGATCACAGGGCGGGGGCGGGGGGTGGAGGGAGCCAGCCTCTCCTCCACTCTGCAACCGCAACCGGGAGACGCCGACGTTTCTCCAGTCGCTGCCTTCCTCCCTGGGCAGAGGGGACAGGTCTGGAGAGGAGCAGTGGAAAGACGCTTGGCCCGAGCACACGTGCCTTGCGCACAGGTCGGCTGGTGTGGAAGGGCTGGGAGAGGAGAGGCTGGCCAGCTTCCCGGTGGGGAGTGTCCTCGCGCAGCGCGGCGAAGCCTGAACGAGCGACTCGGTGTTCCGCCTCATGAAGCAGGAGCAGCTTGCTGAATGCTCACCGCAGATGCGAATGAGCTTGCTGGAGAGAACAGGGTCACTTTTCCGTGAGGAGATGCCCCATCAGCCGGGTCACTAACTCACAGGTTCAGATTCAGCTTCAGCGACTCCAGTCCTCTCACTTGCAGACCTGCCACTTCCCGCCTCCAAGACCGTGGGTGACCTTTCTGCATTTTACTCCCTTCACTTGTAAAAAGGTGTTATAGGCCTTCATTTTTTATTTATTTCATACTGAATGCCTGGTAGGATGTGCTCGGTATACCTGTGTGATTTTAGTAAGGATAGATTAGCAAAAGGGCCAGGTGCGCTGCTCATGCCTGTCATCCCAGCACTTTGGGAGGCCAAGGGGAAAGGACTGCTTGAGCCCAGAAATTTGAGACGAGCCTGGGCAACACAGTGAGACCTTGTCTCTGCACAAAATGAAAAATAAAAAATTAGCCAGGTATAATGGTGCATACCTAGAGTCCCAGCTACTCAGGAGGCTGAGGCAGAAGGATCCCCTGAACCCAGAAGGTTGAGGCTGCAGTGAGCCATGATTATGCAACTGCACTACAGCCTGGACAAATGAGTGAGACTCCAACTCCAAAAAAAAAAAAAAAAAAAGCAAAAGTATGCACTATAGGTTGAATTGTGTGCCCCTAGAATTCTTACGTTGACATCTTAAGCTCCACTACCTCAGAACGTAACCTTGTTTGAAACATGGGGTCATACTGGAGCAGGGTGAGCCCCAACCCAAGATGACTGGTGTCCTTCTACAAAGGAGAACTCATGGCTGCGCAAAGAAAACCCGATGAAGGCAGAGGACTACAAGCCAGGGACGTCAATGATTCCTGTAAACTGCCAGGAGCCCGGAGAGAGGCCGGAACAGCCACCTCCCTCCCGCACAGCCCTCAGAAGGCCCCAATCCTGCCAACACCTTGATCGTGGACTTCCAGCCTCTAGGACAATGAGACAGGAGACTTCTGTCATTTAAGCCACTCAGTTTGTGGTACTTTGTCACATTAGCCTCAGCAGTTTCTTTTCAATGCGGGCATTTTTGGGTTTATTGTGAGTCGATGAGGGCCTGCACCTAGAAGGTGATGGGCTTCTTTGTAGTGAAGCATGGCTTGTGCTGATGCAGAAGATGGTGGGGTGGCATGAACTTGATCTTGGAGTTCTGGAGCTCCTTGAACTTGATCATGGAGCCATGGAACTGCCTGACTGTCGCCAGCGGCACTTGCTGGCTGCGATCTTCTCTATGTCCATGGTTCGGATGAGTGGTCCTAGGTTTGGTGCCAGTGCCGTGTCTTGACAGCACTGGGTGGCAGTGCCCACGTGGTCTGGCCTGGTACTGTCTTTTTTTTTTTTGAGTTGGAGTCTCACTCTGTCGCCCAGACTGGAGTGCAGTGGCTGCTCCCGGCCACCGCAGCCTCAAGCTGCTGGGCGCCGGCGATCCTTCCGCCTCAGACTTCCAAGTAGCCGGAACTACAGGCGCGCGCTACCACGCCCGGCTAATTTTTTTGATTTATTGTAGAGATGAGGTCTCGCCAGATTGCCCAGGCGGGTCTCGAACCTGTGGGCTCAGACACTCCACTCACCTCAGCCTCCCAAAGGCGCGGAATTTCAGGCTGAGCCACCGAGCTCGGCTTTCTGGTACTGTCAATATGTGTCGTGGGTGCCGTGAGGAAATCCTGGCAGCCAGATGCTCGAGCTCTTCACCCACCACAGCAGATGGTTCCCCCAAGGTTTCTTCATCTTCTTCAGCTGAGATGTACAGTACCACAAACAGGACTTGGTGACGGCATGACTGCGTGCGACGATGTGCATGTAGTAGCGCGTGTGGCCTTGGAGGTGGGGGGCGGGTGGCACCTCCCCTTCCACTCATGCTCTGAGCCCAAGGCCTTCATGGCAGCCGTCTCTGACCTTCTTGGCATCAGAGACCAGTTTGTGGAAGACAGTTTTCCATGGACTTGGGTAGTGGGATGGTTTCAGGATGATTCCAGTGCATACCATTTATTGTGCACTTTATTTCTACTCTTATTACACTGTGATATCTAATGAAATAATTGTACAACTCACCATTTAAAAAAAGAGGCATGGATGGAAGTGGTAATGGGCTAAAATAAGTATCAGATTCTGACTTAAGCCACCAGATGCAGCTGTACAATTGAAGTCCATTAACTCACTGGCCACTCGCTGACAGGATTTTGATATGAGTCTGCAAGCAGTTGAATTATGATGGTCTCTGTGCAGTCAAACCTCAGCTGCTCATGTTCATCTGTGTTTGCAGCCACTCCCCAGCACTGGCATCACTGCCTTAGCTCCACCTCAGATCATCAGGCATTAGAGTCTCATAAGGAGTGTGCAACCTAGATCCCTCACGTGTGCAGTTCACAATAGGGTTCGCACTCCTATGAGAATGGAATGCTGCCACTGATCTGACAGGAGACGGAGCTCAGGTGGGCATGCCAGCCATGGGGAGCGGCTGTAAATACAGCCGAAGCTTCGCCCGCTCACCTCCTGAAGTGCGGCCTGGTTCCTAACAAGCCACGCACCCCGGGCGGGGGAACCTCTGCTTTTATGGCACTGTTTCTGCACTTGTCACCACCCGCAAAAGGAAAGCCCAACAAATTAAAATAGTTGCAAAGCACTTAACGGAATGACTGTTGCATAAGGCAACCTGATATGCAGTCACTGCTGTTGTTATTGTTGATGTGATTTTCATCATTCATGGGGGAGATATTTAGTGAACTATGTGCAGGGAGTACTATGTGCAGGGCACCATTCTAGGTCTTGAAGACAGAGATAAACAGAGATCAGTCCCTGCCTGCTGTGCTCAGATTTGAGTAGGGGCCAAAGGTTAGTCGTTAGGGAGGGAATATATATGGAGGTGCATTTGGGAAGGCTTCCTGAAGGAGACGCAATTCTGCTGATTTTGGAACATGAGTAAACACTGTCTCTAAGGAGAGTGTGGAATGCCAAGGCACTCCAGTTAGAGGGAATAGCAGTCCAAAGATGTGGCAGTGAGAAAGTTGTTAGTGAATTAAGGAAAATCTGATGGTCTCTATGCCAAATGTTGTGGGCGTGCTTGCCTGCGTAAGAACCCTGGGTGACTTGCTGCCTGTAAAGTTGCCTCTTACCTTGCAGACTGAATTCCCTCTCATTTCCTCGGGAACTTTCGCCAGCAGCTGTCAGAGCTGTCATCCACAGGATATATGTCACTCTGGGCTTTAGGCTGTTTATTGTATGTGAATTTTGAGAGACTCTGAATGGAATTTCTGAAAGGAAGATAAAGACAGAGGAAGAAAGTCACGTCTTAAAGGAAATGGCTGAATGCAGGCGTTTACTCATTTTTACTTTTTAATGCTTCATTTAATTTGAAAGGAAAAAGCACTTTACTGTTGCAAAATAGTGCTTGGCTGGGCACAGTAGCTCGTGCCTACAATCACAGTACTTTGGGAGGCCGAGGCGAGAGGACTGCTCAAGCCCAAGAGTTTGAGACCAGCCTGGGCAAACTCATGGTGAGACCTCATCTCTACAATAACAATTAAAAACTTAACTGGGCATGGTGACACGCGCCTGTAGTCAGTCCCGGCTACTCAGGAGACTGAGGTGGAAGGACTGCCTGTGCCCAGGGGTTGAGCTGTGATCATGCCACTGCACTCCAGCCTGGGCAACAGAGCGAGGACTCATAAATAAATAAATAGGTTCTAATTCCTTAGTTAATTGGCCCTAGACACTATCATTAATGGAAAGCTCATTCCACAGCGATCAAAAAAATTACATATTTTTCTGTGGTAAAATATTTTGAAGAAACTTTTGTCATTTGTTTTGAAATTATTTGGCTGTAGTAACTCCTTTTATTTCCTATAACTATAATGTTTCTGATGCTTGCCAGATATATTTGGGAATTTTTGAGGAGAAAATGGAACATACAAATTGTTTTCAAGGTAATGGAATTTTAAAGAAAGCTAAGTTCAGCGGAGAATGAGACACAGACATTGCCTTGACATGCTGACATGGTGATTTTACACTTTTCTTTTTGTGGGTTTTGAGTATGGATCTCATAGGGCTTAATATGATGATCTGCTGCAATTTGACATAAAATCTTTAAAAACCTAGAGCAGCGGTACTTGGATCAGAGTTATCTGGCAGGCTGAGCCCTGGAGTGCCAGTTCCTTGTGCCCCTGACACCCCTGCAGTTTTCTCTGCAGGGAAGACTTCGTGTTTTGAGCAATGCAAGGATGCTGGGCTTCCCCTCCAAGAAACGCAAATGCCAGTTGCCTCACCGAAGGCTCTCTTCTCCTCCAGCGACTTGCTGGTGTGGGTCTTGGAGGGACCAAGGACTGGGAAGGACTGTTTTATTTTATTTTATTTTTTTTGAGTTGGAGTCTCACTCGGTTGCCCAGACTGGAGTGCAGTGGCCGCTCCCGGCCACCGCAGCCTCGACCTGCTGGGCTCCGGCGATCCTTCTGCCTCAGCCTTCCTAATAGCTGGAACTACAGGCACGCACTACCACGCCCGGCTAATTTTTGATTTATTGTAGAGATGAGGTCTCGCCAAGTTGCTCAGGCGGGTCTCGAACCCGCCGGCTCAGGCAATCCACTCACCTCAGCCTCCCAAAGCGCTGGGATTACAGGCTGAGCCACCGAGCCTGGCTGGGAAGGACTGTTTTAAAGTCAAGGCCGGGGGGAAGGGGGTTGAGATGAGAGTGGCAGTTGAGGGAAACTGCCAGGGGAGGGAGGGACATACTTCATCAACAAGGGTGTCTGCATAATCAACATTTGTATACCTAACCCTGAATTGTACCCCACATCTTTATAATAAAAAAAAAAGGCAAGGCCGGCACTTGGGCTGAAGCAGCCTACCAGCTCGTGGAGACACCAGTCTGTGCTGGGGACCCGAGAGAAACCAGAACTCAGCGCCTTGCATCTCCGCAGCACACACCGACTCCCGAACCCAGGGCACGTCAGATGACATCCTGCATGCTGAGTTTATTGCAGCCGTTATGAGAGTTTATCGAGCCCTGCACTGGATAAAGCACTGGCGATACAGAGGCACAAGAGCTGCCCCAAAGGGCCCACCATCCAGGAGGAAGAGAAACCTCGACATCATCCCATCCCTGCGCACCATGGGTAGTCATCAAGAGCTAGCCCTGGCATGTGACCTCCACTCCACCCAAACGCTTGAGGCCTGTGCCGATACTTAACAGCTGTGACGATCAGAGCAATTTCTATATTTTACATCCTGTTGAGAAAAGTCCCTGTGGAAAATTCCCAAGTCTACTCTAGCCTGGTGAAATTGCTTGCACAGACTTAAGCTCTGTGAGCTCAAAAAGCCCTTTCCCTATTCCTAGGGCAGGGGATTAAAACGTCCATTCTGGAGAGACCTTCTGCTCATTTTGCTGCAGCAAAGCATCAGCGAGCATCAGGGAATCAACCGTCCGACTGAGTGAGGGCATCCTTAACCCTGGGCGTGAAATGAGACATCGCAACAGAGGGGAAGGGACTCATGTGGGTTGCAGGGCCAAGGCAGCATACACACACAGATTTGCAGAACAAAAATAGAGGCTCTATGGGGAATCAATGAAGAGGATGATGGTGTCAGCAGTTTGGCTGGCAAAATAGGCTGAGTTGTGTAATAGGAGAAAGAAGTCAAGAAGTCGGACAGGAAATACTGGTCCTGCTGCCTCTGGGCTGTGCTCGGTGGCAGAGATCAAGGAGCCATTCAGGTCTTGACCAGTGTGGAAATTTATTTTAGTTTATTTATTTATTTATTTAGGGTTGGAGTCTCACTCTGTTGCCCGGGCTGGAGTGCCGTGCACGGCACGCTCCAGGCCACCGCAGCCTCGACCTGCCGGGCTCAGGCGATCCTTTCCACCTCAGCCTTCCAAGGAGCTGGAACTGCAGGCATGCGTCACCATGCCCAGTTAATTTTTTTGATTTACTGTAGAGACGAGGTCTTGCCAAGTTGCCCAGGCTGATCTTGAACTCGTGGGCTCAGGCAATCCTCTCACCTCGGCCTCCCAAAATGCTAGGATTACTGGCCTGGCCAGTGTGGAACTTTAGATTCAGGTGGTTAGGTGACAGAGGCACCAGCTTGGGAAGATGTGACAGCTGCCAGTCATCTGAAAGGCTGTGGGCAGGAAGGTCATGCGGTGCCTGCTGCGTTGCCGCTGGAAATAAGCCTTTATCTAACGGTCTGTATTGTGGTTAACGGAGGGGCGGGCAGTATTCAGCCACTTGTTTTTATTAAGCCCCTATTATGTGTCTGGCTTATCCTAGGTACGAGGAGGCAGTGGTGAGTAAATTGCCGTGGCTTAACAAGGGCACCTGCATCACGAACATTTGTATACCTAACCCTGAATTGTACCCTCCATCTTTAAAATTAAAAACTAAAAGAAAATTGCCGTGACTTCTGCCTTCATGATGTTTAGAATCGGTTGTCAAAGACAGCTGTGTAGTGGCGAGGTATAGTGTGTCCTCCGGAAGAGAAGCATGCTGGCTGTGGGTCCGCTGGTGCACACGGCAATCTCAACAACCTCGAGTGGCCGAGCACCAAACCGCCTTGGGACTCGCTAAACTGCAGATGCCCTGGCTCAAAGCTCCCCTCTCCTGCCGAGGCAGGGCTCAGCGCCCGCTGCTGCTTCTCCTGCCACACTCTGCGTGAGCCCTCAGGACTGCTGCTTAGCCAGCGGTGCCCTACACCAGCAAGAGCGGCCCTTCTCACCCCGAGACCATCCTGCGTCGCCATCAGGATGCCTTTCTCTCCTGGTGGCTTTCTCCTCTGAGGTCCCCCTGCCGCTCCTCCCACTCTCTGGAAAGTGCCCTTGGGAATTCCCCAATGATTCCTGGTTGCAGGTGCACTAGGTGGCTGTCAGTCTCTGGCAGTGACGTCCCTTTTGGGCACTCTTCTGTCTCCCTCCGTAGACTGTGAGCTTGTTGAAGCATTCTGATAGACGCTTATGGAATTAAGTGGAATTTGATCTAAACTGGCCTAAAACAGGGCTGTGAATCTGCACCTTCCTTCCCCTTGTGCCTTATGTCAAGATCCCCTCCCTAGGCTTCAGAGGCGTCAGATTTCAGGAACCACAAGGAAGGTGTTTTCTCCAGCATCCACAAGAACGGCTTCAAGAACCCAGTGACCACGTGTGCTAACCTTTGTGGCTGCAAGCAGGCGTCTTGATTTGAACTCTGCCAAATGAGAGACACTGGGAGGAACATTTCACATGAAGGGTTTCAGAGGGCGCAAAAGAGGTCGGTGGGTTCCCTAACTCTTGGTGCGCCTCGCAGCTCAGAACTGCCTTACCCTGGCAGGCCCAGTGGGGAGCCGTTCTGCTCAGCATGAGGGGTGGGTCAGTTAACGAATGCCCGTGAGGCCTCATGATGGAGACGGTGGGGCTGATGAAAAGTAGAGGGGGCGGCATCACACGGGCTAGGGTGAGCGGTCTGCAGGGAGAATGACCAAGAGGAAGGACGGACGCGGCTCAGAAGGGCAAAAGGATCCCCAGTACATTCTTGTATGTGCATGAAATTATTTTTCTGGAAGAACACACAGGGAGGCTAACAGTCTAAGTATGAAGAAAGGGAGAATTTTCATTGTATGTCTGTATGAACTACGTGAGTGTTTTGACTGTGTGCAAGTGTTATTCATAGAATAAAATTTAACTGGCTTTTTGAGCTCTACTGTGGATCTGCTAAGGTGGGGAGAGAAGGCCAATCCCAAGGTTGCCCTGGTAAGCATCCCCACCCCGTCGGCAGCTCTCTGGCAGCTACATCTCGTGGTGACTTTGCTCCATTTTCTTGAACCTCATAACTCCTGTAAAAGAAGAAAAACGTTCCTTCTTTATGATAAATGTTCCTGAAAGCAAGCCAGCTGCTTACAAAATAAAGAGAAGGCCAAGCCAAGTAAAATAGAAGGCCTGAAGAAACCAAAGATGTGAACAGGTCTGGCCAGTGATGTGGACCTGCCGCGTGAAGGGGCGCTCCATCCAGGCACTGGGACTGCACTTCAGCCAGGGTTGATTTTAACCGCTTTGGTTTAGTTTTTTGGGGGGGTCGAAGTCTCACTCCGTCGCCGAGGCTGGGGGGCAGTGGCACGCTCACGGCAATCCTTCCACCAGCCTTCCAAGGAACTACAGGCGCACGCTACCACACCCGGCTAATTTTTTGATTTGTTGTAGAGACGAGGTCTCACCAAATTGCCCAGGCTGTTCTTAACTGCCTTAGTTTTATAGTCGTAGAGTAATTATGGGTCATAAAGGGTTACCTAAACTGTATCCACTTTAAGGAGAAGATAGTATGCTATGATAGTAATTGCAAATGTGGGAATTTCAAAGCTCTCCAAGGACATTTCTTGAGAACTCAAGGGTCTGTACAGGACTGAAGGGCCCTTGTTGCCTCCTGAGATGCTGTCTCCCCCTATAAGCAAGACCCGAGAGCTTGCCCATGTGGTTTGTTTCTGGATTCTGAGCCATTTGCTTGGCATGTGACACAGATTCAGTAACTGTGTGTGGGGGAATGTGTGTGTGTGTTTAGTTGTCTTTTCTATTTCTTCATTCAGTTGACTTCACAAGCACTCACTGAGCACTTACTACGTGCATGGTGCTAGCGCTGTGTGTAGACATGCCACACACACCTGCTTGCGTTTTCCTGACGCTCAAACAAGAAGGCGCCGTGCGTTTGGTTCTCACACATACCACAGAGCCGCGGCTGAGAGCTGGAGGTCCGCTCCTTCCAGTATATCCGGTAATGGAGGATACAGCCCACCTGCTCCTGGGCTGGAAGGCCGTTCCACGAAATGAAGGCACTCCCCTCTTCCTCGGTGATGGCATGAATGTGGGGGCCCCTCCGTGGTGCTGTCAAGGAGGACACAGCAGGCTTCTGTCACCCTCCAAGTCCAAATCGTTCAACAAAAGCAACATTTGCCAGAAGGTCCCAAGACTCACGTTTGTGCCTGGAGTCACCCAGAACAGAGCTGCAGCCTCCTTGGTCCCCTGACAGTGCATACACGTGGATTTCGTAACAGATATAAGGCTGTATGTTCTCTGTAAGAAAAAGGGAGTTTTACAACAGACATGCTGTCAGTAGCGAGTGAGTCCCCAAAGGAAGCCATTTTAATATCTGATACGCACACACTCAAGGTGTTTCTAGCCTGTGCTTAGTTTGAAGGCGGTCCAAGCACAGTCTAGACTGAGGGTAAAGAAATGGCCTATGTCACACATTCTCAGCATTCTATTTGCCATGATGCTGGCTTCTGGAAGTCCCCGCTCCCGACTTCCAGGTATAAGATCAACCAGCCAACCAACCAACCTATCAACCAACCAACCAACCTGAGCTTCTTTCTGTAGAAACAAACAGGGTCATTGTGATTAAGGAAACAAAAGCTAGTCAAGTTCCAACAAGGATTGAAATATAACCATACAAACACATGCATAGACTGCTTTTGGAAACAAATGTAAGAAAAATCTTGCCCTCCAAGAAAATAACTTTTGACTTCTACAAACCAATCATTTGCTACTTACAAGAGAGTGAGGCTGGACTTCTGCAGGCACAGAACCTGAGCTTTCTGATTCCACGGTGCTTATCTGGATTTGATGAGCAGATGACACCTAGTGGCACGACTAGCCAGGGCACTCCGTGCAACCCGACCCCTTGCTCCTCCCCCTCCCACCCACCACCCATGTTCCAGTTAGTTCTCAGTTGCTTCTGCCTGCAAGATTTAGAAGTCTTCCGGGAACGTGAAGGCTCCTTCCTGGCTTTTAAAGTGCCACATGCAGTTTTCTGTCGGTCCTGAAGCTCAGCAAGTCCCTTTTCCCTGTCCAAACCCCTTATTTCCATAAGTCTCAGATTTCTACTGCCTGTGCAGAAAAGGCCACTCTCATAGATACTGCTCATGATATATCTTTATATTCCAAACAGATTTTTTTTTTAAAAGAGAGATAACTCTTACTAGGTAACTAGAGCATCAAGTGGCCAAAGTAAGGACTCCCTCCAACATTGCTTAATGCCCTGCTGGTAGGTAGCTAGGCTACCTGACAGTTGATTGGGGCTTAACTTTTTTTCAGGAAGAAGAATTCTTCATCACAGAATAATTTAATATGTTGTGTATGTTTTATATGAAAATACATTGCCCCGTAAGCATTCTAGCAAGCGGGTTGCACATACAGCTCAGTCGGGCAGCTAGCACTGTCAGAAAAGACCATGACGAGATCAGAACACATGCCGTGGGTGAATTCCAGTTCAAGTGCGTGAGCCAAGTTCATGGAGGAAAGGACACGGTCAGCTTAGTCCCGGAATCCCAAGACTCCTCACGGGTGGCATCAAGACCGAGAAGCCAAAGGGGCAGCACGGAACATGGAATCCTATTTCCCTGGGAGGGGTGATGTGTCGGTTTCGGCTCCTGGCTATCCTGTCCCAGTCATGGAAGGGCCCCCAGGCGCGGTGGGGATCATGGAAGTTCCAGATGAGCTCACTGGGCCAACGGTTCCACTGCATCTTGCCATGCCACTGTGAGCTCAGGGCGGAGGCCTTAGGGACTCTGCCTCAGAAGCTGTGGGTTTCTCCTTGGGAACAGCCCGCCTCAGTGGAGGAGGGAAGGCAACAAGGCCCCATAATGCGGCAACGTTTCCCTTCCAGCAAGCCCTCCTGGCATGCTAGAGGTTCTGGCTTTCTGGCTGTAGGTTCCAGGGTTCTGATTCTTATCTGAACGCTTCTGAGTAATGTCTGCGCCCCACCCATCATCTTCGGTGGGTGAAGCCCACCCTCCTAAGACACTCACTTCCTCTCTGGAGTCTGGCCCATTTCCAGACTCATTTCCACCACTCCCACCTGTGCATACGCACTTGGCCCCTTGGGCAAAGTCCCCACCTCCATGTTTACCAACCGGGTCTTAGCTGGTTTTTCTGCAGAAAGCTCATTTCAACTCTAAGTGTGGGAGAAGGCACACATTCAGTGATCATTAATGAGGAGTAATCCTAGAGGCAGTAAGATGCAGCAGACAGAAGAGGGGCCTGACAGTCCAGGTCTGGGGAAGCTTTCCTAGACATCACGATGTCATGCATTTGTGAAAGGTGTGGCTGTATGTGGTCAGAAGCGTTTTCACCCAGACAGGACAGGGCTGATGGTCTCGAGCCTGGGCCCCCACCAACCTATAATCCAGGAGCCAGGCTGGATTCTGGCCCATGCCAGAGCCCCCAATTTTGCCCCCTCCGGGTGCTGGGAAAAGGCTAGTGAAATCCTATGGCAATGAGTGATCTTACTAACTGTAGAGGGTCATTTTGAATTCATGATAAGCATGAATTCCTTCATTTTTAAATGTTTATTTCCAGGCTGTAACATCAACATGAACTAATAGGCGAGGCATGATGGCTCACACCCATAATCCCAGCACTTTGGGAGGACAAGGCACGAGGATTGCTTGATCCCAGGAGTTCAAGACCAGCCCAGGCCACATAGCAAGAGCTTGTCTCTATAAAAAAAAAAAATTAGATGGGCATGATGGTGCATGTCTGTAGTCCCAGTGACTTGGGAGTCTGAGGCGGAAGGATTGCCTGAGCTCAGGAGGCTGAAGCTATGGTGAGCTGTGGTGGTGCCACTGCACAGCATGGGTGACAGTGAGAACCCTGACTCAAAAACAAAAATCCCCATTAAGGAATAGCTAACCAAGGATTTCCAGCAGGAGAACAATTTTAATTATACTCACGAGTATGTTGATTTTATTCAAATAAATATTTCTGAAGTGCTTAAAAACATTTCTTTTACTAACTATGGAAAACATTCTTTCTTGCCATCTATTTTATGAGATTTGTATAGAATCATAGAATTTCTAAAAGGAAGGAACTATAGAGGCCCTATAGTTCAAACCATCCCCAAGGGGTAAGTCTTGATACAGCTTATAATAATGTTTATTATAATGTTTACAATTTCATAGCCATTTAAAGTTTGGTAAATGGCCTTTTCTATTCACTATTTCATCCAATTTAATAGGCATATCAGTTCGGAAAGAAAGCTAATTCTAGGGCAAATACTCCAGGGACAAAATACCTGCTGCCCTGAGAGGTAATGTTTGTTCTGTTAGAGACCATCAAAGGTAGGAAAGTTCTTTCTCAAAATTGAGCTAATATCTGCCTTCTTAACATTTCCATGCAAGGCCTTAGTTCTTCTATCCAGAAAACAAAGGAAACATCCTCTTTCGTGTGGACGCATCAAAACCAGCAACAACCCTCAGGCCACCCCTCACCCCCCATCTAGAATTCTCTTCTCTGGGCTAAATGGTTTCCAGAGTAAAAGTTCCAGACTCCCTTTGACTTGCTCTGCTCCCTCTGGATGCCGTTGGCTTGCCCAGGCAGCACTCTCTTTAAGGGTCCTACAACTCAACCTGCCAGAGGTCAGAGCAGCCAGACTCTGAAGTAGGCACACAGTTAGCTAAGGGCTCAGGCCCCGGTGCACTCTTGATCTCATTTGTATACATCGTGTCACCTTGAGCAGGGGTGGTAGATCTTCTTCGATGCATGTAATGATTGTCATGATAAAATGGAAATCTTACAGGAGTAGAACTGGAGAACCTCTGTCACATATAAGAATAATGACGATCGCTAGACTACACAGCACTTCTCAAAATGTTTTCTATATAGTAATTCAGTCAGTCCTCACACTAACCCAATGAGGTAGGTAATATTATTGTCCTCATTTTTCAGATGAGAAAACTAAGCAGAGAGAAGCTCAGCAATTTGCCCTGGATCACCCAAAGAGAGCCAAGACTCACACCCAGCTGTCTAACTTACGCTCAGAATGACATTAAGTTCTGTCCCATTGCTTTGGTATATTTTCAGATGCATTCTCTCACTCGATTTGAATCCCTTGATTCCAACCATTGACAGAATAGGAACCTGAGGGTCAGAGACACCAGTGGTCATATAGCTCATTCTGGATGTATTATTCTACACTTACTAAGTCTCAGAATTGGGAATGCAGGATCTCCTGGTTTCTTCATCTGTAAATCGGACACAATGCCACGTACCACGCATGCCTGTCTTAAGAGACAAATGAATTCCCAAAGATAAAGGTGCCTAGCACACTGACCGGCTGACCTAGCTCTCAGCCATTCCTGTTTGGCTCCATTATCCATTCATCTTGTCTGGCACTATGCTAGGGACATGGAGTTTCCAGAATACTAGAATTTTTAGTCAACCACTTGGCTTCTATGGCTGCCAAGAAGTGGTGTATTCTGAGGTGCTGACTGGGTGGACCCCAGGCCATCACTGTCTCTCTCACCATGCAGCGGGGCTCTGGGCTCTTGTCTGCCGTTTCACCAAACAAAGGTGAACTTAGTGAAGGATTAGGTACCTGAAATCAGAGCAGACACATTGCTGGGGGGACTCCGCAGCCAATTTGGACGGGCCTGTGCGCTGCCCCCTGGACCAAGCTCCTTCCATTCCACCACGTACTCCTGAACAGCAGAGGAGGCGTTCTCGGGAGGCCACCACGTCACCACAATGCTGTCCTCACCGTTGAAGTCTGCAGAGATCTGGCGAGGGGCCAGCCACCCTGTATAGGGAAAACCAGGAGGGACATCAAACAAGAGCCGAGATAAAGATTTTTAAAAAACAACAGCTCATCCCAGCAATGTTTTAGGAAGAAGCGGATGTCTTTTTTCGGACTTCAGAGTCACAGATTTAAGTTCAGCCTACGTCTCAGTTCCTGAGAAACTAGCAGCGTCAGCTTGTGCAAAGATCCTGCGAGGTGATAGTTATTGAATCATTTCCCCCTCACCTTCCATTCCTCTTTCCAGCCCCAAAGGCGCCCACTCCCGTGAATATAATACACATCCTTCTAATTCATCTTCCATATATTTATTTAGACATATATTTATCCTTGACATTTAGTGTCGCTTTATGCTTGTGTGTTGAATTTTCATGAAAAGTATTGGGAGATAAATCGCATGCTTTTCCTATTTTTTTTTCACTCGGCATTGTGTTTCTGGGATATACCCGTCCTGCTGCTCTCTGTAAATCCACCTCACTCCTTTGGTCTGTGGCCTAAAGCTTTTCTTCTCCAATGTTCTAGTGGCAAGCGGGAGCAAACACAAACAAGGCTGCAATGAATGCTCTCTTGCACGTCCTCTTGTGAGCTTGTGAAAGAGTGTTTCTGGGTATGTGGACACAGGAGTGCTTGATTATAGAGTCAGTTCACATTGTCTCTCTAACTACTGCCAGATTATTCTCCAAAATAGCCAGTTGACACTCAACAAGAAAAGCATGAGGGTTGTCATTTCTCTACCAACACTTGGCATTTTCTGACTTTCTAATTTTTGTCAGTCTGGTGAGTGTGACGTGGTATGTCATTGTGGTTTTATTTTCATTTTTCTGATTTCTTCTGAGGCTGAGTTTCTTTTCATGTTACTAGCTCTTTCACTTTCCCCTGCCTATTTGTCTATTTTAATCATTTTTTTCTGTTGAGTTTCTTGTCTTCTCTCTGATTTGCAGGAAAAGCTTTTACATTCTTGGCATTAGTCACGGGTTTTCAACACTCTCCTAGCCCAGTCTGTCAACTCTCTGATAACTTTATGATGTGTTTGCACACAACTATAGCTACTTTGTTATTGGTGCATTTACCCATGGTTTGTGCATTTTAGGTGTGATTATGAAATCCTTCTAGCTGCATTTTCTCTGCTTTTAGCTTTATCTTTCACATTTAGGTTTTTAGTCCAAATCCAGCTAAGAGTTTTTATTTTTGTTTTTTGGGGTTTTTTTAAGGGATTAAACCTTACTATTTTTTCCACCTAGTAAGTCCATTTTTCCAAATCTCATCATATCTGGCAACCCCTATCCGGCCCATATGCCAAGTTCATATATTCATGGGTCTGTGTCTGGGTTGACCTCTTTATCAGAAAACACTCTTCACGTTACTAGGCTTTGTAGTGTCTGACCATTTGGTTGGCAAAGTCCCCTTCTTTTTGCTCTTCTTTTTCCAAAATGATCTTAAATACTCATGAAAACTTTATTCTTCCATATAGTTTGTAGACTCAGTTTGTCAGAGTCCCCCAATATTCCAGCTGATATTTCTATTGGAACTAAATAAAATGTAGAGAGAATTGATACTGTTACAATGTTAAATTATCTCATTCATAAATATGCTATTTCATGGAAATTATTCAGATTTTCTTTTATATCTTCCAATGGAGTTTTACAAATTTATCCTTAAAGTTTCCATGTGTTCTTTGTTAGGTTAATTCCTAGACATGTTATACTTTTAGTTTGCTACTTAAATGGCACCTTATTTTTCACTGTTTTTCTTTTTGACTATGTGTATTATCTTATGTGTATTATTCTTATTTCTGGCAAACTTACTAAACTCTCTAATTAGCTCTAATAATTTGTCTACTGGTCTTGCCGAATGTTCCCTGTAAATAATCTTATTAGCAACACATAAAAATCTTCTTCCAATTTTTAAATTCAATTTCTTATTTCCTTTTTTTGTTTCTATAGTATTGCTAATTTTAAACAGATTAAAGAGTCTGTATTTCTTTATTAAGATGATGTATGTTGCATGCCTTTGGTAGAAAGTCTTTCAAAAGCTAAAAAGTTTTCTTTTACTCATTTACTCATAGATCTCAAAGAGTATTTTTCATGGAATACTGTTTATTTACTACAGACTTTTTTAGCTGAATATATTTTTCTACATCTGGTAAGAGCATATCCCTTTCTTGCTCTTTCAGTTATAATGTGATGAATTATCTGGATACATTGTTCTGATGTTGACCCATCTTTGTGTTATTGGGGTCAGCCCTACTTGATCATTCTGTAGTTTTCTTTTTTGGCTGAGATTTTTTTAAGTAGACTATTTTTTAGAAGCAGTTTTAGGTTCACAACAAAATTGAGGGGAAGGTACAAAGACATTCCATATCCCTCCACCCCCACATCTGTACAGCCTCCCCCAGTAGCAAAATCCTGTACCAGAGTACAGTGGGATGTTTATCACAACCGATGAGCCTACACTGACTCATCCTTGTCACCTGAAGTCCACAGCTTACATGAGGGTTCACTCTTGGTGTTGTATATTCGAGGGTTTTGAAAATGTGTCATGATAGGTGTCTGCCATCACAGCATCATACGGAGTTGCTTCATTGCTCTGAAGATCTTCTGTGCGCTGTGTACTCATCCCTCCCTTCCCCTGACCCTTGGCAACCATGCCATCTTTTACTTTCTGCACAGTCTTGCCTTTTCCAGAATGTCATGTCGTTAGAATCATGCAGCATATAACCTTGTCGGACGGGCTTCTTTCACGTAGTAACACACATTTAGGTTCCTCCGTATCTTTTCATGGCCTGAGAGCTCATTTCTTTTCACCACTGAAGGCTATTGAATTATCTAGAAGCACCACCACTTATTTATCTATTCACCCCCTGAGTGATATCTTGTTGTTTTTTTTTCTCAAAGTTTTGGCAATTCTCAATAAAACTGCATACACATTCATGGGCAGGTTTTTGTGTGGACATGAGTTCTGAACTCCTTCGGTTAAATACCAGGGAGTGCTCTTGCTGGGTCATATGGTAAGAGTGTGTTTAGTTTTGTAAGAAGCTGCCCAACTGCTCTCCAAGTGGCTGCACCATCCTGCATTTCCATCAGCAACGAGTGAGTTCTTGCTGCCCTACGTCCTTGCCAGCATCTTATGTTGTTAGTGTTATAGACGTCCTTCATTCTAATAAGTGTGCACTAGTATCTCATTACTGCTTCGATTTGCAGTTGTGTAGCAGTTTATGACATTGATCATCACTTCACATTTTTATTTGCCGTCGTCTTTGGTGAGGCATCAATCACATCTTTTGCTCACTTCCAATTGGTTGCTTGTTTTCTTAAGGTTAAGTTTTGAGTGTTCTTTGTATATTTTGGATAACCATCCTTCATCAAGTATGTCTTTTTCAAATATTTTCTTTAGCTTATGATTGTCTTCTCATCCTCTTGACAGCGTCTTTCACGGAGAAGTTTTTAGTGTTATGAAGTTCACGTTCAGCGTATCAATTCTTTCTTGCATGGGTCGTGACTTTGGTGCTGTATCTAAAAAGGCATTGCCATGCCCAAGGTCACCTATGTTTCCTCCTATGCTATCTTCGTTTTTCACTTTCTAGTTGGGTGTATGACACACTTGGAGCTGATTTTTGTAAGAGCTAAGGTCTGTGTCTAGATCCATTTTTTTGGCATATGGATGTCACTTGTTCTAGCACCACTTGCTGAAAAGACCATCTCTGCTCCTTTGTAAAGAGTACTTGAATATAATTATGTGGGCCTTCTTCTGGGTTAATTGTTCTGTTTCATCGATCTATTTATTATTTCCCAATACAGTAGTGAGAGGGGACATCTTTGCTTTTTTCTTGATCTTAATGTGAAAGCCTCCAGTTAAACATGATGTCAGCTGTATATATATATTTTTGTAGATGCTCTTTATTGAGTTGTTGAATTGCCCTCTATTTCTGGTTTGCTTCGAGTTTTTGTCATGAATGGGTGCTGGATTTTGTTCAATGCCTTTTCTGCCTCTATTGATAAGACCATGCGATTATCTTCTTTAGCCGGTTGACATGCTGAATTATACTAATTGATTTTTGAATGCTGAACCAGCTTTGCATACCTGGGATAAATCCCACTTAGTCATGGTATAGAATTATATTTATACATTGTTGGATTTGATTTACACATACACACACACACACACACACACACACACACACACACACACACACAAACACACACACACATATTTTTTTTGAGTCAGTGTCTCACTCTGTCACCTACACTAGAGTGCAGTGGTACATTCACGGCCACCACAGCCTAGACCTACTAGGCTCAGGCGATCCTTCCACCTCAGCCTTCTAAGTGGCTGGAACTGCAGGCATGTGCCACTATGTCTGGCTACTTTTTAACTGTATTGTATAGATGAAGTCTCGCCAAGTTGCCCAGGCTGGTCTTGAACTTCTGCGCTCAGGCAGTCCTCTCGCCTCTGCCTCCCAAAGTGCTGGGATTATAGTCTTGGCCTGATTTACTAATATTTGCTAATATTTTCTGAGGATTTTTGCATTTATGCTCATGAAAGATATTGGTCTATAGTTTTGGGAGTTTTTTGCTTGTTTTTGTAATGTCTTTGCTTGGTTTTAGTATTTGGGTAATGCTGCCCTAAAAGAGTGAGTTAGAAAGTATTGTCTCTGCTTCCATCTTCTGGAAAATATTGTAGAGAGTTAGTATACTTTTTTCCTTATATGTTTGGAAGAATTCATCAGTGAACACACCTGGGGCTGGTTCTTTCTGTTTTGGAAGGTTATTAAGTACTGATTCAATTTCTTTAGTATATATAGGCCTATTTATATTGTCTATTTATTCGAGAATTAGTTTTGGCAGGTTGTGTCTTTCAAGGAATTGGTCCATTTCATTTAGATTATCAAATTTATGGACACAGAGATGTTCGTAGGATTCATGTATTATCCTTTTGATGTTCGTGGGATTAATAGAAATAGCCTATTTTTATTTATGTTATTAGTAATTTTCTTCTTCTTTCTCCCTCTTTTTTTCAGTTAACCTGGCTGGAGATTTATCAGTGATATTTATCTTTTCAAATAAACAGTTTTTTATTTTGTTGATTTTATGTCTTTATTCCAGTTTTGAATTTCATTGATTTCTGCTCTAATTTTTATTGTGCCCTTTTTTCTGCTTACTTGGGATTTAATTTGATCTTCTTTCTTTAGTTTCCTAAGGTGGAAGCTTAGATTATTGATTTTGCATCTTTTTTCTTTTCTAATATATGTATTCGATGCTATAAATTTTCCTCTAAGTGCTGCTTTTGCTGTGTTTCATAAATTTTAATACCACTAAAAAATTTTTCATCTAGCTTAAAATATTTAAAAATTTATCTTGAGATTTAGTCTTTGATCCATTTGTTATTTAGAAGTGAGACAGGATGGCTACAGTGGGGAGAGCTGGGTATTTCTCTTCTCCCACATAGAAGGCTGGAGGGCCTTGGGACTGGGCATTTCCTTCCCCCTACATGGAAAGCCAGAGCAGCCTGGGGCTGGGTATTCCCCTCTCATCAGGCCAGTTAGGCTCTGAAAGACTCCAGTAGTTTAGGCTCTGGTAAAATAGTTTTTCTTGAGGGCAGGACTTGTTAAGAACAGAATGCTCTGGTGTACTTAAAAACTGCTCCTGCATCCTTCCCATTATTGAGAGCACGAGGGGATTTTTTCTCTGACATTCACTGTGAGAACCTGTTTGAGCCCCTTGAGGCCAAGCTCACAGAAGTGCGAGGACTCCCTACGGCCGGGCCCCAGAGGAGGGTTTGACCCTAGATTCGGCCACTCTGAGCCTCCAGCAATTTCTGAGTCATAGTTCTGGTTTTCCGACCTCAGCACTGGCTCCCATGGAGGTTTCAGCTTGGGGGTTTCCGCTCTGACAAGTCGTGATTCTCTGTATCTGCCTGTCGGTCTCTTCAATTTGGGGGGACGTAGCTTGCCCTGATGAGTCAAAGAAGAATGACTGACTTTTCAGTTTGTTCAGCTTTTTACTTGTGACTAGGACAGAATGGACAGAGTGATGACTTCCAAGTGTCCTACGTGCTAGGCTAGCAACAGAGGTATCTGCAGTAATTTTTAATACAGTATTGGATTCAAGTCTCCTATTAAACCCATTCAGGCTGTGTGTCAATGTTCATAGTGATTTGGCCAATAACTTTTCTGTACTGTTTCTATCTCTTTTAATATCAAAGTTAAATTAGCCCCATAAAATAGGTCGGACAGCTTTTCTTATTTCCCATTTTTTTGTAACAGTTTGAATAGCATAGAGTTATCTTTTTTTTTTTTTCCAGAGTCCTATTGCAACACTTTTGGGGGGGACTTTTTTGGAGGGCAGAGTGAGTGTAAGTAAGTTTTTGCCTCTTATTTCAAATTCTTTAGTTGTTATTACTTTGGTTAGGTTTAAAAAATATTTCTTCTTGGGCCAATTTTAGCATTTTACTCATACTTTTTTTTTCTTTTTTTTTTTTTTTTGCCATAAACTTATCTATTTTATTTAGGTTTTAAAGATTAGTGGGGGAGTGTTCCACGGCAAGTTTCGAAGATGCCGCCCAAAGGAAAAGTGGCTCTGGAAAAGGGGGGAAAGGGGGAGCAGCCGCTAGGAGCGACAGTGCTGACAAGAAGACTCAGTGTCCTAAAGGTGGTGGCAATGCAGTAAAGGTCAGACACATTCTCTGTGAAAAGCACAGCAAAACCATGGAAGCCATGGAAAA
Source organism: Cephalopachus bancanus (assembly GCA_027257055.1). Taxonomy (NCBI): domain Eukaryota; kingdom Metazoa; phylum Chordata; class Mammalia; order Primates; family Tarsiidae; genus Cephalopachus; species Cephalopachus bancanus. The sequence continues at coordinate 1,119,050 of JAPVLO010000344.1, read as the reverse complement.
GTTAAAGTCTGGAATGAGATTCAATGAAGTAGCTGTACAATATAGTGAAGATAAAGCCAGGCAAGGGGGCGACTTGGGTTGGATGACCAGAGGGTCCATGGTGGGACCATTTCAAGCAGCAGCATTTGCCTTGCCTGTAAGTGGGATGGATAAACCTGTGTTTACAGACCCACCGGTTAAGACAAAATTTGGATATCATATCATTATGGTTGAAGGAAGAAAATAAAATCATATGAAAGACTGAAAAAAAAAAGATTACTGGGGAAAATATTCCTTCTTCCTTGTTCTGCTTGGTGTGGTATTTGCGTTTTTCACTTTTATCCTCTGTTGGTCTGATCAAAGTTTGTCATTTTATTAAGTTTCTCACCAAATGAGCTTTAGGCTTTAACAATAAATTTTTAATTGGATCTTAAATGTTATTGCTATTGCTTATTTTATTAATTTCTATCTCTGCCTTCATTATTTCCTACATCTTATTTCTCTGAATTTACTCTCTTGCCTTATTCATCTCTCGTTTTTATTTATTTATTTATATTTTTTGAGCTGGAGTCTCACTCTGTCGCCCAGACTGGAGTGCAGTGGCCGCTCCCGGCCACCGCAGCCTCAACCTGCTGGGCTCCGGCGATCCTTCCACCTCAGCCTTCCGAGTAGCCGGAACTACAGGAATGCGCCACCACGCCCGGCTGATTTTTTGATTTATTGTAGAGATGAGGTCTCACTGCCCAGGCGGGTCTTGAACCCGCGGGCTCAGGCAATCCACTCACCTCAGCCTCCCAAAGGCGCGGGATTACAGGCTGAGCCACCGAGCCTGTCTTCATCTCTCATTTTTAAATGATAGTTTAGCTGAATAAACATTTCCAGGTTCAAAGTTCTTTACCATCTTCCATTTGAAGATATTATTTTACCGTATGTTCACATGCTCTGTTGTTGACATATCTGGTGTCCTTTTGGGTCTTGTTCTTTGGTGGTGATTTGCTTTTTCTCTCTGAATATTGTCATACATTTTTCTTTGTCATTAAGGTCCTAACATTTCACTGCAAAATGAAAAGAACCTGTCCAGCACTCTTACGCCTTTCATTCTGTCATATTCTTGGACCACTAGTCCTCAGATATTTTGCCCTTTCCATTTATTTTTTTTCTCTACTGGGACTCCTTTTAGCTGGCTGACATTTCTGTTCTTTCAGTGTTTTAATTTTTCTCCTCTTTCAACTTCTTTATCCATTTTTGATGCCTTCTGGAAGCATTCCCCCCACCCCCTATCTTCCTCTCTCTGACTCAACCTTCAGATCAGCCCTCTCTCCATTCAACCCATTGACCGAGTTTGGTATTTCAGCAACGAAACATTTCTTGCATTCTTCTAAATGGGTTGGCATCCGTAAGCTGAAAAAGATAGATGCAACCAACCACCCTCAGACAAAAGTAGGGTGGCTGTTATGGCACAATGCCCAGTCCACATTAAGCCCGAATTGGAATGATGTTTGGAAGAGCGCAGTGCAACTAGGACCAATTTTTTGTACGGCAACTAAAAACTGAATTCACTGGACATAGTTAAGAGATGGAAACAATCAGATGTGTTGGCTTTCTAAATAGACCAAGTATCTTAGAAACTTTGAAGGCAAAGCATTCCATTTTACTAGACTCTTACTTGTTGCTGCCCAGTGCTGAAATCATTTTCCTTAGTGGCCTGTAAGCTGTTCTAATGAAACATGCTATTTTTAAGAAGGAATAAACAATCTGTTTAAATGCATATTTTAAAAAACTTGACCGTTTTGTATGGACTGTTTGAGTCTTCTTCTAAACCACCTGTTTCTGATTCATGTTTCCATATTCTCTCTTAGCTCTCTGGGATAGTTACTATACGTATTCTAAATGTTTGTTCTACTTGGCACATGAGTTCTGTTTCCTGTTGTACAGATTTGGTGCCTTTCATTCCCAGAACTTGTGCTCCTCGGATTTCTCCTGATTTTTCTTTGGGGATCACGTTGTGTTTTCCTGGATTGCTCACCGACCTTGGTTTTTACCTCTTATGGGGAGAAGAGTGAAAGTTTGGCTGTAGTCCCCGGGCCTCCGTGCACATTTAGGGTGGGGAGGAGGAGCTTTTCGGGGTGCAGAGCTGCAGGCTGGAGACCCTAGGCGCACCTGCCCCTCCGGAACCAGGTACTGCTCTTCATGAGGGAGCGGCTATGATTCTCCTTTGAAACTGCCAGGCCATGGGGCAGGTGGCAGGAGACAATGCAGAGCTCACGGGCACATGCTGCTCCCAGCTCCCCTCCCAGTTAGGTCCCAGGGCATCCTGGATGTTCCTTGGCCCTGCTGTCTGGAGTTTACTGCCCCATTACAGAGATGCCTAGGCAGGGATCACACCAGGGCAACATGAGCAAAACAAAGTCCAGCTAGAAAGTGCTCCCATAGCACCAACTTTTATAAAGCAGACAAAATACCCTTTAAGCTATCAAAAATTTAAAAAGATATGAAAGGTCACTACATAATGATAAAAGTTTCAATCCATCAACAAGAAATATCCATCCTAAACACATATGCACCCAACATAGAGCACCAACTTTCATAAAGCAACTTCTAGGTAAACTTAAAAAAAAGATACTGACTCTAACACTATCATAACTGGGGACTTAAATACCCCACTCACAACCCTAGACAGATCATCAAAACAAGCAATCAACAAGGAGATCCGGAACCTCAACGTGACGCTTGACCAAATGGACTTAATTGATACCTACAGAACACTCCACCTAACAACCATGGAGTATACATTCTTCTCATCACCACATGGAATGTACTCTAAGATCAACCACATCCTCGGCCATAAATCAGCATAAACAAATTCCTTAAGATTGAAATTCTGCCATTCACCTTCTCAGACCACAGTGGAATAAAAATAAATATAAACACCAACAAAGTCCCCCCACAAAACCCACAAAAACATGGACACTAAACAGCATGATGCTAAGCAACTCCTGGGTCAACATGGAAATAAAAACAGAGATTAAAAGATACCTGGAAACAAATGAAAAAAAGAAACATCTTACCAAAACCTCTGGGATGCCGTGAAATCAGGGGAATTCATACCTCGATGAACACACATGAAGAAAATGGAAAGATCACAAGTTAACAGCCTAACAAATCACCTAAGGAAGCTGGAAAAGCAAGACTGCCAAAACCCTAACTTCAGCAGAAGAATCCAGAGCACCAAAATAAAAGCCCAAATTTGGGACATAGAAGACAAAAAGATAATACAAAAAAAAAAAATCAACAAAACTAAAAGCTGGTTCTTTGAAAGGATAAACAAGATTGATGGACCCCTAGCTAGACTGGTCAAGAAAAAGAGAGAAAAAGTCCAAATAAGCACAATCAGAAAGACCCCGAAGAAATACAAAAGATTACCAGAGACTACAAGTTTGTATGGAAACAAACTTGAAAACCTAAAGGAAATGGAGGACTTTCTGACATCAGACAACCTCCCCAGGTTGAAACAAGAAGAAATCAAGACCCTAAATAGACCAATAACAATCCAGGAAATTGACTATGTCATAAGAAAACTACCTCCAAAAAAAAAGCCCTGGACCAGATGGCTTTCCAGCAGAATTCTACAAAACATACAAGGAGGAACTGATACCAATCCTACTGAAAGTATTCCAGGCAATTGAGAAAGATGGAACTCTCCCAAATCATTTTATGAAGCTAACATCACATTGATAAAGATCCAACAAAGAAAGAGAACTACAGGCCAATATCCCCAAAGAACACAGATGCTAAAATTCTCAACAAGAGCCTAGTAAACCAGATCCTACAACACATCTCAAAAATCATTCACCACGACCAAGTAGGCTTCATCCCTGGGAAGCAGGGCTGGTTCAACATTCATAAGACCATAAACATAATTAAATACATCAACAGATGTAAAAACAAAACCACGTGATTGTACCATTAGATGTGGAAAAAGACTTTGATAAAATCTGGCACCGTTTCTTGATAAAAACGCTCAAACACCTAGGTGTAGATGGAACATATCACAATGTAAGAGCCATATATGAGAAACCCACAGCCAGCATACTGCTAAACAGACAGAAATTGGAACCATTTCCCCTGAAAACTGGAGCAACACAAGGATGCCCACTCTCACCTCTCCTTTTCAACATAGTTTTGGAAGTCCTAGCCAGAGCAATCAGACAAGAGAAGGAGATCAGGGTATCCAAATAGGAAAAGAGGAAGTCAAGTTATCCCTTTTTGCAGACGACATGATTCTATACCTTGAAAACCCAAGAGAATCTGTCAAAAACCTCCTTTCACTGATAAAGGACTTTGGCAAAGTCTCAGGGTATAAAATCAATGTGCAAAAGACAGTAGCATTTCTATATACCAACAATAAACAAACAGAAACTCAAATAAAAAGCACAATCCCACTCACAATAGCCACACAAAAAAAGAAAAAGAAACACTTTGGCATCTTCCTAACCAGAGACGTGATAGACCTTTACAATGAAAACTGTAAAACACTGCTCAAAGAAATAAAAGATTACACAAACAAATGGAAAAATATTCCACGCTCATGGATTAGAAAAATCAACGTTATTAAGATGTCCATCCTGCCCAAGGCAATCTACAGATTTAACTCAATATCCATTAAATTACCAGCAGCATTCTTTTCAGACCTGGAAACAATAATACAGGAATTCATATGGAAACATAAATGACCACAAAGAGCCAAAACGGTCCTCAGCCAAAAAACAAAGCAGAAGGTTTCACACTGCCAGACTTTAAGCTTTATTATAAAGCTACAGTAATCAAAACAGCATGGTATTGGTACAAGAAGAGGCATATAGACCAATGAAACAGGATAGAGATTCCAGAAACAAAACCTCAATTCTCAATCAACTCATCTTTGACAAAGCCTTCACCAATATCCACCAAAGTCAACTCTAAGCATAAAATCTCAAACTATAAGAACTGTAGAAAATGCAGGAGACATCCTTATGGAAATTGGATACTGGCAACCAATTCCTGATCAAAACCCCAAGTGCCCATGCCATAAGAGATCAGATAGACAAGTGAGACCACATCAAACTGATAAGCTTCTGCAAAGCCAAAGAAACCATCAAGAGACCAAGGAGACAGCCCACAGACTGGGAAAAAATATTTGCCAACTGTATGTCCGACAAAGGCCTAACATCTAGGACCTACAAGGAACGCAAATGTTTCTTAAAAAAAAAACAAACAAACAGCCCCATTACAAAATGGACAAAAGATATGAATAGACACTTCTCCAAAGAAGACATACAAGCAGCCAACAGATACATGAAAAAATGCTCAGCCTCACTAGTCATCAAGGAAATGCAAACTAAAACCACACTGAGAGACCACCTAATTAACTCCAGTCAGGATGGCTGCCATCAATAACTCAAAAAACAATAGATGTTGGAGAGTACGCAGGGAAAAGGGAACACTTTACACTGTTGGTGGGAGTATAAACTAACACAACCTCTGCGGAAAACGGTTTGGCAATTCCTAAAAGATCTAAAAAATTAACCTTCCGTTCGACCCCTCAATCCCCCTACTGGAGTATACCCAGAGGAACTCAAATCACTCTATGAAAAAGATACCAGCACACGCATGTTTACTGCAGCATTGTTCACAATAGCAAAAACATGGAACCAACTGTGCTGCCCATGGAAAGAGGACTGGATAAAAAAAAAAAGTGGTACATATACATGATGGAATATTACACAGCCATAAAGAAGGACAAAATTATGTACTTCACAGCAACTTGGATGAACTTAGAGTCTATCATACTGAGTGATCTATCACAGAAACAAAGAACTGAGTATCACATGTTCTCAGAAGGGGACCTTGAATAGTTATCGTAATACTACAAGAAAATGATTGACAGTAGTCAGAAATTGGTGGGGGGTGGGGAGAGGCAGAATTGGCAGTAGTGGGAATCTGCTGGGGGCAGGGGGAGGCACACCTCATCAACAAGGGTACTTGCATAGTGAACATTTGTATACCTAACCCTGAATTGTTCCCACATCTTTAAAAGAAAAAAGAAAAAAAGAAAGAAAGTGCTCCCTTAACACTCCTCTCACCACTGTCCCTATTTGGGCTTAGCCATCCATGTCAGGCTAGAGGAGAGAGCCTGTGCACAGTGTCCTGGCCATCCTGTCAGGAACTGGAATGCCTCAGCAGTGGCTCCTCTGTCTTCGTCTGCCTTGGTGTTCAATGTCCCACTTATGCCATGGAACTTTTTCGGAGAATGAAATTGATGTGATTCAGTCCGTCTTCATTGGGCACCCGGTTTGTGAGGCTCCTCGCCAGATATTGAGATAAAACGGCCAAAGGGCCTTTCCAACAGCAGCCTTCACTGGAATGAGCTCAGCAAATCCTCTTGGTGTCGCCCAGAGTTCTTTACTCTGAGTCATTACACTTTCCTGGAACAAGTCTGCAATTGTCTCCCCCATGATGTTTGCCAGGGCGTGGTCTTGCCTTCAGAACTCTGCCAACAACTTGCCTTCTCCTTGTCACCCTTCAAAATTATTCCTTTAGCCTCAGTCATTCAATTTCCCATCTCCATTTTCACCGAGACCTTCTGTAGGGAGTTAGGATGTCCACAAGGCATCTAGAAAAAGTGCCCACCTAAGTGACAGGTGGCCTGGCTTTCTGTCCAGCTCTGCTACCCACTGGATGACTGTGGCTAAGTTATTCCACCTCCTGGGGCCTCTGTCTCTGCCATGCAGCTGGGCCTCTGTTTATGATCTACCGGCTCCTGAGTCTCCCTTCAGTTTCTGGAGTTCTTATGTGCAGGGACTGGAGCTTCGATCTGTTCAATATGTTTTACTTGTTCACTGGTAAGTCGAGCCCGCACCCAAGTTTCACCACAAACCAGCAAAATCATCCTTGTGCTTCTTGATTTACAATGCCACGGCGGGTGCCTTTGACAACAAATGTGTCGCTAGTCTCAAAATCAGCATACGTAATACCGAGGTGTTATTTTCTCCTTCTCCGAAAGGAAAGAGAGATATGTGGACAGCACACACACATCCTGGGAGGGGAGGGCACGAAATCATGTTCTTCTGTTCTCCCAGGTCAGGATGAGTGGAGACAAAAGCCCTCAAGGATGGGACCATTGATGTGGTTTGGACGTTTGTCCCGCCACACCTTATGTTGAAATGTGACCCCAGTGCGGGAGGTGGGGCTGAGCGGGAGCCATCTGGGTCACGGGTGGGGATGCCTCATGTATGGCTCGGTGCCCTCCCCGAGGTAACGAGCTGGTTGTTTAAAGGAGCCTGGCCTCTCTCTGGCTCCCTCTCCCTCCATGTGATGTGCAGTCTCCCTCTCCCTTCCGCCATGACTGTCTCCTGAGGCCTCCCCTGCAGGAGATACCGGCCCCATGCTTCTTGAACAGTCTGTGGAGCCGTGAGCCAAATAAACCTCTTTTCTTTATAAATGTCCCAGCCTCAGGTGTTTCTTTGTAGCAATGCAGATGGACTAATACCACCATGCAACTTGCCAATTTGTCCCCCAGGTCTTTCCAGAGCTCACAACTACTTGCTTGGGATGGTTGAGGGGCCTTCCTAGGAGAAGCCGTCAGCCCTTAGGGGTCCAGGACCCTCTCAGCTGCGGCTTGGCTCTGGAGAACAGTCTCGCGGCCTGCGTGTTTTCTGCATTCACCCCATCCTTCCTGTTCAGGGGCCAGTGGTCGTCTGCTCCCTATCAGAGGACACGGCGTCCCCCCTCCCCTTGTGGTCACTGGCTCTCATCATCTCCCATCTCCCCCAGGGACTTTATTCAACCCCTCCCAGTCCTTGGCTCTTTTCACCTCATCATCTGCTCAGCCCTCACTTTAAAACAACCCCCGGCCCACACACCCGGCTTCCTCAACCGGATGGCGCTGCTGTGTCTCTCCGTGCTTGGCACGCATGCCGGCTCCTCCCCGGCCTCCCCCTCGAGCCCATACTTTGGCTCTTTTCTGTCCCTAGCGCTCTGTGTGTGTCTGACCTTAGGCTTACTCTACTGTGTTACAGCTTACTTGCTTATACATCCGACCCTCCCCCTTGACTAATTCGGCTGTATCTTTGACCCACGGCTGGATTCCAATTGCCTTATGTAGCTCATGCTTAATAAATGCCTGTTGAATGAATAAAGTAGAAGTGAACTGGAAAATGATAAACGTGTCATCTTGAGACATTGTTACCACGGCTAAATAAGGAATCTAGAATGGGATCATAAAATTTGTGAGGTTTATGACTCCAAGACCCATCTGCAGTGAGGTCTGAAGAAGTAAGGTATTCTGATACATTACATTTTAAAAACAGCAGAATACAACTGCAGAATTCACTTTAGAATTACATATGCAGGACTTATCCACTGAAGAAACAATTTTTAAATATAAAAAGCAAAAAGCGAGGAAGAATTACCTGTAATCCCAAGATGCAGAGATGACTTCTGTTAACATTTCAACTAGGCTTCTTTTTAACTATGCAAAACTTTGTGCTCGTGTAAATATATACCTAAAATATATTCTTTTGAAGCTGACCTTTTCCCTTTTAACATGCACCCTTTCTTGTCAATAAAAACACAGCTACAACATCACTTTAGTGTTGGTGTGGGGTTATGGCAGGTGAAGGTCACAAAGTATTTAATCAGCCATTCCATTCTCTACTATTATACATTTAGGTGGTTTATGGAGCTTCACTATTTCAGTTTTTCAGCAAACATCTTTGTACTTACATTTTATTTATTTTTATTTTTTATTTTTATTTTTTAGTTGGAGTCTCACTGTTGCCCAGACTGGAGTGCAGTGGCCGCTCCCAGCCACCACAGACTCGACCTGCCGGGCTCCGGCGATTCTTCCGCCTCAGTCCTCCAAGTTGCTGGACCTACAGGCGCGCGCTACCACGCCTGGCTGATTTTTTTTATTTATTGTAGAGATGAGGTCTTGCCTGCCCAGGCGGGTCTCGAACCCACGGGCTCAGGCAATCCACTCACCTCAGCCTCCCAAAGGCGCGGGATTACAGGCTGAGCCACCGAGCCCAGCTGTACTTACATTTTAAAGAATTGGTTTTATTGTGTGCTGAGGATACATTTCAAGGGTAACATTTCTTGGTCAAAAGATATGTCCACATTGAAAGTGTGTTACATGTTGCCAAGTTGCTCTCTGGAGAGTTGTACCCATCTCCACACCCACTAGTGATGTGCAAGAAGTTTTTTTCCCCACACCCTCACCAACTCCAGCTCTGCTAGTTCTGCTGACACCTTCTCAGTCTCATTTGGTTTCTTCTGTTTGCCCGAGATTTGCATCTCATTGATTGCCAGTTAGACTACACATATTTTCGTATCTGCAATGCTCCTTTTATACTTCTTTTGTGAGCTGCCTGTTCAAATCCCCTAATCTCTTATGTACTGGAACAAGTTATGTAAGTAGATACAGGCATAAATATGAATCTGCATAGCAATCAATCCTCCTCCTGCTAAAAACGTGATGGGTATTTTTCTTAAATTGCTATTTGCATTTTAAAGCCTTATCTATGGTGTCCTTAATCATTTAATTTTCTGTGCATAAAGTCGAGGTGCTTTTCTGGAGCTGACCCATCTTTTTCTTCAAGGCTCCCGTCTCAGGTGCCTTCCCTAAGAGACAGAGATTACCAGTGGCCTCTGCAACGCCTTCTCCTCATCTTCTTCAGCAAGGGAACCTTTCTCCTGACACAGATTTCCCAGCCTCCTTTGCAGCTGGGTGTGGCCAGGTGACAAGCGGCTGATGAGTGCCAGTGCTATTGTGCCACCCCGAGGCAAACCGTCTTGGGTGAGGGTTGAGCCCTCCTTCCCTCCTCCTCTTCTGCTGCCTGATAGGAAACAGCGAGCACGCTGACTGCCATCTTGGACCATTTCCGCCTTGAGGATGAAAGCCAAGCTTGGCAGAGGGAAGGAAGGAGCCTGCAGCGCTGATGATGTCATGAAGAAGCTGTCTCACCAGCCCCAGGCTGGCTGCCTCAGATCTTCTTTCATGTGCGAGAAGGACGTTGCTGTAGTCAGGTCTTTGGTGAGGGCAACCCTAGCTCCTAAGAGCAATCCCTAACTCATTCACCGACCCAGGGTTATGTCGATGCTGCATTTTCTTCTAGGTATTTTTTATAGCTACTACCTTATCTCTGTGTTTATGAATATGTGACTTAAAAGATACATCACCAAGATTCGACATTTTATGTGAAATGATGTTTTGGTAGAGACTGTTTGAGAATGATAACAACTCAGCCAGGCACGGTGGCTCACGCCTGTCATCTCAGGACTTTAGAAGGTTCAGGTGAGAGGATTGCTTAAGCCCGGGAGTTTTTTTGTTTTGTTTTGTTTTGCTCGGGCAATCCTCTCGCCTCGGCCTCCCAAAGTGCTGGGATGACAGGCTTGAGCCACCGTGCCCGGCCCTAGCCCAGGAGTTTGAGACCAGCCTAGCAACACAGCCAGACCTTGTTTCTACAAACAATAAAAAAAAAATTAGCCAGGGATGGTGGCACTTGCCTGTAGTTCTGGCTATTCAAGAGGATGAGGTGGAAGAATTGCCTGAGCTCAGGAGATTGAGGCTGCGGTGAGCTGTGATTGTGCCACTGCACTACAGCCTGGGCAACAGAAAAAGACCTGACTCTAGGAAAAAAAAAAAATGACTGCTAGACCCACATGTAGATAAAATTGTTACACCAAATTTTAAGAAAGATTCTACTTATAGAGTTTTATTCTACTAAGAATTAATTAAAGTTAAGCCAATGATCCTGAAATGCAATTCTTTTGTAAGAACAAACCTTGAGAAATAACATTAATATCAAGTTTCTTGGATAACCATGAGCTTTTATCCTGAGAAGTTAATTTTCGGATGATTTGTCTATAAAAAGTGAGACTCTGTACCTGATTGGAAGCTTTGTTGATAAAGGTCGTTGTATACGTATCTAAATTTATACTAAAAAGCTACATTATGGCAAAATTTGACTACAGTTTCATTACAGTCAGAATTTCTATTTTAATTTTATTTATGGAGACAGGATCTCCTTATGTTGTCCAACTGACCTTGAACTCCTGGGCTCAAGCAATCCCCCCACCTCGGCCTCCCGAAAAGTTGACACCATAGGTGCATGCATGCCGCTGTGCCCAGCTTTGGTTTTAAAGTATGTTTTGACTGTGGGTACAAAATGCTTTTTTCTAGAACTTAACACACATATTATTCTTGCTTCTGTAAAAATGAGTCAGATATCAGTGTTCAATTTAATGGAACTAATGTTTATTTAACTAACATTTATTAAATACCTGCTATCTATCTAATCTCACAATGACCTACAAGACAGGTAATGTAATTCTTATTTTAGAGAAGCGGAAGCTGAGGGTCAGAGAGGCATTAACTCACCTGTCCAAGGCCACTCAGAGGTTGGATGGGAAAGAATGCCTCTGGAGTTGTTGACTCCAGAGTTTAAACTCCTGGCTACTCATGTAAGACCCCGGATGGGGCCTGCAAGGAGGGCAGACGAGGGAGACACAGTTTCCCACAGGCAATGGTGAACAAGAATTGGGACTTACCTGCCCTACACAGGCCCTCAGTGTTAACACGGGTGGGGAGGGAGCTGCCTTTTGAGTTTGCTGCAGACACAGCCACAGCCCAACTCCCGGTTCTCGGGAGGATCCAGGTCCAGGAGGTGTGTTCAGTGATGTTCTGGAATGTGGCTTTTCCCCCTGTAAGCTCCTGCAAGGTCACGCGATAGTGAAGGATTTTTCCTCTTGCCTCGGAGACACTTAGATTCTGCAACAAAACACATTCATTCACTGTTTACTCTCAGGCAAGATCACTGATGCTCTGGCCTGAACCCCACGGCCCCTGCTGCAGCCAGTGATGTCTGTGAGAACTTTTTATTGACAACTTCTCCACTTCTTCACTACACACTTTCATGCAACATCTGGCTTCCCATCGTCTGCCATTTAGGAAAAAAATATAGTTAATGTTTTTTTAAACAATTCTTAAGGTCGGGCACGGTGGTTCATGCCTGTGATCCCTGCACCTTGGGAGGCCAAGGTGGGAGGATCGCTTGAGCCCAGGCATTCAAGACCAGCCTGGGCAGCATAGCAAGACCTCGTCTCTACAAAAAAATTTTTTAAATTCACTGGGCGTGGTGGCACGCACTGGTAGTCCCAGCGACTGGGAGGTTGAGGCAGAAGGATCACCTAAGCTGAGCAGATTGAGGCTGCAGTGAGCAGCGATCGTGCCACTGTACTCCAGCCTGAGTGAGTGCAGGGGCAGAGTGAGACCCTGACTCAAATAAATATTCTTAAAAACACACTGATTTTCCTTTTTTGCTTCCAAATGAAACTTACTGACAGTAGATAACGCAGCCCCAAGTGTGGAATCTGAGCTCAGAAGATCTGGATTTGCGTTCCAGCTCTGCCCAGGCACTCTGAGTCTCCGTTTCTGATGTGCCAAACACACACACACACACACACACACACACACACACACACACTTTTATAGAAAGTGCAGTGCTGCTCAAGACGTCAACAGAAGATGCCCAAGAGCTAAACCAGCAAAGTCTTCACTTAGTGAATCGAATGAGCTATCTGTGCCAGGAAACTTAGACGCTGTTCATAAACGTGTGACGAACAACTTTTGGAACTGCAGAAATTCCAACTGAGATCGCTTGGGAGCGATCCCGGAAAGTGAGTGGAGAACTAATTATTTGTCTTCTTCCCCTGTTTTGACAAGGACCATGAGAAACAGAGGATGGAAAATGGAGAGCTGTCAAGCCTGGCACTGGCAGTGCTGCCCACGCCTACAGCAGGGAGAGGAAGGCTTGGCTCGTTGCGCGTTCCTGGCCAGGTGACCCCTCCCGTGGGCGGGGGCTCCAGCTGCCTTTGCTGAAAGGCCCACAGCAGCCTGCAAATATCCCTTGCTCGGGTCCCTGCTCACCCAGCAGTCTTTTAAGAGTCTGGCTTCCCGTGCACTTTATCTGTCAGGAGGGGCTGGGGTAACATCTGGTTCACTTACAATTTGTATTTTTCACTCTCAGTGAATAAATTGGCCTTCGGATGATAATTTGGCTTCCAGAACAATCAGCACACTGGGGGAGGATGCGCCAATCTGCTGACTCGAGCCTTCTGGTTGGCCCAACAGCTGCATGTCTTGCTATAAATTAAGCCACGGGCATCCAGCTTTTTATTCAGTTTCTGGGAGCTTGGCTGATGCCTGTCTGTTCTGGGGACGCCTCTGGAGCCACAAGGCCCAAGACTGGACCTGAATCCAAGGTCGGTACGTCAGGTGGACGCCTTCGTGCGGGGGGGGGGGCTGCCTTCCAGAGCCGATATTCCGCCTTTCCCTAAAGTCAGCAAGTTGGATGTCCCCCACAGCTGATCTCACGGGTCTGCTGTGTGGATTAGAATCAGCAAGTTCCTTTCAAAATAGACTGTTCTAAACTGTTAATAATACACATGCCCTTGTCAGAGGAGAGCAACGGGGTAAGTTCGTCAGGCAGAAGCTGGTGAAGGAAGACCATCCCTTCCACTGTCTCTCCCCCACCCTCCCTGTCTGTCTTTCCTGCAGATCCAGAGGTCGAGCTATTACCCACCCCATCCCCTGTGTTCCCCCACCTCAGACATTCCCCAAGACGAACTGAGCTCACAAAACTCCCCAGAACTCAAGAGACTTCGGTTCCACAATGAGCCAAGTTCTCATTGGATTTGTTTTGTTTTTTGTTTGCAAACCAGCCTTCTATCCTTCAAAGATATCCCAGAAATCTCATTCAACCTCATAGTAAAATGCTGCAGGAGGCGGGGGAATGTGTCATCTTGGGTCCAATGAATTTGCATAGTGACTACTGTGAAAATCTCGCTGATCACCACAGTCTAATAAACAGAGCTGTGGCTCTGAAGGGTTGTGAGTCTTTCCAGAGGGAGGGACAGGCCTGGACCCAGACCCTTGCATTTTTTCCTCTAGATCTCATGATTTAGAGTTGAAAATATCCTTGAAAAGGTCGGGCTGGGATGGAAGTGATCAGACAAGCAAATACGGCATCCGTGGGTCATGCTTAAATAAATGGCAGGCTCCAGTTTTGGAGTCGGGTTATCCTTTCTCGGGCAACGGGTCTCCTTGACCAAATGAAAACTGCAATTCGTTTGATTTTTTTAAAAAAAGCAACATAAGTTTGCCGATAATCCGTCGCTCCAGGATTATGCCTGGCCCTGGGGGAATGGGGTGCCATCCTGGAACCACCAGATTGGAAAGGACGCTGCCGTTGACAATTAATTCCACGGTTCATTCTGCACGTGGGAAAGCGGAAACCCAGGGACGCCAGCGAGGTGGCTTGCCAGGCCCCCCAGGGACAGATGAAGGAGGCGGGCCGAGTCCACCGGCCTTGACCTGGGGGCCCGCGCTCCCGGGCGGAATGGCCGGCCGCGTGTTCCTGGGCTGGCGTCCCCGGCGCCTCCGTCGCAAGGCAGCCGCGTGGACGGCAGGCGCGCCTGGCGGGGCCCCCAGACGCCCTCCTCCCGGGGCCGGCGCGCGACGCGCGGGGACCGGCTGAGCGCCGGCCGGCGGCCTCTTCCCGAAGAGGCCGGGAGAAGCCACGTGTCCCGGGCCGCGCCGCGAGCCGGGCCTTGGCGGCGGCTGTCGCAGCACCGGGGACCCCGCGCGAGGAGGCGGCCGGCGCTTGGGGCAAGGTCGCCGCACCGGGGTGTCTCCCGGGCCTGGAGCCTGGGTGCCTCTGGCAGCGCTGAGAACGGGGCTGGGCCAGGTCCCTGCTGCACGGCCACTCTCTCCTGTGGCCGGCTGTGCTGAGAAGGGACAGCGTCCCACTGCTGTCTCCTCCGTCTTTCTTTCTGCTCCTTCCGGTGGAAAGCCACCTGCACTTGGGAAGGGAGGCCTTTCCGACTTAGGGACGTCTGAGCAGCGGGCCGGCTCCTCCATACCCGTGTTAAGAATCGCCTGGAAAAGCTCCCTTCCTTCCTTCCTTCCTCCCTCCCTTCCCTCCCTCCCTTCCTCCCTGCCTCTCACCCTGTTGCCCAGGCTGGAATGCAGTGGCACACTCACAGCCACCGCAGCCTGGGCCTGCTGGGCTGCGGCGATCCTTCCCCTCAGCCTTCCAAGTAGTCTGAACTACAGCCCTGCGCCACCACGCCCGGCTAGTTTTTTGATTTGTTGTAGAGAGGATGTCTTGCCAAGTTGCCCAGGCTGGTCTCGTACCCATGGGCTCAGGCAATCCACTTGGGCGGGATGGCAGGCTTGAGCCACTGCTCCTGGCCTGGAAAAGCTTTCAGCACCAAAAATAACTTGGTGAATGTAGTCGACACAGGACTGAGTCTGACACATTGCAGAGTGCCACACACCTGCTTTTACTTAATGAAAGTCCTGTTGGAGAGAGCGCGTCTCTATGAGCTGGTAAGCGATTTCTTCTTAAGACTTAGGAAACCCACTGTACCTGACACAGAGTGACGCTTTCCTGCCGAGCTTCCCCTGATGCCGATAACCAGGAAGAAGCCTGCTAGGGCTTAGCCGACATCAAAGGACAGGGCCTGTCATCAAGACCTCAGAAAACTGGGCGTGCTAAGCACTTAGTCACAGCTTCTCTTTCGTTTGATGTTGGCTTCAGACGACTGCTGACAGGGGCTCTTCTTATTAGGGCAGATCTTTTGCTTTCCTGCTCGACCACACAGCAGCTGTGTGACCTTGGACAAGTTGTTTTACCTCTCGGAGCCTCAATTTCCTTGACTATAATATGAGTAATATGAGGATAATTTCATGTGCAGCCTAAGCTTATTGGAGCATTCAGTGGGTTAAGGGAGGTGAACTGTTTCAAAGAGTGCCTGACACACAACAGACATTAAGATTCTTGGCTGGGCACAGTGGCTCATGTCTGTAATCCTAGCACTTTGGGAGGCCAAGACGGGAGGATCGTTTGAGCCCTGGAGTTCGAGACTAGCTCAGTAACAGAGCAAGAGCTTGTTTCTTTAAAAAAAAAAAATCAGCCAGGTGTGGTGCCATGTACCTGTAGTCCCAGCTACTCAAGAGGCTGAGGCAGAAGGATCACCTGAGCCCAGGAGGTCAAAACTGCAACGAGCCATGATGGTGGCACTGTACTCCAGCCTGGGAGACAGGGTGAGACCCCCCGACTCAAAAAAGGAAGAAAAAAAAAGAAAGAAAGAAAAGAAAAGAAGACTCTTGGTGAGTTTCCTTCTCTCGGTCACTCTAAAGTAACATAAAAATCGTCCTGCCTGGCACTTTTGCTATCACACGCACAACTCCTCCACCTGTCTGTGAAGAGCCAGGTCATCTTGACGTTTCTAGGTGGAAGCCTCGCCAACGCCACACAGGTGATTATAAACCACACCTAGTTTGCGAGCTTCTGTGGGTTGGGTTCCTGGACTTCAGAACTCACCACTGCCTTCTGCAACCCCAGGCCAAGGTGAAGAAGTGACACAAAGACAACCCTCGCTTGGAAGTTTTAAGCATCACTCTGTTGAAATTGCCCGCCTGAGGGGCTGTCTTCCCACAGGCCTGCCATCCATGCGCGCTCTGGGTTGTGCACAAAGTGTGCCTCATAACAAGAATCTGCCTGACACTTTTCGCAATGATTTCACAAAAACGCCATGCGACATTTGCTATTATTATTTGGCTTGTCAGCGTCAAGGCCTCTGGGCCGCCCCGGCTGGAGTGCAGTGGCACGATCACAGCTCACTGCAGCCTGGACCTCCTGGACTCAGGTGATCCTTCTGGAGTAGCTGGGACTACAGGAGTGCACCACCACTCCCAGCTAATTTTTCAGGTTTTTTGGGAAGCCGGGGTCTAGCTACGCGCCCCAGGCTGGTCTGGAATTCCTGGGCTCAAGCAATCCTCCCACCTTGGCCTCCCAAAGTGCTGGGATTATAGGAATGAGCCACAGCACCCGGACAACATATGCCATTTTATCTTTACGAGTGAGGAAAGTAGGCGCAGAGAGGTTAAGGAACCCACAGCCCATCAGCAGTGAGGCTGGAACTTGAACCCAGGGAGCACGGCGCCATCTGGAGGACGAACTCTTAACTGCTCTGCCGCTGCTGGCACGTGGTAGACACCACCCAGGTGTTCTGAACTGACTTAATGAATATCAAACCTCATGGCAGTTACCTCAGCCTCCAAAGACAGAAAAACAAGAGAACCTTTCGTGGCAGCAAGACTCTCCCTCCCTCCTATCTCTGCGTTCTGTCTCCTGTGAGCTCCTGGCCACCGTCTCTCAGTCCCTGCCCTGGCCACATTCTGCTTCCCACTCTAATTCCCTGTTTCCCAGCGGGCACATGTGCCCGTGTGACTGGCAAGCAAGGAAGGGCGGCCTCCTCTTTCCAGAAACATCTTTGGAAATACTGGGAAGGAGAGAGAGCTGAACGCTGACACAAAACAATCATGATGACACTGTCTGCTGCATTGGTGTTTAAATATTGACTCTGAAACTGGATCCCAGTTGTAACTAAGTGAGGCCCTCGAGCTCCAGGCAGCCCATCCTCCCTGGGGACCCACAATAGACCTGTGTCCCACATCTGTATTAATCAGGTTCTAAATAATGCTGTCCCCTTTTCCCAAGCCTCTTCTTATGAGGAGGCCAAGGAAGTCAGCGCCTCCGATGCCACAGCAGTGTGCCTTAGGTTGGCCTGCTCCTCATGTGACAGGGAAGTAGAAGGAGAAAGAGACCAGGCAGACATGAAGAAGCTGTCCCTGTCACAGCCTCTCTAAGGGGTGAGGGGCTGTTTCTTTTCCTTCTCACCTTCTGTGGTGTGAGGGTGGCTGGTTGTCAAAGTGGATCACCTCATACTACAAGTGAATAAAGAGCACCAAATCTTTTTCCACTTTTGGAGCCAAGAGTTTTCTGAACTCTCTCTGTGTTGCTTTCAAAACACAGGAGCAGTGCTGTCTAACACGGAGGCGGCCCCTGGTCCCAGAAGGCCACAGGCCCTGGAAGTGTAGCCAGGCCTACCCAAGGGGTGCCATTGTCTGGAGGGCGAACTCCTTTTTTTCTTTTTTCTGTAGAGACAAGTATCTTAGTATGTTGCCCAGGCTGGTCTTGAACTTCTAGCCTCAAGCAATCGTCCCACCTCAGTCTCTCAAAGTTCTGGGATAACAGGCGTGAGCCACCATGCCCGGCCAGGAGGTGAACTCTTAGCCACTGTACCATAACTGGCACTTAGCAGACCCAGTTCTTGAAGACTTTGTGGGAAAACAAAAGATGTGAACTATCCCAATGATTTTATATATTATTTACATATTGAAAGGATAATATTCTGGATATACTGAGTGAAACAAAATATGTTATTAACATCAATTTCACCTGTTTCCTTTTATGTTTTATGATGTGGCTATGAAAACATGTTAAATAAGGCATGAGGCTTGCATCTGTGGCTTGCCTTGTGTTTCTCTGGGACAGTGCTTCACCAAAGGGATCCTTCCACACAGAATCCACAGGCCCCGAGGGTCTCCTGCCCACGTGCCCCTCCTCTGTCTTGGCTGACCTGCTCTGCCGAGCTCAGCGCAGGACCGGCTCCTCCCCAGCTGCCTCCCGAGTGCTCACAACGGCTCTCCCTCTGGCTGAGCCTGGAACGTTCCCTAACACCCAAGGGTCCTTCTCATCCTGCTCCTATTCCTACGATTAAAAAAGGAGTGCAGAATATTTCTGAGAAAATGGAGCTTTGGGGAGAAATGAAGGCCTGGGAAATGCGTAACAACAAAGCCAAGGTCACCTTCACCCTCCACACGTAACTCACCCTTACGCAGGCTCACGATCACACATGCACACCCACACTCCACTCACCTATGTCTATACTCACCCCTTCCACACACTCACACACTCACTTCCTTCCACTCACCTGGGTATGCAGCTCTCACCCTTACACAAAGGCCCACACACACTCATTCCTACACGCACGCTCACGATCACACACACACACACACACACACACACACACACTCCTCACATATACCCACACTCACCCCTTCCACACATTCACATATGTACACAACTCTCACCCTTACACACAGGCACACACACTCATACCTACATTCGTGATCGCACATGTTCACGACCACATGCACACCCACACTCCACTCACCTGCAACCACACTCACCCCTTCCACACACTCACATCCTTCCACTCACATGGATATACAGCTCTCACACCCTTACACAGGCCCACACACACACTCATACCTACACACTCACACAACCACACTCTTACACTCACGTATACAGACACCCACACTCGCTCACATCCTTCACACACACGCAAAACTCACATGTATTCACACATATATCACAAACAGCCTTTGCGCTCACACACAAAACACACATGCTGACATGCTCTCTCTCACACACACACACACACACACACACACACACACACACCACACACACACACACACACACACACACACACACACACACACAAGGGCTGTGCTTTGTTCATCTGGCTAACGGGGTTTGAAGAGGGCTTCCTCTGGTGCCAAGACCTGAAACTCCCCTCTGGGCAGTGGTGGGGAGTGAAAGGACAGACCGAGAGTGGGAAGCCATTTTTCATCTTGATCTTAAACCCTGACCCAATGATGAGAAAGTAGAAGCTATGCTTTTGGAGAAATGCACACTTTAGGTAAAATTAACTCTGCCGACTTTGTTTTTTCAGAAACAGACTTCCTGGTGCCAGGTACCAGAGGTATCTCACAGTGGCAATCAAGCTTGCCTAGAGTAAAGGGAATTTACAAGGCCTAAGACATCATGCATTGGGCAAGGACTGTAAAAGTCACGAAACTTGTGATTACAAAAGCTATGACCGCTCAGAGGGAGAGCAGGTGGGGATTCGATCTTCCAGTAGAATGGGCCCTATCTACAGGTAAGCCAAGGATCCCCCGAAGCTACCCACTGGGAATGCCTAGGAGACAAGGGAAGGTGCACCCTCCATTAGCTCGAAGGAATGTCGTTCGGGAAGGTGCAGGAGCATGTGAATCCTTGTCACACCCTTCTCTAGGGGCTATGATCATGTGGGCAGACATTAATGGGTCTCTGGGTCACAGGTTCTCCCAGACATCCACAGGTGATCAATAAGGAAGTCACGGCAGTCATGTGCAACATCACCAAGGAAAAGGATTTAAGCCAGGGCTTTGGGGGGCTATGACGCCACACTCACCTAGGGTATAGGCCTGCTCCCTGTCTGTGGGGGGTGAAGCTTTCTTAAATGAATCTCATCTTCTCTCACCTCTTTGTGTGTTGCAATGCTTTGCATTTACTCGGATCCCTGGGTTGCCAGCGCACACCTCCGGCATGCCGGCTCCGGCGGGGCTGCGCCTCCCTGCGCCTCCCTCTGCCTCACCATCCCTCCACCCTCACCCTCTCTGGACCCTAACAGGGTGTCTCTTGCATCTGGTTTCCTAGTGTGGGACACGAGGCATTCCCTGTCGGAGGCCAGGGCAGGAGGGGGGTCATGTCACCCGAAATCCCCTCCCCGGAAATCACTTGGCCTCTGGAAACCTCCGTTTCCACGTTTGTGGAATGAGAAGGGGGTCACATGCCAGTCAGAGGTCTGGGGCTCTGCGGCTCTGCGGTCCAGAGCGAGAGTGCCCGTCTCGGTGACTCTGATCCGTGCCTCCATCCCCACCCCAGGTGAGCCCGCTGCTTGAGGCCAGTGAGGAAGCCCGGGTTCCGACAGGAAAGGACTTGATCCTGCAACAGCCCCGCTCTCCCCGGGGGTCTTCCCAGGCCAGGGAGTCACAGGTCGTGAGGCTGCCTGTGCTGACCACCACCTGGCGTTCAGCTGTAGAAGTTTCCAGCATGTACCTTTTTCTCGCATAAGCCAGTTCCAGGCCGCAGCATCCTTCCTGGGCCCTTGATTCTGACTGCACAACAGGAAGACTTTTCAGCAATGAGAGTCATGCAGCCACGGCACAGGCAGAATGCAAAGTGGTCTTCTCCCATCCCAGAAGGTCCCTGCAGAGACAGCTGTCTGTCCTGGCAGGAGCAGGGGCCATGCTTATAACGAGAGGAAGCCCGGACTGGGAAAGCGTTGAAGTCCCTCCAGACTCCAAGGCCTCATCTCAGAACCCAGGCCTCATGAGGACAGGAACAAAATCAAAATGAGCGCAGGGAAGTGCATCCATAAGCACACTTGCTAAGCATTGGCTGTGGCTCACACATACTTATTTTGGCTTCCCGCTGATGCTAGTGTAGAGGACCACGATGACCTCTGCGATTGGCTCTCTGTTACAGCAACAGGCACACACGCTGCCACCAGGCAAGTTGCTTTCACTGCTAGGATGAAAATTCACGCTGTAGCTAGGTGGTGGCTCATGTCTGCAATCCCACCACTTCGGGAGGCTGAGGCGGGAGGATCACTCAAGCCCAGGAGTTCAACACCAGCCCGGCAACACGCGAGACCTTCTCTCCACAAAAAGTAAAGAATTAGTTGGGTGCACCTGTACACCTGTTGTCCCAGCTATTCGGAAGGTGGAGGTGGAAGGATCACCTGAGCCCAGGAGTTCAAGGCTGCAGTAAGCTGTGGTGGTGGCACTGCCTTCCAGCCTGGACCACACAGTGAGACTCTGACTCAAAAAAAAAAAAAAAAAATTCATGATGCAGTACCTTTTAGTTTTAGCTTGGTGGCCCTTGTGATGTTCCACATTTACTGATCCCCACAATGGTCTTGTGGGCTTTGATGGGACCAGCATCACGACCCTCATTCTTCAGAGAACCCTTGAATAGAGAGGAGTGATGATGTCTTCCTATATCAACATGGAGGACATTTTTGGAGGAAAAAAATCTTTATATGAGAGGAGGAATTTTGGTTTTAACCAGTCACTTACTTGTGAAAAGGGAATCATGGGGCTGCGTTCTTTCATAATATTCACAAATCATGGCTGCTCTGAATGTCCCCTGCTTGGAGAAATGTCCTGCTATTTTAAGTGGCTTTATTTTAAAATAAATCTTGAGCTGCCGCGCTAGTTTCAAAGCGAAGAGCTCAATCCTGACTCACCGAGCTATTTATAGTGGTTTCTTCTTATATAGACGTGTGTGTGTGTGTGTGTGTGTGTGTGTGTGTGTGTGTGTAGGGGGGGGATGAGGGAGCAAAACTCTTTTCTGAAAATGAAGATGGCCACGACCACAGTCTAGCATGCAGCCTGTCAGAAGCCTTAATGCTCGTGGTTCTCACGCTCTTGGGTTGTGCTGATCGGGTTCATAATTCCACCCAGTCGATTTCCCTGACCTGGAAGAGCGGTGGCGCAAGGAATGCTGACGGAAGGAGCCGTGAGCGCCGTCGTGGCTCAGTGCAAACGGGACGGCCTTTCCTTCCACAAGGAGGAGGCCTGACATCTAGGGGCAGCTCCGGAGGCAGCTCAGTGGCAGGTCTGCCCTTCGTAGCTGGGTGACCTTAGGCCAGGGCTGCCTGCCTTCATGCTTGCTCCTTTCACTTGCCGGGTGGGGATACCAGCGCCTACCTCATGGGCTCTGGGGGAGTCAATGAGAGGGCTATGCTGACGGCCAGCACTTTGCCGTCTCCTGGAGCGGTGGGCCTCACGACGTCCTGAAAGTTGTTCAGTTGACCGCTGTCCCACTCCCATCCCTGAGGAAGGCTGCTTGCTGGGCTGCCGAAACAGTTTTCCACCAGTGTCACTGTTCCTAAGGCAGGGCCCCTTTCTTTCCACCTTCTCCCCTTCAATGACTTTAAACATCTGTTTGTTTTGTTTTGTTTTGTTTTAGAAAGCAAGATTTTTACTGAGAGGACAGAAAGTCTCCCACAGTGGGCGGGGACCCGAGGGGTTGCCCAAACATCTGTTCTTGAGTGTCTGCGGCCACGGCCTCCTCACCTTTCCATCTCCCAGAGTGAAGGGGTAGGGGGCAATGGTCATTCCGGGCACGTTTACATAGGAGAGTCGGGGCGAGCGGGGGGGCAAGCACCAGAAGAGGTGGTGTAGCTGGGGTCAGAGGGGGGACACGCTAGGGACGGGGTTGGGGGACCTCAGTTTCGGGGGGGCGAAGGCACGTGAACGTGTGGGGGCAGCCCAGCTGGCACGCACCCCTTCCCCCGTAAACGCGTCACGTCATAAGCGTGTCTGAGCGCACCAACCACATCACCGAAGCCTCCAATCAAAGCCACTATGCAAATTGGCCTTTTTCTACCTTGGGACTAATTATTCAAATACGTAATTCCCTTGAATTTTAAGTTGACACTTAAACTTACCTTCCAGAAAAGAGAAATCTGTTGTCTGTTGTAGTCAATGCGCTGTTTCACGTACCAGGCATCTAATATCCCAGCAGGCTCTGTTGTGCAGAAGGAAAAACCATATTTTCATATATATTTACACAACAGAAAACCTTTAAAGGCCAATTGGTATTCAATAAATAATGCTTGGAGGCAGGACTAGAGGAATGATTCCAATTTTCTTTGTTCCCAGTGTTGCTTTTTCCTCTGTTTAACAACGAACATGTGTCTCTCTTTGGTCAAGAAGTCAGGAGAAACAAGGCTAAGAAATTAATTTCATAATTTGCTCTTAAGACATGTCTTAATAAAATAACTCAAAGAAGATATGTATGGTTATTTTCCTTCTTTACTGGAATGCAAAAATAAACCTCAACAAAGAAAAGAAGACAAAAAATCTTTTTACAAACATTTTTAGTCCAGTAAAAAATGTACTGATACAAATGACAAACCTTGCATTCATCTCCATTCCTAAACGTGTCATGCTGTAGAATAATTGTTTGGATTCTGCTCATTAGTTGATGATCCACTTGGAGGGAAAGCCCACCTCATTCATCCTAATAGTCCACGCACCCAGCACAGTGCTCAGAATATAATAGGCTCCTAATAATTATCAAATGACGAATGAACAAATAAACAAATCAGATGATATTGTCTATTTAATGCCAAAACATAGGCTGAACTTGAAGAAGAAATAACTTTCATCAATCAATAAGACAATGGTCAAATAAGGGCTAATTTAATTTCAACCAAAGACACTTAAAAAGAGACTGAATAAGCTATTCATTCCCGCCGTGTGTGTGTGTGTGTGTGTGTGTGTGTGTGTGTGTGTGTGTGTGTGTGAGAGAGAGAGAGAGAGAGAGAGAGAGAGAGACAGACAGACAGACAGACAGACAGAAAGACAGAGAGGGAGAGAGGGAGAGAAAGGGAGAGAGACAGAAAGAGAAAGAGAGAGAGAAATGGAGAAAGACAGAGGGAAAGAGAAAAAAGGAGGGAGGGAGGGAGGGAGGAGGAGGAGAGAGAGAGAGAGAGACCAAAGGAGAGAGAGACCAAGGGGGAGAGAGGGAGAGAAAGAGCACGCATGCATTTTCTCTTCCCTGCCACAAGTCACTGAGCCGTGTTCCAATTTACAGCCACGAGTGGAATCATGAGGAAAAAAATCTTTATATGGGGCTGCGTTCTTTCATAATATTCACAAGACAGACTTCCTGAAGACAGACTTCACCTGCACTAAACTAACTTCCTCCACTGCGAAGCTTAGCGTGTGTCTGAGGTGGGCCGAGCTGGGATTCCTTCTGCATCCCAGAGGTCTCTCTGACCAGACAAAACTTTCTAGAAACTAAGCCCTACTGCCTGGATAACAGCAGACAAGCAGCCCGGGGAGCAAAGCAGACGGGAAGGACGGGAGCCAGCTGTGCGCAGTCCACACCGGCGGGCCCGCGTGCCCACTCACAGCACCGTCCTGCCCGCCTCACACCCAGGCGCAGCTCCGGTGCCGTGGCCAAAGTGCAGGCTCCGGCCAGGCTCTGTGGGCAGAAGCCAGCTCCGTGATCCTGGACGAACGGAACCGTGTCCCTCGGCCAGTCCTCGTCTGTCAAACGAGGGTCACAATTCGAGACAGCATGTGGGCCAAGTGGAGAGTCCTGTCACATGTGAGCACTCAAGCAAGCGTCGCTCTTGTCTTTTTTCTTTTCTTCTCTTTGTTTTTTTTGAGTTGGGTCTGACCCTGTTGCCCTAGCTGGAGTGCAGTGGCATGATCACAGCTCACTCAGCCTCAAGCTCCTTGACTCAGGCGATTCTCCCGCCTCAGTCTCCTGAGTAGCTGGGATGACAGGTGGGCACTACCACACTCAGTCAATTTTTTTTTTTTTTTAAGAGACAAGCTCAGCCGGGCTCGGTGGCTCAGCCTGTAATCCCGCGCCTTTGGGAGGCTGAGGTGAGTGGATTGCCTGAGCCCGTGGGTTCGAGACCCGCCTGGGCAGCGAGACCTCATCTCTACAATAAATCAAAAAATCAGCCGGGCATGGTAGCGCATGCCTGTAATTCCAGCTACTCGGAAGGCTGAGGCGGAAGGATCGCCAGAGCCCAGCAGGTCGAGGCTGCGGTGGCCGGGAGCAGCCACTGCACTCCAGTCTGGGCGACAGAGTGAGACTCCAACTCAGAAAAAAAAAAGAGAGAGACAAGCTCTCACTATGTTGCCCAGGCTGGTCTTGAACTTCTGGACTGACTCAAGTAATCTTCCCACCTCAGCCTCCCAAAGTGCTGAGATTACAGGCATGAGTCACCACACCCAGCAATTTTCTTCATTTGGAAACTGATGTTCTGGCAGTTCATATAAATATAACTTAGCTGGAGGTGGTGGTGCGCACCTGTAGTCCTGGCTATTAGGGAGACTGAGGCAGGAGGATTGCCTGTACCCAGGAATTCGAGGTTGCAGTGAGCTACAGTCATGCCACCGCACTCTACCTTGGGTGACAGAGCAAGACTGTGTCTCACAAAACAAAACGAAAAGGCAAAAACTGAAGTGCTGAGAGGTTAAGGAACTTGTTCAAAGCCCCGGAAGTATCAGAGAAGGCAGGATTTGAACACAGGTCTGTTTTACCCAGAGCCCAGGTGTCTGGCTCTGGGAAGGCTGCTGGTGTCTCTGCGCACTTTGTGTCCATCAGATGGGCCTCCCCGGCAGTCTGTCCCCAGCCCTCGCGGTCCATCCATCCCCCTCATGGTCCATCCCATCCCTCGCGGTCTGTCCCCCCTCATGGTCCGTCCCCTCATCATGGTCCATTCCCTCCTCCGAGATCCACCCTGCTCCTTTGGGATTGCAGGTGTGAGTCACAGGCTTCCTTCTCCTGCCTCTTACCTCTTCTCTTTTTGCTGCCTCTAAACATTCGCTTCTTTTCCTTCCTAAAGACTTTTCCTCTCCCTCCCTTTCCAACAGTGGGAATAAGGAGCCTCGCAGCGAGGACTTACGGTAAGAAATGCTTCCAAAAAACGTTCTGTGAATGCTCTCAGTTTTCCAGGTGTGACATTTTAAGGAACTTGTTCAAGTGACCCAGGAATCAAGCCTGGGTCTTCTCTGTGCCGGACCAGATGCAGAAAGGGAAAAAAGCAGAGGCAACAAGGCAAGGGGACGTGACAGTCACCAGCCACCCAGAGGGCCAGGCCATGTCCAGACACTTTACACACATTACCTCATTGAAGCCTCACACGACACAGAGGTACACACGATGACACCTGCTTTGCAGAGAAGGACAGGGAGGCTGGCCAAGGTTAAGTGATTTCCAAAAGACTTGAAGCTGGTAAATGGCAAAGCCGAGAGCTGAGTCCAGGTCTCATTGTCTTCAAAGACCCTGCTGTTCCCAGTACAGGTCACTGTACTGAGCAAAGATCCAAATATGCCACAAACTAGATGACCTAGACCTTGAATGCATAATCAGGATCTGGAAACTTGGGTGTGCTCAGAGTCAAATCCATGTGGCTTATTCCCAGCAGGAAATGTCTTCAGTTAATTACATATCGGTAAGAAGTCTAGAGGGAACACTCGTTACAGATCCACAACTCACCAGGGTATTACAGAGCTAAGAAGCACATTCTGGAATCATACTCTCTTCGGCTGAAAGTTAAACTGAGATTTCAATGGTGCTCACCTGCAGTGGGAGAGAACTCGTTGCCTGAATCTGCGTGAGTTTCAAAGTGTAAAATGTCGTGACCAGGGTGTCAAATCACTGCTGCTTAAAGCAGCATAAAGCCTCAGAGCAAAGAGAATCTTTGACATTCAGCTGTCACCAAGTCGCTAAAAGTCCCAACCTTCACGTGATCTAATAAGAGACAGATAACACTAGCACAGGCAGATGAGAAAAAGAAAGTCAAGGCCCGCATGTTCAAGTGATTTCAAAACTAGGGGCACAAGTGACTAAAACGACCAGCATGAGAAACAGCAGTCAGCCCTCCTGAGACGAAACCACTTCCTACGTCAAGGGAAAACGCGTGGGGTTAAAGAGGGGGAAACCACCAATGTGAGAAAAGAGAAGGCCCTAGGTGAGCGGGAGATGGGCCTACCTGGCCTAAGCGACTCTGAGGGCTCTTTCCACTCGAAGTCCAGAGGTTCTGGGGTTCTGTGAGACAGTGTGCAAGATGAACAACCAGCCCGGCCAGGGCTGCTTCTGAGAGGAGCATCCACGTCCAAAGCCAAGGCCAGAGCAGGGGCCTGGGCGTGAGCAGCTGAACCGCAGGACAGAAAGTCATTGGTCCCCAGGGACTGCAGCCGGCCCTGAGACGTGTGGAGGTCTCCAAGGACAGTGAAGCTAGGGTACGTAACAAAGAGCAGATGCAGACAAGGCCTGTCTGGAGAGGTTTCAGGCAGTGGGCTAAACGAGACACACAGGAGCTTCTGGTTTCATCCTGGTCCAAGTCATGCTTGGGGCAGGGTAAGATGGAGGCGAGTCATTCACCCTGTTGGCTCCTTTATGTCTGCTATTTGGACTGCAATACATTTATCCAAAACCAAATTTCAGGCTGGCCGTGGTGACTCACACCTGTAATTTCAGCACTTTGGGAGGCCGAGGCAGGAGGATTGCTTAAGCCCAGGAGGTCGAGACCTACCTAGGCAACATAGTGAGATCTCGTATCTTAAAAAAAAAAAAAAATTGCCGGGTGTGGTGATGTGAGCCTGTAGTTCCAGCTGCTTGGAAGACTGAGGCAGGAGGATCCCTTGAGCACAAAAGGTTGAGGCTGTGGTGCGCTGTGATTGTGTCACTACAGTCTAGCCTGGGCGAAAGAGTCAGACACTGACTCAAAAAATAAAACAAGATAAAATAGCATCTAGTTTCAAATAACTCAACTCAAATAGGCCTGGCAAACAGCTACTTGAGTAAGTAAGCCTCTGGAGGCAGGTTCTTGCCTTGAGACGTTCACAGCTGCTGGGCCTCCTTCCAAAGTCCTGTGCACACTCCCCTTCACTCCTCTCTTTGATGACTTTTCGCATCAGGCTCACTCCCTCTCTCCACCTCCTTCTGTCGCTCTTCTTGTGGCTCGCCATCCGCCATTCGCCATTCGTATGGGTGTTGTTCCCAGTGAAGGGTGCTGTCAGCCCCTCTACCCACCCCCTTCCGACTGATGACTTTGCCTCAGACTTCATGGAGCAACATGAAGCACTCGGGTAGGAATTCCGTCCCCTTTACACCTTGGAAACTTTCCTCCCTAACGAAGCACTGCCACGGACGTCCCAGTGGGGGAAGCCTCCCACGTCCCCCATGGTCTGGTCCCCCCGCTAGAGCCCTGGTCCTCACATCCTCTTGCTTTACCAGGGGCCTGTCTCCGGCCATTGTCCCCACCCTCCCTGCATCACTGATGTGCCCTCTCTGCTGAACCTTCATCACGCCCTTGTAAATACACACCGTATCACCTCTGATCCTAAAGCTCACATAATTTCTTTCTTTCTTTTTAAAGCAGGATTTATTGAGAAGACAGAAAAGCTCCCACAGTGGGAGGGGACCTGAGGGGGTTGCCCATAATTAATTTCTTTCTTTCTTTTTTTTGAGATGGAATCTCACTCTGTCGCCCAGATTGGAGTACAGTGGCCACTCCCAGCCACTGCAGCCTCGACCTGCTGGGCTCTGGTGACCCTTCTGCCTCAGCCTTCTGAGTAGCTGGAATTGCAGGCATGCGCTACCACGCCCAGCTGATTTTTTAATTTATTGTAGAGATGAGGTCTTGCCAAGTTCCCCAGGCGGGTCTCGAACCCACGGGCTCAGGCAATCCACTCACCTCGGCCTCCCAAAGTGTGGGATTACAGGCTAAGCCACCAAGCCCAGCTTAATTTTTTGATTTATTGTAGAGATGAGGTCTCGCCAAGTTGCCCAGGAGGGTCTCGAACCCGCGGGCTCAGGCAGTCCACTCACCTCGGCCTCCCAAAGCGCGGGATTACAGGCTGAGCCACCGAGCCCAGCCATAATTAATTTCTTAATCCCACATGCTGTCCAGCCACTGCCTGCCATTTCTGCTCCTCTTCCCAGAACTCCCTAAAGAGTTGTGAATTGCCATTGTCCATTGTCTTTACAATATAGATCATTCTGATAAAGCTCAGAGACAAACAAAATGAAACATTGTTTAGAGAGAGACACATCTGTGAAAACTGTGAAGTATGGTAATGATGAACACACAGTGCAGGACGGTGGCTGACTTGTGTAACTAGGAGGACAGTGTCATTTACTCAGATGGGAAAGATGGAAGCAGACTCATTTTGGAAGCATCCCGAAGGCCCCGCTTCAAATGCCATCACATTGAGGATTAGGGCTTCGATCTGTGAATGGGGCTGTACTTAGCACAGAGGAGGCCACTGGATTGCCCCTGGGTTTTGCACTTCATCTTGGTGTTACTTCTTCCAGGAATCCTTCCCTGACCTTCCAAGATAGACGATCAATGCTTAAGTCTGACGTTTTGCCTGGTTATTATTGTATCCCAACACCTGGGATGGTTCCTGACACAGACACACTCCTCAAAAAATCTTTCATATATATGTATATATATATATTTTTTTTTTTTTTGAGTGGGGATTTCACACCGGGCTCAGGTGATCCTTCTGCCTCAGTCTCCCAAGTAGCTGGGACTGCAGAAATACACCACCACGCCTGGCTAATTTTATTGTTTCATAGAGATGAGATCTCACTACGTTGCCCAGGCTGGTCTTGAGCTCCTAGCCTTAAGCAATCCTCCTCCCTCGGTCTCCCAAAGTGCTGGCATTACAAGCACGAGCCAACCTGCCCAGTCTTTCACTGGCTTTCATTTGGAGGGATTCATGGGAAGCACTTCTCTCTATTCGGGCGAGCACCCTCTTGTGAAATAATTGATCGCAGACCCTCAGCCCTTCCAGCATAGGCACTGGATTTAGAGAAGAACAGAGGAAGGAGAAAGGGGGGGAGGACGCTGTGCCTGGATCTCAAGCGGACATTTTCCCTCTAGTGAAAATGTCGGATGCGAGTCCCTCTAGACGGTAAAGAGCCACTCATTCTCGTTTCCTCAAGCCCTCCATGGAAAGAAACAAGCCCTGTGCTTTCGAATTCAGTTGGTTTGGGGTCAGCAGACAGTGGCCCACGGGCCAGAGTCAGCCTGCGACCTGTTCCAGTACATCCCGTGAACAAATCATGGTTCATACATTTGTAAATGGTTGAAAACAAATCCAAAGGAGAATCCTTTCTAGCGTCGTGTGAAAATTACCTAAGATTCAAATCGCAGCATCCACAAGTAAAGCTGTGTTGGGCCGCAGCGACGGCTGCTGGTTTATGTGCTGTCAGTGGCCACGGGCAGCCTGCAATGGCAAGTTTCAGGAGCTGTGACAGAATCTGCGGTCCACAGAGCTGAATGTATTCACTATCTGGCCCTTTGGAGAAAATGTTTGGCAGCTCGTGAGCTAGATTGTCAGGAAATGCTAACTATCCAAAGAACCACTGGTGCCTGCTGGGTCCCATGTCCCCCATCCTGACAACATTTTATTTTATTATTTTATTTTATTTTTTAAGTGGGAGTCTCACTCAGTCGCCCAGACTGGAGTGCAGTGGCTGCTCCCGACCACCACAGCCTCGCCTGCTGGGCTCTGGCGATCCTTCCGCCTCAACCTTCCAAGTAGCCGGAATTACAGGCATGTGCTACCACGCCCGGCTGATTTTTTGATTTACTGTAGAGCTGAGGTCTCGCTGCCCAGGCGGGTCTCGAACCCGCAGGCTCAAGCAATCCACTCACCTCAGCCTCCCAAAGGTGCGGGATTACAGGCTGAGCCACCGAGCCCGGCTCCTGACAATATTTTAAAGTTACAAACGAGTGTCTGCAGTTCCCAGCTTCTCATTGGGGGAGGGGCAGCTGCCACTGGTGACCCTGCGTTTTTCCCACCTGGGCTTCCCTCACCCAAGCCATCACCAGATGGGAGCGGGCTACTCCCTCACCGCTCAGCTCAAGTAGGAATACACAGCATTTCTTTTATCAACGTCCATAATAGAGACGAGTAGCATCAAAACACGTACATAAGGCTTTTTTTTTGCTTTTTGCTTTTAGTGGAGAATGAACAGAGAGAAACACATATTGATAGCACAGCTCTAAGGAATAGCCATCACCTCTGTATTGTGGCATGTCCTTCTGCGTGTCCTAAGAGGAGGGGGTCCCCTTCCCCCAGCACCTGGGCCTATTGCGGGCATGTCTGGACACCTGGAGCCCAAATCCAAGCGTGTTTTCCCACTAGAAGGAACCCGTGGCTGCCCCTTTCCCCATGTCAGCTCCAGGCACACACTGACGTCAGGACTGTCCTAAACACAGCAAAGTGGTTTCTTTCCTCCTAGTCTTTGTTTGGGGATTATTTAAAAGGTGCTTCTCCCGGAGGCCCGTGATGGGAACTGAATGAGATAACATAGGAAAGAGACTTCTGGAGTAAAGGGTGCCCCCACTCGTGGCTGAAGTGACAACTATGTCCAGCCCACTGGGAACGTTATGTTCCTCTCAGTTTTGAGAAGCAAAGTCTGCAAAGAAAGAACTCCATCATAAAACCATTCAGTTTTAGAGAGTACCTAAATGAAAACAAGCTTACTTGTAATTTTTAAAATGCCAAGTTACATATGAGTACACATTTAAAGGGTTAAAAGGAATGTCTCAAAAAAAATTTTACACCTTTCAGGGTTTCATCAGTTGGTGTTTCATAAAGAAACTGATGACAGAAACAGCGGTAAGGAGTGAAAACCAGGCAGCTTAGAGTAAGAGAAAAAGACTCTGCGACAACCCACAGAAAGACCAAATGGAGAGAAGGGAGACTCAGGTGCTGGGAGGAGGCAGAGGGGCTCATTGAATGGGCCTGGCCCAGAGCTTGGCTTCTCTCTCTCTCTGAAGGCCTGCCAGGACTTGAGTAAGTCCTGGGCCCAACCACAATCATTCAGAGCAAGCTGTGTGCTCACTGTGATGACGGGCTGATTTTACAGCACATGAGAAAGTTATCGTGTGGCCTCAGAGGGGTTTTAATTCAGCAGAGAAACACTTTAAACAAAGAAAAGAAAAACATTTCACCCGTTTCTAAACAGGTTGCTGTCAGGCCCTGTGTCCCCAGGTTACAACTGAGCCAGAGCGTGAAACAACCTGAACATCTCTCTGCCTGTTTACTACCCTGAACTTGGACATGAAATATCACCCATTAAAAACATTTGTATCTGTGTCACATGTGAATGAAGTCTAATTCATGAGGAATTTCAAAGATACATTGCTTTGACTGTGTAATAAGAGGATATTCACAGGAGGCTCTGGATTATAAAAATAACAGGCAGACAGCAAAAAGTTCAACATTAATTCCAGAGGTTTTATCATGAAATCAGAGGTAATATATTATCATTTTTTGAATGAAATCATTTTAAAATATATTTTTTTTTGAGTTGGTGTCTCACTCCGTCACCCAGGCTGGAGTGCAGTGGCACACTCATGACCACCCCACCGCCCAACCACAGGGCTCCAGTGATCCTTCCACCTCAGCCTTCCAAGTAGCCGAACTACAGGCATGTGCTACCACGTCTGCCTAATTTTTGATTTATTGTAGAGATGAAGTCTCGCCAAGTTGCCCAGGCGGGTCTCGAACCCGCGGGCTCAGGCAATTCACTCACCTCAGCCTCCCAAAGTGTGGGATTACAGGCTGAGCCACCGAGCCCGGCCACCAAGTACTTTTAAAAACTAATATTCAGATGGCTATTTCTTGTGTCTCCAAGACTTGCTAATGTAGGCATAAGGATATATAAGCATTTTGACTTCCAAAAAGTATTTGCTTGTTCTTCAATATAATTGCTTTCCCAATAATTGCCAAAAATGAAAAGTTCATGAGACTGAAAAAATATATTTGATATTCTTTTCATGGGCAGTCTACGGACAGTCAGGTGGTTTTTATCTGAGCAGTGATATCAAGGGCTTGAATAAGTGCAGTGCTGTGATATCTGGAAGAGAGAATTGCTGGATGTAAATTTTATCTTTAAATATATGTCTCCAGAGTGTACTTTCTTTCAAGCTTTTAGTATGGTGTATAGAGTCATTTTAATTTTCATAGGATCAAAAAGATAAAATGTATTAAGCTTTAATTATAAAGACATGAGATTAGTTACTGGTTGCGTCTTCAGGGAATAAGAGAGTTTCTGAGAGAGGACGAGAAAGAGGGAAGAATTACAACCAAAATCACTGAGGCAAAAACGTGTCACCCACAGGACCGGCGGCAAACAGGAGTAGAGCTTAACTGATGTTCAATGTTTCCTGGCGAGGTAGACCTATCTCCTGAACCGTTTCAGTACCTAAGCTGATGGCACGATTAGCTTGTTAATACAGCCACAGTTTGACGTTCAGCGCCAGCACTTTCGAGATTCCTTTCCCAGGAAACCAGGCCCCGTCCTCTCTTCTTCCCTCCCTCCCTCCTTCCATGCCTTCCCCATATTTACACACAGGTCACACACCTTCTTCCGGTGTTTGTTTCCTCAGTGATCCACTCCAGTCACTCCAGCTTCCCCTATGGAGATGCAGCTTCGAGGAGATCTGAAATTCATATTCTGTAAACGGTTTCAGGCCCAGCAGATCATACCTTCCTTTAGCATGTGTGACATTAACCTTGAATCAGATAAGATCTGTTAGGGTGTCTATGAATACGAAATTATTAATGTAAAGAATTTTAACATAGTAATAAAAAAGAGAAAAAGCAGACCATATGACCCTTTTTATTTTTCAGATCTACCATTCAATGAGAAAAAATATCAATGGCCGGGCTACTGAGTACACTGAGTATATTAATCTGAAATAACAGCTTCTCTTTTAATAAAAATCACAATAAAACCAAATCTCCTGGGACTGAGAACCCACCTACAGAGGTTCCCAGAGGGATCCTGAGCCCAAACTGGCCAAAGTTGAAAATATGATTTTCAAAAAGCCTTGGAGAAGTTTCTACACTAGAGATTCTTTTTCATTCGGTTACAAGTAGAAGGTGATGAATGTCTTAGCACAGACATAGGACTGGCCTTCCAAAGAAAACTTTAGTCATACAACTCTTGAGTATCGGCTATGTGTGAAACATCCTTTGTTATTATAAGCCATTGCATTTTACAAAACTCCTGGAAGGAATTTCCTATACCTTTTATTGTAAGAAATGTAATGTCGAATATTATATAAAATTTCAGGTCTTTTCTCTGGAATATTTCGTTTTAAATAAATATTTCTCTTTTCAATATGTTAAAAAATGCTAAAAAGTCATAATGAGACAGAGCGTAGAATAACAAGGAGAAGTGAATCTTTTACTAGAAATAAACTGTAGAAAATTGAAATTGGCTTATAAAAGTTCATGCTTTAAAAACTTTCATTATTCAAGATATTCCTTTTTTTTTTTTTTTTTTGAGTCAAGGTCTCGTTCAGTTGCCCAGGCTGGAGTGCAATGGCACAATCATAGCTGACTGCCTCCTGGGCTCAGGCAATCCCTCTGCCTCAGCCTCCTGAGTGGCTGCGACCACAGGCACGCACCACCATGCCCAGATTTTTTTTTTTTTTGTAGAGATGAGGTTTTGCTCTGTTGTTTGGGCTGGTCTTGAGCTCCTGGGCTCAAGCAATCCTCTCACCTCGGCCTCCCAAAGTGCTGGGAGTACAGGTATGAGCCACTGTGCCTGGTCAAGATATTTCTGAATAAATGTCATAACTTTTGGACAGCTCTCAAGTGTGTACTTTGGGGCTAGAGATCCTTAAACTCCATACTCTGCCGGTATGAAAAGACAGAGGTCTGCAGCGAGACTAAAAACCCCTTTGTGTATTTTCCCCTTCACTCTACAGCCCCTTACCACATTCCAGGACCCGCTGTTACTGGGCCGATAACGGAGTTGATTAAGCAGCACCAGGTCCTCGTCTCTCCAGTGAAGGGTGCATCTGCTCACGGAAGCATTCTGAAACTCAATTCTAATGTCCCACGGAGGAAGAGGCCTCACTATTAACCGGGACAAACACAAAAGTAGGGTTCAGGATCTGTGACTGGAAATTGCCTTATGCACTGACATGAAGCTATTCAGAAGTGAACAAAACTCATTTCTCAGATGCAAAACCACCAAATTTGGTAAAATGTATGAGAGAAATCCCTGACTGGAAGAGAGAAAAGTGATGTCGGATTAACTTCTAAATCATTAAAATAATTCACCTAAATGCAATCTAATTTTGACCAAATAAGTACTACCAATATTAGCATTAAGTGTTGATTTCACTTAATCCAATTATAAACAACAACAACAACAAAATAAAACCAATGTGCCCAACCCAAGGTTTGCAAGGACAGAGAAGCCAGAGGTGGCCAGCGACGATTGTCTCAGGAGAAACGTTGGTAGGAAAATTCACAGCCAGTTTCCAGAGGAACAGAGGAGGAATAGAGCAGGGAGGAGGGTGGCCTAGAGGCGGGTGGCTGGCGAAGGGGTGGAGGTGGATGAGGAGGGGTGTGGAGGGAACACGGGGGTGACAACGGCTGAGCCTGGCCCTGATTCAACGGGGCCGCATTTGCTCAGAAACGTGCTGGGACTAGCTGGCTCCAGCTCCAGGTTGAGGAGGTAAGAGCTATTTGTGATCCCAGACACTGTATTGATCACTTGCACCAGCCCTGCAGGCCCCCACGCAGCCCATCTCAGGATGGGGCAAAAGGACGCCTCCTCCAGGCAGGGCCTCCAGGGAGAGGATGCCTCCTCCAGGCAGGGCCTCTGCTGAGCTTCTCCAATGGCCTCACAGAACCCTCCCCTCAGTCGGATAGTGCCACCAGCTGCTGGTGCTTTCATGGGACTCGTTTCTCTAACAGGGAGCCATCTCTCCATAGCCCGAGGTTCACCTGCCCTTCTCTTTGCATCGGAGTTACTCCTATCTTTTGCCTGTGCCTGGTGGCCGCTTCCCGTCAACCTCTTTCAAAACAACCATACAAAAAAGAGCTGAATGATTTTACAGCTGCTTATCACGTGCCCATGAGTGACACCTATGGAAGTGAAATGAAATGTACCTATGTCCAAGAATGTGAATGTGGATGGAAAGGAAGAAGCGTTTCCAAGACTGTTGACGGCGGTAACCTTGGCTGTGAGGTTGGATTCCGGTGACTCAGGAGTGAGGCTGTTTCCAAGGTCCAAATGGTCACAATCTTCGCATTCCTTCTGCCAAGTTAAATTGTTCGGCCCACTTAGCCTGTAAACAAACACAACTGTATTTAGCAAGGTAATGTACGTGCTGTTTTCTCCATTCAGTACAAAAGAACAAAATGTTCAAACATTTAACACTCTAAACAGTTTTTAAAAGTCTATATTTTTTAAATCAGGGGATACCCCCATGGGAATATTCGTGTTCTGTGGCCATAAATAGAACGGTACCCCCCCTCCACCGCCCCACATCCCACCCTAGTAGAACTGAGATTTTTTTTTTTAACATCCATATAGACAGGTAGGTGATTGTGCATGCACTGCTGGAGTTCCCCAGGCCCTGGCTGTCACCTCAGTTCCTCAGGCTGTTGCAAACATCATCCAAAAGACCCTGGCCACCTCGCATCCTTGGCACAAGCGTCCCTTCCCAGCACAGCCGTGGCCAGATTAGAATCCTCCCCCCACATCCCCCAATCCCTCCACCTCCTACACTTTAGGCATGGTGCAAATCGGCCAGATCCTTCACGGGAATGTGAAATTCACCCAAGTAACAGAATCTCCCAGATCCCCTGTTTCTGTGAACTCTCAGGTCAGCAAAGGGCACTTTAAAGAGAAATCCAAGTTAATGGAAAACTACTAGGAGGAAGAGTCTACCTATGTGTCATGACACCAAGAGTCTGCAGCTGCAGAAGAGGGAAGGGATACTGTGCAATCGGTCTGACCCTACTAGGCAGGCAGGAACGCCCAAAACTTGGGCCTACAATTCCCGGAGAGGCCTCAGAGTCTCGCTCTGTCGCCCAGGCTGGAATGCAGCCACCGTAGCCTCGATCTGCTGGGCTCCGGCGATCCTTCTACCTCAGCCTTCCAAGTCGCTGGAACCACAGGCGTGCGCCACCATGCCCGGCTAATATTTTGATGTAGTGTAGAGACGTGGCCTAGCCAAGTTGCCCAGACTGGTTCTTGAACCCCTGGGCTCAAGAAATTCTCTCGCCTCTGCCTCCCAAAGTGCTGGGATGACAGGCATGAACCACCACACCCGGCAGAACCAATTTTAACTGATGAACATTAGAATTTTTTTTCTAAGTAGTTAATTGTCTAGTGGTATCAGTTATTTCTTCACTCTGGTAAAAATAAAATGGTTAGATGTTTCTAAATATCTAAGAGAAGACCTATAAAGCAGCTGCAAAAAATATAGACTCTCACTCACTGTAAAGTGTACTTAGTGCATAGGTGGTTGTCTTGTCCGCTGTCCCAGGTGCAGGTCACAGTCCTTCGTTCTCCCTTCTGTACGCAAGATAAGTTTCGAGGCGGTTCTGGAGCAACTTAAAAAAAAAAGAAAAGCAAAACTTTGTATCTGAAATATCACAGAAGTAACATTTCAATCACATTGTTATTATCTGCCAGTAACATGACAATATCTCCCCCACATCCTCCAAGCCCAGATAAACTGGAAGCTATCTTAGATTCTGTCAAGCTCAAGTTTGCCTCCAAGGCATGAATTTCTTCTAAAAACGGTAACGACACCGGTGAATATGGATCAACTGCTTTCTATACACCCAGCCCGATGCTAAGTGTTTTATGTGCAGCTTTTCTCAGTTGGACATCACGGCGCCCCCTGATGTGGATACCGTCATCATCCTTATTTTATGGAAGAAGGAACTAAGACTTAGAGAGTTGAAATATCTTGCCTGAGTTTATAAAATTATAAGGTGGCAGAATCCTGTCTCCTGCCCAGGTGCGGCTGACACAAGTCCAAGGCTCTCAATCCATGTTCTACCATTTCCCCCAATAGGTGAACATCCAGTGCAAGCTGCATTATTCCTGGTGATAACAGGTTACTCTTTCTTTCCTTCTTTCTTTCTTTCTTTCTTTCTTTTTTTCTCTTTCCTTCCTTCCCTCCCTCCCTCCCTCCTTCCTTCCTCTCTCTTTCTTCCTTTTTTCTGTCAGGGTCTCACTCTGTCACCCAGCTGGAGTACAGAGGCACTATCATGGCTCACTGAAGACTCAACCTCCTGGGCTCAGGGGATCCTTCTCCTCAGTCTCCCAAGTAGGGGAGACTACAAGAGCATGCCACCATGTATGGCTAATTGCTTTGATTCTTTGTAGAGACAAGGTCTCACTACGTTGCCTAGGCTGGTCTCCAACTCCTGGCCTTACATGTTCCTCCTGCTTTGGCCTTCCAAAGTGCTGGGATTATAGGCATGAGCCACCACACAGTCATAGAGGTGTATTTTTTTTTTTTAAGCTGGAGTCTCACTCTGTCACCCTGGTTGGAGTGCTGTGGCATGTTCATGGCCACTGCAGCGTCGACCTGCTGGGCTTAGGTGATCCTTTCTCCTCAGCCTTCCAAGTAGCTGGAACTATAGGCACACATCACCACGTCTGGCTAATTTTTGTGATTTACTGTAGAGACGAGGTCTCACCAAGTTGCCCAGGCTGGTCTCGAACCCCTGGCCTCAGGCAATCCTCTCACCTTGGCCTTCCAAAGTGCTGGGATACAGGCTGAGTCACCGCACCCGGACAGGTGTGTATTTTTAAATGAAGATTTTTTTATAGTTAAAGACAGGACCCAAATCAGGAATTTCTCAGTTTTAATGGAGGTAAGAGAAATACTGTTATTGTTGATCCTCCCGTTCTACCCAAATACTGAGTCCCATTTGTAAAAAGATGCTTCCTTTAGGTGAGATAAAACAAATACACCACAGAAGCCCTAGACATTGTCTGCACTGAAAAAAGCTGTAATTGATGCAATTAAGCTTCTTTCATGTACTCAGCACCGTTCCACAGACACAGGCACAGGACTGTCTACCATATAACCTCAGAGCTTCAGCTGAATCTACAAAGTGGGTACAACAATATCTAGCTCATATAATTTTAAGAGCATGATAAACTCTTCCTTTAATGGTCTCTTCCTTGAATATATATCTATACATATATCTGCCCATATATACACTTAGATATGTTCATATATGTATACATACAATGTGTACATATGTGTATACACACATAACTCATGACTAAGTTATATATGAGGGGGACCCCCCTCCAGAAACAGAATTATCTTTTTGTGAGTGGGCCTCTTTTAGTATCCTTGGAATTTGTTCCTCTGGATAAAACGGCCAAACAAAGTTTTTCTTGGGAAGCTTTGAGAAGGTAGCATCACAATTTGCAGAAGAAACATCCCAAGTTGTGGCAAACAGGTGACTGGTTTTACAACCATGACATGCACCTGCCCATACTGCCTGAGTGTTCGGCAGTTTTTGACCAAAACCAGCATGACCCCTGTGCCTCACCCTCCCTATTCGCTGGGTCTCACCCTGAGTGACTTTTTGTTATTTCCCCAGATGAAAAAAGTCCTCAAAGGGAAACATTTTGCCAATATAGAAGAGGTAAAATAAAACAAAACCCTGCAGGAGTGCTAAAAGGCATCAAAATTGACGAGTTCAAAAATGATTTTGAGCAGTGGAAAAAGCGTCTCGATGGGTGTATTGCATCAAATGGAGAGTACTTTGAAGGTGACTGAAGCTTAAACATGTAAGAATAAACATACAATTTCTTATAAATAAATTCCAGTTTTGGGGTCTCCCTCCTAGAATACTATTAACTTTCCACTCTGTGCACAACATTTTATCTTGGAATTAGTAGTTGTCTTGCTCGTCAACTTTTTTTGCTTCCTTGTTAATAAAATTCCAAACTCTCCAGCCAGTCATCTGAATCGCTGTTCAACACATCTGGGTGCTGGGACTCCTGTCAGTTTCACCAGTCTGAGGCCCTCTCTCTAGGTGTGAATGTTCCAGTAAGTCTGGGCCTCCATGCCTGGCACCAGCTGTTGCTCCGGGCCTGCCCCCTCAGTGCCCTGGAAACTCCTGCTCTTTTTTTAGCTTTTAATTTTAAAGATGTGGGATACAATTCAGGGTTAGGTAGACAGATGTTCATGATGCAAGTACCGCTGCTGATGAGGTGCGCAGCCCCCTTCCCCAGGCAGACTCCCACTACTGCCAATCCCGCTTCCCCGCCCCCCTCCCGACAGTTTCCCGC
Source organism: Cephalopachus bancanus (assembly GCA_027257055.1). Classification (NCBI taxonomy): domain Eukaryota; kingdom Metazoa; phylum Chordata; class Mammalia; order Primates; family Tarsiidae; genus Cephalopachus; species Cephalopachus bancanus. The sequence goes on along the minus strand of JAPVLO010000344.1, from coordinate 1,078,644 downwards.
TACTGCCAATCCCTTTCTTACAGTATTCCGATAAGTGTTCAAGATCCGCTTCTGAGTGAGAACATGTGATACTCAGCTCTTTGTTTCTGTGAGAGATCACTCAGTATTATAGACTCTAAATCCATCCAGGTCGCTGTGAAGTTCATGATTTTGGTCTTCTTTATGGTTGCATAGTATTCTATTGTGTATATGTACCACATTTTTTTTAGCAGTCCTCTTTCAATGCGCAGCATGGTTGGTTCCATGTTCTTGCTCCTGTGAACTGCTCCTTTTTCCTGCATGAATCTTCTCTTTGTCCCCACTGTTTCGGTTCTTTCCCCTCCTTCTCAGCTTCCTTTCTTTAAGACAGGGTCTTGATATGTCATCCAGGCTGAACTCTTGGGCTCAGGCGATTCTCCTGCCTTGGCCTCTCAAATAGCTGGCCTCTCAGGCAGCTGCCACCATGCCCAATTTGTTCCCACCCTTCTGGAGTTTCGCAAAGGTATTCTTAGTGACCATCTATTTTCATTCATCCTTCTGGATTCTCAGAGAGTTCACACACTCAGGGGATTCTTGCCCTTCGGTTTGAGAAACATTCTTAAATTATTTTTCTGATAATTCCCTCCCCTGTTTTTTTCTTTCTAAAAGTCCCTATTTTCCATGGGCTGAACCTTCTTTTAATTTCATACATTCTGTTTAAAACTCTTGACCTCTTTGCTCTACTCCTAGGGGAAAACATCCTCAATTTCTGTTTCTGCCCTCCTCTGGAGTTTTAATTTCTGGTGATCATTTTTTTTTAAATCGGGGGCCTGTTTTCTCTTTTCCGGCTGCTTCCTTTGGTCCCATCCTGGTTTTGCTTTGTACACACATTTTCTTCAGTTCTCCAAGGGCGTCAAGTCAGCTCTTGTGCTTCAGCCCTTCTCCTGGAACACACTCCATCCCCCTCAGTTGCTCGTGTGTTTGTTCTTTGTTTGTTTTGGGGTCTGCCCTTCGCGCTAGACCTTTTCCTCAGACCCTTGTGTTTTTCCTCATATTCCAGAATGGGGTGCTCACTCATCCGTCCGGGCTCTGCGCCTGTGCCGGCTGGGGCGTTTGCTGACTCTGGGTGGCACTCCCAGGTGACCCGGCTCGGTTTTGGGGGGAACGCCCGCTGTCGGCCTGTTTGGAAGCCTCGTTTGGGCCTTGTCGGATTTCCCAGGAGGGACTTTCCTGCCTGCCTGGAGCCGGGTCTGGGCCGAAGCGCCAGGAGCGCGTGGGCGTCCTCCGGCCACTCTGCTGGTCATGTGCTGCTGTCGCCTCAGCGGAGCACTGTCCTCTCTCCCAGACCCTTGGACACCCAGCCTCCAACGATGGCTGGCGGTGGCCCCGTGGCTGGCTCCACGGGCTGGCGGGGTTCGAGGCTTTCCACCCAACCTCTGTCTGCGCTCCACAGTGCCCTCACACCCAGGAGCACGAGTGCCGTCGCGTCTGAGTCTCTCTGGTGGAGGGCTTCTGCCTTCAATCAGCTTGCCACTCGCCTTCCCTCTGGCTTCCCAGGCATCCTCTTTCTCCTCGAGGGTCTGTGCCACACGAGCACCTTCTTTCCTGCCTTTCAGCTTCATTTCAAGGGCAATGGAGGTGAATGTAAGTGTTCAATCTACCATCTTTACTCCAAACCCCCTAAGGTCTTCTGACGAGGAAAGGAGACATAAAATGACTGACACTTTTACACAATGAAAGAGCTTGTTGGACCTCCGCCTTTATTCCTTCAAGGCTGCCAGAAACTCTCCTTTGAAAGACCACAGCTTTCGCCCACAAATCAGCTTTCCCAATGTGAAGTTTATTTCTCACTGGGCCGTGAAATCAAGGTGTTCTTCAGCTCAGGACCTGGTTGTGGCAGAAACTCTGTCCCAGGAGAAACCGGGCATAATTCCCCTCAATATAAATGTACGGCAGCTGATGCCAAGGAAAGAACACATATTAAAGCCTCAGAAAATTAAATAACCTACTACATAAGACATTATTATGAGTATTATGGTTGTTATTGTTTTTAAAAGCCCTGCTTATTATAGGAAATTAAAAAGTCCTTAAAAAGTCACTTTCAAAAGTACCAACAACCTGAGCATAGATCAAAAATGGCCAGACAAAAATCTACTGTCTTTCACTCATTGCTTGATTTTCTGACTGCTCACGGGTCAAGCCTAGGGGAATAAGCTGGTGCCCTGGTACTGGCGCTCAGCTTCTGCATCATGTGGGTGAGCTCTGGGCACCAGAGCGGCCCAGGCATGAGAAGGGTTGGGAAGGAAAGGCTGCTGCCTTTTCCCAGCTCTGAAAAACCAGCCAGTTTCACGGCAGACCCTCTCAGGATGTGCAATGGGAAAAAGCAGATGGGCTCTTACTCCCCCACTAGATGGGACTGCGCTGACTGCACAGGACGAAACTCAAATTCACGGCGCCTTTTCTCGGAATGACTGGTCATACTCGAAAAAGGTGTTGCTTCCAGGCGGTCCTTCACCTCAAACGCGCTCCACTTGCTCAAAGAGCTACCACTTGACTGTGTGGTTACCACCGGAGCACGTTGCGTGAGCAACATTCTGGCAGTAAGCACCACCCAGCTAAGCCGTGGCAGCCATGCTTCACCATCCCTCTCACTCTTTCAGTGCTGCAAGTCGCACAAAGGCTGGACAGAAAAGGAAAAAGTGAAAAGAGGTCGCAGCCTTACAATATAGGAGAGCACAGATATAAAATGCAAGCACAGATATAAAATGCAAATTGCTTTCTGTAGGTCGATGAAAGGAAGAATATGCCAGTAGCACTGGGGGCGCCTGGAGCTGGGGTCGCAGGGCTAGAATGTCTCATGCAAATATATGACACTGGTCTGGTGAGATGGCGAACTGCCTGCATAAAATATCCAGGGCTTCTGAAGGCAAAGGCTAATGATGTTTTTTATGAAAGATTTAATTTTCTCTACAGCCAGTGTCTGTACTTCCTGTAAGGGGTCCCACAGCCACCTGGCATGGGTCATACGAGACAACAAGAACACAGCTGGACAGAACTGCAACCCCTGTGCACATTGCCTGAATGCCTTTGGTGTGCCCTGTAGGGAACTAAGCACTTTTCCTACTAGGGTTGCCTAATCAGTACAACCATCTCATGGGGTACGTGTGATCTTTATAACACGGGTGGAGAGACCGAGGCTCAGAGGATTTAAATTGTCTAGGGCACACTGCTCATGGCAGGGTTGAGATTCACAGCACCCCCCCACGCTACCACATGACAAGCTGTCAAATCTGAAAGTATATATCCTAGGTGGTGGGAACAGGACACCCTAAGCTGGAAGGGGATGACAGGACCTAGTTAACGCCTCCTCCCACTGGTGCTCGGCGTGACCACTTGCTTGGTCTTCTGCTTATGGTGCTGGTGGCCCTCCAAGAAAAACACCTTGCAGGTCGCAGAGAAGAAGTTACCATCTTTCCTGGAAATGGTCTCACCGAGCTCTCTGCCACTGCCTTTATGACAGAGACCACGTCCTTGCAGCTTGGCCAGCCAGCCTGCCACGGCATTTCTTCCTGGTCTCCCCATGCCTATTGCCTGCCACCCCAGAGCTTCCCTGGAACCACTGAGGCACAGTATGCTGTGGGATCCCTCAGGGCCCATGCAGGCTCACTGGCTTTCCTGGCAGAAAAGGTGTGCTGTTGGTTCACCCTGCGGGCGGTGGCTTATACCCCAGGTATGCCGCCGGTTCACCTGTGCATGGTGGCTCCGCACACTGCAGATGCCAACCCTGCCACCTTTGTTCTTAGTCCCCAGCAGTGGCCTTGAGGACCTAGCAGTGCAGGCCAGCGGTGTGGGGGATGCAGTGCCCTACTGGGTGGACTTGGGCTAGTGGGAGGCAGTTAGAGTCTCCTTTCCTTCCCCTGCCATGGGAGTCCCACATGCTCTTTCTGGGAATGCCCCTAAGTGAACAAGCAACCAGTTGCAATTTCTGTTGGAGCTGTGGCCAGCTCAGTAATGTCACCACCTTGTATTCACTTTTGCCACTTTCTCTTGCCTCCCTCTGTGAAGTGTGAGCATGTCAGTTTTGCTGCAGGCAGTTTTCTAGAGAACCCAGGAAAAGATCAGAAGCATAGTCAGTGTATTCTTTTAACCTCTACTAAGTGGTCTGGGGTAAATGTGGATGGAAGAATGACTTTTTTAGGTGTTTAGGGATGGGGGAAGGTGCTGCTCAGTCTTGTGTAAGTCGTCTTGGGATACATACTTTGAAAAAGACATCTTGGCCAGGCGCGGTACCTCGTGCCTATAATCCCAGCACTTTGGGAGACTAAGATGGGAGGCCTGCTTGAGTCTAGAAGTTTGAGACCAGCCTGGGCAGCATGGTGAGACCTCGTCTCTTCAACAAGTCAAAAAATTAGTCAGGCGTAGTATGCATGTCTGTAGTCCAAGCTACTTAGGAGGCTGAGGTGGAAGGACCGCCTGAGCCCAGGAGGTTGAGGCTGTGATGAACCATGATCATGCCACTGTACTCCAGCCTGGGCAACAGAGTAAGACCCCACACACACACACTCCAAAAAAAGAAAAGAAAAAATCATTTCTTCTTTTTAGAAGGTTGTAGCTTTGAAAAAGTTCTTGTAAGTCAAAAAGGCATGGAGACTCAGATGCAGAGATCCATTTTCCTGCCATTGGAGTCCAAGGACAGCAAGGAAATGGTTGTAGTGTGTGTGTGTGTGTGTGTGTGTGTGTGTGTGTGTGTGTGTGTGTGTGTGTTGTGTGTGTGTCAGAGAGAGAGAGAGAGAGAGAGAGAGACTCACTAGGTAAAACCCAAGTTCTATTAAGTTCTGGACTTCTCACACTGAAATGCCCATGTTGCTGTCAATATAAACACCGTATGTGATAGGAAAAGAAAGCATGAACCCGCACTGGGGTTTCTGCCCACCACATGATACAAGCCCCAGGATCGCTAGTTCCTGCACATTCAGAATGGAATGCTCACCACCAACTGCGATCTCTGCTCCACATACTGGAATCTCTCCACTGTTGGGGCAGTCCACTTTGCAGATGAACAGGGTTGTACCGAGAGGAAGACCGGTGACTTGAGAATGGAGGGAAGGACCGTGGTGAGAATTGATTTTTCTGTTGAACTTGTAGAGGTTTAGCTTGCTGAAACTGGAATAGTGCGAGCAGCCGTGTTTGGGCTTCAAAGAGCAGGAAATGTTGATGGTGGATCCAAATGGAACAACGCGGGAAGGCTGCACAGTCACATGTCCCCTCTTGCACACATCTGCAGTAAGACATGGAGGCCACACTCAGTGGGTGGTAATCATCGTTTGGATATGGAGGGCGTGGGGGAGTCCCCAAAGCAGGGGAAGATCAGGCCCCCCCACCAGGGTCATGGAAACCCAAATGACTGGCCTGCTCTGGCTACGGCCGGGCGGCACAGTGAGAGCCGGAGGCAAGCGTGCTGGGCTCCACCTCATCTAAATGAAAGCACGCGTCCTGCTCATCACAGTCACGCTACAACCAGAACTTAAACTTGGAAAGCAGCGAGGACGCGGGGTGGGAAGGATGTGCAGGGACACAGTTCCAGGAAGAAACCAGCCTCCCTTCTGCGCAAATTATTCAGCAGACTACTGAAGAGGACCACCCAGAATAAATCACACTTGTTCCCTTCACCATTTATAATTCATCATGCTCACTTCAATATGTACCAAGAAAAAAGAAAAGACCGTCTTAAAAGAATATTGCAAATTTTAGGGGCATACTGAGGAACAACTCCTTCTCTTGCTGTACTGCTGGTGTAAAGTATGTGTCATCTGCAATGTTATTATTATTATTTGTGTGTGTGTGAGTTAGAGTCTCACTCTGTTGCCCAGGCCGGAGTGCAGTGGCAGGCTCCCGGCCACCCCAGCGTCGACCTGCTGGGCTCTGGCAATCCTTGCGCCTCAGCCTTCCAAGTAGCCGAAACTACAGGTGCACACTACCATGCCCGGCTCTTTTTTATCTTATTGTAGAGATGAGGTCTCGCCAAGTTGCCCGGGCTCGAACCCATAGGCTCCGGCAATCCACTCGCCTCGGCCTCCCAAAGTGCTGAGATGACAGGCTGAGACACTGAGCCTGGCATGCAATGCTATTTTAAAGCAAAGAAAAAACATTAAAAGGCTTCAGGTGTGTTTGGCTGAAGGATGGAAATTCAGTCTTATCCTGCCATGTTTTAGTATCCCTTTAAGATGCAAGACCCTGAGTTGGATAAACCATTACCTGATGTGGCAAATAAGAAATTATGAGACTGTATTCCTCCTTTTATAAGAGTTCTCTGTATTTTTTACCATATGTCAAATGTCACAAGAAACTATTGTGGAAGAGAGGCCATTTGCTGCTCTCCAGATGGCTTCATATTAATAAATACCACACCTATGCAAAATGTACACTTGGTGCCCAGCGGTTGTTGACAGAAAATCTCGGAAATACAGATTCACTCTGAATTCTCAGACGTGTTGTAAACCTCCACTGAGCATCTTTGCTGGGTAATTGTAAGATTTCTTGGATTGACAATCACAAACAGGAACTGGTCTAAAAAAACGTTATTTAAATCAGATAATGGAAATACTGAAAACTCATCTGAAATAGAAAGTTATTTTTATCTCCAGAACTAAAATGAATTATCTCTCCTTCTGTCTTATCTTACTTCTATGTTTATGCTCTGCTTCTTTGATCCTAATGGGCCAGAAAGCCAAAAACACGTACTCAATAAAAAAGAAAAAAAAGTCAGCTGTTTTTTGCTTTTTTTTTTTTTTTTTAGCATAGCTAAATTCACCTATGAATACCCTTCTGTTAAAATGTGCTGAAATGTAACACAATGTATTTGTGATACGTAGCTGGGTAACTTAGGTCACTTTCTTAAGAGGAAATGAAATGGTTGGACCCTTATATTAGTCATTAGTATAAATTTAATAAACACATAATAGATACAGATATGGAGCCAGACTTATCCACTGAAATGACAGAAGAGTGACTATACAAGACCAACTACCAGCCCATTTACCACAAATGCATAGTTAATCCTTAATTGAGAATTTAAACCACCAGTCCTTCCACAGAGTAGCTTACAGAAAACATCTTACCTATTTCTGCTTTAATCAACAGCCACATGATTATAAAAATAAGTGCCAACGAGCATCTTTTAACAGTATGTGCCATGAACTCTGGAATACAGCTCGGTACTTGTCCTTGTAAAAGAAGACAAATTATTCATGTTAAAAGCATTCAGAAAATGTTAGAACCAAAAACCTCCAGAAGAGCTTGAAAGTGGCATTTAATTTCCCCCCACATTGTTAAGATTTTGTTTGTTATTTAAAAAAAATAAAGCACACCTTGAAAACTAGTAAATTGAAAATTTTAGCCACCTTCCACACACATCCCCGCCCTCACCCAGTGAAGTTTCCTGGGGTCAGCAAAGGGTTGGAGAAAGAAATTGGGTGTCCCAGTCCATCTGGGCTGCTGTATCAAAATATCAGAGACTAGGTGGCTTATAAACAACAGAAATGCATTTCTCACAGCTCTGGAAGCTGGGAAGTCTAAGACTGGGGTGCAGGCAGATGTGGTATCCCGTGAGGGCCTGCTTCCCAGTTCACAGATGGTGACTTCTTGCCATGTCTTCATGGGGAAGGGGCAAGGCATTCGTCCCAGTCTGCCCTCACAGTCTAATCTCCTTCCAAGGCCTCACCTCCTGCGAGTTCAGATTTAGCACGAGTTTGCAGGAGGGATCATGCATATTCAGACCATAACGCTGGGCTTCTTTTTAGGGTCCTTAGAACTGGGCTTAAATACTTTGAGTTACTTAACCTGTCTGAGCCTTAGTTGCACACAAAACTTTTTTTCTTCCAAACAAGGCTACATCACTATATCATAGAGAGTAGTCTGACTTAATAGAGTTTTTGTTCTAGTCATGTGCTCCCGGAAATCAGTCCATTTAAAAATGGCTCATCGTCCTTCTGGAACGTAGTAAAAGACGGGTCTCTTTGGCAGTAAGATGAGAATTCCAAGGGTTTTTTCAGTTTTCTGTAGAAGATCAATCTTACTTGTTTATTAATGACTTAATTATTTTACGGATTGATTTTATCTTGAATTGTTCAGAAAATATAAGCTGACGATGTCTGCTCTGTTTCAAATTTAAACCTAAGGAATGGTTTCTGAGTCATTAGCAAATTCTCTAAGTTCTATGAAAGGTGGGCCCAAAATGTGTAAAGTAGGCTGGGAATTTCAGTGCTGCAAGGCCATTGGCAAGGAACCAATGCAAAGCAAACGTTGCCCTCTTATCCCTGGGATATCTGGAAATGTGCCAGAAGGTGTTGAAGAGCTTCAGAAAATTGCACTCAGTCATTCGGTACGATGGCTCCCTTTCACGGTGAGGCACAGCACGGGGCCCTGAGACTCAGCAGTCCTGTCCTGGTGTGCTCTGGCAAAAGGCCCCTTTGACTCCTAGCCCCAGCCTCATCACTGTGGGGACCCCTAAAGGATATTAGCATCTCACAGGTCTTTCTTTTTTTTTGATTATTATTGTTTTTTATTTTAAAGATGTGGGATACAGTTCAGGGTTAGGTATACAAACATTCATTATGCACTTACCCTTGTTGATGAGGTGTGCCTTCCACCCCTGGTGGATTCCCACTACTGCCAATCCTTTTCTTTTTTTTTTTTTTTTGAGTCAGAGTCTCACTCGGTCGCCCAGACTGGAGTGCAGTGGCCGCTCCCGGCCAACGCAGCCTCGACCTGCTGGGCTCCGGCGATCCTTCCACCTCAGCCTTCCAAGTAGCCAGAATTACAGGCATGCGCTACCACACCCAGCTGATTTTTTGATTTATTGTAGAGATGAGGTCTCACTGCCCAGGCGGGTCTCGAACCCGCGGGCTCAGGCAATCCACTCACCTCAGCCTCCCAAAGGCGAGGGATTACAGTCTGAGCCACCGAGCCCGGCTGCCAATCCTTTTCTTATAGTATTATGATAATTGTTCAAGGTCCGCTTGTAAGTGAGAACACGTCTCATTAGTCTTTGCCGCTGCTGTTTCTCCTCCTCTTGACTTTTACCTCTTGGAGGACCTTGGCACACTCAAAGTGTGACCTTTTCTCTATCTCTGCTTTCTCCCTTGGGTGCCTCATCTGGTCGCAGGGCTCTAGACATGTCTGCAAGCAAGAGATCCTCAGGTGTAGATCTGCAATGCAGACATCTCCCTGAGCGACCATCTCGTATGTCTGTCTCCTGGGCATCACCCCCACCCAGACGTCTAACGGACTTCTCAGTGTTGACACGTTCAGTGAATTCTTGGCCCTCCCTTCTCCAAACTGAGCCATCCTCCAGCCTTTTCTGGCTCAGTGAATGGCATTCTGACCCCTGCATTGCTGGAAACCCTAGACGTCACCCTTGATTCTACGCTCTTTCTTGTCCCCTACAGCTAACCCATCACTGGTCCTGTCAACTGTACTTCCTCCAAAATGGGTCACAGATCAAACCGCTTCCCTCCATTTCTACTGTCCTCACCCTAGTCCAGACCCAGCACTGTCATCTCTCCCCCCATCAAGAGCAACCTCTCAACGAGTCTTTCCAATCCATCCCTACCCTAAGTCTTTTTCACAAAGCTAACTCCTTTTACAAATGCGAAACAGGTCCCATTCCCCATTGCACACCACCACCACTTAAACCCTCCAGCAGGTCTCCATTGTTCTTGGAAAAAACCCCAAAGTCCCGACCACCCACGGTCTTCCAGACCCTGCAGGGCCTCACTCCTCCCCTGGCCACACTCATTTACAGGACTTCTGTGCCTGGCTCCTTCTGCTCCATCCACCCCAACCTTCAGACTGTTCTTTGACAACACCCCCCTTTGTTGCTTGGGGCATCTTACACTTGCCATGTGAGAATCCTCTTTTCCTACTCCTCGGTGTGGCTGATATACTGGCGTCTTTCAGATTTGGGATTGTGTCACTTCCCCGAGAGCCACTCCCTGACCCCCTACCCCTCTCCCTCCCAGGCCTCCCTGGCCACCTCCCCCCTCCCTCCCAGGCCTGCTGACCACCTATGCTTCTCTCTCCCAGGCCTCTCTGACCACCTCCCAGGCCGGCTGACCACCTCCCGTACCCTCCCAGTCCTCCTTGACCACCTACTCCCTCCCTCCCGGGCCTGCGGACCACCTCCCGCTTCCCTCCCAGGACTCCCTGGCCACCTCCAGCCATCTCTCCCAGGCTTCCCTCACCACCTACCCTCTCCCTCCCAGGCCTCCCTGCCACCTACTCCCTCCTTCCCAGGCCTCCCTACAAAGCAGTCTTCCCCAGTTCATTTCTACTCATCATCTTAGTTACTGTCTTGAGGGCACAATCTGTAACTACTTTATTTTTTTGTACTTGATTACTTGTCATCTGTCCTCTATGCAGAAACATAAGCCTCCATGAGAGCAGAGACATTGACCCTTGCTCACAGCTATACACCAGCACTTCACACTGGGAAAGAGTCAGTACTCAACAAGCTTCTACCAGTAGAAAGAAGGGAGGGAGGGAAGGGAATATGAGCTTCAGGAAACTCCCTGTAAACATCCCTGTGGTAGGCAGAATAACGGTCCTCCGAAGATGTCTATGCCCTCGTTCCCAGAACGGTGAATATGTTTCCTTACAGGGCAAAGGGACTCTGGCAATGTGATTAAAGTCAAGGACCCTGGGATGGGACGATGACCCCGGATATACCCAGCAGGCCTTATCTAATCACACGATTCCTTAAACGTGTAAAAACAAGGTGGAAGAGTTGGTTTGAGAGGTATGGCGTGCGAATGACTCACCCTGCCGCTGCTGGCTTTGACGTGGAGTAAGGGGCCGTGGGCCAATGAGTGTGACAGCCTCTGCAAGCGGGGAATGGGTCTCGGTTATGGGTGACGTAAAATATACATCTCGTGGGTCTTGGTTATAATGTTCGAGAAGCACAGGCCCAAGCCAGATCTGCAGGTCTCCTCCTCTCTAAACCAAGAAATCCAAGGTGGTGGCATGCGATGGCCTCTGAGAGCTGGGTCTTGTCTTATCGTCAGCCATGCCCACCCGCGCCCCCAATGCCGTGCTATCCAGGATACTGAGTTGCTTGTAACCCATACACTCATGTGGATGTATGTGTGTATGTCTTCTGTGCTGTTCTCGTCACTTCACCACTGTTAGACTGCCCGAGTCACGTCCATCCATCCAAGCTCAGCACGGCACCTTTCCTACAGGTACTCATTCAGTCCCTAACTATGTCTTGAGCAGCTGCTAAGTGGCAGGGGCTTGGGACACCATGGAGAACAGGACAGACGGGGCTGTGGCTCTCATGGAACCAACATTCCGGGGTGGGGAGGCAGAAAACGCAGAAATAGGTAACAGATCAATACGTTCAGAAAAGATAAAAGAAGACCCAGAAGAGGAGAAAAAGATTGGGGCGGAGAGAAGCTGGTCAACAGGAGCATTTCCAGGAGGCGAGGCTGGCGCCGAGTGAAGATTCCGGAACTTCTGACCAAGAACATGGTGAGTGCATAGCCTGGAGGCAGAGGAACAGCTTGCCGGGGCTGAGGCACAGAAGCAAGGTCAGGGTGGCTGGGGAGGATGGCAGGGAGTCACACTGAGAGGAAGGCCAGAGCCAGGTCTGCCGTGGACTTGCTCGCCAAGAAAGGGAGACGAGACTTTGCTCTCAAATTTACAGAAAACACTGGGCGTTAATTGGGAGTTTTTCTTGTTTATTGAATTGTTTTAGTTTGGGTGTTACGAGATATGAGTTACGTCTCTCTCTCACACACACACACACACACACACACACCGCGCGCGCGCGCGCGCACACACACACACACACACACACACACTCACACATACTCTACCTGGGACCAAAATGGAAGTGCAGACCAGGGAGGATGCCACTGCAGAGACCCCAGTGGGATGATGGTGGCCGCTCCTTTGTGACAGCAACAGAGACGGAGGGTGTCGGCTCACAGGGATCCTTCCTGACATCTGCGGGTCAGACCAAGTCCTCCTTCCGGGACCCTCAAGCACTGCGACCCCTCCCTGTCTCAGGACCTGCCGTAATCTATTTCAGTATCTGCCTGTCTCCTCGATCACCTGCAAGTGCCTCTGAGCAGAGGCCACCATCTGTGGCACACAGGACGCATGTGCTGTCCGAGCGAGACCTAAGTGGTTTTCCTGTGTCCGTCTATCTTACTTCCAGTTTGTTTAATGTAACTGCATTGAAGCTACATACATTAAACGTTATTCTGCTGCATTGGGGCTGGAATAATTGAGTTTTGTTATATGAGTGCAGGGTTAAATAAAAGGCGCTATTTCAGCATAGAGACTATTGAGTTAAAGGCACCTGAAAACAGCAGGCGCAAGAAGATCACTTTGACCTTTGTGCTGTTTCTTTCTTCACTTTCTTTTTTGAGTTGAGGTCTCACTCTGTCGCCCAGACCGGAGTGCAGAGGCACCATCACGGTTACCACAGCCTCAACATCCTGGACTCAGGCGATCCTTCTGCCTCAGCTTCCTGAGTAGTGGGACTACAGGCACATGCCACCATGCCTAGCTAATTTTTTTATTTTTTGTAGAGACGAGGTCTTGCTCTGTTGCCCAGGCTGGTCTCAAACTCCTAGGCTCAAGCAATCCTCTTGCCTTGACCTCCCAAAGTGCTGGGATTACAGGCTGAGCCACCAAGCCCGGCTGGGGCTGTTTCTTAAAAGCAGAAGATGAGATTTTCTTGTGACAGATACTCTCCTCATACTAGAAGGAAAGGCAACAACCTTGTCTGCAAGGACAAGAAGCAGACCCAAGAGTGCTCTGTACAGGTCTCGTTAGGGTAACTCCTCTTCTAAACCTCAGCACGTAATTTAGTTTTGTGTTCTCAGTTTACTGTTCTTTGTCTAATCCAGTGTATGAGTAACTAACTCTAACTACTTCTTCGGGTCTTCCCTTCTTTTTGAGGGTTCCCATTTCACTCAATACTTGTTAAGCAAATATGTACGATTTTCTCTTGCTAATCTATGTCCATGTAATTCTCAGACCCAGTCGGGCCCCTATGAGGGTGGAGGGGTGTTTCTACACCCCCCCCCAGCAGCTATATCTTAGCTGCTGTGTTAAAGTTAGGAATATGGTGGCATAGAGAAAAATATGGGTTAAATTATAAAATAGCTGAATGGGCTGGGTTTGGTGCCTTAGCCTGTCATCCTAGCACTTTGGGAGGCCGAGGCAGGTGGATTGCCTGAGCTCGTGGGTTCGAGACCAGCCCGGGCAACTTGGCAAGACCTCGACTTTACAATAAATACAAAATTAACCAGGCATGGTAGCGCACACCTGTAGTTCTGGCTACTTGGAAGGCTAAGGTGGAAGGATTGCCAGAGCCTGGCAGGTTGATGGTGGGGGGGCTGTGAGTGTGCCACTGCTCTCCAGCCTGGGCAACGGAATGAGACACTGACTCAAAAAAAAGAAAAAGAAAAGAAAAAGAAAAAATAGCTGAATGAATAGACACATAGGAATTAAATAGGTTTCATCTTTCTAACTGCAAAAGATATCTACAGTACTTCTTTATAGGAATGTTCAACACGCATTGCAATTTATGAAGATATAACATTTTGCTCCAGAGAGCAAAATATTCAAATGGTAATTCTAAGAATTATTTAAATGGATATATGCGACATATGTATTAATATATTTATATTCCATAGATTAGGTTAAAATATATGTGTATATATAAACATACATTTACATGAAAGTTAATATAGAAGTTAAGTTTGAGTCTATATAGTAGCACATTGATTCAAACACCAACTTGCTCATTTTTTCTGAATACCAGGTAAAAACAGCTTCTCCATTTATGAGAAGCCCAGAATCCCCAGAGACCTTCAAGTAAATGAGGGCTCTTCCAATAAAATGAAACCTCCTATCAACTGTAAACATCCTTCATACACCCTGCCTAGAGGGTCGATATTAAAACTACAATCCTATCTTGAATCAGAAAATCAAAGAGTGTGCTGTGTCATTGACTCATCACTCTAGTTGTGACAGTTTCCGGACACTGAAAACAATGTCTCAGATGGGAGTGGGCGGATGGGTGGGTGGGAACAAGCCAGAAACACACCAACAATTACCCCAGGCTAGCCTCTGTCCCTATCACTCCAGGGACAAGCACAAACCCGGCAGCCACTTGAACAACTATACCAGACTAGGAGAAAAGAAACCCTTAAGTTTCCTTTCCCGGGCAATAATCTCTTGCAGGCAAGAACACGTTCTACTTCCAAATTACTTTTCCTCTGTGACACCACATTCAGGTCAAGGGAAATGGTGGCATTGCGGAGAAGAAAAAGGCTAGTGAACCTCAATTCTACCGGATGCTGAACCATGAGAGCGCCCTGTGCTCATCCCTATGGGAGTATAGTCATACTAGCTGGATAAAGCTATGGGGAAGACCCATAACATGATGTTGTGGACTCAGGTGACGCCTAGCATAGAGCAGGGCTCCCCTGAGGACAGTTTCCATCTCCCCTTCTGATCCCTTCATCTGCATTTCTTTTCTAAATCACTTATGGTTTTCTATTACTAGAATTGCATGTTTTCTCAGACTAGGTAAACACAAAAATCACATCTTAAGCAATCTTGATTCCTAAGTCTGGCTATCAAAGAAGTTAAAAATTCTTCGATAGCCAGGGGAGGGAGGAATCACCAAGGTTAGCTGGGAACCACTGTGCCCTGCCAGTCTCTCCTCTCCAACAGCTGACATTCCAGTTTGAATGTCAGCATTCACCAACAACCAAATGATACGCTGAATGAGCATCAAGGTTGGGGTTTCATTCAAATGCACGCGGCTAATTACCAGTTGACTCAGTGAGGCAGGGTACACAATCCTTTCCCTCTGCTGGCAAAGCTACTTACAGCCATGGATTACTGGCAGCCTATGTGTACAAAGACAACCCTTTGGAGGCCATCTATTTCACCTTCCCCATTTTACAGATGGGTAACTGAGACTTAGAAAAGAGTGGACTTGCCCAAGGTCACATGAACAGCAAAATCCAGATCAGAACCCAGTCCCTTGACTTCTAAGACAACCTTGCTTCTAGCATGTGAAACTACTTCTGGTCAGTAGCAGCAGTAGTGGCTTGTTACTAAAAAGAATGCTAATCTTTTTTTGTTTTGTTTTGCTTTTTTTGAGTTGGAGTCTCACTCCATTGCCCAGACTAGAGAGCAGCGGCACGCTCACAGCTACCCCAGTGTTGATTCACTGGGTTCCAGAGATCTTCCACCTCAGCCTTCCAAGTAGTCAGAACTACAGGCACATGCCACCACATCTGGCTAATTTTTGATATATTGTAAAGACGAGGTCTCACCAAGTTGCCCAGGCTGGTCTTAAACCTGCGGCCTCAGGCAATCCACTCACCTTGGCCTCCCAAAGTGCTGGGATGACAGGCTGAGCCACTGAGCCTGGCCTAAGAATGCTAATCTTAATGCTACCGGTAACACGATTGCTACCATTTTAAATCTCGTACTGTGTGCCAGACATGATAGTAAGTAGCCAGCTGACAATCTTTATGATGTCCCAAAGTGCCCAATGCTTTAACCTTCAGAAGGTTGGATCGTCATTTGATGCCCATCTTTTTCTTTTTTCGAGTTGGAGTCTCACTCTGTCACCCAGACTGCACTGCAGTGGCATGCTCCCGGCCACCACAGCCTCGACCTGCTGGGCTTCAGTGATCCTTCCGCCTCAGCCTTCCAAGTAGCCGGAACTACAGGCGTGTGCTACCACATCCGGCTAATTTGTTTGATTTATTGCAGAGATGAGGTCTCGCCAAGTTGCCCAGGCGGGACTCGAACCCACAGGCTCAGACAATTCACTCACCTTGGCCTCCCAAAGCGCGGAATTACAGTCTGAGCCACCGAGCCCGGCTACCTTTTTTCAAAAGAGGTTGAAACAACAAAACCCAGTGCACACACAGTGTCTACACTGGTGACGGACAAGGAGAATCTAATTTGGTCACCAAGCAGCTAACCTGCAGCTTAATCCTGGGAGCAACCTGCCATTCTCCATGGCTTTTCATGAGCTGTGTTGTGTGGAAGAACCATCTCCTCCTGAAGCTTGCCTCCTTTTTCCTTCTGAGTCTGCCTTTAGTGAACGACATAAGATACCATAACACGGACAAAAACCTAGCAGGCCCCCCGTCCAGTCAGCCCCCTTGTAAGGTCATGTTGGGTGGCTTGAGGGACAGGAGGATGAAATCACATTACTCCATCCCCCAACTTTCTCGCCTTTCCATCCAGAAGTCCAGACACGGCTAGTGAAGCTCTCGGTGAATTTGCTCTTATCTCACTGGTCAGGTCTGTAGTCCTGAGGTTCCTCCTCAGTTTCACCCAAGGACAAGAACTTTCTCCTCTAGCTCAAGTTCAGGAGACTTTGGAACTTTGCTTCCTTAAAGAAAAATTCAGTGTTTTCTCCTTTCCCTCCTTATGACCATGACATCATTTTTTAAGAAGTTACCTTCTCTTTTCTCCCTTTTTTCTGTTTTTATGGAATGTTCTTTCTGTCGATTCTGTTTGCCTTCATCTCCATTCCATATATATCCCACTTGACATAAAAAGACCCCTGAAATGTTGCGTGTGCACAAGTCCCACTTGAACTGAATGCCTTGCACCCCAACTCCTGAATCATGACAACTGTGAGCCCCCTTGTCAATCAAACAAGCCTCTCCTCCAGCACAGCAGCAAAACGGAAAGAGAAAAGAAGCAAGATGCAAATGGAGTCTTGAAGAAACAAGGCAGCTTCAAATACACTGATTTTGCGACAAGACCTGTTTTTTTCTCTTTGATTAGCTCCTACAAGCCTACAACGTTCACAGCACTTGCTCCATAAAGTTTAAAGAGCCCAGCTTTCTCTGATTCACCCTCTGCATCCTCCTGTCTTCTACGGGCAGGGAAGAGCACAGGTCCAGGGCTCAAGACCAGTGCACCGTCTTGGTTTCTCCACTGCCTCTGTCACCATGGCAAGTAAAAATTACATCTCAAGCCTTATTTCCTGGTTTTCAAAATGGCAGTTGACATTCATTTGAAAAATTCAGGGTTTTCACTAACTTTTCCTCTTTATTTATCAGAAAAAGGTCTCTCCTTTGACATCCTCAGTCTTGGAGTCTCCACTGTGGACAACGGCATGGGGTGGAATTACTTTTGGATCTTGGGTGTTGTGAAGGCCTGGCAAGCTTTGTGCACTTTGTAAAACCAACCTCTGGGTCTTTTCACAAAGTGCTACAAATCATTAAAAATATTAAAAACAACTACATTGTTTTGCAGGTTTTCTAGGAATTTCACAATTATCTTAAGATAATCAGAGACACCTTGGGAGGGAAGTTAAAAAACCCAGAATTAATAATTGCCATCCCACCATGTTTTGGTTTCTTACATAAATTCAGAATTCAGCTGAAGTATATATTCCTAATATTTTACTTAATGTGTTCCTTTTCCTGTATATCATTGTAAAATAGATGTTAATTAAGATTCTAATCTTGGTTGAGCAGAGTGACTCTTGCCTGTAATCCCAGCACTTTGGGAGGCCAAGGTGGGAAGACGGCTTGAGCCCAGGAGCCTGAGATCAGCCTAGGCAACACGGTGAGATCTCATCTCTACAAAAAATTTTTAAAAGTAGTTAGGTATGGTAGTGTGCACCATAGTCCCAGTTCTCAGGAGGCTGAGGTGGGAAGATCACCTGAGCCCAGAAAGTTGAGGCTGTGGTGAGCCATGATTGTGCCACTCCAGCCTGGACAACAGAGTGAGACCCTGACTCGAAGAAAGAAAGAAAGAACGAAAGAAAGAAAGAAAGAAAGAAAGAAAGAAAGAAAGAAAGAAAGAAAGGAAGGAAGAAAGGAGGGAGGGAGGGAGGGAGGCAGGCAAAGAAGGAAGGAAGGAAGGAAGGAAGGCGAAAAAATGTCGAACCTTGATGACCTTTTATAGGCATTTTATTTAGCACTTTACCACGGTGCAGAGCATATAACTTAGATGTTAATACTTGGATGATTACATAAAGTAACAGATAGCATCTCTACCCTACAGGTGAAAAAATCTGCAAGTTGACCAAGATAAAACAGAAAACCAGAAGTAAATTCAGAATTCAATTAGAACTACATGCTGGGCTTTCCTTCTTACTCCATGATCCCAGGAAATTAAAAGCCCACTTTTGATGCTGCTGGTCTCACGGCCTTCCTATTCCATCTGTCTCTGGAACTGCAGGAGCTAGTTTGCCTCCTTATTTATTCCAGCCAGCCTTGGCATGCCCATGGTGATGCCACCAAGCGACTTACCCAGAGATGGCTGAACCATGTCTGCTCTCACTGCCTCAGTCCATGCTTCTAGAAGTCTCCTGAGTGACTGGAGTAATAATTAAAAGAGCAGGACCTGGGTCAGGACACCCAAGCCTCAGTTCTGACAATCCTAGCTGTGTGACCTGTGACAAATTGCTTAACCACTCAGCCTGAGATTACTCATATATAAAATGGGAATAGAAACGGCACTTTCCTCATGGGATTATTGTGGGGCCGACGAGCTCTTAGCACAGTGCCTGGTATACAGTGAGCACTTGGTCGATATCACCCGCTGCTCTTATAGTGATAAGAAGAAAGGCCATATCCCTTCTTGTCAAAGGCATTGTTGGGATTAAGTAGACAGCTTTGCTCTTGGTCTCTCTTTGCCCATTCTCCTGGCTCATCACTGAAAGATGAACTGGATCAAAATAAGATTCCACATCTCCTAACTTCATGTCACCTATCCTTTGTGGCATACTAAGTGTGCCCATAATAATCTCTTCAATTTTGACTTCTTGTGTCCATGAACTGTGTCTTACATATCTTTGTATTCACTACAGTGTCCAGCAAATGCATTGGACAAATAAGTTCAATACTTATTTGTGTAGTTGGGAAAACAAAAACAAAAACACATTGCCATCAGTAGCGTAGAGTACCAGAAACTTCAAAGAGCAAAGGAAATTGCACTTGACTTCTTTGGGTACTTGGCTTTCTTTTCAGGTCAGTGGGCACACATTTAAATGTAGAAGCTCAGAGCCATGTTGTGAGTGTCATTACAAAGGTGGCAAATACTTTGGCAGAGAACAAAGCAGGTGCAGAAATTTAAAAATAAGCCCACAGTTGAGAAATGATGAACAGCACCCACTGCACT
Source organism: Cephalopachus bancanus (assembly GCA_027257055.1). Taxonomy (NCBI): domain Eukaryota; kingdom Metazoa; phylum Chordata; class Mammalia; order Primates; family Tarsiidae; genus Cephalopachus; species Cephalopachus bancanus. The sequence continues at coordinate 1,059,498 of JAPVLO010000344.1, read as the reverse complement.
TGGATTATTCTCCCTCAAAAATTACACATGGGCTTTAGAATTTCTTTCTATACTAACATTTATTCTAATGTAAGAGAGACTCGGTCTGCCAAAGTTTGGGAATTTACTCTCCTAGGCACCCATCACGACATTCAAGAAGCATGACACAGGGAAAAAGACACATCACAAACTCCTCAGGGGCCTCCTGTGCCTAACAAAAGGACAGTACTGGGGACATCACGTTGAGATGGGGGAGGAAAGCATCCTTGCCACTAAGGGCGTTTCAGTTATGCGCTAGACGAAGAAATAGGAGCATTGTATCATCTCTTGTTTTGTTATGTTTTTTGTGTTGGGGGGTCTCACTCTGCTGTCCAGGCTGAAGAGCAGTGGCATGATCATGACTCTCCCACGCCTCGACCTCCTGGGCTTAGGCAATCCTCCCACCTTAGCCTCCTGAGTAGCTGGGACTACAGGCACACCCCACCATACCTGGCCCTTTGGGGGGTAGAGATGAGATCTCGCTATGCTGTCCAAGCTGGTCTCGAACCCCTGGGCTCAAGTGATTCCCCCACCTCAGCCTCCCAAAGTGCTGGGATTACAGGCGTGAGCCACCACGCCCAGCCTCCATTCCTTGTTAATGGAGAATGAGAATCTAATGTTTGCTTGCTCCATTGGAGTTGTGTATAATGGAATGAGCTAGACATGCAGATGAAAGGAAAGCAATTTTGAGCCAGAAACCTGTGTAAAATGTGCACGTTTCCACATCTGTAAAATGGGAATACTATTTCAAAAGAATTCCAAAATTCCTTTTTAAAAACTAGATAGAATAACAATATAAAGCCAAGAACCAGGTACACCGTGGTGCTCGACAAAGGTATTCCTCTAAATTGGGGGCACACACATAGCAGATTAAAACAATTAGCCAGAGTTTTAAAGCTGAAAAACAGCCGCATGCCGCCCCGTTCCTTAGACATGCCTGGGCACGTCTTTCTGTCAGCTTTGGGGTGACTATTTGTAAGACCAAGACCGCAGGGCACAGTCACATTCCATGCTTCTATTCAGGGGTCCCGGGGGCGGTGAGAAGGCCTCCCATTCCACCGATGAGAACACCGAGGCTGGCCAATATGCTTGTGCCGCAGAGCATCGCGGTCATCGTCAGGGCGGGGACTCGGGGTCTGTCCACAGCGGACACAGAGAAGCCTGTCGAGAGCAGGCAGCTCACCCTCGTCCAAGACGACAGACCCCCCTTGATATTTCACAGAAGATCCATTCCCAAGCAGCGAGTCAGCCCACGGGCCTGGGCCGAGGCTGGACCCGAGGGGCGCCCTCTGCGCTCTCCCCGCTCCGGACGCCCACCCGGCTCCGCGTCTCGGCGCCCCCTCCCCTCCATCCGGCCGGAGGGCCGGGACGTGGCCCGCGCCCCCGGGAGACGCGGGCGCGGAAGCCCGGGCTGGCGGACTCGCGGCGGGACCCCGCGCCCTCGCTCGAGCCGCCGCCACTCACCGCGTGTCGCCTGCCCGCGGGCGCGGGCCGGGGGCCCCGTGCTCGGCCGCTCGCGTCGCGCGCCCCGCGGCGCCCGGGAGCGCCCCGGGGCCCGCGCCCGCCGTCGGCGCCCGGGCGGGCGCTCCAAGCCGCGGCTCCCGCGCTCGGCGCGGACGCCCGGCCGGGTCCGGCGCGTCGTGGCCGCGTCGCCGGGGCGAGGCGGCGGCCTCCCCGCGGACCCCGCGCGCGGCCGGCGAGGCTTCCGGGCGCCCTGGCGCGGCCCCGCGGGGCTGCCCGAGGGGCGGGAGCCGCCGGCGAGCCGCGCGGTCGCGACCGCAGGCAGCGGCGCCGGGAGGCGCGCGGCGGCTCTTCCCGCCCCGGGCGGCGGCCGCGCGGCCAGGCGGCGCGCGACCCCACTCGAAGAAGCGCGGCGATGCAGGGTGCTGGCTTGCTTCGAGCTTTCAATCCGGCGCCTCTGTGGATTTCGAACCCGTTTGTTCAGAGACGCGAACTCAGAGCGGCTTCTGATGCCTTTGCAAGGACACGTGATTGATGCTACGGAGAGTAAGATTATTGCCGCCAGACGTCAATGACAGCCTTGCTTAATTCATGGACTAGATGATTTTTCAATGACTTTTTAGAAAGAATGATGGCTTTTATTTTGTCAATCAGTAAATGATTCCAGAAATGCATGTTACTCTTTTATCTCATTTTTAGATGTAATTTTTACATGCATTTGTGCACACATATATGCTTTAATAACTAAATGGAAAAAACAAACATGTGGGGGGGTATTCTCAAAAGTTCCCTTTTTTTCTGAAAGAATACACCATCTAAAATGTTTAAAGACCATTGCTCCTTTAACTTTTTTTTTCTTTTTTGAGTTGGCGTCTCACTCCATTGCCCAGGCCAGAGTGCAGTGGCACACTCATGGCTACACCAGCGTCAACCGACAATCCTTCTGCCTCAGCCTTCCAAGTAGCCGCAACTACAGGCACGCTACCATACCTGGCTAATTTTCGATTTATTGTAGAGACAAGGTCTCACCGTGGTGCCCAGGCTGGTCTCGAACCCGTGGGTTCAAGCAATCCTCTCGCCTCGGCCTCCCAAAGTGCTAGGATTATAGGTGTAAGCCACTGTTCCCGGCCTGCTCCATTAACTTCTAACTGCAGTGTCTTACAAAATTGCTAAGTCAGACCCAGGATGGTGTTCCCAACACACCTGAGGCATTTTCTTTGGGGGAACAGATGAGAGGTATTGAGGAAGGAACTAAAATCTGATGATTAAGCAAGTACAAGTTAGGAGAATACAACAAGATGCAGGTAGCAATGAGAGCCTTCTTTATTCTCTCCTTGCCCCCACCCCCTGATGGAAAAAAAAATCAGATGTTCATTATCCCATAAACACTACTACAGAAATCGCGCTCTTCGTTCATCAGTGTATCATTCAACTTAGGGTTAGACAGCGAGTGAAGACTTGTGTGCACTGTCATGGTGACAGCAGTTCTGCCATCCTGTATGCACCCTGGATTGTAAACTGTGAGCAGAAGGGTCCTTATCTCTGACACCTGGAGCAGTGAGTGGCACAGGACAGGAGCCCAACAAGCATCTACTGAGTCGAATTGACTTGTTCTGGAGAGTTCTCACTGTCTTTGGCCAACCAGGGATATAGGTGTTGTTGACTCTGCAATTTTCAACAGAGTTAAAAAGTAGTTGGAAAATTATGTGTCCCTTCTCTTAGCAAGTCAGTGGCTCTTCCATATGGGCTCTAACCATCTGTAGAGACCTTTCTGTTTCCCTTCTTCTTTTTCTCTTCCTTCTCCTTCTTTTGATATCTGGGAGTTTCACTAGCAGCGGCATGGCTGTTGTCAGTGGCTGCCAGTCTAGTTGGAGAAAAAAAAAAAAATCTTGCTTCTGTGCTTTCTGAAAAATAAGCCCTGGGAGGGGGGAATCCCTGATTGAGCAAGAGAACAACATACAAATCAAAATGTCAGCTTCTGCTTGTGAGGATGATCGGTTTAAAGTCAAAGGGTGTGGTGTAGCCTTCTGAGTAGCTGTCAGATGAACGCACTTGCAAGTCAAAAGCTCAATGAAGTGGATAACCACAGTGACAGTGACAAAGCCTTTTCTAGGAAATACTAGTTCAGTTTCCATTTCTGGTACATTTCCATTCCTTTAAATGTCTATTTGAGTTCATTGTTGGTACCAAATATCGTGAAAATACTGCATCACACTATTCTATGAATAACTGAGATGTTTCTGCCTGGAGTGTCACTTGTCAGGTAAATATTATTAAGGGGTGGTTGCCAACATAGCGATTCAGGGCGTCAGACTAATGTTGGCACCAGCTAAGCTTGGTAAGAAGGTTTTAACACCCCTTTAATCTTTTACTTTATAATGAGGACACTCAGCATTTAAGATTAATTATTCATTAATCTTAAATTAATCACTTTCTAAAAGTTTTCACTTTGTTTTACTCATCTCTTCAAAGTGTTAAATTCATAGGGCACCAATATAACTCCTGAATATAATTGTAGTGTCATATGTTGAAAAAGTTTATATACAATTAAAATAGTACAATGCCAGATTCTTAGATTGTGCATAATCCCCATAATTCTTAAAATGTAGAGTTGTAACTCCTCCACAACTGACATTCAACAAGCACAGGCATTGTTTATAGCTGAGCAAACCACATGGAAAATGTCATGTCCTGGAGAGGAGGAATGCATTTTCAAGGTTTTCAGGTTGCTCAAGGCCTTGTTAAATTAAAATAAAGGTTGAGGAGTAAAGTGAAACATGTGGCAAATTTAGAATCTAGAATCCTGATGGCTGCAGGGTTCTACACAATGTAAACTTGACTCACACACTTGCTCTGTCATTCTCAGGAGTTGAATCCAAATATACGTGCCTCAGGACTCACACATTCCATAATACATGGCTGGTTAGCTGGTCATCAGAGGCAGAACTTCTTATAAAGAGAAGAGTGACTCACATAAAAGGCAAATTTTTACAAACATCCCTATGTCAAACCACACATGTTTCTCGGTTTTGTTGTTGTTGTTGTTGTTGTTTTGGGGTTTTCTTGTTTGTTACAGAGTACATCACAAGCCTAATGAAGAGCACCCTGGAGAGAGGATATTTGGTGATGATAAACTTTCTTTCCTACGTTCCACCCTTCCAGGCTCCAAAATCCCTTTGCTCATGATTCTCATACAGAGAAAATACTCTGATTTCCTGAGTGAGACAGTCCAAAGTCCTGTCCAGTCACTGCATCCAGCTCACTGCCAAGCTTTCTCAGCAACCAGTGGTGTGGCTACCAGGTCAGATGCGGTTCCTCTGGGTCCACGGCCTATAAACTAAAACCAGGTTACTGCAGTCACACCCACCCAGGATGTGAAATGGTGAGAAACAGGGACAATGAATATCCTGCTTTGGAAAGGAGAAACAGGTGGCGCTCCAGAGGTCACTGGTCCAAAGCACACTGTCTGCTGGAGGATGCATTAGAGTTCTTGATTTCTGCAAAAATTGAAGCATGAAGAATCTCAATTAATTTAAATAAATCATGCTATTCTGTTTGTCTATCTATCCACCCATTCATCTGTCTTTTATTTTTCTTTTCCACTAGACACAAGTTTCATTCCACAACACACACAATAGACCGCTCATTCTTTCCAATAGCTGCAAGGATTCCATACTATGTCTGGACTAAGATTTAATCGATCATTCTCTTATGTATAGGTCTTCAGATTTTTTCCAATTTCTCCCACCCAAACAATGTAACATACATTGTTTTGTTGTAAAATGAAAATATTCTTAGACATATAGCCATACAAATATATGGATGGTGTTTTTATCTGTGGGTAAAAGAATCTCACATGCAGCTTTTGAATCAAAGGTTACAAGTTTTTGCGCTTTAACAGACTGGGCCATATTTTTACCCAAACTGCAGCAATCTACACTCCCCCACATGCCTCATTATCTCAAGGAGTATGCTATCCGTCCTGTCTTCTCAATCCAGCAGGTGAAAATGGTATCTCATTGCTTTACACTGTGCTTTTTTGTCTACAAACATCTTTTCATATGTCTGATAACTCACAAATATACATTAGCTTCTCTCAGTCTACCTTCAAATGGTGCTATACTCGTTCATGTATGATGCAGAAACTTTACAACAGGATGCTTTCCTTCTTATCTTTTATAGTATTTTATTGTACATTTTACTTTCATGTAAGTTACAAGCCCCACAATACTTTGTTACCACTTTTGCTTTTACTACTTATTTATCTTTTAAATAAATTTAAAAATATGAAAACAAAAGTTTTCTATGTTTTCTCACATATTTATGATAGCTAGCGCTCTTTCTGCTTTCATACGGATCAATGTTTTCACCTGGAGTCATTTCACTTCAGCCTAAAGAACATATTTTACTGTTTCCTGTAGTGTAAATCTGCTCTTGACAAACTTTCTCAGCTTTGTTTGTCTAAAAATGTCATTATCTCACCTTAATTTTTAAGGAATGTTTTTAAATGTACGTAAAATTCTAAGTTGACTCCCCCTCTTCCCAGCACATTAGAGATATTATTTCACGGTCTTCTGGCTTGTTTTGTTTCTGATGAAAAGTCAGTGTTAACTCTTATCTTGCCTTGCTGCATGTAATTTCTTTCTCTTAATGCCTTTAAGAGCTTCTTATCACTGATTTTCAACTATTACATGTTGATGGGCCTTGGTGTGATTTCCTTTGTGTTTAATCTGCTCAGTGTTTGTTGGGCTTCTTGGATCTGTGGTTTTGTAGTTTTTGCCAAAACTTATTTCTTCAACCATTTCTTCTGCGCCCCTGCCACCCACTTCCAGATTCCAATAATATAATTTTAGAGGGCTTGGACCTGTTCTGCAGGTCACTGAGACTCTGTCCTTTTTTTCCCCTCAGTCTTTTTTTCTCTGTTGGAGTCAGCTGGGAAAAGTTTTATCGCTATATCTTTAAGTTCATTGTTCTGTCTTCTGCAGTGTCAAATCTGTGAAATCCATTCAATTATTTTTATATACGATATTAAAATATTTTTAGCTCTCAAAGGTCCATTTCATTATTTTTAAAGTTTCTATTTCTCTTATTATTAGTTTTTTCTTTAAATTTTTGAGATATTTATAACAGTTGCTATAAAATAACCTGTGTTATTTCTGCTTCTAAATATTGCCTGGTATTTCTTCTACTTAAACGAGTCATATTATTTGTACTCTACCCACTTAGTAATTTTTTTACTGAACCCTAGAGATCATAAATGTTATGTCACCTGCAAAGCCTAAATATTTGCTATCTGGCCCTTTACAGAAAAAGCTGCCGAGGCTTCCCCTGAATGCACAGAACTGTGGTGCGTCTTTCCTGGTCCTTTTCTCCTTTCCACCCCATTGACACTCTCATGTATATAACGTGTCTTTCCAACTCATGTTCTGTGTTTGTTTACATATATGTGAATCTGTGATAAGCATAGAACTTTGTGATGTTTTAAAATTTTAAGTAAATGGTACTATGCTATCGATTTAACAATGTTTTTAAGTTTCGCTCTACCAACACCACGTTTTTGTAATCACTCCACATGACTGCAAGCTTCGTTCCTTCAGCCTGCTGCCTGGTATTCTGTCATAAGCGTAACCCACATTTACACACCCACACTCATATCGGGGGCTTCTCGGTTGACTCCAACTCCTCACTACCACAGATAATACTTCGAGGAATGAACATCCTTGTGCATGTCTCCTGTGCATGTATATGGGTGTTTCTCTGAGTTGTGTACTCATGAATAGTGACGCACACACCCATTTGCACTAAGTACTACCACATGCTCTCCAAAATTGGTTGTGCCAGCTTGCACTCACCCGAGTGCCACATGAAAATCGCTTTTTCCTCATCCTTTCCAGAATTTTGTATTATCCAGCTATATTATTTTCCTATTGCTCTGTAACAAATCACTAGAACATTAGCAGCTTAAAATAACGCAATTTTTACAGCTCTGGAGGTCAGAAGTCCGAAATGAGTCTTACTGAACTGAAATCAGACTGTTAGCAGGGCTGCATTATCTTCTGGAGACTCTAGGGAGAATCTGTTTTCTTGCCTTTCCTAGCTTCTGGAACTACGTGCATTCCTTGGGTCATCACGGCTTCCCTCCATCTTCAAAGACAGCAGTGGCCAGTCAATTCTGTCTCACCTTAGATCATTCTGACAGTCTTCTGCATCCCTCTGTCACATTATGAGGACCTTTTTGATAACATTGGGCCCACCTGGATGACCATCTCGGTCTCAGTCAGCCAAATAGCAACCTAGTTCCACCTGCAACCTGCATCCACTTTTGTCATGTTGCCAAACATATTCACAGGTTCTAGGGGTTAGAATGTTGATATCTTTGGGGGGTCATTTTCCTGCGTGCCACACCAACTTTCTAATTTTTGTCAATCTGTAAGGTATCTCAATGCAGTTAACATGTACAAAGAATTCATGCAGATTGATAATGAAAAGAAAATAAGTAGAAAAAAGTAATATAAACAGACAATTGATAAAAGGAAAACCCTAAAATGCTAATATTTTATGATATTTTATGATGATGGAAAAGACACTCAATTTCACTTTTAATAATAGGAATGCAAATTAAACTTTTACTGAAACTATTCTGTAACAGCTTTATTGAGATGCAATTTATATGCCAATTTACCTATCTAAAGTGCAGAATTTGGGTTTTAGTATATTCGAAGAGTTGTGCAACCATCACTACAATCAATTTTAGAATGTTTCATCACCTAAGAAAATTCCGTAAACTTCATCTATCACCTCCACTGTCCCTCCCCAATCCTAGACAAACACTAATTGACTTTCTGTAATGATAGATTTGCCTATGTTGGATATTTTATGATGATGGAATCATATCAAATGTTTTCTGTGACTGACTGACTTGACCTAACATAATGTCTACAAGGCTCATCTGTATTGTGCATGTATCAGTTTATGCATCATTTCTTTTTATGGTCAAGTAATAGTCTGTCATATTGATATATTCCATTGTGTTCATCCATTCATCAGTTGATAGACATTTTAGTTATTTCGTGCTTTGCTATACTGAGTGATTGCCCCGGAGAAGGAAACGGGGTGGCCAGGGAGAAGGAGGAGGAAATTTTAAATAGTATTCCTTTCTGTATTTTTTATTGTTTTGAGTCAAGGGCTCACTCTCTTGCCCACAATGGAGTACAGCGACGTGATCATGGCTCACTACAGCCTTGACTTCCTGAGCACTGGCAATCCTTCTGTCTCAACCTGGCTAACTTTTTTGAATTTTTTTTTTTCTTTTTGTACAGATGAGGTTTTGCTATGTTTCCCAGGCTGGTGTCCAACTCCTGAGTTCAAGCAATCCTCCCACCTTGGCCTCCCAAAGTGCTGGGATTACACACTTGAACTGTCATGCCTGGCTTCTTTCTGTATTTTTTTATTTTTAAATGACATGTATTTTATAAATAATGTTTACCTAAAATTCTCTACATAAGGATCTGGCATTACTTATTATGTTAGTTATAACTTTATTGCTTGCCATTATTTTAAATGAAATCTTTTAGTTATGTTTTCTAACTGGATAATGTTGGAGCCAGGGGAAGCTAATGCTTTTTACACGTTGATCTTGTTCTAGTAAACTATTATAACAACCTTAACAACTTGTTATAATAACAGGTTGTTATGATAGTTTACCTTATTGGTTATAATACTTTATCTTGCTTTTTTATTTTTATTTTTTTGAGAAAGCAGGATTTATTGAGAAGGCAGAAAAGCTCCCACAGTGGGAGGGGAAGCAAAGGGGTTGCCCTATCTTGCTTTTTAGAATGCAAATTATTATATCACCTAAAATAATGAAACCTTTTGCCACTTCACTTCTAATTAATTAATTAATTAATTAATTAATTCGTAGAGACAAGTTTTTGCTTGGTAGCCTAGGCCGGTCTCAAACACCTGGGTTTACGCAATCCTTCCGCCTTGGCCTCCCAAAGTGCTAGGATTACTAGCATAAGCCCCTACACCTGGTCACTTCTAATTCTTGTACCTCTTATTTGTTTTTCTTACCTCATTGTGTTGCTTTAGTGGATTTTTCATGTCCTGGTCTTACTAACAATAAGCCCTGTGTGGTTCACAGGGTTATTCAAGCTTTCCACCAAGCATAGGGTACTCACTCTCCTAAACGGTATTCACAATCTAGTCCCAAAGGCCTATAACTGTTTTTTTTACTCCTGTGAGCTGTATCTCTCACTTGAGGCTCTTACTTTGGGCTTCTCTTCATTTCTAGAACGTGGGATTGCTCCTTCTTGCTCTTGGCTTGGCTATGCATTTTAAATAATTTCAAAAATATTTACAGCAAGGGAGAAAATATTCAGGATTTCTATGTGTTTGGAGTTAGAAAGAGCTTCCTGTATCCATCTGGGACCTTTCTGCCTGACCACCCTCCCTTTTAATCCCCATTGCTGCCCTGTTTTTCCAGTCACTCAAATGCAGACACACTTGTCAGATTTGTTTCACCTTCTTACTTCTCTCCATGTTCTCTTTCCTTTGGTGTATCAGTAGCCTACTGCTGCATCACAAACGCCACAAATGCAGCAACTTGCAATAATGTATGTTATTGTATCCTGGTTTTGGTGGGTCAGGAGTCCCGGCCCAAACTAACTGGGTTCTCTGTTTTGAGTCTCACAAGGCTGCAGTCAAGGTGTTGACCCCAGGAGGTTTGGGGTCCTCTTCCAAGGTCACAGGTTGTTGACTTAATCCATCTCTTTGAAGCTGTGGAACTCATGGTGGCTTGCTTCTTCAAGGCAAGCTAGGGGATGGATCTCTTTGAACTCAGGGAGGGCCTCAGCCCCTCAGGGCTCATCTGATTAGATCAGGCCTATCCAGGGTATGCTCCCTTTTGATGAGCCCAAAATTAGCTGATTAGGGACCTTAATTATACTGTAAAATACTTTCACCTTTGCCATAGAAGGTAGCATAATTACAGGAGGGATGTCCTATCACCTCTACCAAACTCCATTGGTTAGAAACAGGTCACACTGGATTGCACAAAGGGGTGGACACAAGGCAACAGGAATCTCACTCCTTAGCAGAAATGACTCTCAAATCTCTATCTTTATTCCAGTTTCTTTTCCAGGAACCATTTCAATCTAATGAACATCTCTGTTTCCAATCTCAAACACAGTAAACCTTGATGTTATTCAACATAAATTAGTATAGTTATACATTTTTATATAGGGAAATGTTTGTGTTCATAATTTAAATTTACCCTCTGGGTTTTTTTGTTTTGGGGAATTTTTTTGTTTTTGTTTTTAGAGGCAGGCTCTTGCTCTGTTGCAAAGACTAGAGTGCAGTGGCATAATTATAGCTCACTGTAGCCCTGAATTCCTGGGCTCAAGTTATCCTCCCGTCTCAGCCTCCTGAATAGCTGGGTCTACAGGTATGTGCCATCACATCCAGCTAATTCTTTAAAAATTTTTTTGTAGAGACAGGGATCTCATTATGTTGCTCAGACTGGTCTTGCTCCTGGTCTCAAGCAATCCTCCTGCCTCGGCCTCCCAACACACTGGGATTATAGGCATATAATCTACGCCTGCCCATTCCCTCTAGAGTTTTGAGTTTCCTTTGCACATACCCACTTAACAAGCGGATCTTTTCCGCTTTGGTAGGGGCAGGCTATCAACAAGCCGGGATTTCTTTTCTAGGCACTCAGTGGGGTGAACTGCGAAAGAACCTGCTCTCTGAGGAGTGCCTTGGGATCGACTGCCTCAGCATCTCTGCAGACCACCGTGGATCAGGCACCTCGGCTTTCTCTGGAGCAGCCAAATCCATGAACCCTCTGGGCCTTCTACATTCTCAGACCTGGCGTCACTCCTCTGAGCCAGCTACCTTTCAAGCTGTTTACAGGTCACCTAATGATGCCACCACCTTCCCAACCCTCCAACCTGACAACTTCAACATAATGGTCTATAAACTTGAGTGGAGCACACTTAAGAAAGGAAGCTCCTCATTTAATATGCAAAAGGTCATATGTGCATTTATTCGAGAATGAATGTCACCAGCTCACTTTAGATTTTCAAAGAGATATATAACTGAAAAAAATTGACTTGTAGTTAATTTTGCTTTTTTCTCTCTTCTTCCTAACTTTTACTGGGTTGTTAAATCCTCTTAAGCTTACCACCTGATTCTCTTGTGTTTCTATTGTCACTAGTATTCTATTTCAGGATTGCACAGGCCTTGCATTATACTCCTAGTTACTCTTTTGTCAATTTAATCTTCCTAGGCCCGTATTTGAACATTTGTTTAGCCTTCCAACCATTCATTCAGTTTCCAGTGCCAATTGCTGAGAATACCAAGATGAATGGGTGCTTCATGTCCTCTGTCTGTTTTCTATTTTTTGAGGAAAAGAGATATAAAGATTTTTTAGAAGCATGATATGCAAGAGTAAGATATAAAATGTACTCACTGCTCTGGGAATAATCAGAAGAGTATCCGACTCATTCTTAGATAACCAAAAGCTGAGTGACACTGGGTCTGACACTTGTGGTGGGTCTCGGAGGACAAGCAGAAACTTTGTAGGCCCAAAGAAGTGTGGAGGGACCATCTGTGGAGATAGAAGAGTGCGGTTAGAAGCAAGAAGTCAAAGTGCAAGTTGAGCTTGGGGAGGTTTGACTAATTCCTGTGAAACTAAGTAGTCATGAGATGTGAGGAGTTTTCCAATAGATAGGAAAACTCCAAACATGTCACCTCAAAAAGTGCCACTTTGGCATAAAGATTACTTTGAGCTAAAGGCACTTAAAAATATGGCAGATGTAAGAAGGATACTCTGATCTCTCTGATTCTGTCCCTTCAAGGATGCTCTGATCTCTGGACAGAATCAGAGAGATCAGAGTATCCTTCTTAAAGCAGGGAATAAAACTCCCATTTGGAAGTTACCCTCCCTATAGCAGAAGGAAAGTGATATAACAGTCAAGACCAAGAGACTCCTATACAAATATATCTTGTTAAAATAACCCTTCTCTTCCATTAACTTCCCCTCACAGTGCAGGTACTTTCCACAATTGCTTCTCTTTGTTCAGTCTAGTATAGTAGCATTCAGGGCCAGGCGAGGTGGCTCAAGCCCGTAATCCCAGCACTTTGGAAGGTCAAGGCAAGAGGATTGCTTGAGCCCAGGAGTTTGAGACCAGCCTGGGCAACATAGTGAGACCCCATTCCTACAAAAATAAAAATAAAAAAATTAGCCATGCTTGCCGGTGCCTGCCAGTCGTCCCAGCTACTCGGGAGGTTGAGGTGGGAAGATCACCTGAACCCAGGAAGTCGAGGCTGTGGTGAGTCGTTATGGTGCTGCTGCACTCCAGCCTGGGGCAGAGTGAGACCCTGGTCCAAAAAAAAAATTTTTGCTGGACACAGAGGCTCTCACCTGTAATGCTAGCACTTTGGGAGGCAGAGGTGAGAGAATTGCCTGAGCCCAGAAGTTCAAGACCAGCTTGGAGAGATGTCATCTTTACAACAAATCAAAAAATTAGCCAGGCATTGGTGGTGAATGCCTGTACTCTCAGCTTCTTGGAAGACTGAGGTGGAAGGATCACCTGAGCCCAGCAGGTCCACGCTGTGGTGGCCATGAGCATGCCACAGCACTCCAGCCTGGGAGACCGAGTGAGACTCCAACTCAAAACAAAAAAAAGGCATTCATGTTTTGTCCCTTCTTTGACTTTTCCTTGAGAGGGTTTCTGTGTCACATAAAACTTATATTAACCATATTTGAGCTTTTCTCCCGTTAGTCTGATGTCAGTATAATTCTCAAGCCCGGCTGAAAATCACAAGAGGATAAAGGCAAAATTGCACCTACAGGGGGAATGCTGGGAAAAAACTGAAATGTAGGGTGTGTCAGATTGCTTGTCCCTAGTGAGGACCATGAGCGATCCAGCCCATCGTTCCCTCGTGACAACTTGTGAAGTTGCTAAGAGACCTGCAGTGGGCCCCACAGGGAAGGCGTGAATAAGAGCCGTGTAGATAAGTCATCATGATCGACATTGAGGAAGTCTATGAAAGCAGCCAGTGTGAAGACCAGGGAAAGACTTTGAAGGATCCGCAAGTCCAGGGTTTTGCTCATAGAAAGCGTACATCAAAGTTACTGGCATGATGCCACAGAGAAGAGCTTGCCAGACTGAAAAGGCGGGAGGGTGTTCCAGGCAGAAAGCAAACTTCGGAAGGAGAGTTGTCCTGGTGCTTGATCAAAGTTACCATAAGGTACAAAAAAAGCACCAGGCTGGGAGAGACCAATTCTAGCTCAGAGGGCAGGGAGAAAGGGCAGGGATCACAGAGAAAGTGACATAAGTGAAAGTATAAATTGAATTTTGCATCAAGGAGTCGATTATCATCTGAATAGCACCAACTTTTTAGAGGTAAGAAAAAAATGCAGATGAGAAGTCAATGAGAGGCACATAAACAAAGAATATAAACTGCTCTTTCAAGAATTTGGCTGAGAAAAAAGAAATAATTTCAGATTCTGTCTTCTTCCCTCTACTACTTCTTCTAGAGACCTCTCTCTGCATGTCTGCATTAATGGTGTCTTCTAAATTGTCTGCATCTTGTAATGCTTTGACATCTTGAACCTTGTAGTGCCAGGAGAGACTGTCCTTCCTAGGGCTAGCTCATCCTAGAGGTCATAAGCAACTTGTCTGTGAACATGCCTTTCATATACAAACCCGCCAACCCAACGCCCATATCCCCAACCACCTCCTGTGTCTAACTCTCAAACACCAGGCCAGTATTTCTTCTGTACTAAAGTACTCCATGGCCAGGTTCTGAACAACCAGAGAATACCCCAGAACCCAGAGCCCAACAAAACCGAATTATCCAAATCTAAGCTTATTCAGAATCACCTCCCTGCCTCACTCACTCTTTCTTGTGGAAGCCACAGCAAAGGCTCGGGGCCACGCTCTCCCCTCACGCCTTCTGCCTCCTGACGGAGTCTGGCACTTCCCCTTGTGCCTCTGTGTGGGAACTGTGAGTCATAAAGTTTCTTTAAATGGCATTGACCTCTCCGCATGGTCACTCAGTCACCTCTATAAATTAAATATTGAGTACAGTCAAGCAATTTAATACTTAAAAACTTCTCAGATTTAATATTGTTAGGAAGAAAAACTGTGAATAACCTTGCCGGCCACTTTATTCGCTCCCTGGGGCTGCCAAAGCAAATAACCACACATCAGGTGGCTTCAAACAACAGAAATCCCTTCTCTCAAGTTTGGGAGGTGAGGAGTCTGAAACCAAGGTGAGCCATGCTCCCTCGGAAGGCTTTTGGGAAGATTCCCTCTTTGTCTCTTTCCAGGCTCTGGTGGCTCCTGGCAGTCCTTGCTATTTCTTGGCTTGCGGCAGCAGCCAACCTCTGCCTAGGTTTCCACATGGTGGTCTTAGAGGGACACCAGTCATTGGATTCAGGGCCTACCCTAAAGAAGTATAACATCATCCTGCCTAACTGCATCTGCAAAGACACTTTTTTCCAAATAGTGTCACATTCTGAGGTTCTGGGTAGATGTGAATTTTGGGGGACACTGTTTTATCCAGTATAGCCATGCAGTAGGCTCCGAATAGACAGAGCTCTCATATCATGCGGCTCACACAGAGTGCTCATGCTGCCGGCTGAACTATGTCCAACAACTAAACCTCAAGGTTGAGTTTGTGACCTCATTTAAAGTACATACAGGCCGGGCTCGGTGGCTCAGCCTATCATCTCAGCACTTTGGGAGGCCGAAGAGAGTGGATGGCCTGAGCCTACGGGTTCGAGACCTGCCTGGGCAACTTGGCAAGCCCTCATCTCCACAATAAATCAGAAATTAGTAGGGTGTGGTAGTGCGCACCTGCAGTTCTGGCTCCTTAGAAGGCTGAGGTGGAAGGATCGCCAGAGCCCAGCAGGTTGAGTCTGGGGTGGCCGTGTGTGTACCACAGCACTCCAGCCTAGGCAATGGAGTGAGACTCCAACTAAAATAAATAAATAAATAAATAAATAAATAAATAAATAAAACACATGCAGATTTGAATGAGAAGCTGCGAGTAATAAATGTCTTCAGAGCAGTCACTTTCTGAAGAAGCATTTTTCAGGCTTGTTTCCGTGTGTGTATGTGCACCACCTTTTAGAGAAAGCCAAGACTGGTGATGAGGCTCTTTGCTGAAGGGGCATCCAAGAGACATCTGAGCATGGCTCAGCAGACCAGCCAGCGGGCACTGCCATGGGACCATCCGAGAAAGTCCTTTTCTAAGGAGCTGATTCTGGTCACATCTTTTCCCATCCAGACCTAACTGAAAAGAGACCAGGGAAGACAGAGAATTTTTAGGACCAAGATCTGGATGAAAAAGGAAGTCTAGACATGCTTGGCAATTGGACTCTTTCCCCTTAGAGCACCCGCCAAAAGTGGTGGCTGAGGTGATCCAAGATGTGTCTCATGAGCTGTAGGAACAACAAAAAAAGGAGGAACAAAAAGGCAAAACTAGGAAAGGCTCCTTGGTCAACATTCCAGATCTTCCATTGGGATTCTGAAGGGTTCCATCCCAGGAGTCAATGTAAATGGAAACAGTTCTTCACAAGAAGGACTATTTGTGAACTATTTGTGAAACATTCCATATTAAAAAACAAAACAAACAAAAAAAATCTGGAGGCCTAGCTTTGTTTAAATCCCAGATTAAATTAAGATTAAGATGATCTACATTTGGTCAAACTTCCCACCAGAAGCAAAAGTCAACCCTCTGTGAAGGAAGTTAACATTATCCAGAGGCTTAAATTGCTTTTTATACTTTTGCATATACAAATGTTTAGAGTTCAGTAAGAAACAATGAGGCCCACAAAGATAATAATTGACTCCAGAAAGAAAAGTTTAAAAATGTATCATACCTGTAATCCCAGCACTATAATTCCAACACTTTGGGAGGCCAAAGCGGGAGGATTGCTTGAGTTCATGAGTTTGAAACCAATTTGAGCCCAGGAGTCTGAGATTAACCTGGGTGACATAGCAAGATCTCGTCCCTACTAAAAATTTTAAAAAATTAGCTAGGTGTGGTGGTGTGCACCTGTAGTTCCAGGTTTGTCTAAGCTCAGGCATTTGAGTCTGCAGTGAGCCATGATCGTGCCATGCACTCCAGCTTGGATGACAGAGTGAGACCCTGACTCAAAAAAAAAATAATAAAAATAAAAAAGTAAAAGAAAATAAAAACAGAATCACAGGATATATGAAAATATTGGAATTTTTAGATGTATATTTTTAAATAACAATGAGAATTTTAGTTCCCATAAAACTAAAGAAATTAAGAAGTTAATGTTTAAGAAATTAAGGGCAACCTGTTCGGGTCCCCTCCCACTGTGGGAGCTTTTCTGTCCTCTCAATAAATCCTGCTTTCAAAAGAAAAAGGAAGTTCTAGAACTGAAAAAATACAATTACAAAGCACGAACAGAATGATTTAATAGTAGATTAGATGCAGCTGAAGTAAAATAAGTAAACGGAAATACAGGCAAGAATAAAATACTTATACTGAAGCAGGGAGAGAAAAAAATGTAAGGGACATATGAGATACAATACAAAAGTCTAACATACATATAACTGGAGTCTTCTGAGAGAGAAGAGGAGAATATAGCAGAAACAATATTTGAAGAGATGATTTCTAAGAGTTTTCCAAAATGACAAGAGACATCGAGCCATAGGTTCAAGAAAGATAAATATAAAAAAGTTCTAAGCAGAAAAAATGAGAATAAAACTATGAAATAAAATCCTAAGGCCCACAACCAACTGAATGGACCCCCGCTAGGCCAAGGGGACCCCAGAGAAACCTTAAAAGCTGAGTTCCTGGCCACGATGGGACAGGAGGTCAGACACATCTAATTATGCCCCCTCCTTTTTACAGTTTAGACACAACAGCTGACCAGCATTAATGCTAAAGTAGGAATCACAAGGCTGAAAGAACGGACACTGTGGCAGTAAGACACTCAATTTTAAACAGGACCCATGCCAGGCAAGAATTAAGCCATACCACACTCCAGGTTGCAGTTGGCAGTCTTCCAAATTAACTCCCTGAGGAAGTGTGGCCTCTCCGGACCTATTCCAGACCTACTGAATCAGAATCTGCATTTTAAAAGTTCCTTTGGTAATTTGAACATGTGCTCCAGTTTGAGAACACGTGCTGAGAGTGGACTCCTCCCACCCTGACTCCTCTGGTGACCATGTGACTTGCTCTGACCAATGAGAGCATTGTAGGCCCCAGTAGCAGTGACCATGAGTTCTGGGATAATAAGCATGTGACTCGGGTGATGCCAAGCAACCTAAGTATTGGTATTTGTGTGGGAACTACTGAACTGCGACCATTTCTTTTTCCCTAAGACCATAGCAGTAAGTAAGACCATAACCTGAGTCTGTTGTGGCCAGTCTGTGCATAAGTCTGGAAATGATGCCAGCACTGAAGAACAAGCCAAGAGATGGGGAGAAAACAGTCCTGGTGCTGAAGGCATTAAGGGCATAATGGGCAAAATGAGCAGCCTGGCATGGTGATGATTTTGACCTAAAAGCACTTGAGAAGAGGCAGTTGCAGAAAGGCCATGCGGACTGCCCTCTCTTACCTGCAGCAAGCCATAGCCATTCCCAGGAGAAAGCTGCCTTCCCTATGCCAGCGTGAGAGGACGGCCCATGTTACCAGGGCCGGAGAAGTAATGCTGTAATGGATATGTATACAGAAACTTATTAAAATAGCCCTTATCTTCCCTCCCATACATCTCCTGATGCTTTTCCTGGAATCTACTGCTTCTAGCCTGGACCCCTCTGTCTTGTCATTTCTTCACAAAATTGATCATTGTCTGAAAAGCATAAAAGCTGTCTGTGTTGGCCACTTTTTTTGTTTTTAGTTGGTGTCTCACTCGTCATCCATACTGGAGTGCAGTGGCATGCTCACGGCCACCGCAACCTCGACCTGCTGGGCTCAGCCAATTCTTCTGCCTCAGCCTTCCAAGTAGCTGGAACTACAGATGCACACTACCATGCCTGGTTAGTTTCTGTGTGTGTGTGTGTGTGTGTGATTTATTTTAGAGATGAGGTCTCACCAAGTTGCCCAGGCTGTTCTTGAACCCTGGGCTCAGGTAATCCTCTCACCTTGGCCTCCCAAAATGCTGGGATTATAGGCGTGAGCCACTCCACCCAGCAAGACCCAAATTTTAGACGAAGCTTTGCTTCTTTAATCACAAATCATAATCTTTGAATTCACAGGTGACATGTGGACCCCTGCTTCAAGATGTTCTGCCTTCTTAGGGCAAACCAATGTCTAGCCTCCATGACTTCTGACTTTGCCTGTGACTTCTGCCTCCCAGCCTTTGAAAACCCTTACATGCAAGCCATCGGGGAGCTTAGGTCTTAAGCATGAGCTGTCCAATTCTTCTTGCTCGGTGTCCTGCAATAAATGCCTCACTTTCTATCACTGCAAGGCCCATGCCAGCATGCGGCCTCCCGGTGCCAGGTAGGCCGCCCTCGAACTGTGTTTGGAAACGGTTCCTAGACTCAGCTGATGATCCCACTTGACAACTAAGATGGGAAGAGGGCCCTTATGCTCCCCTGCAATGCCAGTGTTCCTGGATCAAGTTGTGCTCACAGTTAAATTATCCCTGGACTTTTTCATTTCACTTATGTTCACTGGAGTCAGGTTTTCTGGTTTTGGCACCAAGAGAACTCTGAAGGATAAGCCTCTCTTCTGTTCACATGTGCATAAGGTGACTGTGAGAGGCAGAGAGATATGTTTTGCTGTAATAGCATGTACACTCAATAGATGAACTCGTTTGAATCACCCAGTTTGGTTATCAATTTGCAGAAACTCGCAGGATTATTACCAAATTTTCCCCTGTGTTTTGCTTTAAATGGTACTAGACATTTATTTATTTATTTATTTATTTATTTATTTATTTATTTATTTATTAGCTAGGGTCTCACTCTGCCATTGAGGCTGGAGTGCAGTGGTGCAATCATGGCTCACTGTAACCTCAACCTCCCTGGCTCAGGAGATCCTTCTGCCTCAGCCTCCCAAGTCACGGGAACTACAGGCTATACGCCACCACGCGTGGTTAATTTTTTGATGTTTTTGTAGAGACAAGTCTTGCTATGTTGCCTAGGCTGGTCTCAAACTCCGGGGCTCAAGCAGTCCTCCTGCCTTGGCCTCTCAAATACATAAATAAATAAATGCTGGGATCACAGGTGTGAGCTACGGGGCGCAGCTAGTCTTTTATTAAATATTTTCTATTTGTAAGTATTTTTCTGCTATTTCGATACATACACTTCAATTATTACTATTAAAAGAAGCCCAGTCAATTCCCATGTGGAATAAGATTTCAT
Source organism: Cephalopachus bancanus (assembly GCA_027257055.1). NCBI lineage: Eukaryota > Metazoa > Chordata > Mammalia > Primates > Tarsiidae > Cephalopachus > Cephalopachus bancanus. The sequence goes on along the minus strand of JAPVLO010000344.1, from coordinate 1,039,657 downwards.
TCCAGAATGTAACTTTTTCGGGCAGTTCACTGAGCCAACAATGCTAAGAATCGATGTTCTCATCAGGAATATATGGCTAAAAGCATATCTCTAATAAAGCCTTCCCCTCCCTCCTATGTTCATTGTTTCCTTTCATTGTTGTTTAAATACCGTTATCTCAAGGAAACGATTAACCAAGTTTTTTCTTTAATACCACATCAGAGTTCTTTTTCCTTCACAGCATTCCAAACCATGTTTTAGTTATCTCTAACAACTCTAGGCAGCTCAACGCCCTGCGTAAAGAATTTTCTCAGTATGTGCTTGCTAAATTCTGTTAAATCTACACACACCTATAAACAGGCTAAATGTTATCCAGTATTTCAAGATTGCAAGTCTAACTCGAGTATAGACCATTAGAACTAGAAGGGAACAAGAAGTTTTTTTTTTTTAATTGGAGTCTCAATCTTGTCACTCAGGCTGGAGTGCAGTAGCAGACTCATGGCCACCACAGTCCTGACCTGTTGGGCTTAGGTGATCCTTCCGCCTCAGCCTTCCAAGTAGCTAGAACTACAGATGCCACCATGCCTGGCTAGTTTGTGTGTGTGTGTGTGTGTGTGTGTGTGTGTGTGTGTGTGTGTGTGTGATTTATTGTAGAGACAAGGTTGCACCAAGTTGCCCAGGTTGGCCTTGAACACCTGGGCTCAGGCAATCCTCTCACCTCAGCCTCCCAAAGTGCTGGGACTACAGGCTGAGCCACCGCGCCCAGCCAATCAAGAGATTCTTTAGCTGAACTCCCTTTTACCTTAGATCAGTCCTCACTCTCTCTCTCTCTCTCAAGGAGATGAAGCATTGTAGACACAACTAAATAATCCACCCTACTCCTTCCTTCCCACCCAGAGGTCAGCTCCATGGTGGGATTGGCATATTAATCTGTTGTATGTTTTGTACTTTCATGATGCAGTTTAGAGTCTAAAAATTTACACAAATGGAATACTATTAAATGTGTCATGTTCATGGTGCTTTTTTCACTTTTACATGTTTTAGTTTATCCACATTGATACACGCGGTTCTACCCAAGGAGAGACCGTGAATATGGCAGTTTACAGCAGCACTGTTCATAACAGAGAAAAAGTAGAAACCACGCAATGCAGGGTAATGATAGAGCTGAGGTTTCTATGCCTAATGGAATGTCAACCTGCAGTGAGAAGAAATAACTTCTGTACTTTACAGGAGAGGGGCATGGTTGGTCCAGAGAGCGTACGTGACCCACGAATGTCACTCGGATGGATGATGGGAACGCTAAGCCTGAAATCAGGACGCTGGGTCTAAGCCTCGTTCGCTTTTCTACCAACCTCATATTTTTAACTAATTTAAAACACCAGGGCAACTGTGAAAACAATACTTATAAAGAATTCCCATAGACTTCCCCTCCCCAGATTACTTATTTTAGAACATTTTGTCATTTTTTTTTTACTCTCTCTCTCTAGAGATATTATGTTTTCCTAAACCACCCAAGAGAGGTTGTATGACTATATTATGACCCTTTAGCACACTTGAGTGTGTTTTCACATGAATAAAGATATGCCTTAAACTACTTCACAGTATAGATGTCAAATGCAGAAAATTAAATATTGATTCAGCATTTCTTTTTATAACATAATCCTTTTAAATTCTGTTGAATGTCTCTGTATTATTCTTGAGAGAAAATCTCCTGTCACAATTGTTCTCAGCATGGGATTCAGTCCAGGATTAAGTGGTCAAGCCTAGTTTTTAAATAATATATTATTGTTGACTACGAACTTGTTTTAGAGGTATATCTTTTGTGATTCCTCTATTAAACCCATCTGCTGGCTTTAATATACTCTGAGGATAACTGCTATATTCTTGATGCTGTCCACATTATTACCACCAAGAAGAAGACTCCATTCTTGCATGGAAATTTAAAGAAACAACTTAAATGGAAGCTCTCCTCCCTTGAGAAAGTCACAGTACAACACACTCCACATGGCCGGGGGAGTAAGATGACCTACATTCCAAAGCCGGCTCTACCACTTACCAGCTAGGTGACGCTGGACACAACATAGGATCCTCTCTGACTCAGTTTCCTCAACGGTAATGACCACGACCATATCTGCCCCTCGGGTTGTTGGGGGAAAATTAAATGAAATAATGTGTGAGAAGAACCCACTAGAAATTTGTAGAACATATTTGTAGTAGAGACATTTTTTTTCTTTTGTGCACTGAGATTTAGTTTCTATCAAGTTTGTGTGTTAATGGTTATGACACTTAACACCCCTTAAGACTATTCACAACAGGGGATGTGAAAGCTGACACTTAAGTAATTCTTCCCCAGTTTCTCACAAGGTTACCTGGTTTCCACGCAAGCACAGATAAAGGTGCTTTCTCTTTTACGTGCTACACCACATCAAACTTGGGACTGTGCAAAAGATTTTTGCTTACATAGTCATAGAAAAGGAAATTTGCATTCGTTTGCTTGAACATTTCGGCTAGCCAGCCTTTACTCACAGTGTGAAACTCAGTCATGTAATTGAGAGGGTTTTTCCTCTTGTTAGGTGATATGCAGGCTCTTTATTCAGGGGTAATTGTTGACATAGAGAGATGACAATTGTTAGATATTGGTGAGACCGCCAAAAATGTTAGGTCACGTCTCGGTGGAACCTCTGAAAATGTTAGGGCACACTCCCAGTGGGGCTTCTAGAATGTTAGGTCAGGCCCGCTGGGGGCGTGGGTGTCTGGCGTGCCATTCGATGCCACATGAAAGATGCAAAGAACTGCACAAAGGTTAGATGAGAAAACATAGTTCATTTAGAAAGTAAATTAGAGTGAGAGAACGAGGGATTCACCTCCCCAAGGGAAGGGAGGGAGCCAACATGGCCTGGTCATAGCTCAAACAGCACATGGCCACACCATAGCTTAGCAAGGCAATGGCAAATGGCTGCTCATGGCTGAGTCCTTTCAATCCTGATGGGAGAAGTTCATAAAGGTGATTGGGTGGTGGTCTGGTAAGCGCAGGGGCAGGTGAGCACAGGTACTGACATCAGGTGATGGGCAGTAGACAGATGAATGGATTAGTCACATGATTGGTGCCACGGGTGGGGGGAGTCTGTCTGTGTCATGTAGGTCACAGAGTAACGATTAGGTTAACTTGAGTCTTATGGATGGAGGCAAATACTTGAAATAGAAAAGCTAACTCATACAAAACAAGCTGGGGAGGGGAGTTGTAAAACAATGATCAGTAGCTACCTCTGAGAAACCAGTTCTGTCCCTGGCTAATGATTAGAGGGTAAGTTGAGGGAACCACTAGAAAAACATGAGATTTAGGCAATGTTAAAATGGCTGCTCATTGGGTATATTAAATCCAGGTTGTCCTTTCAACAATTATAAGCATTTCTAAAGGTAAACTTTCACTCTATTTAAGACTTCCAAAGAGGATGCACAATTAATTGATAATGCAACCCAGTGGTTCCTCACAGACTTTAGAAATTTATGGTGTTTTGTTTTCTTCATGCTGAATGGCATTCATTGCCAATTCTTCAGTCTGCAATTGCAAAGAGGCTGATGTAAGGAGCAGCTATCCTAAAAAATCAGGATGGCTTGAGATTTACTCTAGTAACAATTTACTGAAAATAACATCAAATATTTCATTGTGTAGTGGTTTCTGTTCAATTTTGATAAATTAGTCTATGAAATAAAACACAAACACTGTTAGTTACTGCTATCATTGTTAGAAAATCACGTAGCTTCTGGGAGCCTAAAAATACAAAGATTTTTTTTTTAATTTTAGGGAATTGTATTAGTTAGTTTCAATTATAAATAACAGAAGCCCGATTCTAAGTAGCTCAAGAAAAAAGAAGCCTGTATGATAAAGATTTCTCACGAACCATGTCATGAATGTGACTTAATCTCATTAACAATTAAAACCAGGACTAAATGCATTTAGGACTCCCATTCCACCTCTCCTCTGCCTTCTCTGTATATCTGTTTGTTCTTACTGCTCTCTGACTGCAGACCATCCCCCTTTTATTCTGACCACATGGAGAAAAACAAGACTGACAAAAGCCTCCTGAATTGGCCTCTAATTTTCTATCACTGGAGGAAGTCTCTCCTTCTCAGGTCCAATTCCAAAATTCCCAGGCAAAGCCTTCGAGTGGTCCAGTTTGGGACAGGTGTATACCTCACACCAATCAACAGCTGCTAGCTGCTCAGGGTGACCCTGAAGGAACATGTGGATGGGAGTGAAGGATCAGGTCCTAGAAGTGTCTCCGGAAATGGGAGGCACTAGGTGGCCATGCTTGTGGACAGAATTGTGTTCCTCCAAATCTGTATGTTGAAGCCCTAACCCCCAGTGTGACCCTATTGGAGACAGAGTCTTTAGGAAGATAATTAACATTAAATGAGGTTGTAAGAGGGCAAATTCAAATAGCAAGACTTCCAACAACAGTAATTTTAAAAAAACTAGTTTCACGGAAAGAAAGTTGAGAAAGGTGATCCAAGGAAGTTCCTTAGAATCAGCAGGGACATGGACTCCTTTGACTTCTGCTCGCCAGCCTCAGTGCACAGTTTTTATCTTCTAGCTCATTGGAGGGTCCCAGATGGCTGCTGGAGCTCTACATATCATGTCTGGTTTCCAGTTTGCAGGAAGGAAGAAGGGAGAGGAAGGGAGGAAAGTACTACTCTATCCATCTGTCCTCTCCTTTAAAAAGCCTTCCTGAGCTGGGCTCGGTGGCTCAGCCTGTAATCCCGCGCTTTGGGAGGCTGAGGTGAGTGGATTGCCTGAGCCTGCGGGTTCAAGACCCGCCTGGGCAACTTGGCGAGACCTCACCTCTACAATAGATCAAAAAATTCGCCGGGCGTGGTAGCGCACACCTGTATTTCCAGCTATTTGGAAGGCTGAGGCAGAAGGATCACCAGAGCCCAGTAGGTCAAGGCTGCGGTGGCCAGAAGCGGTCACTGCACACTGCACTCCAGTCTGGGCGACAGAGTGAGACTCCAACACACACACACACACACACACACACACACACACGCACGCACACACAAAAAGCCTTCCTGGAAATCCCCCTAACAGCCTATAGGTATATCTAATTGGACAGAACTCAGTCATGTGACCACACTAGCGGCATGGGAGACTGGAAAATGTATCTTTTCTCTGAATGAATTGCTGTCATCAATAGCATGGAGGTCCTGTTAGTAAGTGTGTGAGAATGGATGTTGAACACACAATTTGCAGTCTCTGCCACAGTTGCTATGAGCTAGACACTGTGGTAAATGCCAACTACAGTTTCATTTAGAAAATTAAGACTATCTTATTCAACAGAATACTGGAAGTCCTAGACAGAGCACTCAGGAAAGAGAGGAAAAAAGGGTATCCAAATTGGAAAAGAAGAAATCAAACTCTCTTTGTATGCTGGCGATATGATCTGATACCTAGAGAATCCGAAAGACTCTCCCAAAAGACTCCTGGACTTGATAAATGAATTCAGTAAAGTTTCAGGATACAATACCAACACATACGAATCAGTAGCACTGCCATACACCAATAGCGACCAGCCTGAGAATAAAATCAAGAACTCAATTCCATTTACTATAGCAGCCACAAAGCGAAACTACCCAGGAATATATTTAACCAAGGAGGTAAAAGTTCTCTACAAGGAGAACTACAAAACATTGATGAAAGTAATTGTAGAGGACACAAACAAAGAAAGAAACATCCCACACTCACAGCCTGGAAGAATCAGTATTGTTAAAATGACCATATTGCCCAAAGTAATCTATAGATTCAACACAATCCTATCAAACTACCGACACCATTTCTCACGGAATTAGAAAAAACAATCCTAAAATTCATATGAAACCAAAAAAGAGCCAGAATAGCCAAAGCAATCCTAAACAAAAAGAGCAAAATTAGAGCATTATGTTACCTGACTTTAAATTATACTATAAGGCTATCATAACCAAAACAGCATGGTACTGATACAAGAGCAGACACATGGGCTACTGGACCACAATAGAGAATCCAGAGATAAACCTAAATTCCTACACCAACTGATCTTTGACAAAACAGACAAAAACACCCACCTCTTCAACAAATGGTGCTGGGAAGTTTGAATAGCTACCTGCAGAAACATGAAGCTTGATCCTCCTCTCTCACTGTATATACACATTAACTCAAAATGGACTAAAGACTTAAATGTCAGACCTGGAACCATACAAATCCTAGGAGAAAACCTAGTAAAAACTTCTGGACATTGGCCTAGGCAAAGAATTCATAGCTAAAACCTCAAAAACAAATGCAAAAAACCCCAAAATAAATAAGTAGGACTTCATTAAACTAAAAAGTTTTTGCACAGCAAAAGAAATAATCAACAGAGGAAATTGGCAACCTACAGAATGGGAGAAGATATTCATAAATTAGACATTTGACAAAGGACTAATATCCAGAATCTACAAAGAATTCAACAAATGAGCAAGAAAAAAAGCAAATAACCCCATTAAAAGTAGGCAAATGACATAAACAGACACCTCCCAAAAGAAGATATACGCATGGCCAACAGACATATGAAACGCTCAGCATCACTAATTTTCAGGGACAAGCAAATTAAGACCACAGTGAAATACCACCTTACACCAGTCAGAATGGTCACTATTAAAAAAATCAGAAAACAATAGATGCTGACGTAGATGCTGTGAAAAGGAACACTCATACACATTGGTGGAATGCAACTAGTACAACCACTATGGGAGTTGGGATGGAGATTTCTCAGCGAACTAAAAGTAGGTCTACCATTTGATCCAGAATCCCACTACTAGAATCTACCCAAAGGAACAGAGGTTGTTATACAAAATAGAAGCCAGCACACACATGATCATCACAGCACCATCCATAATTGCAGATGAGGTATCAACCTAAATGCCCATCAAAAGATCAGTGAATAACGAAGATGTGATATGTTTACACTGTGGAACAACGCTCAGCTGTCAAAAAGAATGAAATAATGTCTTCTGCAGCAACTTGGGTGGAATCAGAGAACATCATCCTACGTGAACTAACCCTGGAGCAGAAAACCCAACTCCGCATGTTCTCACCTTTAAGTGGGAGTTAAACTAAGGATCTGCAAACACAGAGGATGATATAATGGCCCCTGAAGAGTCCGGAGGGGGGCTAGGGGTGGAAAGACCCCCAAAAAATCACCCATTGGGTACAATGTATACCAGTGGGGGTGGTGGGTACACTTAAAGCCCAGACTTTTTGGCCGCTGTACAATGCAGCCATGTAACCAAAAACCATTTGTTCCCCTAAAGCTATTGAAATAAATGAAAAGAGAAAAGAAAAAAAGAAGAGAGAAAATTAACAGGCTAGATCAAAACAAAATTAGGTGGCATTTAAAACAATAATAAATAAAACAACCTTCTATGGATTATCTTTACTTGGCTATTTCATGGAAAATCACCTGTAATCTATACTAGAAGTAACACATTTCTTTATGCCAACCTTCTTGTCAGTTCCGAGAGTGTCTAGTCTCAGAATTCAGCAGCTGTTCTTTTCTGCAAAATATTTAATTAATGTTCTTTCAGGTGATTTCACCTATTTGCTCATTTTCTTTAACATGCTGCACCACTTGTCTTCCCCTGATTATCAGCCCGAGAGTTGTCTAATCAGTTTGGTGGCTAGAAAGATTTCCTCCCAAGGAGATAAGGATATTGTCCGCTCACCGAGGGGCTGTCAACTCTGCTGTACAAATCTATTTGAAGAGTTTCCGTCAAAAGCAAAAAAGATGGTCGAAATGAATGTCATGTTGGAACGATCCAAGAAAATAAAAGAAATCTGCGCAGATGAAAAAAAATGCCTAATTTCACATTTTATGTGATGTTTTTTCATCACGTAGACTGTGTCAGTTCAGGGAAAGACAGTGAGGGTGATAAAATAATGGAATGCCAGGAGAAGCCTCAGAAAACGCACGGAGGTCTGAAAGCTCTTTGCCTTCCTTCTTATGGGAAGCAGATGGAATAAACAGACTGGGCTGCTGTCTATTCCTTGCTCATTCTTTCAACAAATATTTATTGAGCACCTATTATGCGCCCAGCACTGTTCTAAGCGTTAAAGATGTGCAAGGAGCAGAACAGACACAATCCCTGCCCCCCATCCTAGGGCGTAGTGGGTGACAGACAATAAACAAGATGAACGAGCAAAGTGTGCGAGCTGTTCCATTTCAGACGGTGCCAGGCGCTGCAAGAAAAGGAGAAGCAGAGATGAGGAGGCGTGGGGTGGAGGAGGTGGCCGTTTTAGACAGAGTGGCGGGGAACAGTCTGGAGAAGGAGGCGACAGTAGTTCTGCTACAGCCTGTCTGGGAGAAAGATCTGGGAGAAGACAGACCAGAAGGGAACAGAAGAGCCAAGGCCCCAGGGTGCTCCCGAGGGGCTGGTATGGCTGGAGCTGCTTCGAGGGGAGGGTCCTGGGACAGGAAGAGGCCGGCCGGTGGGGCCTCACAGTTCTCTGCAGAGACACGGACTTCTAGTGTGTGGGGGAGGGAAAGCCGCTGGCGGGTTTGGAATAGACGGGCGTTGTTTTAGTCCGGTCGTCAGCTCAGGGGAGGCCTGGGAGTCTTGACATTAACCCAGGCCAGGGCTGAGGTAGTTTGAGCCTGGGTGGTTGAGTAGAGGTGGTGAGAAGTGATTCCATTCCAGGTTTTGAAGTTAGGATGTGTAAGATTGCCGGATAGAGTAGATGTGAGGAGGGAGACAAAAACTAAAAGTCAAGGATGGAACCAAGATTTTGGAGCAACTGAAAAAATGGCAAGACTATTTACTGAGCCGGGGACACCTGGGAGAAGGTAAGTCTTGGGACTTACCGCCTCGATGATGTACAACGGAGACGTCTGGCGGATAGCTGAATATGGGAGGCTGGAGTTCAGGGTGGAGGTTGGGTTACCTGCTTTTGTAACATGTAGGTAGTGTTTAAAGCCACAAGAAGGGACCAGATCAGCAAGGGAGAAACCAAGGCCTGTACTGTGGGGCTGCCGACGTCTAAGTGACCAGGGGGACAGAAAGAAACCAGAGAAGTAGACTGAGAATGGGTGATGAGAAAGAGGAGTCATGGGCATGTGGTGTTCTTGGAGGGAAGTGAAGAGAACGATTCAGGCAGGAGAGGGTCATCAACTCAGTCGAATCTTCTCAAGCAAGGTGTCCAAGACCTGAATCCCTGTCGCAGAGAGTAGGACGAAGACGATTCGCGAAACTTGGGAACTGCTCAATATCATACACTTGGTGTGGGGGAAACTTGAAATTCAGAAGGCCTGATTGTTTGACCTTCATGCAAGTCCTAAAAGGAAAAAAAAGAAAGAAAGTTTAGCCCACCTGTTAGCAATGTCTATTTTATTTTTTTGTAGTTCTGCCTGTTTTTCTGTATTTACTTTCCTCTAACTGAGGATTTCTACCTCTTAGTTAACCAAAAGAAAGAAAATGGAGAAGACATAGCAAGAGCTGGAAAGACTGCTAGGCAGCCACTTCATGGAAGCGGTGAGGGTGGGGTGGCCCATCCTTTGTGCTTGCAAAGCGCTTCTGTTCTGTGGCTGCCTTAGAATGGCTCTTCTGCTGCGCTGCTCAGCTCCAGCCAGTTCCTGCCTGTTCCCCGAGGTCTGCACTGGCTGCCTCTGTTCGGTCGCATGGAATCTCCAAGTGACAAGTGGAATGGCTATGTGAGGAATACTCAGAGGGAAAACAAACCTTTGATGCTCGGCAGCTGGCAGGCTCTTAAAATCCTAATCTTTTTATTTAATGAAATACCAGCGATTTCCCGCTTCAGCAGCTAAGATACATCTTCTACATTGAATCCCAAAGGAAGACGAGTGCTGAACTTCCTTTAAGTCTGGATAAGAAAAGATCTGGAAGAAGCATTGCAGAACCAGTATCCAATGACTATCACATTTTGCAAATTTACGATGAGGTCCTAAATGCTAAAACAAACGGACGGGGTGTGGTTGGAATGCAGGGTTGGTGCCTGAAGCCTGTGCCCTTGGAGCTTCTGACCGGCTCCTCACCACCTTTCCCTGAGGAACCTTTCCCTCCATTCATCCGGGGTACTGTCTGCCTCTCCTCCCAGATACCTTGTGCTGTTCTTGCTGTATAACACTCCTCCAGGGCCTGCTGGGTGCCAAGCACTCTGCTGGTGCTTTCTTTCATTTTTTTTTTTTGAGTTGGAATCTCACTCTTGTCGACCGGGCTGGAGTGCAGGGGCACGCTCATGGCCACCCCCGCCTCGACCTGCTGGGCTCCGGTGATCCTTCTGCTTCAGCCTTCCAAATAGCTGGAACCACAGATGTGCGCTACCACGCCTGGCGAATTTTTTTTTAATTGTAGAGACGAGGTCTCACCAATTTGCCTGGGCTGGTCTACAACCTGCGTGGGCTCAGGCAATGCACTCACCTCAGCCTCCCAAAGTGCTGGGATGACAGACTGAGCCACTGAGCCCAGCTTTGGCGGTGTTTCATATGTTATCTCAGTTAACACTCTCAACAAATGGTCCGAGGGAGATACTGATGTGACCTTATTCAAGGAAGAAGAGACTGAATTCTCAAGAGGCTAAGGGCTTGCAGAAAGCCACGCAGCCAGGACCTTAGAAAGTGCAATCCAGCCGGGTTCAGTGTAATCCAGCGCTTTGGGAGACTGAGGTGAGTGGATTGCCTGAGCCCATGGGTTTGACACCCGCCTGGGCAACTTGGCGAGACATCATCTCTACAATAAATAAATTTTTAAAAATTAGCTGGGCGTGTAAGCGCGTGCCTGTAATTCCAGCTACTTGGAAGGTTGAGGCAGAAGGATCGCCGGAGCCCAGCAGGTCGAGGCTGCGGTGGCCGGGAGCGGCCACTGCACTCCAGTCTGGGCGACAAAGTGAGACTCCAACTCAAAAAAAAATAGAACCAGAAAGTGCGATCCTCATCAGACCTGTGGGTCTCCCATGCCCACTGTTTCCCGTTGCTTGATACCCACCACTATGTATCCTTAGCTTAAGATGCACTTTTGGCCAGGCTCAGTGGCTCAGCCTGTAATCCCAGCACTTTGGGAGGCCAAGGTGAGTGGATTGCCTGAGCCCATGGGTTCGAGACCAGCCCGGGAAACTTGGCAAGACCTCATCTCTACAATAAATCAAAGATTAGCTGGTATGATAGTGCCTGTAGTTCCAGCTACTCGGAAGGCTGAGGCAGAAGGATCGCCGGAGCCCAGCAGGTCGAGGCTGCGGTGGCCGGGAGCATGCCACTGCACTCCATTCAGGTGATGGAGTGAGACTCCAACTCAAACCCCCCCCACAACAAACAAAAAAAAAGATGCACTTCGCTTGTGTTAAATACAATGTGTAGAAGGACATGTTTGAACTAGGCCAGGAGAGAAGTGGCCTGTGCTGAGGTTCCACACCACCAAGAGGAAACCGAGGCCTTTATCTGACCTTCCACAACTAGGAGTGAAAGGCGCAGGGAACAGTCAGAAGGGCGTCTCCCGAGACGGTGCTAAACACTACATGGAACCAAACAAAGACAACAAAGGCTGAGCTTCTGCTCTTCCCGCATGCTCGAAACTTAAACCTATGCGCAAATATTATCTCCCTATAGGAATACTACCTCATAGCCCCCTCCAATAAGACCCTAACACGGCACTGGCCAGCCCTTGCCAGGCCCCGGCACAGCACTGGCCACCCCCTCCCAAACTGATAAATACAGACCTCTCTCGCAGTCTCTCTCTCACTCTCCCTCCCTTACCAGGCGGTTACAGACCCTCTTCCTTCTCTCTGTAGCCACTGCTTTAATAAATCTCTTGGCCTCAAAGGGCGTTGAGTCTCGCTGCGCGCCACCGTCTTTCAAGGAGAGAGAAGGAATAGCCAAATCCCTGAACAGACTGGTTTCAGCTGGCATGATAAGGAAGTCCCCTCTGCTGAAACCGTTACAAGAAAAGTCACTTTGGAACAACCCATGTGCCTTCTGTTTTCTGTTTCTACTTTCCTCCACTCTCTTCTGTCTGTAAAACCAACCCCCTCGGCTGAGCTCATGGGAACATTTACTCTGTTTCATAGATTGAGGTGTTGTCCGGTCCTAGAATTGCAAGTGAAAGCCAATTAAGATCTTTAGACTAAGTCTGTTATAATGTTGTCATTTGGCACTACACATGATACCCAGTCCAGAACTCACAAAGAAAAATACCAATAGATTGACTACACACAACTTTAAAGCTTTCATTTGGCAAAAGAAAACATAAAGATCAAAAAACAACAAACAAGCTGGGCTCCGTGGCTCAGCCTGTAATCCCGCGCTTTGGGAGGCTGAGGTGAGTAGATTGCCTGAGCCCGCGGGTTCGAGACCCGCCTGGGCAACTTGGCAAGACCTCATCTCTACAATAAAATCAAAAAAATTAGCCGGGCGTGGTCATGCGCGCCTGTAGTTCCAGCTACTTGGAAGGCTGAGGCGGAAGGATCGCCGGAGCCCAGCAGGTTGAGGCTGCAGTGGCTGGGAGCAGCCACTGCACTCCAGTCTGGGCGACTGAGTGAGACTTCAACTCAAAAAAAAAACCAGACTGGAAAAAAGTATTCAGAACTCTTGCAAAGGACTGGGAACATAGTCAACAACCCAGCAGTAAAATGCCCAGAGAATGTGACAAAGGGGAGGTAAATAAATAAGAAACACAAAAGAGCAATACAAATCTAGGATGTATCACTTTTCAGGAAAAAAAAAAAAGGCAAACAAGACATCCCTCTGATTGCCAAACAGATTATATACTGATGATATTAGTGAAGTCGTTTTAGAAAAATGATTGATAATATTCACCAGAAGGTTAATGATTTTATCTCTTGACTCGGCATTTCCACATCTAGGCATCTGCCTCGCCCCCAACACACAAAATTCCCACGTGTGTGTAAACATCCATTCAAGAGGATTTCTGCCGGGTGCGGTGGCTCAGCCTGTCATCCCAGCACTTAGGGAGGCTGAGGCAAGAGGATTACCTGAGTCTGAGGATTCGAGACCAGACTGGGCAACTTGGCAAGACCTCATCTCTACAATAAATCAAGAAAAATTAGCCAGGCGTGGTGGTACGAGCCTGTAGTTCCAGCTCCTTGGAAGGCTGAGGCGGAAGGATCGTCTGAGCCCAGCAGGTGGAGGCTGCGGTGGCCGGGAGCGGCCATTGCACTCCAGTCTGGGTGACAGAGTGAGACTCCAACTCGAAAAAAAAAGGAAGATTTATAACAGGAATAGGTATAATACTGAAAAAATAGAAACAACCTAAGTGTTCATCAATAGATTAAGCCAATACATTGTGATACACTTATTGCATAAAACACTATGCAATTGCTTAAAACAATAAGATAAAACTGCATATGATGATATTTAAAGACTTACAAGGTATATTGTTAGGTGAGAAATAGCAAGTGACAGCACCATATCATGTTTTAACCATTTAAATAAGAATACTGGGGAAAAACCCACTAACTTGCTGAGGGTGATCTTTGGTGATGGGGCTGGGGAGGGGAGCAGGCACCCCTTTCTGCCTCCGCCCCTTTTATTCTAAGTGCATTCATGAATTACCATGTCGTGTAGACCGAAAAAGGGTTTCTCTTTATTTTACGGTTGTATTCTTTCTCTCACTCTCTTCTAATAAAATTCGCAGGCAGGATGTGAATAGAGAGAAAACAGTTACGTTTATTGACTTCCGTATCTCACACTTGGGTTCCAGTGCTTGACTGTTTTTGATTTCCTTCCTGTGCTCTGACAGAGTCACTAATTTTAGGTATGCTTCATGGTTAGAAACAGCATTCTGTTTTGCTTGAATTTTTTGAGCCCACAATTTCAGGAAAGAACCCTGCATCTACAAAACTGATACTTAGTTTTATTTTCCCCCTCATAAAACTAGCCCAGAATACTTTTACTACCCCTAACAAGAATGGGCCATTTAAGAATAAGTTCTTAGTTTGTCGCTACATGCTAATTGTGAGAATCAGATAATAACTTATATTTCTGAATGTAAGCATAATAGGAATACATCTTCATGAAATTAATGGAAATTCTGAATGTAAGAGATGCAGTTTGGTTATCCTAAATTAAATTTAAAAACGAAATTAGCAAAATGGCTAAGAGACTGTAATATGAAACATTAATTGAGATTTAATGATGTAATCTTAGCAGCGGGAAAGAGACATAATAACATTCTGTCAAACCTTTGTTAGGGTTCTTGTGATTTTGCATTAGCTATTGCATTCAAGAAAGTTGTGCACAATTCATTCCATGAGTCAGAATCCAATTATTTTACATTAGTTTCATTCTTTTACTCAAGAGAGATCCATAAATTGTCTTTAATCACTTTTTTATTTTAAATCAATAGTGTCTTCCAAGTGGGCTACATTCCCCATTTAAATATTGCCTCCTATAATTGGTATAATTACTTCATGAAAAGATAAACCACAGTACGGGTCCCAATCTCTGGGCTGATGAAATCTAATTATGTTCACAGTACAATATTTCATTCTCAGTGATCTTAAAAAACCATAAACTTGAACAAAGCCCAGACATTTATGATAAAGCAACCGAAGAGAAGCAAGTTAATTATTGCATTTAGCACTGCCTCTGCTAGCAGCCTCTGAGAGAAAGCCCCTTTCTACAAAGTCATTAAGGGTGTAGGAAGGCTTGGGGGAGTTCTGGTTCCTTGTGGCTAAGGTGGAGAGTGAGGTTCAGTCTCAGGGTGCAGACTTTTCAACGCCGGACCAGCACCCAGGTCACCTGATACAGATGAGAGGCCCTCTCCCTCCTTCCCCCTCCCCCAGATTTTCATGCTGCTTCAGAGACAGGTGCCCCCCCAACCCGGGACGGGGGACGGGGGAGGCAGAGGGCACAGATAGGGCCTCCAATGTCTGTTTCAATAGGAGATTTTCTCTCATCCATTTTATATTTTGCGATTCTGCAGCAGATTGCCTTTGGAGAAAGGGTATCAACTGCTAAATTTATTTCTGAAAGCCTTTGTTCTATTCCAGAGTCTCGTGCCCTCTCCATATAAGGAGGACTAAAAACATAAGAAGCAGAGAACGGACCTGGAGGGCCAAGCAGCCGCCCACGTGCCTGAGAACCGCATCCTAAAATGCACAAGTCTGTGCTAAATCGGCTTAAAAATAAATCCTAAGTTTAAAAAAAAAAAGTCAAAACGCACACACACACGAACCGAGAAAACATCCACAACTGCCCTTCCCTTGTGGCTGCTGCTGTCGTCTCTGTGTGAGGAAAGGGAGCAGAGGGCGAGAAAGATGCTAGAACGGGAGAAGCTGGGTCTTCCTCTGTCTAGTGTTGTCCAGAACCCTGGCGCTCGACTTTACTTCAGCACTCCTACGCACGAATCTGCCTTTCTTTCTTTGTGTTTCCCTGCCATTCCTCCCTCAGAATGGTACCTCAAGAGGTGTTTTTTCTCTCTTCTTCCTTCCCCTTAATCCACACCAATAAGCAGGACATACCCACTTAGGGATGAACTGCTTACAAAACTCGAGAGACTCAGACAAAGAAAGCTAATGACAGGTCCAAGAGCTAGATGGAAAGACAAAGAGATACACACTTGTCAGAATCCACAGGACATTTGGGCTTAAGAAGGGGAAGGTGGGAGACAGCATGGGCTGTGGGGGCGGGACACGGTGCATGGTACGGGAGTGAAAGAATCAAGACATTAGCCACTCAATGATTTTTCTGTAGAAAGGACTTGTCAGTGGCAAGCTGATTCTCACATGCGGGCTCCTACCAGAGATTCAGATGGCAACACCAGTGCCCCTTCCCAGGAGAAATCTCTTTTGACCACTCCGTGCAGTGTGCCCACCAAGTCACTTTCCACCACATTTTTTTCGTTTTACCTCTCTACACAGCTCTTACCATTACCTGGCACTTTTATTCTCTATTTTTTCAGCCTCTCTCCATTCCCTACCTTTGCCCCATCCCTGCTAAAATGTAAGCTCCTCGAGGGCAGTGACTTGTCATTTTCTGTCTGTCTCTTACCCCTGGAATATAAGCCCCAAAGCTGCAGAGATTGGCTGGTTGTGTTAACAGCCATGTCCTCAAAGTGCCTTGCACGTAGTAGGGGTAGTCAATGGTTTGGTGAATCCTCGTTGAATAAAAGCATTATGGAAAGAAAACCCCTGCCTTGTCACCATGGTTGCACTGTGATCAAGCAGTGGAAATTTCTCCCATGGGGTGGGGCAACGGCTGGTACATCACCCACTGCAGGGTCTAGTCCATCGGGACCAACATGAGCTAATGGCGAAGAGGGAATCTGGAGACCTTCTCTGTGCTGAACAGTGATGTGGAGGGGGACACCCCAGAATGAGGAAGGGGCAG
The DNA here is from genome assembly GCA_027257055.1 of Cephalopachus bancanus. NCBI lineage: Eukaryota > Metazoa > Chordata > Mammalia > Primates > Tarsiidae > Cephalopachus > Cephalopachus bancanus. The sequence goes on along the minus strand of JAPVLO010000344.1, from coordinate 1,023,314 downwards.
GGGGCAAGGCTCCGAGGGAGGTGCTCGTGGCAGGAGGTGCGTCTGCAGGAGCTCAGTTAATGCCGTCATCCTTCAAGCTTGACCAAGGCTTGTTTGATACGGGACCGATCACATTTATGAGATGTACCATGAAAATATTCTTCGCATGTTACCAAATGTCTTCATCAGGTTGGTAAATATCAAAGATCTATCTTAGTCTTTTGTGATTTCTGCTCAAATGCTACCTCCTGTGTTTTGTTGTGATTCTTCCTCTGGAGAAGCTTAAAGTGAAGGCAAATGATAATGTACAAATCAAGATATTTAAAATCAGCATGTCATGAGGGATTTAAAACACATTCCTTTCAGAATATGCAAAGTATAACAAATATACACATATTTTAGGAAAAACAGAATAGACTTTCACAGCCAGGCAGATGTTGTTTACGCTGTGAATAGTTATGCTCCTTTTTGAGCAAAATGATTTTAGTAAATGATAAGATGTAAGACAAAAGGGGTTGTCAGTGCAAAAAATATAAATTCTGATGAATTACTTATATGCTGGACATCAGATAGTCTTCATAGACTTGATGACCATAAGATTTATGGTCCAAATGGGATACTTCTGAGAGTGAATGAGACACTCACTGGTTATAGTTAACATTGGAACAATACACAAAAACAAGGGCAAACTGCACTGTGTAGTCACCCTCATAATAGGGATACATAATGGCAATGGAGCTACTTTTAGATTCTTTTAACTAAAAAAGTTAAACAAAATATCTTGTTCATGCGCTAAGCAAATTGTAGGTAACGGGTTCTTTTTTGGTTAACTGCTTGATTTGTTATAATAAAGCTAAATGGCTAAATCTGAGTGTATCAGCCATAAAATAGAATGTAACAGTGTCTTTTGCAGCAACTTGGATGGAACTGGAGACCATCATCCTAAGTGAACCAACACAGAAACAGAAAGCCAATGTCTCACGTTCTCACTTGTAAGTGGAACTAAGGGTCTGCAAAGGCAGAGAATGGTGTCATGGACATCAGAGACACAGAAGAGGGAGGAGGGCAAGGAGGAGAGGGGTGAAGTCACCTGTCGGGCACAGTGTGCGCAGGTGGGGCGGTGGGTGCACTAAAGCCCAGACTTCTTTGCCACTGTACAATGCAGCCATGTAGCCAAAACTATTTGTACCCTCTAAATCGATTGAAATAAAAAAATTAAAGTATTAGGCATAAAAAATAAAATAAACCTGAGCATAAATTATTATTGTCGAGAAAGAGAAACTCAGTGGGCAATCTCCCTGTTTTCAGTTGTTCTGATCATCAGAAATAATGTGCCCTTGGCCACAAAAATCAGTCTGAACAGGGAAATATACTGGGTACCATTTCTCCACTTAAAATACGCATTTCCCATTTTAAGATCAACTTCACTTTCCAATATCGATCTGACTGGCAGATAGATTGCATCATCTGCCCCTGTCCTTACCGACGACGGCCATCAGAAGTCCTGGTTGAGGGGATTCTGAGGCCACCACAGAGCTCAACGAGAGGCCACCGCTCTGATTTTGAAGACAGCAGCCCCGGGTTTTCCGCACATCGCTGTTTTACGGCTCTCCTAGTCCACGATCACACGGAGGAGAGATAAAATCCCTACTATATGAGCGGAAACTAGTGGAAAAAAATAATATAGCAAACGGGCAAATTAACTGCTCCTTTGTTTCTGTTCTTCACTCATTTTGTTGTTTGGGGCTATATTTTTATCTACTCAAGATCATTCTATGTGATAAAATAAAAGCCAGACTCGCCTCTTCTTTGCAAGCAGATATTCATGTTTCAATCTTAAAGAATTGTTTTCTGTAATAAAACATTTATTTTACTACCACATATTTTATACTATTTATTCCTTTCATTATACAACAAAGACAGCTATTCTGCATCTTTCAATGAGGGGGAAAAAAGGAAGTAGTTGATACCTTATTAAAAATACAGGCAGGATCCCTAATAATGCTGTGTGTGTGTGACCATGAATCATCTTTGCATCTTAATTCTCTAAGTGTGGAGCTCCTGGGATTCTCATATGTTGTTGGTAGGAGTGCAAATAGTTACTAATTTGGGGAAAAAAAATCGGTAGAACTTAAATATATGCTTATCTTTTTTTCTTTCTGGAGTGTAGTGGCACACTCACAGCCACCCCAGCGTCAACCTGCTGGGCTCGAACAATCCTTCTGCCTCAGCCTTCCAAGTAGCTGGAACTACAGGCGCCGGCTACCACACCCTGCTCTTTTTTTTTTTTTTTGAGTTGGAGTCTCACTCTGTCACCCAGACTGGAGTGCAGCGGCCGCTCCCAGCCACCGCAGTCTCGCCTGCTGGGCTCCGGCAATCCTTCCGCTTCAGCCTTCCAAGTAGCCGGAATTGCAGGCATGCGCTACCACGCCCGGCTGATTTTTTGATTTATTGTAGAGATGAGGTCTCGCTGCCCAGGCAGCTCTCGAACCCACGGGCTCAGGCAATCCACTCACCCCAGTCTCCCAAAGGCGCGGGATTACAGGCTGAGCCACCGAGCCCGGCCTGCTCATTTTTGATGTATTGTAGAAACAAGGTCTCCCAAGTTGCCCGGGCTGGTCTCAAACCCACGGTCTCAGGCTATCCACATGCCTCAGCCTCCCAAAGTGCTGGGAGGACAGGCTGAGCCACCAGACCCGGCCTATGCTTATCTTAAGTCCTAGCAATTCCACTCCTAGGTATTTACCCAAGAGAAGTAAAAATATGTGTCCACATGAAGATGTATACATGGATTTTTAAAAATGAGGCAGAATTCCATTTCTGTTGAGGGCAAGACCCAGCTTCCCATGGCAAGGCAGCATTCCTGTATTGGTTTTGACCACATAGCTCTACTTTTCCAAGAGTGAAATGCTATTGAAGTGGCTTTCCAAAAAATTTTGGGGAAAGTAAGAATTAATAGATGGCAGTTCCTCATCCATGCTTCCCAAACAGGAGACGAATTCATCAGGCAGCAGGGTCTGTTCCGGAATAGTTTCATTCTGGGAGTTGTTTTCCACAAGCATGGTGGCTTCTGCCTCCACTGAGTTTTGAATGCCAGGAGGACTATCTTCTTCTTGATTTAAAATGAGGCTGAACTCTTCAAGAAATAGTGCGTTGCTTAGTGGATTCATACCAGAGACAGAGAAAGCAAAATTAGCATACTTTTTCAACCTGAGATTCTTTCCCAGGTCAAAGGAATCCGCTAGTGGCTTAAGGGTCGGGGAAACTATGTCACCATCATTGCCGAGATGGTCTCCCTCAGGGAGGAAATGTGACCCCTGGGGCTTATACCCAGTGTTGAGATCAGGAATATACACGACTGTAGTGTCGACGCAGAGTGACTTCTGCACAGAGTCTCTTGTCTGCAGGGATCCTGGATTCTCCTTGTGGTTAGTGGGCTTTGGTTCTGGGAGGAGAATTTCTGTTATCTCTGTAATCATCGGATCAACATAGAGGACCCGTTCACTGGAATTATTATTCACAAGTTCACTTTTTTCCTAGAAAAAAAAAAAGATTGCTTTATTTTACAAAAGGCATTCAAAGGGGCCAATAGAATTTGAATTGGAGTCTCACTCTGTTGCCCAGGCTGGAGTGCATTGTCATGGTCCCGGCCAATGCAGCCTTAACCTGTCAGGCTCAGGCAAATCCTTGTGCCTCAGCCATTCCAGATAATTGAATAAGCACTAGAATTTTGCTTTCTCTCAACTTTTCCTTTCCCACTTTTTTTTTTTTTTTTGAGTTGGAGTCTCACTCTGTCGCCCAGGCTGGAGGGCAGTGGCACGCTCACAGTCACCGCAGCCTCGACCTGTTGGGCTCCAGTGATCCTTCTGCCTCAGCCTTCCAAGTAGCTGGAAGTACAGGTGCATGCCACCATGCCCAGCTGTTTTTTTTTTAATTGTAGAGATGAGGTTTCGCCAAGTTGCCCAGGTTATTTTCAAATCACAGGTTCAGGCAATTCGCTCCCTAGGCCTCCCAATGTGCTAGGATTACAGGCTTGAGCCACCACGCCTGGCCTTCTCACAGTCTTTATCTTTCCACATGGTTTCCTTCTTTTGTTATCAGCTCACTTTCTAATCTTTATTAAATTCTCTCATGAGGAGACTGAAGTAAAGGAATAATACAAGTAATTTGGGGGTTTGTTTGTTTGTTTGTTTTTAATTGAGTCAGGATCTCATTCTGTCAGTCAGGCTAAAGTGCAGTGACACGATCACAGCTCACCACAGCTTTGACCTCCTAGACTCAGGTGGTCCTCCCGTCTCAACTTCCTGAGTAGCTAGAACTACAGGTGCACACCACCATACCCAGCTAATTGATATTTTTTGTGAATATTATTTTCACTACATTTCTTAGGCTGGTCTTGAACTTCTGGGCTCAAGAAATCCTCTCACCTCAGCCTCTCAAAGTGCTGGGATCACAGGTGTAAGCCACCACGCCTGGCAATAATCCATGTCTTAAGCGCATTTCTTGGTTTAAAAGTTGTAAAGAGAAAAGATGAGTCTTGCATATTAACTTGCATATTTGTCTTTTGAAAGTTGGTCTTTGGGATCAGGCTTGGTGACTTAAGCCTATAATCCCAGGACTTTGGGAGACTGAGGCGAGAGAATTTCCTGGGTCCAAGGGTTTGAGACCAGCCTGGGCAACATGGTGAGACTTTGTCTCTACAATAAATAAAAAAAAATTAGCTGGGTGTGGTAGCATGTGCTAGTAGTTCTGGCTACTTGGAAGGCTGAGGCAGAAGGATTTGCCTGAGCCTGGCAGGTTGAGGCTGCATTGGCCAGGACTGTGACAATGCGCTCCAGCCTGGGCAACAGAGTGAGACTCCAATTCAAAAAAATAAAATAAAATAAAAGTTGGTTTTTGGAATATGTTGGAATATTTCTTAATATTATGGAGCCTTATCACTAGAAAATACTTTGTTGCTTAAATTTTAAAAAAGATGGGAGAAGAATCCTATTTTACCTACATAACGAGGATGAGGTTGTGCTAAGTGCTGGGTGTACACCTACTCACCATGCAGACATGTTTGCAATGATCAGGAAGGCAGATGAAGGTTTTAGTTTGATGGCTTTTCCGGACAAGAAATGGACTTGAGACTTCCAGCTGATGACTGACATCCCAGGGCAAATAACTCTCACCCAACATAATTATTGTAAAATCATAACCACCTGTTATGGACTGAATGTTTGTTCTCCCACCCACTATTTGGATGTTGCAGCCAGTGCCATGTTATTTAGAGGTGGGGCTTGTGGGAGGTAACTAGGTCTTGAGGGAGGAGCCCTCCTGAATGAGATGAGTGAAGAAGAGACAGGAGAGAGCTGATTCCTCTCTCTGCCACATGAGAAGGTAGCTGTCCGCAAGAGAAGCCTCATCGGGAAATGAGTTGGCTGGCTCTTTGGTTTTGGACTTCCCAGCCCCCAGAACTGTGAGAAAAAAATGTTTGTTGTTTAGCCCACTCTGCCTTTGGTATCCTGGCACAGCAGCTCAAGCAGCCTAAGATGCCATTCCTTAGTGTCTTGGGCAGACGACAAAACCTTATCTGAAGGAAACCCTAAGATTCCCCTCCAATTCCAGGAGCCCAGAATAGGAAGGGAGTTTGACAGAGAGGAGGATCTTGAATTAAGCAGCGTGAATTGTCATTCCAACTCTCTCCAGGCCCAGCCTCCCCGGGGAACTTGCCAGGTTTGGGCAAGACCAGCATGTTGGGTGTCACTTCATGAAAGAGCTTGACATGGGGAGCGGGTGGAGTGACACTGGAATGGTGAGAGGGATCAGATCACAGACAGTCTTGTGTTAGGGAACTCACAGTTCTGCTAACCAGCGATTTTCAAACCTGATTTTTTTTAGCCTAGCCCTTTGTTCAAATAATATGAAATTGGGGAGAGTTGATTAGTGGGCTTGCCAGAGCCTCCAACAGCACCACTTCTGTTTGTTTCCTACCCAGCATGCTCTTCTCATGGCGTGCCTTTGCTCCTGCTGTCCCCTCGACTTTGAATGCTCTGTCTTCTGAGCGACTCCACACTTCAGCGTGTTTCCTCGCTACCCCATCACATGTTTGGGCTCATTGCTGTTATTGCACTGACGTCTCTGCACCGCAGCGTTTAGATGAAGCGTCCGTCCCTCCGACTGGGTTTTGAGCCCCTGTCAGCCAAGCCCGAGGGCCAGAAAGTAGCAGGAATGCACAGGGCTGACTTTCCCCTTCTTCATAGCCAGCAAAGTCTCCTGTGTCCTTGGGTCTTCACGGTACGTCCCCTTGTCTTTGCCAGATGGAAGCCTGACCCACCCTGGGGACACCATCTTTCACAGACTTCTCAAGCTGTCTCTCATGCTGTTGTGTCTACAGAGGGAAGTGGTGCCCTCCTGGGCCTCCACCTGCGTCTCCAGCTCATATAAAACAGAGCCCCTCGGTGTCCTGGAGGCTCGTTCCATTGCTCTTTTCTCTCCTCCCTTCTTTGTCCCTAAAGAAGGCTCCCCATTGCTTGGCCGTCGGGTGGCTCCTGCACCTGGCCCACAAGTCTTCCCCTCCGTTTTTCTCTTTTTAATAGCACTGTTTCCTTCTTCTCTGTCTTCTTCCCCAACTCCATTCTCTTACCTCTTTTAAGCAGGGTTTGAAATAAGCACAATATTGTTTTTACATGTGCATATACAACGGTGTTAATATGTATACACACTTATTTGAATGGAAATTCTATTCTAATGTTAGTCTGCACCCCTGGTCTCAGCTGCCACTCAGTTTTTGTTTAACTGTCTTGGGTTACCTGTAGCATCTTCACAACATGACTGTTTCCCATATTAGGAATGTCTTCATAAAGCCACTTTGGTATTAGCAGTAAGATTCTTCTTTTAATTCTGAAAACAAAATAACATGTTAGAAGAAGCACATTACTTTAGGATGGGTGCAGGCAATCATGTAGGAGATTAGGAAGTCAAGTAGAATAGAATGCAGAAACAAAATAAAGCTTCCCGATGCAGGAGCTGAGGTTTCATCTCCTACTTACAGAAAGTTAAACGGAAAATCGATTCAATATCTGTTCAGATTTCCTTCTTTTCTCTACTGCTTTTCTTCTTTCTAATGAGCAGGAATATTTCAAAACACTCACACTAGATTCAAGATAAGTAGGAGAACCACCCTGGCAGTGAAACTGGGAACATGTTTTTTAAAAAAGTCAGCCATTATAAGCAGAAGATGTCAGTGTGGGAAAGTCTGAACAGCTTAAGGGGTATTTTATAAAACTTTCCAAGATGACCGTAACTACAGAATATTAAATAAAAGAATGTTACATAGTGAAACCCCACAATTTAAGCTCCTCTAATTCTGGATTTTGTAATTATTCCCAGTAGGGTCACAATGACAGTGGCGGCTCCAGACTTTCTCTGTGTGGATGGAGAAAGAGGCTGGAGACCTTGCCGTGCGGTTGTGTGGCACAGTGAAAACTGGCGTCACTCAGGCTGTGGGCTTATTAAGGACCACTGGAGTGAGGCCGCGGAAGGAAGAGCCAAGAACACCCACTTCCTGCCCCAAGCTACCTGTTAGCACTGCCATTGTGTTGGAAAATACTTTCTGCATTGACAGTACAAATTGTTCTGGGTGGATAGGATGTACCAAGAAAGTAGAGGAGTTACACTCAACTCAGGCATATTTTTACGTGGTAACAACGGGCCTGTTAACAACAGAGCAGGGTTTATTTGTTTAAACGGGTTCTCTAAGGACTTTTACTGAGGAACAATCAAAATGGCTGAGTAAACTTTGGTGGCCCATTTTAATCTTGGACTTCAGGGTAAAAATAATTCCTTTACACATATTTATACAGTATTTTATAATTCAGTCTTTGTTTACTAATTCACACTCTATGTTTAAAATTAGCAAATTCAGGCTGTTGGAGTAAAGTTTTGCTACAGCATGCTGATATAGGGCAAGCATATTCATAGATATTTATCTGCTCTTGGTTTCAGTATATTTAAGATGTTTGCCCTCTGTTGTTCAGTTCTGTGTCTGAGTAAGGTCTTATAAGTAATGGATAGTTATATTAAATAGCAGTATCTGTTCATATCTAAAATATACACCGGAATTATCTCTTGTTTTACCTTTTTATTAAATAAATTAGCAAAGAACTGCCCTTTTTCTTATTCATTGGTACCAACTGAAAGTTTTTTTTAGGTTATTCTTAGTTACAAACTTAAAATTTCACACTAACTAGGACATCTTTGGATAATAACACAAATATTAATATTTTTATGGGCTGTTAATTTGAACTTATGGTATCTGAAGGGACTTTATAATCAAGTATATTTTAAAACAACCTAAAATAAAATCCCATGTTAGTTTGCTGATCTCAGGAGAGTATTAGAGTATGTTTATTAATGTGTAACTTTTAAGTTCTGAGGAAGAAGCCTATGAAGATAAGAAGTCTTTAGTGCACTTAGAACAGCACATTTAAAATCTTTCTACAGCGTTTTGATTATAAATTGAAAGGAAAGATGATCTCATGGAGCAAGTGACAGCAAGTAACAGAAACTCAGGGCCAATTTGGCAAAGAACATTCTTGTGTGTCAAAATGTGAGCATAATTACACATACGGGGGGACTGCCCGAGCAAACCACCCCAGCCTATCGAGAAATTAGAAATACTCAGGGCACCCCGCAAAGCTTAGAAAATCAAAGGCCTTGCTCTTCTCAAAGTCTCATGTTCAATACCTAGGCGCATTACTAATACCATTATTGGGGGAAACTGATCAAAGGAGGCCAAGAAGACGGGGCTTTGGGACTGGATGCTGAAGCGCGACTGGTACCAAAGGGACAACACTCAAACACTGCCACACCTCACGTGGATTCGAGTGCATGTGTTTGGTTGGTATCCGAGGCAGGTTATGACTGAACCACCCTGAAGAATCCAGGCACCGCAGGTAAGTCTGAGCACAATGGAAGAGGCTGGGTCATAAAGGAGAGAGCGTGGGCTGTGAACATCAGCTGGGGCTGGACTCGCGGCTTAGCGCTCAGGGACCTTCAGCTGAGCACTCAGTCTCTCTAAACCTTACTCAAGTCGTCAGTAAAATAGGCCAGGAAGCTTTCAGGCAGGGTCCTTTTGAGGATCAAGTGAATGACATCTACAAAGAGCTTGGCACAGGGGGATACTCATTAAACATCATTCCTTTTATTTTCCTTTTCTGAATAAGCATGTTAACAGATTTTTCTAGTAAATAATCGAAGTCACTACATTTTCCTGATACACAGATATATACAGATGCATACATGTACATAGAGACATATATGAGGGGGACCCAAACAACCCGTAATTATCTTTTGGAGGGCAGGCCCTTCGCGGCACAGGTTTCCCCGCTAGGTGTGGGATCTAGAGATTCACTGACTCAGTGAACCAGCTAGTGTTGTTGTGAGAGGCTGTCTTCAGCTTCAGTGAATTTTTTTTTTTGGAGATTCTTTCAACACATTTGTCCATTTCATGAGGGGTGATTTACGAGCGCACCTGCCCACATCACGCTGAGTTTTTGACCAAAACGGCGTGACCCCTGTGCTCTGCCTTCCCTTTTTACCCAGTCTCACTCTGAGTCACTTTTTTTGTTTCCCTGGATGAAAAAAGTCCTCAAAGGGAAATGTTTTGCTGATGTGGAAAAGGTGAAACAAAAAACAGCAGAAGCACCAAAAGGCATCAAAATCGAAGAGTTCAAAAATGGTTTTGAGCCGTGGAAAAAGTATCTCAATAGGTGTATTGCATCAAACAGAGAATACTTTGAAGGCGACCGAAGTTTACACATGTAAGAATAAATATGCAATTTCTTACTAATAAATTCCGTTTTTTGGAGGGTCTCTCCTCATATACGGTCTAAATTAGAAAACAGAAACTGTACAAAAACCTACCCAGTTCGGAGCGATCTGTTGAATATCCCAATCAAAGAAAGAATTGACAACATGACAGCAAAGATGACCATTCCCAATAAGAGTCCAATGTCTTCCCTGTTGTCTAATGAAAGGAAAGAAAAATTATTTTAACCAATCATGAGTGTGTGTGTGATGCCAGAATGACCTGTCTCTCTCTTCTGCTCAAAGCAAAGGCTCAGAGAAGAAGGGGCTGGGGAAGCAAAACTAACCTTTGCGCGAGGCTGTGGAGTGACGGCCCCTCCAAACAGCACGACTGTCCCAGGAACCAACCTTCTGTTTGAGAAAATTGGGCTACATGTCTGATGTCAATGGGTTTCTAGAAATGTATCTCCAGCAAAAAATGTGGTCAGCTTATGCATGCAAATTTTATGTAGATACGCTGAGGGATGAGTCACATTTGGCTTGTCTGACACAGGTGAGAATCCTCAACCACATGTAACAGGGTCTAAAGTTGGCCACGATCACGATGGAGGTTTTTAGTTTCTTAGCCTTTGCGTGAGATGGAACATGTGCAACTCATGAATTTTTCATGCCTAGAACGGACCACCGCTCTACACAGAACACGGTCCAAGAGGGACCTGAAAAAACCCGGATTACCTTTTGGAGGCAGGCCCCTTGTAGTCCAGGCTTCCCCCACTAGGGGGACCAGCGAGCCCTGTGAGAGGCTGCGTTCGGCTTCAGGGAATTTTTGCTGGAGACTCGTGCAACACATTTGCCCATTTCATGATGAGGGACTTGCGAGCGCAGCTGCCCACACCGTGCTGTGCTCAGCAGTTTTGACCAAAAAAGGCTCGGTCTCCAGACCCCATCCTCCCTATTCACCCAATCTCGCTCCAAACCACATTTTTTTGTTGTTGTCATTGCCCTGGATTTTAAAAAAGTCCTCAAAGGGAAACATTTTGCCGATGTGGAAGAAGTGAAACAAAAAACGGCAGGAGCACCAAAAAAGCATCAAAATCGACGAGTTCAAAAACCGTTCTGAGCTGTAGACAAATTGTCTCGACAGGCGTATTGCATCAGAGAGCCCTTTGAAGGTGACAAGCTTAAATGTGGAAGAATAAATACACAATTTTTTATAAATAAACTTCAGGTTTTTTAGGTCCCCCTCGTATGTTATAAGAAAAAAATAAAAATTGTCGTGTATCTTGCACTCGCACTTATTTTAGAAACAATGCTTTTCTTGCATTTTGAAGTTGAAATCTTTCAATCATTAATATAATTTATTCAGTATGTATTAGCCACCAGGCTCGTTACATTTTCTCCCTGGTACATGAAAAACCTTCTTTTCTTTCTTTCTTTCTTCCTTCCTTCCTTCCTTCCTTTCTTTCTTTTTCTCCGCTCCCCCCGCCAACTTCTTTCTTTCTTTTTTTGAGTTGGTATCTCACTCTGTTGCCCAGGCTGAAGTGTGCAGTGACACAGTCATGGCTCACTGCAGCCTGGACCTGCTGGGCTCAGGTGATCCTTCCAACTCAGTCTTCCGACTAGCTGGGGCTACAGGCGCATGCCACCATACCTGGCTAATTTTATTTATTTATTGTAGAGATGAGGTTGCGCCAAGTTTCCCAGGCTGGTCTCAAACTCCTGAGCTCAGGCAGTCCTCTGGCCTTGGCCTCCCAAAATGCTGGGATTACAGGTGTGAACCACTGCACCCAGCCTGAGAGACTTTATTTTTAATATAGAAGATCATCGAGACACGACATCACGCTGGAATTTTTTCTAGAGTCTCGCGCTGAGGGTTGCCCTTCCTTCCATCCTCCTTCCTCCCTCCCTCCCTTCCACGTGTGTTTGTTGGATACTCACCACGTGGCAGACACTGCCTTTGTCCCACGCTGGCTATTCCCCATACCCTTGGGGGTTTCCAGGCCACCTGCCCCTCTCCCAAAACAGTCAGCGGGCAGGGGCCTGGAGCAGCTTTAGCTCACTCCATAATCCCAACGGGACATGCAATTAACGCTTTCCTGGACTGAGGCGCTATTGCTTGGTATTTCAAGCAACTGACAGGGAGCGCTGGCTGCCACACCCTCTCGGTGGTTCGTTCATGCCCAGCGGAGGACAGACAGTCCCCAGATTAACATGATGCTGGGCAAAGGGGTCTGAGGAATAGCACCGAGTGACCAAGAGCCTGGCCTGAGCTACCCGGGCTCGCATTGGACCCATCTCTCATCAGCTCTGTGACCGTGGGGCATAATTATGAGCTTGTCGAGCCTCGGGTCTTCTCTCCTGTGAAGCAGAGACAATGGTGCTTCTCCAACCGAGCTCCTAGCCTCCACGGTTCCCACAGCTCCGCCCGGGAGCTAAGTGCTTGGCCTGCAACTGATTCACATCCACAAATTCAGAGTATGTGCCTTGCTTTGCTTCTTGTTTCTTTCTTTCTTTTTTTTTTTTTTTTGAGTTGGAGTCTCACTCTGTCGCCCAGACGAGTGCAGGGGCCGCTCCCGGCCACCGCAGCCTCGCCCTGCTGGGCTCCAGCGGTCCTTCCGCCTCAGCCTTCCGAGTAGCCGGAGTTACAGGCGTGCGCTACCACGCCCAGCTGATTTTTTGATTTATTGTAGAGATGACTTATTGTAGAGATGTCTCGCTGCCCAGGTGGGTCTCAAACCCGTGGGCTCAGGCAATCCACTCACCTCAGCCTCCCAAAGGTGTGGGATTACAGGCTGAGCCACCGAGCCCGGCTTGCTTTTTGTTTCTTTATAACACTTCACTACCACCTGACTTTTCTTACGGTTCTTTTTTTTGTTTGTTTGACTTGGGATCTCACTCCGTCACCCAGGCTGGAGTGCAGTGACACAGTCATAGCTCACCGCAACCTCAACCTCCTGAGCTCAGGTGATTTTCCCACATCCACTTCTAAAGTAGCTGGGACTACAGGCGCATGCCATCACACCGGGCTAATTCTTTTATTTTTCGTAGAGACGAGGTCTCACTATGCTGCCCAGGCTGGTCTTGATCTCCTGGGCTCAAGCAATCCTCCTGCCTCCACCTCCCAAAGTGCTGGGATTATCGGTGTGAGTCATCACACCCGGTCAATAATATTTTTTTTTTAGAAAGGGGTTTTTGGGTCTTGAGTCTCAGCAACAATTGAAATGAATGAAATCAACCCAGGCCGGGCTGGGTGGCTCACGCCTATAATCCCAGCACTTTGGGAGGCTGAGGTGAGAGGATTGCCTGATCCCAGGGGTTTGAGACCAGCCTGGGCAACTTGGTGAGATCTCATCTCTACAATAAATCAAGAAAAATTAGCTGGGCCTGGTGGCGCACACCTGTAGTTCTAGCTACTTGGAAGGCTGAAGTGGAAGGATCACCTGAGCCAGCAGGTAGAGGCTGCAGTGGCCGTGAACATGCCACTGCCCTCCATCCTGGGCGACAGAGTGAGACTTCAACTCAAAAAAGGAAAAAAAGAAAAAAAGAAAGCAACCCAAGGCAAAAGCTGGCAAAATTCACCTAAACCGCTTCTTAAATTCAATTTAAAGCAGATCTTTGTACCTTGTCAGTTATTTTTGTATGAAACACATGGAGCATATCTTATTATCCAGAAACGTATGCCTGACATATGATTTTTCAGTATAAAGGACTGAATTTCATTCCAGTATGAAGGATGATAGATTGCTAAACACTACTCAGAAAGCCCAAGCGGCATTTTCTTACCAGAAGTAAGGTGTCCTTTAACAATGGAAGCAACTAGAAACCCAGAATTCTGAGCATCATGTTGGAATGAGTTCGGTGTGACCTGGGGAACTTAAGCAAACAGAAAAGAGTGTCAATTTCTTACTTTTTGCACTCAGGATGTCCAATTTCCTAAAACCATCTCTTCCCTTGTTTAGAGATGACTAAAGCGAACCGGAAACTTTACTAGGTTTGAAAGATGGAATAAAAACAAAGGCCTTTGAGTGTCTTTTCTTCTTCTTAATTATCTGGGTAAATCACAAAGGAAGAAACCTGCAAGGACAATTAAAAACTAGGGTTTGTCACACTTCAATGTGTGTCCACTAACTTCATGATGCTTCTAGGCAGCAAATACCAAGGAGCTTTATTTCACTGAGCCATAAAAATGCATGATCACGGGCCTCTGCCTGGTTCCTTCCAACAGATTGCATCCAGGTTTCCTTTAAGAGTCTCCAAGATGTGTCACTCTGCCTTTGCACACGCTTTGGGACGCTGTTCCTCTTCTCTTGGCACCCCATGTGAGGCCTAATTTTGATTAGCAGACACTTTGGGGTTGTAACCCAGGCTAGACTGTCATGAATGACTTTTCTCTGCTGGCAAGGATTCTGGCCGGCCCTGCCTAGTTAGAAGGGTTGTCAGGACGCTGCTAATGAAAGCTTCTGCCCCGGGGTGAGGTGAGCAGCTTGGCACCTACCTTGCTTTCAGCTTGAACTCAAAAGAATCCTGGTGCAGCCTTGCCCATCTCCTCCCTCCTGGTAATTAAAAGCTGCCAGAAGTGACTCTAAGGACAAAATTCTCCCAGCTAACAGAGACATTTCTGAGGATGGTTTTAAACTCTTGTTCCCTAAGAGTGCCTCAAGCTGTATTTATTCAGTCATTCTGATTGCAGTGCTCAAGTTCTTTTTTTTAAAAATTTATGTATGGACATGTGTGGTGGCTCATGCCTGTAATCCCAGTGCCTTGGGAGGCCAAGACGAGAGGATTACTTGGGGCCGGAAGTTCGAGACCAGCCTAGGCAACATAGCGAGACCCCTTCTCTGCAGAAAACATTTCAAAAAATAAAAAATTATACCCATTAAATTACCAGCAGCATTCTTCTCAGACCTGGAAACGATAATATGGGAATTCATATGGAAACATAAATGATTACAAATAGCCACAACAATCCTCAGCAAAAAAAAAAAAAAAAGCAGGAGATATCACACTCTCAGACTTTAACTTTATTATAAAGCTACAATAATCAAAACAGCATGGTATTGGTACAAGAACAGGCATATAGACCACTGGAACAGGATAGAGGTTCCAGAAGCAAAACCTTAATTTCTTATTTTTTTTTTGTTATCCAAATGCAAATTTATTTAGATTTGAAATCCTAAAGTAAAGTCTTTAGATAAATAATCTTCTAGTACTTTTTTAATTAAAAAAAAACCTGGATGATGAAATCCTGCATATAGTCAAGTCTATGTGAAGCGTAAGGCCAAACTGGAAAGTGGACATCTGGACATCACTTTATCTCCTCCCCTCCCCAGATGCAGGCTTCTCAGTCTATCAGCCATTTCTGGTGAAAAGCAGCAATTCCTGTTTCCCTAGACACTCTTCAATAATGACAGCACAGGCATCTGAATTCACAATCCTGAAATTTCAGGATTTGGGAGCTTCTGGAACCATAACTTTAACCCAGCCTTCCATAACAGTCTTTTTACTTTCTATCACAGAACATGACACTGAAATAATAGCAATAAATTGCTTCAGTTTTTTCACTTCTGTAGAAGCTAAAGCAACTTCTCCAATATATAAAGGGGCTGGAAACTTAATTTCCTGGGAAAGTAATATGCAGCCTGGCCCAGGCATTTTAGTACCCAGGAGAGCTGAGATAAATCCATTGATCAAAACTCCATGTACAATTGTCTTTCCAAACTTGGTGTGTTTTGCAAAGTCTTCATTTAAATGCAAAGGATTAGCCAGCTTGGTGGCTCAACCTGTAATCCCGCGCCTTTGGGAGGCTGAGGTGAGTGGATTGCCTGAGCCCGCGGGTTCGAGACCCGCCTGGGCAGCGAGACCTCATCTCTACAATAAATCAAAAAATCAGCCGGGCGTGGTAGCGCATGCCTGTAATTCCAGCTACTTGGAAGGCTGAGGCGGAAGGATCGCCAGAGCCCAGCAGGTCGAGGCTGCGGTGGCCGGGAGTGGCCACTGCACTCCAGTCTGGGCGACAGAGTGAGACTTCAACTCAAAATAAAATAAAATAAAATAATAACAAATGCAAAGGATTGACATCCCCTGTTAATTCTGAGAAAGTAGCCACATCCCTCTGCGTGAAGACCCTACTAAGTTCAGCCCGGTCTCCAACTCTGATGTGCATATGCTCAAAGTGCTGCCAGATCAGCACTGGCTGGTTCAGGCAGACTCTCCTCTGAAGCCCACCCAACCAAAGGCGATGGCTGGAAACCATTGGGAACATCTTCACCACTTTCAAAGTTCAACAATAGGAGCTTCTGGCTTGCTTCAGGCTTCAAACATTCCTCTACTCTCAGGAGTATTTTTTGGTGCCTTCGTGGTGTTTCTGAAATTGAAGACGACTCATTCAATCCAATGCTAGTTCCCTACTATTACCAGATAATGCAAGAAGAAATGGAGAAACCTGAATCACTCTGAAAGCACATTTTTTTGCCTTTATAGGATCCTAATAGGGTCAAAGAGCTCCACAATTTGACAAGACCACTGCTACATATTCTCAAGATGGCTGACAAGTTCTTCTCTTCATAGGTTAGGACATCCAAAGGTAAGGCAGCATCAACCTCCCCAAACAAGTCTTTTAGGGCCGAAATAAGCAGCTGTTTAAACTGTGCAGCATTCAGTTCAACTCCACGATCTTGAAATTCTAGGCAGACTTTCATGTAGTGGTGCTCAAAAGGGTTTTTGTAAACTACTCTTTCATATGTGGCAGCTGGGGCAGGCATTATTTTCAATGCTGATCACACCTCGAGTCTGGCGCATGCAGCACGCTCAATGCATGGTCCCGTGGTCCCGTTCAGTCCTTGCAGCCACCTGCTGCGACCGAGATCACACGCCGCACGGTACGGAGGTGTGTGGCCACTGCCCCCAAAACCTCAATTTCTAAACCAACTCATCTTCAACAAAACCTCTGCCACCAACCACTGGGGAAAGGAGGACCTATTCAGTAAATGGTGCTGGGAAAACTGGCTGACCACATGCAGAAGATTAAAACAAGACTCCTACCTGTCACCATACACAAAAGTCAACTCAAACTATAAGAACTTTAGAAAAATACAGGAGACACCCTTATGGAAATTGGAACTGGCAATCAATTCCTGATCAAAACCCCAAGTGCCCATGCCATAAGGGATAAGATAGACAGGTGGGACCTCATCAAACTGACAAGCTTCAGCAAAGTCAAAGAAACCATCAAGAGAGCAGGGAGACAGCCCGTAGAATGGGCAAAAAATATTTGCCAACTGTATGTCTGACAAAAAGCCTAGCATCTAGGATCTACAAGAGACTTAAACGTGCCGAAAATTAAGAAACAAACAGCCCCATTACAAATTGGGCAAAAGACATGAATAGACACTTCTCAAAAGAAGACATACGAGCAGCCAACAGATACATGAAAAAGTGCTCAGCCTCACTAATCATCGAAGAAATGCAAATTAAAACTACACTGAGATACCACCTAACTCCAATCAGGATGGCCATCATCAATAACTAAAAAAACAACAGATGCTGGAAAGGATGGGGGAGATGGGGAGGGAACGTTTCCACACTGTTGGTGGGAGTGTAAACTAATACAACCTCTGTGGAAAACAGTGTGGCGATTCCTAAAAGATCGAAAAATCGACCTTCCATACGACCCCACAATCTACCTACTGGGGATATACCCGGAAGAACTCAAATCACTCTATAAAAAAGATACCTGCACATGTATGTTTATTGCAGCATTGTTCACAGTAGCAAGAACATGGAACCAACCGTGCTGCCTGTCAAAAGAGGACTGGGTTTAAAAACTGGGATATATAGACTCAATGGAATATTACACAGCCATAAAGAAGGACAAAATTATGAACTCCATAGCAACTTGGATGGACTAAAAATCTATAATACTGAGTGATCTATCACAGAAACAAAGAACTGAGTATCACATGTTCTCACTCATAAGCGGACTTGAACAATTATCTTAATACTATAAGAAAAGGATTGGCAGTAGCGGGAAACTGCAGGGGGCGGGGGAGGGGTGGTGAAGGAGGGAGGTGGGATTGGTCGTAGTGGGAATCTGCTGGGGGAGGAGAGCACATCTCATCAACAAGAGTACCTTCCTAATGAACATTTGTAATCCTAACCCTGAATTGTACCCCATATCCTTAAAATAAAAAATTGAAAGAGAAAAAAAGAGAAAATTATTAAAGAAAAAGATTGTCAGAAAATCCTGTTTACTTTTTTTTCTTTTTTCAAGTTGGAGTCTCACTCCGTTGCCCAGGCTGGAGTGCAATGGCATGCTCATGGCCACCCTACAAAAAAAAAAAATATCCAAATAAAAAATTTAGCTGGGTGTGGTAGCACACACCTGTAGTCCCAGCTGCTTAGGAGGCTGAGGCAGAATGATCGCCCAGGAGGTCAATGCTACAGTGAGACATGATCACGCCACAGTACTCCAACTTGGGCAACAGAGTGAGACTCCAACTCTAAAAGAAAAAAAAAAATGAAATAAGATCAGGCGTGATGGCTCGCACCTGTAATCCTAACACTCTAGGAGGTGGAGGTGAGAGAGCTACCTGAGCCCAGGGGTTTCAGATTAGCCAGAGCAACTTGGCAAGGCCTCATCTCTACCATACATTTTTAAAAATTAGCCGGGCATGGTGGCATGGGCCTGTGCTTCCAGCTACTTGGAAGAATGAGGTAGAAAGATCATCTGAGCTCAGCAGGTCAAGGCTGCAGTCGCTGTGAGTGTGCCACTGCATTCCAGCCTGGGAGACAGTGAGACTCCTACTCAAAAAACATAATAAAATAAAAGTTACTTTTGAAGGCAGAAATAAATCACAACTTGAGGCATCCCTAGTTGCCACCAAGATATCACAGGCTTGTGTAATGAGCAATGTGGCCCATGCAAGTTTCTTTGAGAAAAGGAGCACACATTTCCAAGGAAAGGGTTCTGTGGCTCTCTAGACATTTCTGGAAAAGGCTGAGCTGGGTGGGGGCATGGGCTTGATCGAAGGGTAGTTTCTTCCTTTTTTTGTGTGTGTTGGAGTCTCACTCCATCACCCAGGCTGGAGGGCAATGGAACGCTCAAGGCCACCGCAGCCTCGAGCTGCTGGGCTCAGGTGATCCTTCTGCCTCAGCCTTTCAAGTAGCCGGAACTACAGGCGTGAGCCACCACACATGGCTAATTTTATTTATTTATTTATTTATTGTAGAGACAAGGTCTCACCAAATTGCCCAGGCTGGTCTCGAACCCCTGGGCTCAGGCAATCCTCTTTCCTCGGCCTCCCAAAGTGCTGGGATTGCAGGCTGGAGCCACTGTGCCCGGCGAAGGGTGGTTTCTAAGAACAATGGCTAGGGGAATTTAGAAGATGGAAACACTGGAAAAGCCAAAAGTTATTTCCTGTGTTTTTATTCTGACTTCTCTCCAGCAAGAGGAAAATGTTTCACTGGGCATTGTGACAACTGGTAATTCTTTTTGGCTTCTCAGTGTTTCACTAAGTCTCCTTTACTCCCTGAGTGTGTGGTTCCAGCAGACTCCAAGGGAAAAAGGTTGTGCCCTAATGGCCAACCGTCAGGTGTACCCAGCTAAAATGGTATTTGCATAGGCTGATGTTCACTCTCGGAGTGCCTGTGGTCCCAGGTTCTTGGGAGGCCGAGGTGGAAGGATTGCCCAAGCCCAGGAGGTCAAGGCTGCAGTGAGCCATGATTGTGCCACTGCATTCCAGTAGGGTGACAGAATGAGACCATCCACTCAGAAAAAAGCAAAACAATTTCAGTATGGCAAAATAATAAGCTTACGGCATAGGTTGCTATAGTATTTTTGTTTTCACTTTCATTATTTTTAAATTAGCTTTTTAAAATTTAAAAGTAACACATGATGCTGCTGGCTTTTACTACAGGTTAATGTGATTCTGCCGTAAAAACTACAGGCAGTTATTGACAAAGAAATTTTGTTCAGTTATTAATTTGCATCACATACAAATAATTTTTATATCTGACTAGAGATTTGTAGCCCTAATAGAGAATAAATACAATCTTTCTTTAGAGTCTATTTGTTATCATAGTTTTAAATCAAGCAGGTACATTCATTTAAATTAGATTAAAGTTGCTTTTAAGCTTAATTATCAGAGAATTAAGCTTAAAATTATCAGAGATTTCACAATCAGCTCTCTGAAGTAAGATCATTTATAAGCAAGACAGTCAGAAAAAATCTAGTCAATGACAACTTTTTTTCTGAGGTGGAGTCTCACTCTGTCACCCAGCTGGAGAGCAGTGGCACGCTCACGGACACCGCAGCCTCGACCTGCTGGGCTCAGGTGATCCTTCCGCCTCAGCCTTCCAAGTCGCTGGAACTACAGGCATGTGCCACCATGCCTGGCTAATTTTTCTTAATTTATTGTAGAGATGAAGTCTCACCAAGTTGCTCAGACTGGTCTCGAACCCCTGGGGACAAAATTTTTAAGCACGGGACAGCAAGGAAGCCATTTAGCTTATATTCATCATGGTATACTGCCACCTAGTGGCGAGGTTATTTATTTTAAAATCATATTTAACTTTTTTCATTATAAAACCAAGAATTAGTATAGAGAAAAATGTTTAGCAGGAAAAATAAGAAAGAGCAAAATAGAGCCATTTTTAGCCCCATCCCTTTAATCCACCTGCTATTGGTGTTTTCTAGTATTTTCAAATATTTTAACATACAAAAGCATTCACAAACACAGAAAGATGCCCACATACAGAGCCTTTATGCCTGAAAACCATGGCTTATATCAGCTCGAATTATCCATGTCTTGCTTAATGTACTCAGAAAACCTCACGATATTTTCATTATTTTTTCAGTGTCTGCAGCGTTATGGATACAATGGGTTGTCCCTGCAACAGAATATTCCATGATGCTGATTACTCTCATGGGACATGCTTGAATATACTCAAAAAACCCAAATATTCTATAATTTGGGAAGAATTTTTACATGATTCAGACACACTGACATTGAACTTTAGAATTAGCCTTACAGAAAACAATATGTCTATAGGGAACTTAGGGTGTTTGAACAAGAAATGTAGTTTCTTATTCTTGGCCAAAACTTAAAGCATAATAAAAGCACATTCTCTAGCCCACCGAAATACCAGGCTTAATTATTCCACTCTTCTCAAAAAGACCTGGTTTTGGTAATAACGTATTCCATCTGTTTCTTAAGGCTGCCAAGTCATCTCCTCAGCCCTTTTCTCTGCAGCTACCATGGGACAAAGTATGCTTGTTACTCTATTTAAGCGATCATTTCATGAGTATTCATTATGCTGAAGGTAACATACTTGACTCTACATGCTTTCCATCATGTAATCCTCGCCACAAGCCAGGCATGTGGAAAACGCTCTTGTCCTCATTATGTGGATGAGGAAACAAAACGTAGAAAGGTTGAATAACTTGCTCAAAGTCACCTAGATGGAGGCTGAAGGGTGGAAATTCCCACCCAGTCCCGGCCCGCAGTCTGTGCTGGTCACGGGCCCCATCAGTCAGTCACCTCACTTCCACAGCTGACGGCTCAGCGTGGGGCAGTGCAGGCAGGCCTACGAGAGGCCTTTCCCATGATGACACCTGGCATTGCTTCTCTGGGGGCTGCTCTCGCAGGACTCCAGGGGACTGTGATAGAGCTGACCCATTAGCACAGATTCTTGGTATCTTCCAACCTAGAGTTATTTTATTCTTAAAACCAACTATTTTTGAGCCAGGTGTGATCGCTCCTGCCTAGAATCCCAGCTGTTTGGGAGGTTGAGCGGTATTATTCGGCCAAAGTGTATAGACATCTATACCCTTGATTACTTGAGGCCAAGAGTACAAGACCAGCCTGAGCAAAGTAGTGAGACCCCATTTCTAGGAGAAGAAAAAAAAACGTTTGGGTATAGTGGCACATGCTTGCAGTCTCAGCTACTTGGGAGGAGCCCTTGAACCCAGGAGTTCAAGGCTGCAGTGAGCTATGATCATGCCATGGCACTCCAGCCTGGGTGACAGAGCGAAACCCCACCTCTAAAAACAAAAACAAACAACTATTTTCCTTGATTATACACGCAATACCTGCTAATTATGGCGTGCTTAAAAAGTCTAGAAGAGTATAGAGAAGAAAATACGATTTTTTTGAGACAGGACCTCACTCTGTCGCCCAGGCTGGAGTACAGTGGCACCATCAAGACTCCCTGCAGCCTCACCTCCCAGGCTAAAAGCGATCTTCCTGCCTCAGCCTTCTGAGTAAATGAGACTACAGGCATGCACCACCACATCTGGCTGGTTTTTTCTCTCTCTTTTTTTTTTTGTAAAGATGAGGTCTCACTATATTGCCCAGACTAGTCTCTAACTTCTGGGTCCAAGTGATCCTCCCACCTTGGTTTCCTGAAGTGTTGGGATTACAGGTGTGAGCCACAGCGTCCAGCCAAAAAAAAAAACCAAAAATAATTATTTGTTCATAAACTAAAAACTCATTTTTCAATACATGTGAACAGACTTTTGTGTATCTGTACCCTGGTGGAAATCACACTCTTTAATAAATGTGTTGTCTTTTTCATTCGATATTACATAATGAACACTTCCCAATTTCATTACCATCGTTCAAAACACAACCATGGCCAGGTGCGGTGGCTCAAGCTTGTCATTCCAGCACTTTGGAAGATCAAGGCGAGAGGATTGCCTGAGACCAGAGGTTCGAGACCAGCCTGGGCAACTTGGTGAGACCTCATCTCTACAACAAATCAAAAAAATTGGCCGGGTGGGCTGGCTCACGCCTGTAGTTCCAGCTACTTGGAAGGCTGAGGTGGAAGGATCGCCTGAGCCCAGCAGGTTGAGGCTGCGGTGACTGGGAGCATGCCACTGCACTCCAGCCTGGGCGACAGAGTGAGACTCTGACTCCAAAAAAAATTTAGTAAAAAAAACACAACCATACTATGGCTACTTAATATTTCATCATGTTTTAACATATTTATTCAATCATATCCCTGTTGAGAAACTGTACAGCTTGGTGGTGGCAAACACCAACAACGGTGGACTCAAACAAAACCCAGCCCAAGTGCTGGCTCCACCCCTGGAGTGACATGGCCCTGGGCAAGTCGTTTCACCTCTTTACGACTCCACTTCATTTGTAAAATTAGATAATGGTAGTGCTTTGCTCATGAAACTTGATGAGAGGGTCCATATCAAGCACTTAGTGTTATGTTTTACACACACACACACACACAAAAATTTTTGTTTTACACACAAAAATTAATGCCTTAATAGGCATTAATTATTCTTACTATTATGATGTGCTTTTGGATAAATATCGTATGTAAACATCCTTTCCGCATCTCTGATTATCTCTTAAGACTAGATTTCTACAAGCAAGTGGTATTATTCGGCCAAAGGGTATAGACATCTCTACGGTTTCCTTATTTACTTTTGCTTTTGCCAATCTTGGTGTCAAGGTCACACTAGACAAGGCCTGTATCATGAGGCTTTGATCAGAGCTGATACGTGGAACTTTCTGGTTCTTTCTTTCTTCTTGGTTTCCTTCTTTCTTTTTCTGAGTCAGAGTCTCACTCTGACACCCAGGCTGGAGTGCAGTGTCACAATCACGGCTCACTGCAGCCTCGACCTCCTGGCCTCACGCAATCCTCCCACATTGGTCTCCTGAGTAGCTGGGATTGCAGGCACATGCCATCCTCCCCTGTTAAGTTTTTCAAGTTTTTGTAGAGATGAGGTCTCACTATGTCGCCCAGGCTGGGACTAGTCCTTTCTTTCAGAAGGTTCTAGATAGTCAAGAAAGAGCTAGAATATTCAAGATTCACTATGTATATATTATTTATTATTATTATTATTATTATTATTATTTTAGTTACAGTCTCACTACATTGCCCAAGACTGGAGTGCAGTAGCATGCTCATGGCCACCCAGTGTCGATCTGCTGGGCTCAGGTGATCCTTTCACCTCAGCCTTCCAAGTAGTCAGAACTACAGGCACGCGCCGCCATGCCTGGCTAATTTTTTTTGTTTGTTATAGAGACGAGGTCTAGCCAAGTTGCCCGGGCTGATCTCAAACACGTGGGCTCAGGCAATCCTCTCGCCTCAGCCCCCCAAAGTGCTGGGATTATAGGTTTGATCCACTGTGCCCTGCCTATTTTTTTTGTTATTACAATTTTTTTTCTCTCTTTTATTTTTTCTAAAACACAAATATCTCCCTTTGGTTTCTCTCCTTCTAAACTTCTTCTAATAATTCAGCTGTTTCACAGCATTTAGGTACTATCTCCCCAGGCAAGGCCAATCCAGCTCTGTGGTTGGAATTCAATATTATGGGGCCAAGCGCAAAGATTTGACCATGGCTCATGTCAATCAGCAAGATAAGGACAATGGCCACACATATCAAATAAACCTCAGAAGCCCAGGGCAGAGAAAAACTATGTGTCAGAATATACTCATTACCACACCTTGAAAAATAAGTCAAGCAATGAATCATTTATGAATTAGTTGACGGATTTGTGTCATCAGGGTATAATAAGGACAGCAAGGTGCACACAGACACATTCAAGGGATTACTTCTTTCCTACATTCCTAGGCTGCAAGTGGTCGGTGCTAGGGAGAAGAAGGTAAGAAACTCACATATGGCAACTAGGTCGCTCAAGAGAAAGAATAAGGGGAGGAAAAGGCAGAAGCAGCAGTCACTCGGGAAGTCTTCCCACGTGGCACAGACCGCCTAGAGACGAAGGTCTGACCTCAAAGTGCCGCAAAGCTCTACACGCAGGACTGGGAAGCTCCCCAGTTGCCCGGTGGCCAAAGACTCTCCCAAAGCATGACCTTGCTTGCAGGCCCAGCATGTCCCCGAGTCTGAGTACGTGGGCATCTGCCGTGTTTCCGTTGCCCGGGATGAGGACACACTTCTCCATGGCACCTTAGGAAGGTAAGAGGCAGGGTGGGCCACAAGCTAGGGGATCAGATGCCCTGTCCTCCGATCAGATGCCCTGTCCTCTGACTCTCAGACTTTGAATGTGGACAGCTGCAGGAAGCCACGCAGAACCCACGTGGGTACAGTCGCTGTCGCCAGAGTCTAGGGACAGCAGCACCCGTGGAAGAGGAGACAGTGCGTTGGAGGTTAAACTGATCACCAGTGCCAATGGTTTAATCAATCTTGCCTATGTAATGAAGCCTCCATAAGAATCCCAAAGGACTGGGTTCTGGGAGCTTCCCGATAGCTGAACACATGGCAGTTCCTGGAGGGTGGCACGCCCAGGAAGGCACGTAAACTTGTGCGCTTTCACACACCCCTGGCCCTATGCCTCTCGTCCATCTGGGTGTTCATCTGTATCCTTTGCAACACCCTTATAATAAACCAACAAACATAAGCTAGGTGTTTTCCTGGGTTCTGTGACCTGTCCTAACAAATTGACTGAACCCAAAGAAGGGGTCTTGGAAACCCCAATTTATAGCTGATTGCACAGAAATATAGGTGGCAACTTGGGATTAGCATCTTAAGTAGGGGGCAGTATTGAGGGGCCAAGCTCTCACCCTGTGGGATGGGATCCGACCCTACCTCCAGCTGGTGTTCCGCCAGAATCCACCAGAGAACCAGTTGCTGCTGGGGAAAAATTCCCACACACATGTTAGTGGCCAGACCCCACTGAAGTGATATGTGTGTTGAAAGTACTAAACTGAGTTTGTTCGTTTTACTAAGTTACCTTAGAAGGCAAAAGGGACAGAGAACCAGTTGCTGCTGGGGAAAAATTCCCACACACATGTTAGTGGCCAGACCCCACTGAAGTGATATGTGTGTTGAAAGTACTAAACTGAGTTTGTTCGTTTTACTCAGTTACCTTAGAAGGCAAAAGGGACCTGAGAGGGAGTTGTGATCCCAGATTACATGGGTGAAGTCAGTCAGATCACAAGGGTTCTTAGAAGAAGAAGGCAGGAGGATGGAAGTCAGAGGAAGAGACCAAAGATGCTAAGCGTTGCCGATGGAGGATGGAGCCATGAGCCAAGAAATGCATGCAGCCTCCAGAATCGGAAAGGGGCCCGTAGACTCCAGAAAGACATGACCCCCCTGAACCCTTGATTTCAGCGCAGCAATACTGATTTTTGACTTCTCACCTCCAGAACTATAAGGTAATAAATCTTTGTTGTTTTAAGTTATCAAGTTTGTGATAATTTGTTATAGCAGCAATAGGAAACTAATACAGGAGTTTATTACTTTTTCATGAAAAGGCATAATTTTTACTCTCTATTAATGGATTGTGGAATTCTTCTGAGTTGTTTTCTATTCTTTAAAAACTTAGTGGTTTCCTGGGGGCAGGAGCTGAAGAAGATTAAATAAACCTGAAAGAAAAGTCTAAAGTGACTAGTATAGCAAGGCACACTGTGTGTGTCTGTTTAACACAGGTTAGTAACCAAGAGTCAATAAATTTATAATCCATCTCTAGATGGATGAATCATAACTCTCTAATTACAAATAACAGCATTTTTGAAAAATACTTTCTGCATGTCACCATCCAATTTGCTTTACATTTAATATTACTTGCATTTAGTTCCATCGACATAATATTTGTTTTTTCCCTTTTAGTCACTGAAAGTCCTGAAAAATTCTTGAGAGTCTTCAAGGAGACACTGGTCATGCAACAACCAGTACTGTCTTGTGAGAACAAAGTAACACGCTGTTTAATGTCTTGCTCATACTTGCCTTCCTCTGGAACATTGTCCAAAAAAGAATAATACGGTTTCTCTGGGAAACTTTTCTACGGCAAGTAGCTATTCAAACAAGTTAGTTAGTCATCATGGAAGGTGACTGCCCTTCCCTCAGGCCTCTAACTTGTCATTAAAGGGATTTTCTTCATTAAAAAGGGATCCATATTATGGTGCAAAATTGAAAAAGACTCCTGACTTTTCTTTTTCACCCTCTCTGTTTCACCTTTTTTACGTTGCTGGTAGAACATTTAGAGAACTGGCTTGCACATTTCAGTGCAGATTTTATTGTTTGATTTTGGTTTTTGGTTTTTTGAGTTGAGGTCTCATTCTGTGGCCCAGGGTACAGTATGGTGGTATGATCACAGCTCACTGCAGCCTCGACCTCCTGGGCTCAGGTGAGCTTCCCTCCTCAGCCTCCTGAATAGCTGAGACTACAGGCACATGCCACCACACCTGGCTAACTCTTTGATTTTTTTGTAGAAACGAGGACTCACTTTGTTGTCCAGGTTGGTGTTTAACTCCTGGGCTCAAGTAATCCTTCTGCCTTGGCCTCCCAAAGTGCTGGGTTTACACTCACGAGCCACCTCACCTGGCCTCAGTGTTGGTTTTCTACACTGGCAAATTAATCTTCCCCTCTTTGGGGCTCTTTCTGCACTGTGGAAAGAGCCCAGGACTGCAGTGGCTGTCAAGGTTGGCAGGTCAGAGGCTCCAGCCTCAGCTGGATCCCTCAGCAGTTCTCAGGGTCTCAGCTGAAGCATCCAGAAGCGGGGCAAGGTCTGGGCGCAAGAGAGCCGTGTGTAATGTGATAGCTGACTGGGGCAACAGTCCGCATCCTGTGTTTCTGTATGAAGTAGTGAGTCACGAGAAAGAGGAAGCAGGGAGGTGACCAGATAGTACTGGAGATAACGGTCTGAGGTTCTCACATGCCCACCCTCTTCTGCCCCCAAACTATGGCGGCTAAGGTGCTGGTTTGACTGTCAGGTCTCCCCGACTGTCTCCACACTTCCCCTCTCCCCACTTCAAGGGTGTGTCTGACCAGAGCAGTGAGCGGTTCTCACACTTCACTGTAGAGGCACCGCTCGGCAAGAGGTGCAGGAGCTGGCATTTTAAGGACCTGCCCAAGCTTTTCCATGTGGATGGTCCACAGACCTGATCTGAGAAACAGTGCTTTCTCGATAGAGGAGGACCCGCCAGAAAAGCACATTAGGAATTCCTGTGCCAGTCCTGCTTGGTCAGGGCCAGCTTTTCCACCGAGACTTTGTCCCCATCTGCGACAACTCCTTCCTTCCCTAGCCCATCTTGGGCCCTTGGAGTTCCATATTCGTTCTCATCGCCTTAACCCAAACCTACTTCCACATCTTGCATTCATGCCAAAGCAGAAATAGTTGATAGCAGGTTTTTCGTTTTCTCATGTGTTTGCATTTTCATAAGAAACACTACATTAAAAATGAAGTTCTCGGCCGGACGTGGTGGCTCAAGCCTATAATCCCAGCACTCCGGAAGGCTGAGACAAGAGGATTGCCTGAGCCCGTGGGTTCGAGACCAGACTGGGCAACTTGGTGAGACCTCATCTCTACAGTAAATTAAAAAATTAGCTGGGTGGGTGGTAGTGCGAGCCTGTAGTTCCAGCTACTTGGAAGGCTGAGGCGGAAGGTTCACCTGAGCCAGCAGGTAGAGGCTGCAGTGGCTGGGAGCATGCCGCTGCATGCCAGACTGGGTGACAGAGTGAGACTCCCACTCAAAAAAAAAATGAAGCTCTCTAAAATTATCTGGGCATGGTGGTACCCTGTAGTCCCAGCTCCTTGGGGGGCTGAGGCAGGAGGTTTGCTTGAGCACAGGAATTCAAAGCTGCAGTGAGCTATGATTGTGCCACTGCATTTGAGCCTGGGCAAGAGAGTGATACCCTGTCTCAACAAAAAGAACAAAAAAGAAAGAAAAAGAAGCTCTGTTGGCATCGTTCTATTATTAGCTAGTGTGTGGAAGATGTGATTAGGAGGGTCTGACTCGCACCTGTCTCGGGAAGGCGACCAGCAGAGCTGAAAACACATCCATACTGGAATCCCACAGGCTGAGTGAGACCTTGGCTCACCGTTGATCAGCCTGTCATATTTGGCAAGCCTACTTGGGTCTCAACACCTCCATCTGTGCAACTGGGACTAATAATTATACTCCTTTTATAGAGCTGCAGTGATGGAGGACAATTCATATGTAAAACGCCGAGACAGTGCCCAGCACCTAGCAAGCATCCAGCAAATGTTAGCTATTAGTGTCTATTATCCCGAAGGCACCCTAGGATTCAGTCGCTCAACTGGCCTCTTGAATCATACCAGGATAGAATGAATAAAACATGTCTCTAGCCCAGAGAAACTGCCCCTGTGTGCTTGCTAAAGCCTGATATTATATTCTGGGGGACTAATTTTCTTTTTTAGTAAAAGGCCTTGTTTTTTCCACTAAATTCTAAATACTCTATGGAAGGAAAGTTAATATCTTAAATTTGCTTTTTTTTTTTCATTCTTCTTATCCATTCATTTATTGACCGGCAGTTAGGTCGTTACCCTATCTTTGTATTGTAAATAAGGCTGCTATAGATATTGAGTGCAGGTATCTTTCTTGAGGCACTGATTTCATTTTCTTTGCCTATTCAACCAGAAGTGGGATTGCTGGGCCATAACATTTCTATTTTTAATACTCTGGCGAATCTCAATACTGTGCTCCCAGTGGCTGTGCCAACTTACATCCTCATCAATCTTTATTTTACTTTATTTTGAGTTGGGGCCTCACTCTGTTGCCCAGGCTGGAGTGCAGTAGCATGATCAAGGCTCCCTGCAGCCTCAACCTCCTGAGCTCAAGGAGTCATTCCGCCTCAGCCTCCCGAGAAACTGGGACTACAGGCATGCACCACCACGCCTAGCTAATTATTTGTTCTTTTTTGTAGAGACGAGGGTTTCACTGTGTTGCCCAGGTTGGTCTCAAACTCCTGGCCTCAAGCAATTCTCCCGCTTCAGCCTCCCAAAATGCTGGGGTTACAGGTGTGAGCCATTGCACCCAACCAGAATTTTTTTTTTTAAGAGATAGGATCTCACTCTGTTGCCCAGCCTGGAGTGTGTTGGTTATTTACAAGAGTAATCATAGCTCACTGCTGCCCCAAACTCCTGGGCTCAAGCAATTCTCCTACCTCAGCCTCTAGAGTAGCTATGACCACAGGCACACACCATCTTGCTCAGCTAATTACTTTATTTTGTTTTTGTTTTTTGTAGAGATGGGGGTCTCACTATGCTGCCCAGACTGGTTTCGATCCCCTGGTTTCAAGAGATCCTCCTGCCTTGGCCTCCCAAAGTGCTGGGATTTACAGGCATGAGCCATTGTACCCAGCCAGTACTTTTAAAAAAAGCAATCAATATTAAAGATTTGCTGAAAAGCAGTTTGGCAACATGCTTAAAATTTGTTTAACTTCTGATGCAATCATTTCTTAGATCTAAAGAAATATGAAGCATTTAAACACACAGCCATGCAAAGAAGTTTATTGATAATGTATAAAATAGAAATAATCTAGATACTGCTTAAATAGGAAAATGATTAAATAAATTATAATACATTTATAGACTAGAATACTGTGCAGTCATTAAATACGTTTTAAAAAATTCAGCAAGGGCTGGGTGCAGTAACTCAGCCTGTCATCCCAGCACTTTGGGAGGCCAAGGCAAGAGGATGACCTGAGTGCGGAAGTTCAAGACCAGCCTGGGCAACTTGGTGAGACCTCGTCTCTACAAAAACTAGCTGGGCGTGGTGGCACATGCCTGTAGTTCTAGTTACTTGGCAGGCTGAGGCAGAAGGATCACCTCAGCCCAGAAAGTCAAGGTTGTGGTGACTGAGAGCGTGCCACTGTCCTCCAGCCTGGGCGACAAAAGTGAGACTCCAATTCAAAGAAAAAAAATTCAACAAAGTAGATTAAGTAATAAAATAAGGATGTAACAATATATATACCACAGCACCAATTATTTTTTAAAATGTGCGGCTGGGCGCAGTGGCTCACGCCTATAATCCCAACACTTTGGGAGGCAAAGGTGAGAGGATTGCCTGAGCCCACGGGTTCAAGACCAGCCTGGGCAACTTGGTGAGACCTCATCTCTACAATAAATCAAGAAAAATTAACCAGGCACAGTGGCTTGCGCCTGTAGTTCCAGCTACTTGGAAGGCTGAAGCTGAAGGATTGCCTGAGCCCAGCAGGTCGAGACTGCAGTAGTCGTGAGTGTGCCACTGCACCCAGCCTGGGTGACAGAGTGAGACTCCTATCCAAAAAAAGTGCATAGGACAAAAACTAGTATTAACTTAATTAAAATGTAAATAGCAGGTACTTCTAAGTTGTGTACTATAATAAACTTACATTGCTTTTATAGGCAGAAAAAAAGATACATTTTCACAAAGATTTAATGTTAGTACTTCTCTAATGCACCTGTACTTTTTTTTTTTTTTTTTTTTGAGTTGAGGTCTCACTCCACCACCCAGGCTGAAGTGCAGTGGCATGCTCATGGCCTCCCCAGTATCGATCTGCTGGGCTCCGGAGATCCTTCTGCCTTGGCCTTTCAAGTAGCTGGAACTACAGGCCCGCATTACCATGCCCATCTAAATTTACTTTATTTTTTTATTGTAGAGATGAGATCTCACCAAGTTGCCCAGGCTGGCCTCGAACCTGCTTGCTCAGGCAATCCACTCACCTCGGTTTCCCAAAGTTCTGGGATTACAGGCTGGGTCCCAAGCCCGACCAACTGTTTTTAATTGAATGTGTCTTAGGAGAAATTTGCACCAAGAGAATGGTCTATGAGCCCTCTCAGCTAACATGTTAAACTTGGATAAATGCAAATATTCAGGGATATCTCATTTTAACTAGTATTTTTGTCCCTTAAGTGATTCTTCACATTAGGAAACGAATTTTAAAGTTAAACAATTGGGGCCATTGCCTTGCTAGACTCTGGTGTAGGCAAGTGCTCTTTGAGCTATGGCTGTCACCATGCTTCCTGGCTTTCGCCCTCTCTTCCACCTTGGAGAGGTAAATCTTCTCTCTCTCTCTCTCTTACTCTAATTTATTTAAGTAAACTATATCTTCTAATCTAAAAAATTTAACAATTAATAAAGTTAAACGATTACAGAGTAGGGGTAGCTGTGGTGTTGCTTTTCCATTCTACCTGAGGTTTAAGATCTTTAAAGAAGAACATTTGTGGTCTTTTATTCAACCTGGAGAATACTTAAACAAGCTGCTCTTCTGCTTGGATGTAGTAGGTTAGCAAATGACATTGAGGAGATTGGCGAGGGGCTGTGGGGAAAATGCACAGTATTTTGAGCAAGAAAATGTATGATCTCAGTGATCAGATTCAAGTACACAATTTTGAAAAAAGAAAACTTACAACCTAGTTGAGTGTTGTTACCCACTGGCAATGTACTGTTTAGCAAGGTGTGCTTCAGTTTCCACATTTGTAAAATGGTGTAGTTACAATCAACTGTGGTTGATGTCAAAACCAAACAAGCTTATGAACAGCAGTACCTGGTAAATGGTAAGTAAATGTTAGTTAATAGTTTGAATAATCTTTCTAGGCAAATCTGTGTTTCATCAAAAAATAATTGGGTTATCAACTAAATTATTACTATTATAAAATGGCATCTGAAGTCCTAAGAATTGTTAACGGTAGTAACTTAACACAGAATACCTTAAATTAAAAACTAACTTGAGAAAGAGAACTGGGACTGAGCATTGAAAATGATTCCCTAATGAAGCATTTCTAAGACGTGGGCGTTGTGGAGTGCGAGAGAGTGTTTCCGCTAGTTGGTTCTCTGTGCCCTCTGCTTACCTGGCAGCCGTCAATATCAACAATGCACGCCACAGTGCTTGGGAACATAGAACTCAAGTCCAAGATGCTGTAATAGTGTTGTTAACGATACTGTGATTATAATTAAGTCCTTCTGTTTATTTTTTATAAAATGCCACTTTTTTTTTAGAGATGGGGTTTCACTATGTTGCCCAGGCTGGTCTCAAACTCAAGCAATCTTCCTGCCTTGACCCCCCAAATTGCTGAGATTCCAGGCACGAACCACCATGCCTGAACAAGCCCTTCAGTTTTGGGGGGAAAAAAACTTCAATCTAGTGTATAAGCTACCTACGGTAGAGAGACATCTTCAGATTAATGGGGGCCATTATGGAGTATTATGATAATTACAATAGATCCATTTATCATTTGCTTACAATTGAAGCCTATTTGGCTAAGAATGGCATGAGTAAATCGATATAAAATTGAACTAATAACATTAGAAGTAGGAAAACATCTAAAGATAAATGATAGACCAGCTAAATCATTGTCAAATAGAGAATTAATTAATCCCGTGTGTAAGAGTTTTAACTCCTTCTGTTTGCTTTGCATATAGTAGGTAATATTTATTAATACTATTTGATTTGTGTCTCTTTTAGAATATATTTTATCAGAGCGGTCTGAAGAATTTAATGTAACTCTTCATAATATTTTTCAAGACTGTTATGTGCCTCACAGTCACCCAGGGTATTTGTAAGAAATGCTGACCCAGGAGCCTTCCATCTTCACTGTCCATGGACTCAGGCCCTCTGGGAGCAGGGACCGTGAGCATGCGTCTTGAACAAACGTCCCTAGGAGGTTTTTATGTTTGAAATCCCAGAAATGTCTGACAACCGTTACACAAATTGTGGTCAACCTTAACAAAACCAAAGCAAAATAACATTGTCAATGTGACCACCTGCCCTAGAATGGTTTTATCAGTTTTGGTAGACGTCAAGGAGAAATAATATATATACGGAGGAAAGAGACTGCAATAAGGAGAAAAGCCTAAGAGAATAAAACACATAAATACACTCACCTGTTTCTGCTGTTTTATGATAAAAGGGCGAGCTCCAGGACTGCCAGTACCTTTTACCTGTTTCTTGACACCTCACTTGAAATATATACTTCATGTTGGGCTCTAAGTGAAATTCTGATTGCTGCACATAGGTAAAGTTGGTGTGGAATTCTTTAACCTAGAATGGGAGAATCACAATAAAATGTGGTGTGCTTTTAAAACAAATAACAATTCCGTTAGCAGAAATGTATGGCACACCTACGGTGTTCCAGGTATTCTTCTAAACCTTGGGTAAACAAAGAGGAATGAAGAACTTTACGGGAAACATTCCCACACAGAATCAAACATTGCCTTGAACACTAAAAGTGATAATACTGCTTTATGTTTGACAAAAGTCCAAAATGTAATATATTCTTGATTTTAGAAAATATTATTTTAATGGGTTGAGGAAACAGGGGACCTGATCGCAATTGTTTGAAATCCTCCCTACTCTGCAGCTGCTTATTTATTTATCTATTTATTCCATTTTTAGTGGGGTCTCACTCTGTCCCAGAATCACGGCCCACTGCAGGCTTGACCTCCTGGGCTCAGGCGATCCTTCTACCTCTGCTAGTGATAATCCCAAAGTGCTAGGATTCCAGGTGTGAGGCATTGTGCCAGCCCATGGTTGCATATTTAGAGCAATGATTCTT
The DNA here is from genome assembly GCA_027257055.1 of Cephalopachus bancanus. Taxonomy (NCBI): domain Eukaryota; kingdom Metazoa; phylum Chordata; class Mammalia; order Primates; family Tarsiidae; genus Cephalopachus; species Cephalopachus bancanus. The sequence continues at coordinate 989,289 of JAPVLO010000344.1, read as the reverse complement.
CCCGAATAATGGAATAATTCACTTGCTAATGATGACTTTTAGAAGAAGAATTATTCACATAAGCTAAGCTCTTAAATTGTCCTTTTTGCAAGTTTTTGAATATTCTACAAGACCCAATAGTATATATGTGTGTTTATGACAGAGGACCCTCCCGAAAAAAGGCACTTATTTATTAAAAATGCTGTATTTATTCTTACATGTTTAAACTTCGGTCACCTTCCAAGTGTTCTTAATTTGATGCAATACACCTATTCAGATGCTTTTTCCACCACTCAACACAGTTTATGAACATGTCCATTTTGATGCCTTTTCCAGTTGGCAAAACCGTTTCCCTTTGAGGACTTTTTTCATTGAGGGAAACAAAAAACTCACTAAGGTCAAGATCAGGAGACTAGGGAAGGTAAGGCACGGGGGTCATGCCATTTTTGGTCAAAAATTGCTGAGCACTCAGTGGATGTGGCAGGTGCACTCATAAATTACCCATCATGAAATGGGCAAACACATTGAAAGAATCTCAAAGAAAAACATTCATTGAAGCTGAACTCAGCCTCTCACAACAACACGGGGTGGTCCACTGATGCCAAGGGGTTCCTAGAACACATACCTAGGGGGGAAGCCTGTGCGACAAGGAGCCTGCCCTCCAAACGATAATTCCAATTTGGGGGGGGTCCCCCTTCATATGTGAGAAAAAATAAATAAATATGTAAGAATGCTGAACCAGAAAATCCAACAGAAGATAAGAAAGAAAATAGGTGAGGAATAAACAGACAAGTGTTTTTTCAGGGCGCTGCAACCTGCCATCAAACACAGCGAAAAATGAGCTCCAAACAAGCTGGCTCAGTTGGCAGAAAGAAACCAAGACACTTGTACATCTTCCATATGTTCTAGCAAGTGATTTATTGAAGAAAGCAAAGTATGATTGAAAGGCAGACATAAAACAAATTTAGGCAACAACTGGGTGAAGGCAGTCACCAGGTGCTCATGAAAGAGAAAGTTAGAACGATCAAGATTAAAAAAAAAAAGAACAAGCTATCCACCTCTCATCCAGGGATTTTCTGTTAAAACTCAATCTTAACATAAATCTTGAAGCTTGCAGTGCACTGAAAATGTAAAATTCATGAAAATATTTGAGGGATGTCACGCTCCCTGAAAGATGTCATCCAGTTTCCACAAGGCTTGTCTCTACTCATGGCTTTTGGAATGTTCTGCTATGTGACTATGACTGTGGCAGCCAGTGTCCCCTGGGATCAGGGAGAGATTTTCCTTATTGTGCCAAAGATTTGACTTTCAAATGCACTCTGCTTCATATTAGTTTCTCTTGTAGGGAAGTTATGATGCTCCAACATAGCTTTACCCTTGAGTTTATAGATAAGTTCCCTCGAAGGCAAGAAATATCCTAAAGAACAGCCAGGATTCTAAAACAGAAAGAAGAATATTGTGAACTGCTAACAGGTGGTTATACCATGAGGCAAAACAGGTGACTGTTTAGGGCCGTGCAAGTATAAGCTGACACTTCCAGATGATGCCGTCAGTGGCTAAAGCGAATAACGAGAGAGCTAGAATTAACTGAGTGCCTATGTAAAGAATATAATTTCAAGTGTGCTGGAAATATAACCTTGCCTTTTTAAAAAATAACAGTTAATTTCCACTTAGAGTTTCAATTCTGAAGGCTGGGGGGAGGGCATTAAAACATAATTTCCATCAGCCAGAGAGATTGCTTTTCTTAGTAAATCTAAGCTCCTGTTGCCTGAGCCAAGGAGGTCGAGGTTGCGGTGAGCCATGATTGTGCCACTGCACTCCAGCCTGGGTGACAAAGTGAGACCACAACTGAAAACAAAAACAAAACAAGAAGTTCCTGAGGGCATCCTTGGGTGGAGGGAATAAGAAGCTCCAAACTATCCAGAGAGTTCTGCAATCCCCACCTCCCCCGACAATCAGGTTGGGATGTGGCCCAGGTTGAGAGGGTCCCCCACGGTTACCCACCGATGTCTAAATTCTTTTGGTTTCCCCCTTCACTCCTACCCTTCAATCTTCCCCCGTCTCTGCCCAAGTTTTTTTATCTGGTGTTTGATGAGGAGAGAAGCGAGATGTTGATTCGAAACTTATTTGTGACAAATCACACGGTCTTCCAAGTTTTCTGTCTTGTATTAACCTCCATGCTTCTGAAATGCAAAAGCCAAAGATCTGGTTCTTTGATATCTGCATACTGTTCGATCAGCCCTTCTGGGAAAAAAAAAACAACAACTTGGTTTTGTGCAGCCTAAACTGAGAAAGGTTTTACATTTTTAAATGGTTGAAAGTTTTAAAAAAGAATATTTCATGGTGCCCAGAAATTATGTGAAATTCAAATTTCAGCGTCCAAAAATAAAATCATACTGGAACACAGCTACGCCCATTCATTTCCATATGGTCTATGGCTGTTATCATGCTGCAGACACAGAGTTGAGTAGCTGAGACTGAAACCCTACGTTCTGCAAAGCCTAAAATATTTGCCATTTGGCCCTGGAATAAAACGTTTGCCTAGACCCTGGTCTAGCTTAATTAGAGAAATGAATCACCATCAATCCATTTACTTGAACTTGCCGCTGAGACTTTCTCTTATACTGTCACTGAGGTTGGACACCATTATGGACAAATAATAACAATAGCTAATGTTTCAAATATTGTTTGTGTAGACTAGATATTATAAAAATCAGTGGAGATTTTAAAAAGATTATTATTATTATTATTGCTATTATTATTATTTTGAGTTGGAGTCTAACCCCGTCTCCCAGGCTGGAGTGCAGGAACACACTCACGGCCACCGCAGCCTCGACCTGCTGGGCCCTGGCAATCCTTCCACCTCAGCCTTCCAAGGAGCCGGAACTACAGGTGTGCCCTGCCACACCCGGCTAATTTTTGATTTTTTTGTAGATACAAGGTCTTGCCAAGTTGCCCAGGCTGGTCTTGAACTCGCAGGCTCAGGCAATCCACTCGGCTCGGCCTCCCAAAGTGCTGGGATGGCAGGCTGGGCCAACGAGCCCAGTCTCAAAAAATGATTATAGCAGAGCCCTGCTCTCCTGGAGCTCATTGTTAAAGGATGGAGAAATGGAGGTGTAAACAGGTAAGTACACCTCCATTTCAGGTGGCAAACACCCCTGAAACGGCCCGCAGAAGCAGGCCTGGATGGCTGTTGGCTTAACTTCGGACTTGGGGTGCCGGAGACATAGTCCATGAAGACACCAACACGTAGCTACAGATGTAGGCCTGACCCTCTCAGGAGCTGGGGTTGCTCCAGGTTCTAGGCCACAGGTAGAGCTGAGACCTGGGAGTAGGTTAGAGGTGCAGCGGGGTGAGGAAAGACCTATGTTTAGGCAGTTGGTGGAAGAGAGGACTTACGAAGGAAGGCAGTCAGAGACACCGCAAGAGAGCTAAGACATTCCTGAAAACGGAAAGCCAAGAGGAGAGACACTTCCAAGGAGGAGGCGGTCGGCAGTGTCAAATGCCAGGACAGGATGGAGACTGCCGAGGCTTGCGGACTTCATCTTTCGGAAAGATGGTGGTGGCCTTGCAGGAGCTGATTTCGGCAGATGCAGTGACATCCCAGGCCACCCCCTTGTCCTTCGTCTGGGCCATTTACCATGTAGCTTTGCGCATCTTCCCGTTCTGATCTGGGTTTGCCCACGTGGCTACTTTGGGACAATGGGCCGTCGGTACCTGGGAAGCTAGAAGGAGATGAAGGGTCCCAGAGAGACTGGGCTCAGGCGCTCCTGTCCTCTGCCAGTGCTGTAAGAAGGACACGCCAGGCTAGCCCGCTGTTCCCAGACGGAGGACTCAGACGCATGTAGGGGAGAGTCTGGGCTCAGGCGGAAGAGTGAGCCAGCTGGCCTGCAAATGTATGCCCACTCCCGGCTGAGTTCAGCCTAGACCAGCCAGACCCCACGGACAACTGGGGAGTGACTTTGTTTACCTATATGATATCTAAAATACTCTTTGGGGATGCAGTAAGGTGACCTCTCTGCTACTATACACGTATTCCTCATGAGGGAGGTTTGCTGTGTTGTTTTCTGGTATGATGCTCCTTTGAGGTCCCAAGGCAGAGCCCACCTTGTGTATGTGTGTGCACAGGCATGCACCCTTGTACCATTTCCCTCTGAGATCCCTCCCTATCTCTTTCTTTCCTCTCTCCCCCGTGTTCAAAAAGAATATATATATATATTTATATTTATATTTATATATATTCCTTTTATGAAGTTTTCAGAATCAAAATGGAGTCAATTGCATTAAAAACAAACAAACAAATAAACAAAAACAACAACGCCAGCAACAGAAAGAGACCTCTGATGAACACAGCTGGGAAGGCTGAGGAGAGGGTTCTCATGCGTGCCTGACAGCAAGACATCACAAAAGCCTGCAAGAGCTACTACCTTCACAAAGGCCATCCCGACATTACACAAAACATGCTTCTGCGAGGACGTCTGCCCAGACTGATGTCACCCTTGTTATTGACCTTTGTAGCTAAGGATAATCATCTCAGAACAAATACGTCATCCTCCTCATTTTTCCTGCAAAACCTTTGCCTTCCTTTGCTTCCCTGAAGACACACACGGTTCCCGACAGCACACAGATTCCCATCACAATGCCCTGTTCCCGAACACACATCACATCCTTTTAGGAAGCCTCTCTCTGCTGTTTATGTTGGCACCTTAGGAGGGTAGACATGCTCGGTCTCATCATCCATATGAAATAATTGTTCTGAGACTCAGTTGGTGCTAGGAAGACAGGATTTAAATGGAGAAGAGCCCTGTCTCTCTAGGGAAGCTACTGTCTTGATCCCAGAGTCTAGGAGAGCAGATATACAGAGGGCATGCCTTCCTGTGATTGCTAAGATGATGTCTATCACATGGAAGACAACCTTAAACCAGACTGGAGAGCCTGCCACCATCGGGAAGCTAGTTATATTTTGTAACGCAGATTACATAGTAGCTGGCTTTTCTCTGAGATACTTATCTTCTTCCTCTCATCTCTCTCTCCCCCACCCCCTTTCTTTCTAATATAGATGGGGTCTTGCTAAGTTGCCCAGGCTGGAGTGTAGTGTCTATTCCCAGACACAATCATAGCGCACTACAGCCTCGAACTCCTGGGTTCGGGCAGTCCTCCTGCCTCAGTTTCTCAGGTAGCTGGACTATAGGTGCATGCCACCCTGCCTGGTTGAAATGTTGACTTTCATCTTGCTATCTCTGACCATTGACTAAAATCTTTACAAGTTCCAACCTGGTCTCAGCTACAGTACCGGGGAATTCACGAAGAGGCTGAGGTAAATGAGGCGAGGGTAAAATGTTTGCAATGTTCTCCACAATGCAGGCTCATCTCCAGGGACTTGGAACCATCTGGCCGTAGATAGATACAGTCACACATCACTTAACGACAGGGGTACATGCAGAGAAATGCGTCACTAGGCAATTTTGTCTTTGTGCAAACATCATAGGGTGTTCTCACACAAGCCTAGATGGTCTAGCCTCCGACACACCTAGGCTAAATGGGGTAGCTTGTTGCTCCCAGGCTACAAAACTGTGTGGTGTGTGGCTGTCCTGAGTACTGTAGACAACAACCGCAACATAATGCTAAGTATTTGTGTGTCTAAACATAGGAAAGGTACAGGGCAGATACAGGATTATAACCTTACGGAACCACCGTGGTATAGGCTGATTGCCACTCCGAGACATCTCGGGAGGTGCATGACTGTGATCTGCAATGTCGGCCTGGCAGGGATGCAGGAAGGACTGGCTGGTCCCCTTGGTTACCTCACAGTCTGTGTGCACCTTAGCTTAAGGGGCTGAGAAGCACTCTCAATACCCTGATTTTCAGACAGGTTCTTTACCACTACCACCCTTGCCACATGCCTTCCTTGGAGGCCAGAGAGGAACAATCCTAGCCTGCATTTACTGAACGTTGTCCCTATTCTGGGCTCTGGGCTGGCTTATTCCCATATTACTGGTGAGAATGAAGCACAGGGAAGGTAAGCATGCTCAAGACGGCAGAACCAGAAAGCAGCGAGGCAGGCTTCGAACTCCAGCCGGTGCTCTTGCTTGCAAGGCGTCCTGCCACCTTGAAGTCAAGACCCACCCTCCAGTGAATCTGATGGCGGCAGCCCCACCACAGAGCCCAGGAAAAGTTGTCATGCTTGGTAGCCGCCCATGCTTCTCCACCCTGACTTTCCTGGCTCCCTACAAGGAGATAAAGACAACAGACACTTTATGCATGACCCAGTGAACGTTATGCGGGATGCTGCTGGCTTGACCGGGGTCATCTGGGTAGACGTGGTAATCCACCTTTCCTCTGTGGGTGGCTGATTTCAGAGCAGCCAGGTGGAAGACATGGAACATGGTATTGGATTGACACCTGCTGTTTCCATTGTCTGAATATTCACTGGGTGCCAAATAAATGCAGGTGTAGAGTCTGCAAGGCACACGTGGTTACTGGCTGTGAAAGTTCAGGAACGTCAGGCTTGGCCTCTTTCGAATTCAACTTCCTCACTTGTGTGCTGGAGCTAATACTGCCTCCCATGAAGGACTGGTGTGAAATTTACACAAGACAACAAGTACCCTCTCAGCTCCTTTATCCGCTGCTTCTGATAAAGAGTTTTGGAAGTGAGCTCGAGTTACCTCCGAGTTACCTCCAAGTTACCGAGTCTCATAGTGGTGTAGGCAGCACCAGCAGGGGGGAGCAGAGAACTAGGCTTTCAACCAGAAAACAGTTTCTGAAAACGTATTCAGAGACATCGATGATATAATTCCTTTCTCTTTTCCAAACATTCCTATAGTGGATTACATCCTCCAGTTAAGGGGGTTTAGTACTCTAGGGATTGTTCTATGACCGTGATGCTTACAAAGGGCTCTCAGTGTCCCATTAGAGGAAATCCCGTTAACTCAAAAGCAAGACCTGACAATTTCCTTTGGGCTGTTTTGAAATCTCCCTAAATTCCATACACGCAAAAGGAATTGGGCAGGATCTTCACTTGGCTATTGATCAATGATGTAGAACGTGGATCCCATCCAGCGGAGACCCCAACACCCATAAAGTTCACATTTGAGCAAACAAGGGTAAACAGACAGGTTGACAACAGGAACTTATTTTTTACAAGCAATCTTTAGGGTATGTCTTGAAATCAGAGTAGGCTTACCCCATCTTCTTGACTCTTCAAAAACATATTACCTTATGGCAAAATTGATATTCAGAATGATAAGTCTGAAATCGTAGAAGGCTTCGGAGTCATGCTAGTCATGAGAGAAATCTAAATTATGTCTCATATATGTTTTAGTGTTAAATACATATCATTTTATTGAACTCCCTATTAACTGGTCATCCATAGCTGATCTATAACTCTTTTTTTTTTTTTTGAGTTGAAGTCTCACTCTGTCGCCCAGACTGGAGTGCAGTGGCCGCTTCTGGCCACCACAGCCTCGACCTGCTGGGCTCCGGCGATCCTTCCGCCTCAGCCTTCCAAGTAGCCGGAACTACAGGCGTGCGCTACCACGCCCGGCTGATTTTTTGATTTATTGTAGAGATGAGGTCTCGCTGCCCAGGCGGGTCTCGAACCCGGGGGCTCAGGCAATCCACTCACCTCAGCCTCCCAAAGGCGTGGGATTACAGGCTGAGCCACCGAGCCCGGCTCTATAACTCTTAGTTAAGCAAAGCCAGAAACTATTTCTTCATTATTTGGACTTAATGACAGTTTATTGTACTTAAAAATAATCAAATGGCATTTCTTTTCAAATACACCAAAATTGGAACTTTTTTCTAAGTCAGACTAAGTGTCCCTCCATAGCTGAAATTAGTAAGTTTTTATTTCATTGTTCCCAGGTGCTATTATTATGTGATGTGATTTTCATGAACCTGGTAGCTAGGCCTCTCCTAAGACATCTGATGATTTACCCTTGGTGTTTAAGGCGGTTAGTTCGTTGGTCTAGACATTCACTTTTTAATGCTTACTTTTGCTCAGATTGTCATCTTCAAGCTCATCTAAGACTCAGGCCTATAGCTGTAATAAATCTTACACTTGGAATTGTACATTTTTGACTTAGAAAGAGATGCCCATAAATCTAAGTTCTCCTTTTCTGAACAATTTTTATTAAATCTGGATGCCTGTCAAACATAGACTTCTTAAATTTTAGGCTGAGTGTGCCTGTAACCCCAGCACTTTAGGAAGCTAAGGCAGGAGGATCACTTAAGCCCAGACAGGAGTTTGAAACCAGCCTGGGTAATAGTGAGACTCTCGCTACAAAAAACTTTTTTTTTTTTTTTTTAATTAGTCAAGCATGATGGCATGTGCCTGTGGTCCCAGTGACTCAGGAGGCTGAGGCAGGAGGATCATCTCTTGAGCCAGGATCCTATGATCATGCCACTGCACTCCAGCCTGGGCAACAGAGTGAGACTGTTGGAAAACAGACAGACAGACAGATAGATAGATAGATAGAGAGAGATACAACTTAAATGTTACATCCACGATCATTGATATACATTTCACCCTAAGAGACACTGAAACACAACGAGCTAAATAGATTCCACATAGCCAAAGATTTGTCATCATAGCAATATACAAAAGGCAACAAGATCTTTTCAGGACACAGCTCTGTTTGGAAGCATACAGTAATCATCAGTAAAACTGAAATGATGTTAACATCACATAAATAATCAGATAAAAAACATGTAAAATGTATCACTGTAAGTTCCAAACATTCCTATAGTTTATTGCACCCTCCTATTGACATCAAATAAATATCGTATTCTTAGTACTGACAGTTGACATCTTTTAAAGTATTCACTCACAAGCTAAAGAGTAATGAAAGTTAAGCTTACATTCCAAGTTCGGTTTGTTGCAGCCTTGTATCTCATTTCACAGGAAACTCTTTCAATTGTTGTTTGACTGTTCCAATAAATTACAGTCTTGGGCACTGTAGCATTTACGTTCTCAGCCCTGGAAATGATGGATGCAGAAGGTATCACTAGGAAAAAAAGCAAAAACCCTACCAGTTTAAAACTTGCCTATGGAGAAATTGGTATCTTTTTATCGACATATAGCCATGTTACAACTCAAAGTACAAACAAACAAACAAAAAAAACCCCAAACCAATTTCATGATCTAATTAGTAATTAATGACTTCTTCTTGTTTCTAATCTATTATATAGGCAAGAACTACTGTTATTGAGGAAAATTCTATTCAGCCCAGTCTCCATTTTTTGAAAACTGAACTCGAATAGTTCTGTCTTTTCCCTACCTCCCACTCCCTTACAATCCTAACTAATAAAATTCTGGAGTCTGGCCTTGTTAACATAAGAGTATAAAAAAGAGATAAAGAAGATATTTCCTCTTCCCTGCATCTGTTCAGAGAGATAGGATGTTTTGCATCCAAATTTAATTCAGAGAATCTGATTTGATGAGGTGTTAAATTGAGCCGGGAGGCTGAAGCAGGAGGATCACTTGAGCTCAGAAGTTCAAGGCTGCAGTAAGCTATGATTGTGACACTGCACAGAAGCCTACATAACAGAGACCCTGTCTCTAAGGAGAGGAAAAAAAAGATGTTAAATTCACAAAAATATTCTTCTTCCCTTGTGTAATAGGAACTTCTGTTCTTGAAAGTGTGACTTGAGCAAAGTAGGTCTCATAAGACTCCAAGACTTTATCAATTGTTGCCATGCTCTGTGATAATAACCTTCCAAAGGGAACTGAAATTCTGATTGGTTATCTGATTATCTTGTTGTAATAGGAGAAATGCTATAACTGAAATCTCTATATTTCTAAACTGTGTAAATACTTACTAAGTTTGTTCTGTCTGAACAGAATAGAATTATTGGAACTTTCTATCATTCCCCTATGCATGATGGAACAATGAAAACCTATAATTTTGCTAGATGTATTACTTGACAAATAACCCAAGGGCCTTTATGAATTTTTTTCTTTCTTTCTTTCTTTTTTGAACTGGTGTCTCACTCCATCGCCCAGGCTGGAGTGCAGTGGCACACTCACGGCGACCCCAGCCTCAACCTGCTGGGCTCCGGCGATCCTTCTGCCTCAGTCTTCCAAGTAGCTGGAACGACAGGCGTGCACTACCATGCCAGGCTAATTTTTGATTTATTGTAGAGACGAGGTCTCACCAAGTTGTCTGGGCTGGTCTCAAATCTGTGGGCATAGGCAATCCACTCACCTCGGTCTCCCATAATGCTGGGATTACAGGCTGATCCACCGAGCCCGGCCTATGAATGTTTTTAGAGACCATTGTTAATATTCTAGTTTCTTTTCATTTATTCTTTTTTTTTTTTTGAACTGAGATCTCACTCTATCACCAGCCTGGAATGCAGTGGCACAATCATGGCTCGCTGCTTCCTTGAACTCCTGGGCTCAAATAATCCTTCCCTCTCAGCATCCTGAGGAGCTGGGACTACAAGTGTGCACCACCACATCCAGTTTTTTTTTCTTTCTGTAGAGACGAGGTTTCACTAAGTTGCCTAGGCTGGCCTTGAACTTCTGAGTTCAAATGATCTTCTGGCTTCAGTCTCCCAAAGTGCTGAGATAACAGGCCTAAGACTCTGCACTTGGCCTCTTCATGTATTGAGTTTATAAAGCATCCTTTGAGAAGATTATTCATTTGCTACCAATGACTATTAATTAAAATTATGTGCACTGGTAGGTGATTTACAGAAAAATATAAAAATTACAGTTTTTCTCTCTAGTAGTATAGTCTTATAATAAAACTCTTAGGCTACACCTAGCATAGAATAAAAGTAATAGCAGCATAATTAATTTAATTAAGGAGCTTAGTGTACTTAACTTTTATCATCTGAATTCCATACATAATTTCCTTCTGCTACTTCAAACTTCTTTTAGTAAGAATAAGAATTGGGAGGCCAGGTACAGTGGCGCATGCCTGTAATCCTAGCACTTTGGGAGGCCAAGGTAGAAGGATCACTCAGACGAGGAGTTTGAGACCAGCCTGGGCAATACAGTGAGACCCTGTCTCTAAAAAAATAAATATATTAATAAATAAAGTTACAGATTACATTAACAAAAGTATGTATTATATGCTGTAAGTCTAAAAAGGCAGGGTTTATAAATAGCTAAAGCAAAAGCTGTTAATGTGTTAAATCTGGCTGGTGAACGTGGGGATGTCTAGCTAATTCTCTGCAATTTTCTATGTATTTTATAAAACTTTTCAAAATTAAAAAAAAACTTACATAAGTCCCCAAAGAGTATGTAGAAGTCTAATTCTCTAGTATGCTGTGCTTCTCACAGCATAAGACCCAACACACTTTGCTTAACCCTTGTTTCTCCCTGCCTTCCCTGGCGGATTGTAAGTCATTTTATGGCAGGAGTCTCATCCCTTAGAACAATGCTTGGGACATAAAAAGTTCCCAATGCACGTTTGTAAAAACAAGGACACCACGTAGAAATAAGATGAGCGAGTTATACAGCAAAATGGTGGCAGGAATGCTCCTCCCTGAGTTGTCCTGGGCCAGTAGAATTGTAGGTCATTTCTGTTTTCTGAATTATGGTGTGCAGGCACTTGAGGGGACTCCTTTCAAATCTAGACTCCATTGGACTAGGTCAGCACCAATCAGCTGCTCATCATGACAGACCTTCTGGGCTTCCTCATTCTTTACCTATGTCATCCAGGTGGATTTGCATCTGTTCTGACTCTTCCATGCCTAAGGCATTCGTGGCTTGCACCCAGACCAAATACTTCTTGCCGCCTCGTAATGAGTCCATGGAGATGTTGATATAGCTTGAGGTAAGGTACTGTTGTTCTTCCTCTGTCTCTAAACTTAAAAAAAAAAAGAAGAAGAAGAAGAAGAAGAATCTCAAATTATATTTAGTTTGAGTTAATTATCCCAGAATTTTAAAAATTCTATCTTTTTTAGCCTGCTTTCAGACATGCAACTTTTAACTGAGACATGGATCAAATTTGATTAGATTTTCAGGATTTTAAAAAACAAATTCCACTTGGGGAGGCCACAGCAGGACTCTGGGGGGCCTCCATGAAAAAAAACAGCCTATTTCTAAACCCTACCCCTAAATAACCACACAATATTGTTAGTGGGTCATGGTTGGAGGCAGGTGGGAGGGGAGCACTGAAGGATGCGTCTTCTCTCTGCTGGTTTCTGTAAAGAGACTGTCTTTAAACTTCCTGTATATGATACATATATATATAATGCATATATGCAGTATAGATAAAATACACACATACACATATGTCTACATATATATGCATATCCATGTTCATATATATTGTTTTGCAACTGTGTTCATATAAAACAAATATATTAATCTATATTAAAACATGTTCTTTAAAATGACTGATGGTACTGGGAGACTATGGGGGGGAGGGGGATGGGATTAACAGTAGCCAATATCTGTCGGGGGATGGGAAAACACCTCTTATCAACAGGGTGCCTGAATGAAACGTAATTGTACACCTAACCCTTAACTGTACCCCACAAAACCATAATAAAAAATACTGATTAATTAAAAAAAACACAAAAAATGTTCTTTAAACCTAACAGTCTGTTTTTATCTCCTGATTTTAAATAAAATTAAACATTTTCATGGACTCCTAAAAGTATTGTGGGCCCTAGCCACCATGCCTCCTGTGCCTGTCGGACATGGACACAGTTTGAAATAAATGAGCAGTCTGGAAAGGAATGCTGCATTTGGGGTCAGTGCAAAAATTCTGAAGCCAACAGTTCCCTCTGGGTGCAGGGGAAGGAGTAGGAAAGGCCAACCTCCTGGGCAGAAACAGCTAGCATGTTCTAAAACACAGGAATGAGATGGCATGACATTTCTGAGAACGTTCAACAAGTGTAGTACTCCAGAGCATGAAAATGCGCGAGGTCACTAGGAGTGGAGCAGCCAGGTTGAAAGCCCACCCAAGAGCCGCTGATGGAGTGGGATTTTCCAGGTAAGTGGCAGAAAGAGAGTGCATGCACTCTTTTCTCCCTGTGTTAAGGGTCCCTGGGGCTGTGTGGCACCTTGATGGAGGGTAGATTGATGGAATGAGGGTGGTGGTAGGAGAAGAGTGAAAGGCTATAAAATAATCCAGCATTGGGCTGGGCTCGGTGGTTCAGGCTGTAATCCCAGCACTTTGGGAGGCCGAGGTGAGTGGATTGCCTGAGACTGTGAGTTCGAGACCAGTCTGGAACTGGCTGGACTTGAAGACTAACTTGATGAAAGGAAAGGGAGTCATTTACTGCTGAAAATGATGGAGAAGATCGGGGAACTACAGGGTGCTCCCACACCCGGCTAATTTTTTTTATTTATTGTAGAGATGAAGTCTTGTCATGTTGCCCAGGCTGGTATCGAACCTGCTGGCTCAGGCAAAGTGCTGGGATGACAAGCTGAACCACCGAGTCCAGCCTATTCTTATTTTTTTTTTTTTTGAGTTGGAGTCTCACTCTGTCGCCCAGACTGGAGTGCAGTGGCCGCTCCCGGCCACCACAGCCTCGACCTGCTGGGCTCCGGCGATCCTTCCGCCTCAGCCTTCCGAGTAGCCGGAATTACAGGCATGTGCTACCACGCCCGGCTGATTTTTTGATTTATTGTAGAGATGAGGTCTCGCTGCCCAGGCGGGTCTCGAACCCGCGGGCTCAGGCAATCCACTCATCTCAGCCTCCCAAAGGCGCGGGATTACAGGCTGAGCCACCGAGCCCGGCTTATTCTTATTTTTAACAAATAAAAATACTTCCCAGGTTTGCATTTCGTCCTGGATCAGGGGTCACGTCCATCTTGTTTCTGCTGCCCCAATTATGGTGTTTGTGCTGCGGAGGCAAACTCCGACCTAATTTCTTCATCTAATCCCATCAACTGCCCTCTGTCCCAGGTGACCGCCTTATAGGATTTGTGGAGAAGATAGAGCTTAAAAATTACTGTCATTTTATCCCTAGGGGCCCACCGGGTCCTGTCACCGTGTCTATTCAGCACCTCCCGAGTTTCGCCAGCCTCACAGTGTCCCACCAGGATTGTACTCTGCCGGCCACTCACAGCTTGTGGAATCCAAGGAACATGCTTGCCGGGATGAGAACAGAGGAACCAGCCTCATGCTACCAAGCCGTGGACATATTTATGAGTCAAAATACTACAGAAATGATACATATACATATATCTAAAAACTTATTGCTACTAGCAGAGGAGGACAGTCTCAGCAAGTGGTCAAGGCATCCCTCCAAGGTTGACAGTCACCGAGCGCATGTGTGTTGGGGGCCTCTTGTTCAGCTCAGGTTTTTAAGTTCCAGTGCATTTTTCTGTGTAGCCTTCTTCCTCACACTAGCCATGAGAGCAATATGAACACCATGAGGGGACAAGAAGGACATGTCATGGTAACAGACAGCACAAGGGTTGGGTTTTAGAGACAGACCTAGGTTCAAATCCCAGCTCTGCCCCTTGATATGTCGTAGGACTTGGCAAGTTACTTAACCTCTCTATACGTCAGTGTATTCATCTGCAGACTGGAAATGATAGGATGGTGTTATCATGAGTAAATGAGATGAGAAAGCAAGGAACAGATGGTTCCACACATAATAAAGGACTCATCAAACAAACAATGACTATGATTTAAAGGGTATCTGTGCCAGTATGGTAGTTCATGTCTGTCATCCCAGCACTTGGGAGACAGAGGTCAGAGGATTGCCTGAGTCCAGGGGTTCAAGACCAGTCTGGGCAATTTGGTGAGACCTCGTCTCTACAAAAAATCGCCCAGGTGTAGTAGTGCATGCCTGTAGTTCCAACAACTCAGGAGACTGAGGCAGAAGGATCACGTAAGTCCGACAGGTCGAGGCTGTGGTGAGCTGTGACCGTGCCACTGCACTCCAGCCTGGGTGACAGAGTGAGACTCCAGCTCAAAAAAAAGAGAAACTTTTAAAATTGCTGTATTTCAACCAGCAAAATATCTTTTATATATTGCTTGTATCTACAGTTAAACTGCGCCATCAAATTGAGATGCTTACATAGGTGCCTTACGTTCGTTCTGAAATAAGATGGGAAATAGATACATTAACAGATAACTTGTTACGAGGTATGTCAACCTCACGCAAAATTAGAATTCAAATATGAAAACAAGAAAATGACTACTACGTGTACGTGGTAAGTAGGACATCTTTGAATATTTTCCAGTTAGAGAAAACCACATTACATGTTCTTAATTGGTTTGTGGCTGATTCTTTTACCACACATATTGAGACCACCAAGTTAAAATGGAAACATATTCTCAAACTGACATAACCATAGTTACTAGGTAATTTAATTCTGCTTTTAAAGTCTCCCCATATTAGCACCTAGACCACAAAGCACTACTTTAGTTGAAGAGTCCAATAAGAATGACTGACTACACCTTGGGGCTTTTTCTACATAGAACTTGTGCTTTTGTGATAGAATAAGAACTATTTGGTCTGCTAAGGTCCTGACACACAGCTCCTAAAACGCTTGGCATCTCAAAAGTGCTCATGAGATGGCTGACGGCTGGCACTCCTGGACAGCCTCAGAAGGGGCACAGGTCACCAAGGGATTCCACCGTGAGAGGACAGGGCTGAGTTCTCAGTCCCCTCCCAAGCCCCCACCCTGCCATCTCCTCCATCTCCCAGGAAGGGACAGGGGCTGAAGGTCGAACAGGTCACCAGTGACCAATGACATCTGAGCACATGGAGATACTTGTAGGTGTATACTGCAAGCTTTGCCCTCTGCATTCTTTCCATCTGGCTGTTCACCTGTATCTTTTTTTTTTTCTTCCCTTTTTCTTTTAGAGACAGGGTCTTGCTATGCTTCCCAGGCTAGTCTCAGACTCCTGAGTGCAAGGAATCCTCTCGTCTCAGCCGTCCAAAGTACTAGGATTACCGTGCCTAACCCATCTGTATCTTTTGTAATATTATATTATTAATTGTAATAAGTGGGTATACAGAATCAAAGTGTTTCCCTGAGTTCTGTGAGCCACTCGAGCAAATTAATCAAACTGAGAATTGGGTCAAGGAAGCTGTGATTTTTAGCCTGTTGGGCAGAAGCACAGGTTGTGGTCTGAACCTTGCAGTTGACATTTGAAGTGGGGGCAGTCTCGTTGGACTGAGCCTTTATTTATTTTTATTTTTATTTTTTTGAGTTGGAGTCTCACTCTGTTGCCCAGACTGGAGTGCAGTGGCCACTCCTGGCCACCGCAGCCTCGACCTACTGGGCTCCGGAGATCCTTCTGCCTCAGCCTTGCAAGTAGCTGGAACTACAGGCACGCACTACCACTCCCGGCTCATGTTTCTGATTTATTGTAGAGATGAGGTCTCGCCAAGTTGCCCAGGTGGGTCTCGAGCCCACAGGCTCAGGCAATCCACTCACCTAAAAGCGTGGGATCTGATGCCGTCTCCAGGTGGACAGCGTCAGAACGGAATTAAACTAGAGGCCACCCAGCCGGTGTCTGCCGGAGAACGGGCCGGTGTGTGGGAAGCCCCCACGTGTCAGAAGTTATGTTAAGAGCAGAAGCAGGAAAAACACTTTAGCTTTTGTCTATATCTCTTACAAAACTGCATTACAGGGCTTTTAAATGTCTTGTTTCTATTTCTCTTTTTCATGGGCTAATACGTCACAGGTTATTTCTGAAGGGAGTCAGCCTAATTTATATTTTTCTCATGTTCTCTGAGAAGCCACAGATTTTCAATAAACACTGCTGACTTATGATGATAGTGGAAAATAGTGACTTTCTTGTATTTAATCACTCATTCAACAAACATTTATTTAACACTGACTACGTCCCAAGCATATCTTTAGACATCGGGGCTACAGTGAACAAAACAGAACAGTCCCAACCCTCATGGAGCACACATTCTGGTGGAAACAAATAAATATATAATATGTCCTGGGGTGATAAACGTTCTGAAGAAAAAGAAAAAGTAGAAAGGTCAGGAAGTTCTGGGAGTAGCGGTGGGGATTTTTTTGTAAGGGAGATGGAGGAAGGCCTATCTGAGAAGGTGACATCAGAGCAGCAAAGGGAGGAACAAACTCTGTGGCTTTCTGGAGGAAGTGCATTCCAGGTCACATACAAAGATACTGAGGCAAGATCGTGCCAGTAAGTTTCCAGGGGAGGGAGATGGAAAGGGATTCGGGATGAAATCCCAGAGTTTTGGAGGAGGGGGAGATTTAGAAGACTTGCGAGCCCACGGAGTCGCTGAAGAACTCTGGCTTTGATCTCTGAGTGGAAAGGAAAGGTTCCGAGCAGAGGGGTGACGTGGTCTAAGTGCTGTGGAAAGGATTCTCTGCCTACTTGTGAATAAGAGACCCTAAGGGCCAAAGGAGGTGGCCAGGGGACTAGGTAGAAAGTTCTTACACTAACCCAGGTTGAGAGATGATGTGGCTTGGGCCAGGGCTGCAGCGTAGGGGCCGAGGTCAGATTTATAAAGGTAAGTCCAAAAGGTGCTGCTGGTGACCTGGAGGAAGGGCACCAGGGAGGGAATTCAGGGGGTGTCACTGATTTCGACCTGAATGGTGCAGAGGACAGAGCTGCCCATGCCGCTTGGGCCACACAAGCCTGGGAGAGGAAACTGGGGGCTGTTCTGGAAACGTTCACCCTGAGATACATTTTGGATGTCTGTGAGGAAACTCTGAATGAGACGTTGGAAATGTGGCAGCTGCTGGTCAGGCGAGATGCTCAGACCGGAGGTGCACACTGGAGAGTTCTGTCCCACAAACTGGATAACATCCTGAGGTGATGAGTGCACGTCGAGGCGGTAAGAGGCCCCGGTGCGAACGTTGCAGACATCAGGATAGAAGCACTTTTGTCGGACCCAGACCAAACGGGGCAGGGAAGGGCCTGAGGAGAGGTGCTATGGTCTGAGATGAGAAGGTTTCCCAGGACTTCAAAACCGTTCCTGCATTTCCTGCTTCGATAAGGTTTATCACTAGACACAATTCAAGACTTCAGTAAATCAGATAAGTTCTCAGGAGAACACTCTGCCCAGTAGGGACATACCGGCCGTAGCCTGACAACTCTGGCTATGAGCCTCTGGAGACAATGACCCCTGTTTATTTTTCTTTAGATTAAAAAAAAGAAAAATTTATTTAAAAGTAAATTAGAGAGGGGAGAGAGAAAATTCACCTCCCCAAGGTGGGGGAGGGACCAAAGCCAGGAAGCATGGCAACAGCCATAGGTCAAAGAGCACATGGCCACACCAGAGTCTAAGCAGTTCATGCAAATCTCCTTTTGCTGATAAGAGCTCCCCTTATCCTTCCCTTGCCGAATGCACTGGTGGCTTGCCATTTTGTGAGTTCTGTATTATGACCCCTACTTATAGCTCCAAGCAAACCCAACATATTTGGACATAATTTTCGCTAGTGTCTTTTTTTTAGAGACTGGGGGGAAAAAATAATCCAGGAAGGTAGGGGGAGACACAAGGGGGTGGGGATGGATATCCTGGAAACTGAAAGAAGGAGAGAGCTATGCCCAATGCCCCGCTAGAAAAGATTTCTGAGAAGACAAGGACAGAATCCACCGTTCAATCTGGCAACAGAGGTGACACCACCGACTGTGATGATAGCTGTTTCTGTGAAGTAGGGAGGGTAAAAAGGTGACCGAGCTAGATTAAAGGGAGAAGAGAGGCCCAGCATGGTGTCTCAAGTTTGTAATCCCAACACTTGGGGAAGCCAAGGTGGGAGAATTGCTTGAGGCCAGGAGTTCAAGGTTATAGTGAGCCATGCTCGCACCACTGTGCGTTAGCCGGAGTGACTGAGCAAGACTTTAGAGAGAGAGAGCGAGAGAAGAGGGAAAGTCGAGACAGACAGTGCAGACAGCTCAGATATACGACTGCATACATCAGCACATTACTGAGTGAGGGTGGCTGTGGTATTTCTCATTGCTTCTGTTTTCTCAGTAAAGTAGGAAGCAGTTCATCGATAGGGAGCGGGGAGAGGAAGATATTGGAAACCCGAGATGAGAGAAAAAGAAATGAAATAATTACCTGGCTTGGTGTGGGGGAGTGACTTGGCTAGTGACGTGTGGTAAGACTACCAGATGGCTCTCTGGGCCCAAGGAGGTTAGTGGTGATGAATATAAAGTAATCTCAGTCAACAAGGCTGTGTTTGTCCCCAGCCACAGTGAGCTCTCTGGGTGAGCTCATGATCACCGGTGAGAAGATGAATTCTATAATGCATACTGCCAGTGAGTCCGAAAAGAAAAATATCACAGCCTTAAAAATAGCATTTGGGATCATATCTAAAAACTCTCCCTGGCTATTAGAAATATGCATGTGGAGAAGAAGATGTGGCAAAAATGAGCAGCTTTGTGAACTGGCAGGCTGGGCTGCTGATTTTATGGGGCTTGCGATGGTTTTTAATCCATTTACTCTCTTGGACTTCCACGGTGCCTGGAAACCCCAACATTGGTGTTATTCTAAAAAGTTTATGAGCTTGTGATACACAGAGATGGTGTCTATTTTTTTTTTAAATCTCTAGAGTGTCAACACAGTGCCAGGAAGCCATGAAATGCAAAACGAATGTTCACTAAGTTGACTTGAGTGGAGCAGAATGCAGGACCACCATTCCTGCGTTTTATTCAGGTTTATGGAGTCGAAGGCACCGTGCCAGACGTTACCAGTGTTTCCAAGATAAGGAAAAACAGACTTTTGTGAAGCCGCTGAGAATAGTGGGACAATGGTAGGTAGATGCTTACTAGCAGAGGCCTGAATTTTTTTTTCTGTCACCGCCCACTGACACATAGCTATACAGAAGACAGAAGAGGACATGCAAACAGCCATGCAGCTCTGTCTCAGGGGCTGCCACAAAGGAGCTGGGAAGGCAGGACGCTCTTGAGGGAACAAGACAGGACTCCTCTACTGACTTCAACCCAACGTCGCCCGATGGCCTGAGCTGCTGGGAAGGGAACTCGCTTTTCTGCCACTGGGGAAATAAGTGCATGGGCTGAGGTAAGAGACTCCTCTGTAGACACGAACTTACTGGAAAACAGAACCTGGTGAGCTGGAAGCCAAAATTTGAACGTGGTGATCTCTACCTCGTCACCAAGGTGGAAAATACTCCAACACTCCGGGATTTAGGAGGGCTGCTTTAAACCTGACACCACCCCAGCCACAACATTCATTATTATGTCAACTCTTTCCTGGAAGGAAAGACTTTTTTTGCAATTAGCGAAATTCACTTTCTCTTCTCTAATTTTTTTCAACTCCTCAGTTTGTGTTTAATTAAGTGTAAGACAAATAGATGTTTGTTTCTTTTTCCAAGTTGTCTTTGCTTACAGGAAGTGTCTTTGAATTGCTGGAAGAGAACATTCTTTTTTTCCCCCCCAGAGAGTGCTGAAGCAAGAGCACATTCATTTTGGTGCTAATTTCTTACATCCTTTGTGTCCTCTTTAAAATATGATAAAATCCCATTAATCTGGCCTCTATCAATTTAAAACTTGCTTAGGTTTGTCAGAGTTTGGCTATAGTGTACTACTAGATTTTAGGAAAGACAATAGAAAAATAATTTTTAAAGATATATATGACCTCATATTATTATTGTTATTTTATTTTTTTTTTTGGAGTTGGAGTCTCACTCTGTCACCCAGACTGGAGTGCAGTGGCCGCTCCCAGCCACCGCAGCCTCGACCTGCTGGGCTCCGGCGATCCTTCCGCCTCAGCCTTCCAAGTAGCCGGAATTACAGGCATGCGCTACCACTCCTGGCTGATTTTTTGATTTATTGTAGAGATGAGCTCTAGCTGCCCAGGCGGGTCTCGAACCCGCGGGCTCAGGCAATCCACTCTCCTCAGCCTCCCAAAGGTGCGGGATTACAGGCTGAGCCACCGAGCCTGGCATTATTGTTATTATTTAATAAGACTGTGAAGGAGAGATGCAGGAAATGTCTATTTCTGATTAATAACTAGAATAATCACTCAATAAATGTTTATTGACCACTTACTGTGTGTCAGTCTCCATTTTGGGCTCAATTGATACAGCAGTGAGCAAATCAAAAAAATTCTTGCCCACATTGAGCTTATATTCTAGCTTGAATGAATGAGTGCATTTAACATTAATTAGTATTTAGTATAATGTCTCTACAAAAATAATCAAAAAATTAGCATGGTGACACATGCCTATAGTACCAGCTACTCGGGAGGCTAAGGCAGAAGGATCACCTGACAAGGTTATATGGGAGATTAAATAAAGTAGTAGTTATAAAACTCTTGGCCCAGTGCTTGGCAAACAGTAGGGGTCCAGTAAATGCTTTTTGTTTTTAATAACTAGTCTGTAAAATTTTTGAGAATTACTAACAGGAAAAGTGTATTCAAATACACTAAAGAAGGCTTTGAAAAACTCAAGTAAATAAAACAAGAAACATGAATAAGGCACCAACTACCCCAGTGTGCCCACAGCTTTCTGGGTTTTAAAACTGAAAGTCCTGTGTCCTGGGTACCCCTTATGTATCAGAAAAGCCAAGAAAACTGATCAGCCTATATGGACACTACATTTAAGATCTGAGGGTCATTATTGACAATGGCTTCCGTGAATGCAGTGCTAACTCTAGACCTGGAGGGTGACGTACACTCTAAAAGCCAAATTCCTCTTCGTGAATTAGAGCAAACTTGTGCACAAGTTTCTATTTTCAGACCCACTTTAAAGATAAGGAAACAGCACCTTGAAGAGATTAGTAAGTTGTCTAAACTCTAGAAGGAAAACAGAGCTGAGATGTGAGCACACATTTAAAATTGTGCTGTGCTTACTCCCATGAGGTCCCACTGCCATGTACTTACCAATGAATAAAAAGTACAGAAAGATCGTGGCACACATTGCCCCACAGAGGGAAAATATTCATGGCCCTAAAAGGGCACTGGTGGGTTTGCGGATCTAAGTTGGAAGCTGGGAATAATCAGCTTACACGTTCACGTTTCAGACTGATTTCTCGGTGATCTGCTGAAGGCAGAACTCCGGCCAAACAGGAGCAGAATTGCTGATGTGAAATCCCTGAGGAAGGAACCTACCTCTTCACGTGCACCACATACTTTGTGTCTATGTAGGTGGGTTTCCCAGTATTCCAGGTACAAGTCATGTTGCCTGAATATTCATAAATGACACAGGTGACCTCGTCGGGAACATCTGGCGGATCTGCAATAAAACACACCCCTTAGGAGTTGCCATCAGAAACATGGAGTCCTTTACGAAGGAGTGAGCTGGTGAGCTGTCCACTGAATTTGGGAAGCCAGGCCATCAGCATTCACTGCCTTCCAGTCCCTCACCCCCTCTTACCTTACCTTGCCCACTTTGCCATCAAGCATCACTCCTCTCCTTCATTGGCTTGACTGTATTCTCTGCTACTTTGTGTATATGAACTTGGTCAAGTTCCTCCCATTCAAAAAAACAGAAAAGCCTCATCCTAAATTCTGTCTCCCTTCAGTTACTGTTGTGTCTTTCTCCTTTTCTTAACAGGTAAACATTTATTTATTTATTAAATTTTTTTGAGTCAGAGGCTCACTGTCTCCCAGGCTGATGGGCAATGACACTATCATGGCTCACCACAGCCTCAACCTCCTGGGTTCAGATGACCCTTCTGCCTCAGCCTCCCAAGTAGCTGGGACTACAGACACACACCACCACACCCAGCTAAATTTTCTTTTCTTTTTTTTTAGTTTTTGGAGACAAAGTCTTGCTATGTTGTCCAGGTTGGTCTCGAACTCCTGGTCTCAAGCGATCCTCCCGCCTCAGCCTCCCAAAGAGCTGGGATTACAGGCATGAGTCACACCCAGCCCATATAAACATTATTAAGGAGTCTATTACTTTTCATCTTCCATTGACTTTTGAACTCAAAGCAATCAGGGTCTGGCTCCCATAATTCCACCAAAACCCCTGTTGCTAAGGTCATCCATGACTTTCTGTTCAATACACTCTGTAATTTCTGTTGTCACTGAGCTTGACCTCTGTGGCACCCAACATTTCACTCCCTGCCTCCTTGAAAGCTCTCTGTGTTCTGGTGCTTGTGGAAGGATTTGTCAACAGTTTTCTTCTACTACTTTGGCAAACTCTCTTCTCTGACATGCATTCCACTACTCACTTTAAAAGTTCATTGTTCATGCATGCAATGGAATATTATTCAGCCTCAAAAAAGGAAGGACATTTTGACACATGCTACGACATGGATGAAACTTGAAGAGGCTATACTAAGAGAAGTAGCCAGACACAGAAGGCCAAATGCTGCATGGTTTCTGCTTACATGAGGTATCCAGAATCATCAGACTCCTAGAGACAGAAAGCAAAATGGCAGGGGCCTCTCTAGGGAAAGTGCACATGACTCAGGATGGACTGATCAGAATTCTCCAAGGGACTTTTTCTGCAGTCATTCTAGATAGGCAAGTTCTTCCCCCCCTGCCCCCGAAACTACTATCTCTGAGTAGAATGTGAGCTGAGGTGCTGGTAGCCATCTTACTGTCATAGTGAAAACAGTCTTTTCCACAGTCTTTAGTCTGTTAAAGAGTGAAGTCAACACAGGGGAAAACAAAACCCAAGAGACAGGAAAAGGTGAGAGAGTTCTGATAATACTTTTGAGTCCTTGGGGCCTCTAAAGCTCATGCAACCCCAACAACTATAGAATGGCACCTGGGATTTTCGTTTATGTCATCTAATAATGAATAACCAAGATTGAGTTTGAAAAAATAAGTATGGAAACACTGAGTGCTTATCAAATCTACTTTCCAGGGGTGGCTCTCTCAGCTTGTCCCTACATGTGAAACACTGCCTGGGTCATTGACAACCCAGATACTGACAGGAGACATGGAGGAACAAGGGCTCATAAATACTAAAAACACCGGCATTGACACACCTTAAGTTGCATCCAAAGATGCATCTTCAATGCACATATGCTCTTTTACTTTACCTGCAAATTGCCCACCAAGGATATTACTCGTAAAATAATAAACAGATATATTAAAAATGTCATCCTCATTGAAAACTAAAGCGGTAATAGATGTCACCTAAAGCTATCAAATTACCACTCCAGCCTGAGTGACAGAATGAAGCCCTGTGTCAAAAAAAAAACAAACAGGCCATTGCCTTACTAGACCCTGGCGTGGCCATGTGCTCTTTGAGCTATGGCCACCGCCCCTACCTTGGAGAGGTGACTCTCCTCTTTCTTTTGATCTTTCTAATTTACTTTCTAAATAAATTATATTTTCTAATCTAAAAAATAAAAAAATATAAAAAACAAAAAATAAGCATTTTTTAAAAACCTATCAAATTCGCAAGGATTTTGAAAAACGGTCATACACGGTGTTGGAATGGATTCATGGAAATCCTCTAACCCACTTCTGGAGAAAGTACAACTGGGTACAACCTTTATGGAGAGCACCGTATTCATCACAATCTTTAAAAGTAGGAGTGGTACCTTGAAACCTAGCAATTTTACATCTAAGAATGCATCCTTAATAAAGGACATGGACATATATATATTTAAAAAATTGGCTAAAAGGATGTGCTCTTAAAGTATTGCTCACAATAATAAAAAATTTTAAACAGCCTCAACATCCCAAAATAAGGTAAAATAAACTACAATACAGTCCTAAAATACATCCAAAAGCCATGTAGCAGAACACAATTTCAGTACTGGCCTTTGGAAGGCACTATAAGTATATTTAATGGATTAAGTATTGATCATATAATAAAGTAAAAAAGCAAGTTGCAAAATTGTTTAGTGTAGTGATTTTATTTGAGAGAGAGAAAGTGAGAGATTGAGAAAGAGAGACTGAAACTTGAAAAACATATTCCAAATGACTAAAGAGGGGCCATGTTACTGGTAAAATGATGAGATTATGGGAATGGTGGGGATTTCTTTTTCGCTGATCTACACTTTTTCAATCT
Organism: Cephalopachus bancanus; assembly: GCA_027257055.1. Classification (NCBI taxonomy): domain Eukaryota; kingdom Metazoa; phylum Chordata; class Mammalia; order Primates; family Tarsiidae; genus Cephalopachus; species Cephalopachus bancanus. The sequence goes on along the minus strand of JAPVLO010000344.1, from coordinate 964,457 downwards.
TTCTATATTGAATGCAATTTGATTTTACAATTAATTTTTTTTAACATATCAAAGGTCTAATACCCTAAAAAAAAAAAAAAAACTATTTTCAAAAAGTAAGAGCACACTAAAGTACTTTAAAACATTTTGGTGACTTGTAGTATTGAGTTGCAATGGAGATAAACTGGGTTCCAAGTAAGGTGAAAGGAATCTTTGCTTTAACCGAGTCTTAAAGAAGGTAGGTGTGGAAACAAAGTTCAATCACTTTGGAGACTGGAGATTGATCGAGTTGTGGTTCCTCACTGATTACAATAACTTGTGCTGAAGTTACTTTTCCCTCTGGTTTCAGATAGAGAATGTGGTTGATTTGGACGTCAGAAAAGATAACTGTCAATCTTTTGGTCTGTGTCACCCCACAGGATTCTATGTGGAGTGAATGCCCTGGGTTACAAACTTCTGCTGGTTAATTAACATGGAGAAAGATAAAAAAGACAACTCGATACACACACGAGCAAAGGAGTGTTTGTTCATGTGAAGCCATGTACAGATGGGCCTGTGAGTGTGGTTATGAGCATAACGTCTGATTGTGGTTAGATCTCATTGACAGGTTATTCAGTATCCAAGAAAATATCCCACTATACCACTAGATGCCTAGAGAATACCCTGATCACACAAGGAGAAGCTTATGTGTTTGTTCCTTCCTACTGATCCCACCCCTCTCCTGTTACTGGGACACTCACCAGCCACCACAGGTCAGCTTTTATGTTAATCCCGAGTCTGGCCAAGGATCCTTTTCTACTGAGAGCTTCTTGGAAGCAGAGGGCTGTGATTCCCTCTCCTCTGAATTTCTAGCATCTAATATGTTTTCGGTGCATAGTAACCATTCAGTGAAATGTGTTCTATTAACTGATTGGCTTGATTAATAAAATGATAATGAGAAGAATTAAAATGAAAGCCCAGTAAGTTTGGGATTTTTAAATAAATAAAGAGATTTTGTAGTGTTTTATCCCATGATTGGTGTGGTCCTCTCGGAATAAATTTCCCTAGATGTGTATACATTTGATAGCAGATAAGAAGCTAAGACATGTTTAGGATTGTGGCTAAAAATGGAAATTTTGATAATAGAGTTCATATTTCACAAATTACACATTAAAGCACAGAAACTTTTAAATGTATTTGGTTATCTTTTCAAGGAGAATAATGACTTGTTTATCTTCTGCCTTTTATACTTTGTCTCCGGTCTAATATACAGATGTATAAAATCATTTTGCTCAAAAGAGTTATGACACGTTGACATAGTAAAACACAGGACAAATACCCTGTGATCAGTGAAAGCAATGTGATTTCTAGAACACCACAAAACCCTCAAAACCTTTTATTGACCTACTTAGAAAGGAAGTTTTGTTTGCTAAGAATGCAGAGTCCAAGAAGACACTCAGCTTGAATCCAAGGGTTTGAGTAAATTCTTTCCTGGCAGTTACGTTTTTGTACTCATAACCAGAGGTCTACGTAAGGAGTTACAACTCACAAGCTAAGGAAACGGAAAGAATGATGTTCTTTCTTCTAGGCTATCCTGGAAGGGGAGCAAAGTCCACTCTCCTTTCACATCACCTGGTGTCGGCTTGGGGGCAGAGGCCCTGTGGGTAAGCCGTTACACAAACTGCAGCAAGGGAAGGCGTCAGATACAATGTGTGGGAAGCCACTCTCTGGGACTGAGCTCATGCACGAGGCCTCAGCAGACCAAACCGAAACGAAGTCACTCCTGCTGAGTGGCAAAGTGAAACTTTAAGGAAGCAGGTAAAAACCCAGGCAGGTCAGGCTTCCTGAAAACAGGAGGTTCACAGCAACTAGGTGGAAAGGGCCTACTCAAAGTGAGGTGAGCCGGCACTAGAAGGAAATCCCCTCTGCCTTTTTTTTTTTTTTGAGTTGGATTCTCACTCCGTCGCCCAGGCTGGAGCGCAGTGGCACACTCACAGCCACCACAGTGTCAGCCTGCTGGGCTCTGGCGATCTCTCCATCTCAACCTTCCAGGTAGCCAGAACTACAGGCACATGCTACCACACCCGGTTGATTTTTTGATTTATTGCAGAGACAAGGTCTCACCATGCTGCCCGGGCTAGTCTCGAACCCGCGGGCTCAAGCAATCCTCTCGCCTCGGCCTCTCTGAGTACTGGGATTACAGGTTTGAGCCACCATGCCCAGCCTGCTTTCACCTTTATAAGGAAAATAACCTGATGTTAACCAATCTGGCTTTTCAAAAAAAAATTTTGTTTCCTTGTTCCCACCTTATTAGAACCAACTGCTCTGTCATGTCCAGTGAGGCACTTATCTATTTTATAGAAAGAGAGCCCACTCAATTCATGAATTACACATAAAAGCCAATTGTATCTAAAAACTAAATTGGTTGAAATTTTATTTTTTAACAGAGGTGTTTTTTTTTTTTTTTTTTTTTTGACCTCACTATGTCACCCAGGTTGGTCTTGAACTGGGCTCAAGCAATTCTCTCCCCTTGGCCTCCCAAAGTGCTGGGATTATAGTGAACCACTGTGTCAGGGCCAGAGGCAATATTTATTTTGCTTCCTTTCTTCTCAGGCTTAAAGTAATACCTGTCCTTTTCCCATAAACGTGGAAGTTGCTTATTTGCTCTCCAAAGAAATAGTATAGTCTCTCCACCCTCACTCCGTCCCCAAAGGCTATGTCATCCACAAATCAAATGCTGAGCCCCCACCAGCTGAATGGAACCCCTGTGGCCAAGGGCCCTCCCCCCCAAAAACCCTTAAAAATGTACTTCCCAACCATGACAGACAGGAAGTCAAATGTACCTCATTGTACCCCCTTCTTTTCATAGTTTAGACATAACAACTGACCAGAATGATTGTGAAACAGAGATCTTATGACAAAACAGACTCTTTGTGGCAATACGACACAAAATTAAACCCACAGAAGGCAAGGGTTGAGCCATACACCCCTACACTTAAAACACCGTGTTCTAACTGCCATGAGGGTTTTCTTCTTCTCTAGCAGCTGAGCAAGCACTGGCCTCGGGATAAGCAGCATTAAAGCAATTGCAAAATAAAATAAAATAAAATAAAGCAATTGCAACTCATCTCGCTCACAGACACTAACTGAACCCGGTTCCACCAGTCGTCATTACAGCTTTCACTGGGCACGAAACTGATTTCAGGAACTTTCTCCAGACAGGAAGACCACCAACCACAGACTGGTTCTGAGTGAGGGGTTTTCAGAGATTCTGCACCTTCGAGTCCTGAAGAGACCTTTTGACATGTAGGACTTAACTGTAATGCATGCACACGTTAAGTCTCCACCCAAAGTCAACAGGAGTTGTAGGTTACATGTACGTTTGTTCAACATGCATGTGTCAGTACTACCTTTATGGCTATCTGCAGCTCCTCCTATAACCTGCTGAATATGCATGTTTAGCCAGCCCGTTGGCCATCATTCTCCTCCTTCTAAGTGCTTGTCTCTGGTCTTGGCCAGAGGTGACGCTTACAAGAAATAAAGTCTTTTCTCCTTTTCTAAGTATATAAATTGTGTGTGTGTGTGTGTGTGTGTGTGTGTGTGTGTGTACAGATAAATAGTAAAGTATTTAAGCATCGAGGTTTGGTTGTGTTTCCTGAGGATGTGGACAGTCAAGATTTCATATATCAAATAAGATGTCTTCCTGTGGTTGACTTTCCACAATATAGGGCAAGTTTAGCATGTTAGTTTAGGGCAACTTTATTCTTTGGCTCCAAAACTCACTACTTTCCCTCCTTAGCTCACCTCTACCACTTCCTGTAGTTCCCTCTTTTGAAAAACATGCAGGGTCAGCTGCCCAGAGTTAAGTAGGACAGTGGCCTCATTCTTGAGCAAGGAAGGCTCCTGCTTTCCAGAAGGCCACTATAGGGCCTGGGGCTGGTGCTGCCATTGGTCTGGCTCTGGCTGTGTTCTACAGGTGAGGAAGAAGCAAGAGCTTGGATTTGATTCTCAAGAGTATGGAGGAAGGGAACATGCAAAGATCCAACTTCCTTTATTTTTCAGTGAGAATGGGCCCAGGGCCAGAGAATGAATCTGGGGGTTCAAAAAATGCTAAACTTATCGACCTACCCTTCATAATAGTAGAACCAAGAATTCAGTATGTAATTACACAAGTCAGTCCATATCGCTTAGTAACTTAAACACCTTCAGAATACCAAGACCACAAATTGAATTTAGCATATATCTTTAAGATTAACTTGACTAAGTTTTTTCTTAATTAATAATTACTGTCACAGACACAGGAACTCACAACTGGAGTAGCGGGGTTAGGAGCAAGGGATTATATCAGAATCTTTCCGTGTGTTATCAAAAGGATGCATCTTTAAGGATTTAGGCTTTGATGTTGCACTCTAAACTTTATTTATCCTATGCTTTCAAATTAATTACTGAAGTTCAGTGCTTAATGCAGCCTGTATAATTAGCCTCACTTTAAGGGCAAGAAACTGAGGCTTAGATGGGTCAAGCACCTCGCCCAAGGTCACAAAAACTGGGAGTACAGTGGGAGCACAATGCTAGTTTTGAACGCTCCCTAAATCTTGGCCTCAAAATTTCTCAATGGGATCTGCTTCAAGGTTGATGATATTAGTCTGAAAAACAAACGAACAAAAAGCATAAGCAAAAGGAAGATGGCAAGGGCAGAATTTTAAGTCAGAGAGCATAAGCCCTCACACACGCAGGGTCTGACCAGGCCAGGGATAAAAAATTGGTTTTTGAATGCAATGGCAACATTTTGAAATTTGGGGAGTTCATATGAAAATTTGTATTTCTGTCTTCTCAAAAGATCTAGGCATCCTGGGTCTCTGTGAAGGCTGGATCTGAGCAGTGGCTGCCCCCACCAGACCACTGACGTTTCTTCCCTGCACAAGTCCCACCAGCCTGCGTACTTTACATGGCTCACCAACCGGCCCTGGAGATGAGTTTCCAATTCCTGTATTAAAGCAATCTAAGAAGTGAACTGGCTCAATTAGCCTCTATTTCTAGACAAGACTGGTAATCACTTGTTAGTTATTAGATTAGCTTTTGTTTGCATTTTGAATGTGCCCCAACACTTACATCCAGAAGAAATGTCTTGTCCACATATCAGTGTCTCTTGAAAACGCCTGGGACATTCAGCAGTGCAGTACACAGAAGCGTGCGGTTCCAGAAAGCTTTTATACCAAAGTCGAGCTGTTGTTTTATTAACTCTTGTGATCTGAAATCTCTCCTTGATGCCATTTTTATAAAAATAAAATGTCCTTGGTTGGCAGTTCTTAATTGCTGCTTGGCAGTATATGGAGATATTCATACCCATCTTAAAAATTACAGCTGGTTCTACCCAGATGTGGCCAGAGCAGTTTATATTTGTAATTCCTGGAAATAGATAAAACAATAAGTTCTAGGCAAAACAGTAAAGCCAGATTCAGAAGACGATGCTATTGCATTGTAAATGTATTATTTTCTACTAGTTAAATGATTTCCACTGAAAAAAATTCAGGAGGCCGGGCTCAGTGGCTCAGCCAGTCATCCCAGTACTTTGGGAGGCCAAGGCAAGTGGATTGCCTGAGCCCGTGGGTTCGAAACCAGCCTGGGCAACATGGTGAGACCTCATCTCTACAATAAATTTTTTTAAAAAATTAGCCAGACATGGTAGTGCACACCTGTAGATCTGGCTACTTGGAAGCCTGAGGTGGAAGGTTCACTTGAGCCCAGCAGGTCAATGCTGGGGTGGGTGTGAGCGTGCCACTGTGTTCCGGCCTGGGCAACAGAGTAAGACTCCAACTCAAAAACAAAAACAAAAACAAACTTTAGGACTAAGTATGTCTTTTCACTAATTAGCTTAATATAGTGTGTTTCTACCCATGCTTCTGTTGATTTTCAGCAGCATGACACAATGCCAGGGTCAGCCGTGAGCTTCTCTAATTGTCAAAAGAGCAAGTTTAATGAGCTCTCCCACTTTAAAGTGAACAGAGGCATTATGAGGCCACACCATTTCTCAAAGGTGAGATTAGAAATAACACTGGGCACTGCATAATCTGAACCCTATTCTCTTGCTACGCAATCAATCTTTTGTTCTTTTTTAGATAAAGGCTACCTTATCAGCAAATTATGACTGTAATGGATAAAACTGTACTCTTGCCAATGACAAAAATCTAGTGCTTGATAACTACATAAAATCCATAATAAATGTAATAATATGGAAAAATGTTTAGAACATACCGCTAAGAAAAAAAGCACCCTGAACATTTACCATCATACTCTAAGAAAGGAATTGCCAGTAGCAGGATGCTGCCAGGGGAGGGAGGGCACATAACATCAATAAGCATACCTGATCTCAAACCAGACAAAGTGGGGACCAAAGGGAGGCCCACATTTTAACTGCACGATGACCACTTGTATACCTAACTCTGAACTGTACCCTACATCTTTAAAAAAAAAAGAAAAAAGCAAATAGCAAAACAACATTTTTTTTCTTTCTTTCTTTTCTTTTTTGAGTTGCAGTCTCACTCTGTTGCCCAGGCTGGAGTGTAGTGGCACACTCATGGTCACCGCAGCTTCCACCTGCTGGGCTCAGGTGATTCTTCCACCTCAGCCTCCCGAGTAGCTGGAACTACAGGTTCGCTCCACCACACCTGGCTAATTTTTTGATTTATTGTAGACACAGGTCTTGCCAAGTGTCCGGGTTGGTCTTAGGCCTCGGGGCTCAGACAATCCTCTCGCCTCCACCTACCAAAGTGCTGGGATTACAGGCGTGAGCCACTGGACCTGGCAACATAAGCTCTGTGTTAGAGTAATTCTTTCACTGATCTTTCTTTTTCTTTTTCTTCCTTCCTTCCTTCCTTCCTTTCTTTTTATTTTTTTTTTTTTTTGAGCCAGGATCTCACTCTGTTGTCCAGGCTGGAGTGCAGTGGCACAATCATAACTCACCACAGCCTCAACCTCCTGGGCTCAGATAATCCTTCTACTTCAACTTCCTAAGTAGCTAGGACTACAGGCACCTGCCACCATGCCTGGCTAATTTTTTAAATTATTATTTTTATTTTTTGTAGCAACAAGGTCTCACTATATTGCTCAGGCTGGTCTCAAACTGCTGGACTCAAGCCATCTTCTCACCTCAGCTTCCCAGAGTGCTGGGATTGCAGGCATGAGCAACCATGCCCAAACAATTTTTCTCACTTTTAAAAGGTATATTTACATGTTTTAAAAATTATATAATGAATATATTACTTTTGTAACCAAAAAGCTAATTTAAAATCTTTTTTATAAACTCAAATGACAATGCAATGTAATGTTAATGAAATGAAATGAAATTTACATCAAGGAAAACATACTAAGTTTCTGTCAAATTTATTACAGGTTTTTTCTGGAAACAACTGAATTAAAATATCTTTAAACCTTACCAAGATGGTGATAACTAAAAGTTAGAATTTCATTTTAAAAGGCCCTTATCTTTGGAACATAAAGCTTAAAGAATTAACTTGTTGCATAATATAAATGTAATTGGATATTTCCATTTATGTAATGAAAATTTACTTATAAATTATAAATATCTAAATGTCGAAGTAGATAAAAAGAGTTTCATCATCAACAGGGAGTTGAAGCCAAAGCCATGAAAAGGAGGTTTTGAGAAAGTATCTGGTTACTTTCAGTAAGTTCAACAATTCTGGTTTAGATAAATGTGCTTAACGTTAAACATTAAACACATTAATGAAACAAGTGAATCATACAATACTATGAAACCGTTGTGATTAGATTTTGAGAATATATAGAAAATGTCAACAATGTCAGAAGACTTCAGTTTTGGACAATGTTGTTCTGGTGTCCAAAAATAGAAGAACTTTGAGCTTCACAACACACAGGAGTAAATTCGTAGGTCAATGGTTTTTCAATGTACAGAAAAATAATTGGTGATCAATAAAAGTCAACATGGATTATAAAAGAATAAATCATATAAAATGTTGATTTCCCTTTTTAATAGGGTTATTAGATTGGACTGAAGAATGTCAAACATAGTATATTTTTAGTTTCTGCAAAGCTATTGAAAATGAGTAATATAACAGTCTAGTTTAAAAAAAAATGTAGCCTGGATAATATTAAAAATACTCATAGCTGATTGAACAACGCTATCTAAAATAATCTTGAATGGACAGCTACAAGGTCTGTAATAGTCTGTCACAGGGCTTGCCTTATTTCTATACACTTATGTTAGTCACTCAAATGTATAAACAGAAGTCCTATTATCATTTGATATTTCAAGAAGCTGAAGACATTAGCTGGGGTCTTACTTCCCCAAGACTTCCTTGGATAGCTGTTGATCTGACTCTGGAAGTGTCCCGAGCCATCCTGGTGAGAGGTTCTGGTTCTGAGAACGTGCCTACGTCTGTTTCTCCGAGGTACCTGTGCTCCCACCTCCAGATGCTGGCTTTTCTTTCGTCACTAACCTGAGTAACCTGGTCTGTGAAACTCCATTCTGGAGCCCTGCCTGGGCATTGTTTTTCTTTGCAGTAGTTGAATTCCTGTCACTTGCTCAGGATGCTGCCGTCCCCAACAGAGACTCCCAAATGCCAGCTGCTGCTACTCTGCCTGAATTTGTTGATGATTCTCTTCCTGGATCCTTCAAAGCTGCCTATACCTCTCTTCCAAGACTCTGTTTTGCTGCACAGGGCCAGATGTTTGAGTTATAAAACCGGATTGGCCAGGTGCGGTGGCTCACACCTATAATCCCAGCACTTTGGGAGTCCAGGGTGAGAGGATTGCCTGAACTCACGGGTTTGAGACCAGCCTGAGCAACTTGGCGAGACCTCATCTCTACAATAAATCAAAAAATTAGCTGGGCGTGGTGGCGCATGCCTGTAGTTTCAGCTGCTTGGAAGGCTGAGGCGGAAGGATTGCCTGAGCCCAGCAGGTCAAGGCTGCGGTGGCTAGGAGCATGCCATTGCCCTCCAGCCTAAGCAACAGAGTGAGACTTCAACTCAAAAAAAAGAGAAAAGATTGGATTCATAATAGCACATAATAGCACTACACAAGGTTGTTCTGAGGAATAAAAGGCCAGCACAAAGCCTGGCATGGAGTAACCCTCAATGAATGGCTTATGAAATTTAATTAAATCCAAACGTGTGATGGGTTATCACATAACAGTAATAATAGTTTAAAGATACAACATGCTAACTCAAAGTAATAAGCACCGTTGCGAACATATTAACATATGAGTTAGAGGACTGTCCATCAGGGATATTCGCAACAGGAATCCTGTATCTGGAGGGAGACTGGATCATTTTTATTTCATTCTGTATAATTTTTATGCACACATTTTCCTCAATCTAATAATTTTTTGCTTTCTTCAGAGATTCTGGCATATTGCCTTGACAATAAAAATCGCTCCACATTCTGTTTGTTGAATAAAAGATAGAGACAGATCCGCAAAATACTATACCTCCATGACACCAACTGAAGAGTACATAAAACGCTATTACCGTGTCCCACTGGATGGTGAGCTGATTCATACCCGGAAGAAAGAGAAGTCCTTGGCTTCCCTCTGGAAAAGAATGTGAAAACTGTTTAGATTTTAACATTTTACTAAAATAATGAAAAACATTACCTTTCTTCCTAACAGTTATTGTCTTTGGTGGGAACCTTTGATTATGAAGAAAGGAAGGGGAAAGGGGAGTAAAAAAGGAAGGAAGGAAATAAACAGGAAATGTTCCTGGTGTGTTGAGGAGTAAAGCAAAAGAATGGAATTATATCCACTTCTAAAACCGCTATGAATCACCTTAGTGGGACGTTTGACCCTGGTTAATGTCCTGCTCCTCTCTCTGAGCTAACTTCTGATAATGAATCGTCTGACTGCCTGTCACACACTAGATAGATGTATTAGTCTTTGATGAGCAAAACTTGGAAAAAGCCAAAAATTGTTGAACTCCCAGAGAAAAAGTATCCCAAATGAAGAAAGATAAAGTGAGACAAAGGCCACCAGTTAAATGTTTAGAAAACCCTTCCATCTGTAGAGACCTCAAAAGAAACACAATATAGGAATTCTGAACAATAATGTCACTAGTTTACAACTAGAGTTGCATTATTCAAATAATTACTTACATTACTGCACAATTCAGTTACTCAATAATTCATAATGTTCAGCTATTTATCTTGTTAATCTGTTTAATGAAACTGAGGTTTTCATACAAAACAACAAAACACAACTCATGGCTCATCAAGAAGCATAAAACATAACATTTTTTAAAAACTGGGGTCCCCGGGGCCCAGGAACATAAGGGTCCCTTTCATGATCTGTTAGTAGTAGTAGCTGTTCTCTTAATAAGAGGTCACACAAGCCATAAAATGTTGCTAGTTAGAAATTAACCACTCATGTCATAAATATGCAGTCATTATTTTTAAAGTGACATAATACCAAACAATACTACAGATTCAACTTTCATCAGTAACCAGTGTATGCAATATCATGAGAATTTGCAAGAGAAAACAACTTGGTCCACATATATCCAAGAGGAAATACAGCTGTCTTTAAGTATTTGGAGGGTCAGTGTCCCTTTACCTTTTGGACTGTGCGAAGCACATCACTCCACCTCAGAGCCAGGCTGCCACCTTGCTGGCCGTGTCATGTCTTCTCTGCCTACTGCCTGCCTGTCAAAGATCACTTCAGATTTTCAGCTCTGAGACAGATGGAAATATCAGCCGGGCCTGACCTACATCTGATTCTTGAAGAGGAACTCAAATTCTCCATTTCGAAATGACTGACTCTCGTGTCACTATTTGGGAAAACCCAGATTACTGAAAGTGAACTGCTTTGTCAGAACTTTTTATCTCATCTTAAACTTATTGGTCCCATCCAAGAAGTAAGCACATATACATTTTTGTTTTTCAAAATCTTTGACACCAAAAATATGATGCTGAGTTTTATTTTTTTTTTTTATTTTTTGAGTTGGAGTCTCACTCTGTTGCCCAGACTGAAGTGCAGTGGCCGCTCCCGGCCACTGCAGCCTCGCCTGCTGGGCTCCAGCGATCCTTCCGCCTCAGCCTTCCAAGTAGCCGGAATTACAGGCATGAGCTACCACACCTGGCTGATTTTTTGATTTATTGTAGAGATAAGGTCTCGCCTACCCAGGCGGGTCTCGAACCCGCGGGCTCAGGCAATCCGCTCACCTCAGCCTCCCAAAGGCGCGGGATTACAGGCTGAGCCACCAAGCCCGGCTGATGCTGAGTTTTAATTTACAACCAACATTGATCTCAGCTGTAACCTGCTTCCTTTAAAATTTTCCAGCTTTATTGAGGTACAACAAAGCTATAATAATGAATGGAAGTATATGATTTGATGGTATACGATGTGGTCATCTGGTATGTATATATTTGTGAACTGATGATCACAATCAAGTTACTTAACGCATCTCTCACCTCATGTAGTTACCCTTTGCTTTGTTTTGTGGTGAGAATATTTAAGCACTTTTTAAGTATACTGTGCAATTCGGTATTGCTGACTCTGGTCACCATGCCATCTATTAGAGCTCCTGAACTTACTCATCTCACCACTGCTGGTTTGTGCACTTTGGCCAGCACCTCTGCGCTCTTCCCCAGTAACCACCATTCTATTCTCTGAGTACTTTTGATTCCATGAATAAGTGAGATCATGCAGAATTTGTCTTTCTTTGTCTGAGTGATTTCACTTACCACAAAGTCCTCAGTTTTCATCCATGGTGTCACAAATGCAGAATTTCCTTCTTTTGTATGGCTGAATTGTGTGTGTGTGTGTGTGTGTGTGTGTGTGTGTGTGTGTGGTATGTATATATGTATCTATAGAGTATATATATACACATATATACACTTCATATATATATAGTGTATATATATGTATATATGTGTATATATATACACACACATTCAATTTCTTTAGCATTTCATCCATTGACAGACACTTAGGTTATTTCTATGTTTGACTATTGTGATTAATGTTGCAATGAACACATCTGCATGGTGCTAATTTAATTTTTAGAGGGCATATATCTAGAAGGTGGATTGCTGGGTCATATGGTAGTTCTAGTTCAAATTTTTAAAGGAAACTTCATATGGTTTTTGGTAATGGCTGTATCAATTTACATTCCCACCACCAACAGGGTACAAGGGTGCCTTTTCTCTGTACCCTGACCAACTCTTGTATCTTGTCTTTTTGCTAATAGCCATCCTAAAATATGAGAAGTTTTGACTTGTATTTCTCTGATGATTAGTGATGGTAAGCTCCTTTTCATATACCTACTGGCCATTTGTATGTATTATTTTTTAAAAATCTGTTCAGATCCTTTGCCCATTTTAATTTATTTTTTATTGCTGTTGTTTATAGTATGAGAATCTTAGCTGGGAATTTGCACATTGGGCAACTCAAAATTTCCACATGTTTGTGAATAACCACCACACCAAAGTGTCATGAATATTAATTTGGGGTTAACAAATAAATTTTAGCTACTAGGCAAATCTTCAAAAACAAAATCCATGAATAATGAGGATTGACTACACAAAATTTCATATGTGACTGGTATGACTTTACTTGCTCATCAGAAAGCATTAAGACCTTCTCCTCATAGGCAGGGTTGCTACCTGGGTTTGCCTGGGCCAGTTCAATTTTAACCTGACACTCCACTTTATTTTCAAAATTATTCCAATTTGAAAAAAGGCGGCTGATATAAAATGTGTGATCCTGAAAACATATATTAAATTAATGGGTGCGTTTTGAGCTTTACCATTTGTCCAACACATCATCAGGACAAGTATATCATAGTGCAATATTTTAGATGTTTTTTCCAGCTTTCAAAAGTCTACTTTAAAGAACTAAAACAGAACAGAAGAGAACAACTACAGTTGTAGTTCTTGTGCCATCATGATGTTCTATAAATTTACCTGCCCACTGTGGATTAAAAGTATCTCCTGTCTACCTGTCCAGAGGCAACAAACATTGTCATAAACTAAATGGCTACTGAAAGGGGCTTGTCATCATCCATATGAGCTGCTATAACAAAATACCTTAGACTGGGTAATCTATTCATAAGTGAAACGTATTGCTCACAGCTCTGGAGGGTTGGGAAGTCTAAGATCAAAGCACTACTAGATTTGCTGTCTGGTGAGGGCTCACTCTCCTCTTCTATGTGTCCTCGCATGGCAGAAAGAAACAGCAGGCTCTCTCAGCCCTCTTTCCTACGGGCACTAATCCCATTCAGGAGAACTCAGTCCTCATGACCCAGTCACTTCCCAGAGGCCCCACCTCTTAAAACCAGCACATTGGGGATTAGAATTCAACGCATGAATTTTGGAGGGACACAAACACCCAGGCCAGCACAAGACTCCTTAGAGTGGATTAGGCAGAATCTCCCAGTTTTAAAGGAACAACTGGAAACCAAGACCCGGGGTGTCAACTCTTGTCTAGCAATGCTGGTCTATCCATAGGGGAGCAGACCTGGCAGAACTTATCTTGCTTCAGGAGGCAGAGCCATAAGTGGGTGCAGAATGGACGATGAGCAGAACAGGAATAGACTGTTGGACCCTGAGACGGGAACTCAGTAAATCTCCAACTCTGAATAGAGGTGAGAAACCTATCTCCTTTATATGGGATGGTGATCAACAACCCAGCATCTTCTAGTAGGCCTGGATTAGGGTTGGTAGCATGGTTGCAGATGGAGACTAGGAAACTTTTCCTGAATCTGTGCTTGCATAGCTAGAACACTCCTTTTACTTGGCGAACTGTGCTTCTTTGAAGTGGCTTTAGTCGGGGAGAGGCTCTGAACATTATAGTGTGTAAAGCTCCCAAGCCGTCCCCTCAAAGGTACCACTGAAGATGAAAATTACACTAGAAAGACCTGATTTGGGAGACTTGAAATTTTGTGTTTTAGGGATCTAGCAATTCTGTATGGAATGGGGCAATCAATATTATGGGAGGGTCGAGAGGCTGATAGGTGGTTGGGTGAGTTGGTTTTTGAAGCAGAGATGATGGCAACCATTAACTACAGAGTCAAAGGGAAGTTTCTTAATCTGTGGGTATGCTCTGTAGAGGCACTTGCACATATCTGCATGATTCTTGATAGGTAGGATGCCATGGTACAGCCCAGTGTCTCTCTAAAGTAGGGGGGAAAACAGGTGTCCCCCCCATTTGAGAGGGCTTACTGTGCTACAGTGGGTAAACTGTGACTGGACATCCCCCGCCCCGCCCCACCGGGACAAAATACACACCACCCTCATTCTTGAGCAGCCATAAACTCATCCAAAATGACAGAATTGTCCTTAGAAAGACAATTCTAAGAGAAGGCTGAGGGCTTGTTTTGGTTATTGTTTTTCCTAAATTACATAATAAGAGCAATGCTTTGAAACAGTTCCCCAATTCTTGGTGGAATAAAAGTCTAATTGTCTGATAGATGTTTAAGTAGGAAAGTGACTTCCTCTTCCCAATGTCTTCTTTAAAGAATTGAGGAAGGCAACAGCATGTGGGATCCCACCCCCCCAACCCTGAGCGTAAAAGAAGAAGCCTGTGCTGGCTGGATGTGGGCAGCAAGCCCCTCTTCATGGCCTTGTGAAGGCAGTTTCTGTGTCTATGGCGCTCAGGGCTTGATCCCGAAGCAAAGAACGCTTTTGCTCTCTCCAGTCTACCAGAGGCTTCGATCGATGACTGATGGCGTCCTCCTGCCCTCGCACTGTTCTGGGCCGAATGAAGGGGCTGCACATCCACCAAAGGCCTCCCAGGTGCCACTACACACTGCGTTCGGAGCTGTGACTGGAGCGCTGGTCAGTGACTTCCAAGGACCCTGGGGTGGCAAAGACGATTCTACTTCAAACTTGCAATGCAAAAGAGGAAAGTGTTCGTGGAAAGACACAGACACAGTTAAAAGGGCAGCAAGGAACGCAAAGCAGTCTCAAGCCCACACTCAGCAAGGCAAGCTTCATCCTTGAATGATAACCCCCCGGGGCAGAGCTCCTCGAATCTGGGTTAGTGACACCGACTGGCTTCTTGCCTATTCCTTCGGTCAGCTCTGACACAGCTCTGACACAGCTCTGAGCTAGACGTCCTGGGCTCCGCATCCCTCTTTCCATGGCCTCTCCCTCCACCCCACCACGCCCCAGTGGTGCGTGCGTCCCACCACTTTGCTTCACCAGAGGTGTCCGGCTCACTGTCTGGGACTGCCTACATTTCAACACTCACAACTCTGAGGGATTAAGAAAAGTAGAATTTAAGTTCCGTAGTCTTTGTTTAAGAAGATAACAGAGAATGGTATTTATATCAGAAAACATTGTATCAAAAATATTAAACTTGGCTGGGCACAGTGGCTCACACCTGTAATCCCAGCACTTTGGGAGGCCAAGACGGGAGGAGTTCTTGAGGCCAGGAGTTTGTGACCAGCCTGGGCACCATAAAAACACCAATAAATAAAAATTTTTAAATGAATTAAAATAAATAAATAAATTTAGCTGGACAGGGGAGGCACACCTGTCATCCCAGCTACTCAGGACGCTGAGGCAGATGGATTGCCTGAGCCCAGGAGTTTGAGGCTGCACTTCACTACACTCCAGCCTGGTTGACAGACAGAGACCCCAACTCAAAAAATAAATAAACTTATCTTTCTAACTTCATGGCCTTGAAGTTATAAGTTTTAATTCTCTTGAAGATACTTTGACTCACTCTTCAAATATGCCAGAGAATCACCTTGCTTTCTTAATTATCTCAATTCCTGAACTGATGACCCTATTATTCATAAGGAGTTATGCAGATTCTTTGCAAAGAAATGAAATGCTGTTCATCTTTTGACTCATCCAAAGGACAGTACCTGCAGCAGCTGCCCTGTTCTGGGTGTCGAGCCCCGTGTGGCTCATTCAGATTTGCTGGAGGAAAGAGCACTCCAGATCGAATCATCACCACTTCCTGTGATGTGTGGATTGAAGGTCAACGCTGCCTTACTTTCTAAGAGCTTGCTAGAGCCTGCAGACTGCCAAGAGGCAGAGGTGAAGTCAGCACCTTCAGTACACAACTCTTGCTCTTGGAGGCCACATGCATGCCTTCCAAGAGGTCCGTTTCCAGAATCTCGGTTTCCATATGGGCCCCTTTCTTTTCCCATATGTGCCCCTTTCTTTGCTTTTTTTGAGTCGAGGTCTCACTCTGTCCCCTGGGCTGCAGTGCAGTGGCACAATCAGGGCCTACTGTAGCCTCGGCCTCCTTGGCTCAGGGGATCTTTCCGTCTCAGCTTCCCAGGTAGCTGGGACTACAGGCAAGTGCCACCATGCCCAGCTAATTTTTATATTTTAAAACTGTGTTGCCCAGACTGGTCTCAAACTCCTGGCCTCAAGCGATTCTCCCAACTAGGTCTCCCAAAGTACTGGGATTAGAGGTGTGAAACACCATGCCCAGCCATATGTGCCCTTTTCTAAATTTGATTTTCCTGAGCCTGTGTTCATCAGAGGCTTGCTCTAGATTCATAGAGAATAGAAGCCCTCCGTCTCAAACCTCATATAGTACATTTCCCTGGGTATGAATAGCTCTCCAGAGTACCAAATAAATGGATAAATGGGAACACTTGTTTTAAGAAGACCTTCTTGGATATTTAATAGAGGTACTTTAAACACACAAGGCTTCAAGTTTTTCCCTGCTGTCTCTCTCTCTCTCTCTCTCTCTCTCTCTCTCTCTCTCTCTCTCTCTCTCTCTCTGTGTGTGTGTGTGTGTGTAAACACATATAAGTGACTTTCTAAAATACTTGTATTTCAGCCCATATTGGGATACTCTTAGGAGTATTTGGACCCATTTTGGAATATTCTGAATCTAGGATCTCAGAAGCAATATGAGAAACCTAGGGTTATCTTCTTAAATGTAAATGGAATTTTTGATGGACCGTCTTATTTTTTCTAGACACACCGGATGAAGAGCATGTGTAAAATTTTACTTGATTTATTTCAAATGTGCTGTACTTTGTTGAATAAGGTAGTAAAAGGCAATTTTATCAAATCATATCATGGCAAAACTGTTTCTATTACAGCCTACTCTCACTTCTTTCATCTTTGAAATGCTTGATTATTTGTAAGTATGAACTTAAAAGAAAGTATATTTATTTAGAGTTTTGTTTAATAGTTTAGATGTTAATTTAAAACATGCAAGGAAGTAGGTCATTTTTTAAACTTCTTAAAAGAATACTCAAGAAAAACATTCGGAAGACCACTGTTCTAGAGTTCAACTCTGCAAGTTAAACCAAAACTACACACAGAAAAAATGCACCAAAATATCCATAGTGGTTTCCTTGGAGTATGGAATTATGATTATTTTTTCTTCCTTTTGCTTTTCCATAACTTCCCATTTTTAGGATGAGGTTATTATATGTGATACTTTAAAAATATTTTAAACATACTGAATGCATTAAAGATAAGGAAAACTTTAAGAGATATGCATGAGAGACTCCGTCCTAGTCAATTCTAGCATATGAGCCTGTTGCAGGAAATTATGGATAGACATTAAACTATAAGTAGAAGGGGAGAGAAAGTTTTTATCCCGCTAACCTCCCCTTCCCTCTTCTGACCCCTTCAAAATCGACCTAGAGACTTTGGTTACTCAAAGGAATGAGGGTCATTTCAGAAATGCAATAATGATCATTACTATTATTAATGACATATTGTTATTTGTTATTATCGTTATTGGCTTTCATGGAAAATTTGTAAAATTGATAGAAACAATAGAAGGTAACAAGGTAAATACAGTTTTTTGTTTTTTGAGTCGGGGCCTCACTCTGTTGCCCCGATGGAGTGCAGTGGCACACAGACAGCTCACCGCAGCCTCAACCTCCTGGGCTCAAGCAATTCAGCAGCTTCAACCTTCTGAGAAGTTGATAATACAGGCGCACACCACCAAGCGTGGCTAATATTTTTATTTTTTATAGAGACAAGGTCTCGTCCTGTTGTCTAGACAGAAGGTTTTATTTATCCACTCACTGCTGCCAATCCATGGCAAAAAATACTTATGAAGTCTCCCACAGTGTACAAAATATTTTTAGAGAATTGTTCAGATAAAGGATAGAGCTCAACTAACCAGGAATGGTGGCAGGTGTCTGTAGTTCCAGCCACTCAGGGGAATGAGGTGGGAGAATCACTTGAGCCCAGAACTGCAAGGCTGCAGTGAACTATGATCCAGTCACTGCGCTCCAGCCTGGGCAGTAGAGTCAGGTCCTGTCTCCGAAAGAAAAGAAGAGAAAAGAGGGAAGAAGAGAGGGAAGGAGGGAGGGAGGGAAACCAGCATGATCAAGGCGCACACCCATCAGCCTATTTTGCAGACCTCTCATTCACTTGGCCTTGATACACAATGTAAGCTTGCATTGTAGCATAAGAGTGATTTTAGGTTGTGCAAATTAATAGTGGTAGCCTGGCATGGTGGCTTACGCCTGTAATCCCAGAACTTTGGGAGGCCAAGGCGAGAGGAGTCTCTGAGCCCAGGAGTTCAGGATCAGCCTAGGCAACATGGTGAGACCTCGTCTCTAAAAATTTGTTTAAAGATTAGCCAGCCATGATGGTGCACACCTGTAGTTCCAGCTACTCGGGAAGCTGAGGTGGAAGGATGGCCTGAGTCTAGCAGGTCAAGACTGTGGTAGCCATGAGCGTGCCACTGCATTCCAGTCTGAGTGACAGGGTGAGACTCTGACTCAAAAAAAAAATTTTAAATCCCATCAGTAAGACAGTCTAATTTGCGAATCTATTCGTGCACACAGTTCTGAAGATTGAAGATTTCCTCCAGAAAGATCTAGCATTCATTCCATTTACTCAGAGGGAAGAGTGAAGACCCATCCGCAGGCAAGCCAACCATCTTAAGTGGTTTTTGCTGCCTCTGCTCATCTTGCAAGGCTGAGTTAAACCTGAATGAAAATGTAAAGGGCTTTGGTTGATCCACTCGACAAATTGAAAGGCGTCCTTTAAGCGTTTCTCTTCAGCCTCCAAGCATGGGCCCAGGTGCTCTGGCTGGTGCATGCACCTGTGACTAGAGATGCTTCCAGGACAGTCATTTCTACACTTCAGGACTCAACAACTGCCAGCTTCTCAAAGCCACATTTCAATGGATGTGGGAAAGCCTGCAGGAATGAGCTTGAAAATTCAGCATGTCAGAACACACCAAGGACCAGCATCGTCCAAGGTAAACACTCTCATGAACAGTTGCAGGAGAAGATTCAGTCCCTAGAGGTTTACGACAGCCACGGGCAGACCTGTGTCCTGCCCTGAGTCATGCAGCGTCCGGGTCACCACAGTGCGACCTGCTTTAGCTCATCCTGAAGCATCACATCCAGAAAATCACAGCTGTGTTGTGCTTGTTTTATTTTCCCCAGCACGTAGCTATTCAATTAGAAGGGTTATTTGCACCATCTGAAATCACTCACTTACCACCAGAGGTGCACACGCTGCACTGAGAAAGCTGGTTGAGACTATCCCTTGTCACAAACTACATGTTTGGAGAGCCAAAACACATTTTTTTTTTTGGTTTTACCTTGGCATACTTTTTCTGCCATGCTACCTATATACATCTTTCAAAATAACTGAGAGTGTTCTTTATTAACTATGTAAAATATACCATGGAATCAATTTTGCTTTTTATAAAAAACATGCCCTGAGAGGTATGAATCGCGTGAAAGGGCAATTATGCTTTTTAAAGAATATATTGCCCAGGCTGGAGTGCTGTATACAGGGACGTTGATGACCCGCCACAGCCTTGAACTTCTGGCTTCAAAGTATCCTCCCCCTTGGCTTCCCAAGTAGCTGGGACTATAGGCACAAAACACCACACCCAGTAAGAGAATTATGCTTTATCATTTTGGTCTGGACATATTTGTTCTGACCTTATGTACTTATTTTTAGAACATTCATTCGTTCAAGAGATATTGAATATTCATTAAATTATTATTGCATGTGTACTGTGTTCTAGTAATTATTCTAGCACTGAGGATACAGGAGTAAACAAAACAGACAAAAGTCTGGTCCCCATGGAGCTTTCATGCTAGTTTGAGGAGACAGACACAAAGTAAAATGAGGGTCAGGCGTGGTGGCTCAGCCTGTCCTCCCAGCACTTTGGGAGGCCGAGATGAGAGGATTGCCTGAGCCCGGGGATTCGACACCAGCCTGGGCAACCTGGTGAGACCTCGGCTCCACAAAAAATCACAAAAATTAGCTGGACGAGATGGCATGCGCCTGTAGTTCCATCTACTTGGAAGGCTGAGGCAGAAGGATGGCCTAAGTCCAGCAGGTCGAGGCTGCGGTGGCCGGGAGTGTGCCACTGCACTCCAGCCTGGATGACAGAGTGAGACTCCAACTCAAAAAAAAAAAAAGTAAAATAAGGAAGCAAAATATAGCAAGCCTGGTATGCTTAGAGGAGCTCACTCTGGAACAGAACATTTGAGCCAAGGTCTAAGTGAAGTTAGGTCATAGAGTTAATTTGGACAAGAGCGTTTCAGGCAGACTGTGGGAGGGGGAAGGGGAGAAGAAGTGGCTCCAGGCTGCACTAGAGGACCAGTAGGGAAGTCAGTGTGGGAGGAGCAACTTAGCGGAGAGGAACAGACTCGGAAGACAATGAGGGTGAGAGAGGATCCGCCCGGAGGTGGAGGGCGACGGTGCCAGGCTCCCTAGGTCTCTGGCTCTCTTCATGACTGAGATGGGAGGCGTCAGAGGGTTTTAAGCCAGCAATGATTTCAGCCTGCAGACTCTGGCCCAAGTCACTAGAAAGT
Source organism: Cephalopachus bancanus (assembly GCA_027257055.1). Taxonomy (NCBI): domain Eukaryota; kingdom Metazoa; phylum Chordata; class Mammalia; order Primates; family Tarsiidae; genus Cephalopachus; species Cephalopachus bancanus. The sequence goes on along the minus strand of JAPVLO010000344.1, from coordinate 943,743 downwards.
GAGGCGGGTAAAACTTTAAGAGAAAACATATTTTGCAGGGCAGTGGGGAAGGGAATGAGGAATTGGATTTGGGACATGCTAAGTTTGAAATGCCTATCATCCAGGTAGAGATGTCGAACAGATTCCATATGAATCTGGAATTCAGAGGGCAGACACAAGCCAGATATCGAAATGTGAGTGCCATCTGCAGATAGATGGCATTTACAGCGTGGATGAGATTCCCACAAAAGTAGCCATAGACTAGAGATCGAAAAGGAAAAATATTACAAGACTGAGTCCGGAACACTCTTAGGTAAAGGCATCAGGAAGAATAAACCAGGGACAATGTTCTGTTACCTATCCTTGAGAAAGTCACCTGAAAACTAATTTATGATGATTGAGAAAGTAGTTAACTATATTTTGCAAAACTGTAGCTTGAGGCTAAAATAGACCCTAACCTAAAAGATGACCAGCTTCAACCTGTTGGTTCTTTGGCAGCCAGATACCTTGACCTTTAAAACACCAGCTTACTGAATCATTCACTCAATTTCAATTTAGGGACTTAATTTCAGTCAAATGAAGGGCAATGGCTGACAAATTGACCTATAGCATAAAGTCGGCAGCTTAGAGTAAATACGGGCTTGCTCAGACAAAACAGGGGGTCTAGTTCTAACTCAGAAGTTTGTCAGGGGACCAGTTCAGTTCCAAAAGCAAAATTTGTTCAGTGTCTATTACATGTAAGATATTTGATCGGGTCCTTTGGGACATATAAATGTGAATAAGACACTGTCCTAGTCGTCAAAAAGATTACAACAGAAAAAAGGGAAAATAAGACAAGTAAAATGTGATGAGAACCACAGAGAAGCAGAGATGTCTCATGGAGGTTCAAGCCAAAGAAAGTGATTCTCATCAGGGCACAGTTTCTGTAATCCTAGTACTTTGGTAGGCCAATGCAGGAGGATTGCTTAAGGCCAGGAGTTCAAGACCAGTCTGGACAACATAGCAAGACTCCATCTCTATTCTTAAAAAATAAATAAATAAAGTGATTCTCCACTGGAGACATGGCATTTAAGGTAATCTTTGAATTGTGGTATGGGTAGGAAGGAATTTTGATAGGTAGAAGATTAGGTATGGGCAGAGGCGGAAAAGCTATTATTAATCCGAAACAATACCATTCTTCCCATTAACTCTCTTGGTTATGTTTCAAAGAAAGTGCCTTTGAGGGCTGCAGTGGCTCCAGTGGCTGTAGTGGCTGCAGTGACTCTAGTCCCAGTCAATTGGGAGGCTTAAGCCCAGGATGTGAGGCTGTAGTTAATGCCCCAGTCTGGGTGACAGAGCTAAACTCTACCTCTTGAAAAAAAAAATGTGTTCTTCAGGATTCCAGTTAGTATCACTTTTTATAGTTGCTTTTTTTTTTTAAGAGACCAGGCCTCACTATGTTGCCCTGGCTGGTCTCGAACTCCTGGTCTCGAGTGACTCTTCTTGTGACTTCACTGTTGGGTGTCTATGCTCCAAACCACTGTTACTGTCACTCATACTTCTTTCATTGTTTCCTCCCAAAATGGAGAAGCAAAGGTTACATAAACAATTGTTAGTTTGGGCCAGGCACAGTGGCTCATGCCTGTAATCCCAGCACTTTGTGAGGCCAAGGCAGAAGGATTGCTTGATCCCAGGAGTTCGAGACCTGCCTGGGCAATACAATGAGGCCTCATCTCTACAAAAAAATTTAAAAATTAGCCAGGCACGGTGGTGCCCACCTATAGTCCCAGCTATGGGAGACTGAGATGGAGGGATTGCCTGAACCCAGGTCAAATCTGCAGTAAGCCATGATTGTGCCCCTGCACTCCAGCCTAGCCAACAGAGTGAGACCCCCGACTCAAATAATAATAATAATGAAGAATAGATAGTTTGAAGTCATCAAGAAAATAAGTGTATATCTGCATACCCGTGTTTATTGCAGCATTATTCACAGTAGCAACCTAAATGTGAAAGCAACCTAAATGTCCATCTACAGATAAATAGATGAATAAAATGGGGTGGATATGGAATCAGCCTTATACAAAGGGAGTCCTATCATAGACAACCACATGGGTGCTCCTTGAAGACATTACACTGAGTGAAATAAGCCAGTCACGAGGAGACAAATACTGCCTGATTCCACATATATGAAGATCTGCGATAGAATCTTAGAAACAGAAAGTAGGATTCTGCCTGCTGGGGCAGGTAAGAAGGGGACAACAGAAGCTGTCCCCTCGGTGTGATGCTTCAGTTTTGCAGGACGAAACAGTTTGCAGTCCTAGAGGTCTGTGGCAAAGTGTGCATGTGGTTAACATTGCATACTGCATGCTTAAAAATGGTTACGATGGCAAAGGTCATGTCACATTCAGTTTTTATTACAGTAAGAAAAAGAAAAGGGCTGGGCTTGGTGGCTCAGCCTGTCATCCCAGCACTTTGGGAAGGCCGAGGCGAGTGGATGGCCTGAGTCCGCAGTTTCGAGACCAGCCCGAGCAACTTGGCGAGACCTTGTCTCTACAATCAAAAATCAAAAATTAGCCGGACATGGTAGTTCCAGCTACTTGGAAGGCTGAGATGGAAAGGTTGCCAGAGCCCAGCGATGCTGGGGCGGTCGTGAGCGTGCCATTGTACTCCAGCCTCGGTGACAGAGTGAGCCAGCAAATCAAAAAAGAAAAAGAAAAGAAGATATGTATGTGTGTGTCAGTACTCGTTCGGTCTAAGGATCCCAACCCTACCAAAACTGCTTAGCCAAAAAAAGGAGAATGTGTTGGTTTGAGGAACCCAAGAGAGCAAGCATGCAGAGGGCCGCAGCCAGGGACCCTGAAGTGTCCCCCGGTGTCGCCCTCCTGCTCCCGACTTGCCCTTTCCTGCAGCAGATCGGCTTCCCCCACTGGGTGGTCAACAGGTCGGTGTCATGCTTGAGACTTTTTTTTTTTTTTTTTTGGCCTCTAGAAAGAGTGTCCAGTGTTCTCCCTCTGGGAGCAAAATATTAAGAAGAGCTCTCAGCCGGGTTTGGTGGCTCAGCCTGTAATCCCACGTCTTTGGGAGGCTAGGGTGAGTGGATTGCCTGAGCCCGCAGCTTCGAGACCTGTCTGGGCAGGCGAGACCTCAACTCTACAATAAATCAAAAAATTAACCGGGTGTGGTAGTGCGCGCCTGTAGTTCCAGCTACTTGGAAGGCTGAGGTGGAAGGATTGCCGGAGCCCAGCAGGTGGAGGCTGCGGTGGCCGGGAGCGTGCCACTGCACTCCAGTCTGGGCGACAATGAAACTCCAACTCAAAAAAAAAGAAAAAAAAGAAGAGCTCTCAGTAGTCCAGTCTACCACTGGACTAATGATGACTGTAAGAAGAACCTTGGTCAGGCTCAGTGGCTCAGCCTGTCATCCCAGCACTTTGGGAGGCCAAGGCGAGTGGATGACCTGAGCCCACGGGTTTGAGACCCACCTGGGCAACTTAGCGAGATCTCGTCTCTACAATAGGTTAAAAATTAGCCGGACATGATAGCACATATCTGTAGTTCCGGCTACTTGGAAGGCTGAGGCTGAGGGATCGCCAGAGCCCAGCAGGTCGATGTTGGGGTGGCCCTGAGTGTGCCCCTGCACTCCAGCCTGGGTGATGGAGTGAGATTCCAACTCAAAAAATAAATAAAAGATAAAGAAGAACCTTGAAAGTCCAGTGGGAACCCTGGGGTGGGAGGCATATCAGTAAGTTAGAGATTACGTTACAACATCTATAACAAAGTGCCCCAAGCTCACAGTGGTTGAACGCAACTGTCACCGATGTTCCCAGATCTGCCGGTTGACAGGGCTGCCGTCCTCAGGCAGTGGTGACTAGCGTGGCTGTACTACACACCCTGGCCATACTCCTCCTGAGTCCAAAATGCCAGGGAGCACGGGAAGCCTCTGAAGTTTAGCGCAGAGCCGTCCTAACACTGCCACTCATGCCACGCATCGTGGGTCAAAGCAAGTCACAAGGCCAGACACTAAGTTAAGAGACAGAGAAATACTTTCTGCTTACAGCGAAGCCATCATCAGAGTGGCAAGCAGGGAAAGGGGAGGTTGGCGCCAGCTCACTTTGTCTGCCCCAGAGGGTGATGGTGAGAAACGCTTCTCAGAAGAAGGGTTGTTGGGCAGTCAAGACAGTTGGCGTCCACCGAACAGACACAGTAAAATGAAGTAGTTGGTAGATTTCATCAATCCCAACATGCTAGAGGGCGACTGGAAGAGAGCTAGTTAGCCCTTACAATGTGACCAGCACCAAACCAGGAATTTCATAGATATCATCTTAAAGAAGCAATAAAAGCTATTATTAACCTGAAACGATACCATTCTTCCCATTAACTCTCTTGGTTATGTTTCAAAGAAAGTGTCTTTGAGGGCTACAGTGGCTCCTGCCTCTAGTCCCAGCCAATCAGGAGGCTTAAGCCCAGGATTTGAGGCTGTAGTGAATACTCCAGCCCGGATGACGGAGCTAAACTCTACCTCTTGAAAAAAAAATATGTTCTTCAGGATTCCAATTAGCATCAATTTTTCTAATTGCCTTTTTTTTTTTTTTTAAGAGACCAGGTCTCACTTATGTTGCCCAGCTGGTCTTGAACTCCTGGCCTCAAGTGACTCTTTCTTCTCTGCTTCCCAAAGTGTGAGAACTACAGGTGTGAGCCACTGTCCCCATAATTGCTTCTTTTAAGAGTAGGTCACAGTTTACATGTTCCTTTTTTTTTTTTTAATTTGTGAAACAAGCATGGAACAATGGAAAAGAGGACTTTTTTACAGCCAAGGAAACCTGAGGGTAAATGCTAGCTTGGCCATTTACTAGGTGAATGACCTTAGACAACTCATCAGCCTCTTTTTACCATCAGTTTTCTTCTCTTTAAAATGTGTGTGATGATAGACGCCAAGTAAAGTTTTGGGGAGAATAACACGAGATGTACATCACAGAGTTTGTCGCACAAGTGTTTCTTGGTTATGGGGATAACAAATGACGGATGGCAAAATTCCTACACTGAGTTCAATACTTTACTCTCTTTTCCTCACTAAAAATCTAACACCATTAAATAATGGAAAGATTCTCAAATAAAATGGAGCACAAGTTTACATAGAAAAAAGAAAAGTAAAACATTGGATGAAGTCTTTAGCCCTATACTTGAGAGCAGACCAAAAGTCTATTTAAAAAAAAGCCATTTTTTTTGTGTTGTCAACCATTCTTGGGAGAATCTTCTGGCAATCTGGCTGCCGGAGTTTCCATTTCATGTTTCAATCGATAGTGGAGCTCGTACGGTTTATTGTTAATTTTGTCTGAGCCCAGTAGCTGGGACACTGCAGAGTTAACACAGCTTTCACATCCACAGTGTGCAGGTGTGATTCGATTATTTTAGCTCAGGAGAGATGTTAACTTATAGTCAATAGCTAACTGAATTTCTCTTTCCGAATATCTTTTCCATGTGCCTCATTTTCTTCATGTCATTGGAAAATCAAAGTGTTTGCATGAGTAAGCAAGTTGTAAAAAGACAATTTATAGTACAAATTTGGATGTCAAATGACTACTTTCTCATTTGACAGAATAAATCTCAGATGATATATTTAACTAATTTGTCTTTTTAGACATCCTTCTAGTTTACCCATTTCCTACACGGTCCTTGCTGCAGCCTTGGTTATAAGAATCTTGATATTTTGCAAAGATTTCCTTCTTGAGTGAGTACTCATCAGCTGTCAAATAAAAAATAGAGTCAATATGTTAGAGCTAAATCTTTGTTCATGTTTCACTCTAAAAACCAATAGAAAACTTCATTAAAATTCAGAGTGCAAGAGTATTCTGTAATTATTCAGTAGTGAGAAATTCTCAGAGAATTTCACCACTTTATAGTATAACATAATTTTTTTAGTGGATGGCAAAATTATAGATGTGTTCATTGTGAAAAAAATCTAAAATTTCTACTTGAAGTTGTAAGAGAAAACAGTAAGGCTGAGACAACTTTCAAAATTGACATCTTATCCCAACAAAGCATATATTTTTAATAAATTTTCTCGTTTTTTAAAACTCTAAAAATCTAATTTCCTTTTTTTGAACAATGTGTTAACATCATTAGGCCACAGTAACCATAAGTTATATATAGCACAGCGATTTCTTATTCAATAACTTTAATACACTTTAATTTCAACTCTTTTATTTTGTCATTTTCCCATTATGAATATGTGACTTGCAGACAACTTAAAAATAAGAAAAAGAAATGTTAGTATGCTTGTATTTGCAGTAGTCAGAAGCTTTTTTACTGTAGCTGACAGAAATCCACTTCAAACTCACTAAGTAAAACATGAGAATTAATAGAAGAAAAACAGGGTCTGTTATGGAATTGACGGGATCTCTGGGGACAAACTTCAGACTTGGCACAAGTGGGACTCTCTCTCTCTCACCATCCACCTCTTGTCTGCTTAATGCTTCCCACTTCTTGTCTCCTCCGAGTGTTTTCCCCCTGTAGGCCCAGGATTACAACTTTCTCATCCTTCACCTCAAGAAAGAAGCCCTTTCTTGAAAGCAATCTCAGAGACGGACTCAGAATGCCCTGTCTCAGGGCACTTGAGAACAATCCCTTTTGTTAGAGAGATGAGGTACTCTGGTTGACCAGAGCGAGATCACGTTCCCGTTCCTGTGAACCTGGGCGGAGAGATGGACCATAATCAATAATCCAACCACATTCACCTGCAAAGGTAGAAAGACAATTTCCCCAAGGAGAGGGCTTGCTGTTAGCAGATGAAGATGGGAGGGGAAGGCATTCTCCACTGACAAATGTCACTGGTCTTAGAGGCACTGGAGTCTAGGCACATTGAACATCTTCGTTCCTTTTCTGGTCATGTCTGAAGTCGTAGTGGGGTTTGTATCCTAAGATCCGTGTATGTGAAGGACCCCAGAGTCTCCTTGCAAAAGCTTCAACCCAAGGGAAGGGAATGCCGTGGCACAGGATATGTTAAAGTTGAATAATTTTAATTCTATAAGAAAGCATTTGGCAGTAATGGGAAACTGTCAGGGGAGGGGGAGTGGAATTGGCAGTGGAGGGAAACTGCTAGGGGAGGGAGGGGCGTACCTCATCAACAAGGGCGCCTGCATAATCAATGTCTGTGTACCTAACCCTGAATTGTACCCCACATCTTTATAATGCAAAATAATAATAATAAAATTACTACAGAAAGAAAAAAAAGATAGTGGGCCAGGATCAAAGAAGAGAGATGACCGTGGCTGTAGCACTATTTCTGTTTATCACTCAGATCACTTGTTGGCCTGGTACCATGGGCTCATGCCTGAGCCCTAGAGTGAAAGAGGTGCAATAGAAATGTGAGTAGACTGGGCTCGGTGGCTCAGCCTGTCATCCCAGCACTTTGGGAGGCCAAGGCGAGTGAATTGCCCGAGTCCGTGAGTTTGAGACCAGCCCAGGCAACTTGGTGAGACCTCATCTCTACAATAACTAAAAAATTAACCAGGTGTGGTAGCGCGCGCCTGTTGTTCCAGCTCCTTGGAAGGCTGAGGTGGAAGAATAGCCGGAACCCAGCAGGTTGACGCTGGGCTGGCCGTGAGCATGCCACTGCACCCCATCCTGGGCGACAGAGTGAGACTTCCACTAAAAAACAAAAAGAAAGAAAAAGAAATGTGAGTAGATAGAAAAGACTGGTCCACAGCGATCTCCATGGAACAGGACATGCAAGAGGTCAGCCGCATTCATGACAACAGCTTCTGTTGTGACCCGAACCACGTCCCAGCAGAGACACCTGCACCTGCACCATCAGGTGCCAATAGCATAAACACAGACATGGGCAGGCGTGTTTCCTAGTACGTGCACAGGAGACACGATCATGTGGAGCCAGTGCAGGAGGGAGGGGGTCGGCTGGGCTCAGCCCAGGAGCTCTTTGTCCTGCTTGATATGGATGAAGGCTGCAGTCACCTGTGACTCAACTGGTCTGTAATATCCGGGATGGCCTGGGAACACCGGCAGTTTCTGCTGACTGGCGTCTGGGAAGTCTGTTGACCAGGGGCTTCATGTTTTCTCCCCAGGGCTTTTCTGTGGCCTGGGCTACTCACAGCATGTCGGCTGGTTTCCAAAAGGGAGTATCCCAAGCAGAGAAATTGGAAGCTGCAAATATCTCAAGCCTAACTTAGACATTACACAGTGTCACCTCTGTCACATTCTATGGATTAAAATCAATCACAGGGCCAGCCCATTCAAGGCGGGAATGGTTTATTCAAGGACATGAATACTGGGAGCAGTTTGTTGGGGCCATCTTTGGAACTAGCTCCCACAGCCAGAGAATAAGATTTTGTGACTATCTTAAAGCCATCTCGGAAACACATTATAGTTTCACTCATTCATGCATTCCTTAGTTCATTCAATAAATATTTAGTTATCAATTGTGTGCCAAACACTGCGTGGTTGTGAAAATGTTAAAGTGAATATGACATGGTCAGTGAAATGAATACAGACATGGGAACAAACAACTGCAATGCAGTGGTATGGGGGCCAGAAGACAGGCAGGCAGGTGTGGGAGCACAGAGAAGAGGAATGGATATTGGTGTTGGGAAGGTTTTCTCCTAAAGGCAGCAGGTAGGTTGAATTTCAAAAGATGCGTAAGCACATTTCCCAGACTTCTCAGGTAGGGAGAAGCACTGGCAGAAGAGCAGCATGGTAGAATGCAGAATGAGGTGCATGCAGGGACCCAAATGGGATGAACAGAAGGTTGGGGAAAGCCGCCAGGGAAGTGGGGGTTATCACGCTTGTGAAGGGTCTTGCAAACCATGTGAAGAGTTTAGATGTTATCTGGTGGGGAGTGGGAAGCCATTGAACAATTTTAATTAAGAACAGGACATTCATATAATATGGTTTTAGAAGGACTGCTCTAGCCGGGCTCGGTGGCCCAACCTGTAATTCCACGCCTCGGGAGGCTGAGGTGAGTAGATTGCTTGAGCCCACAGGTTCGAGACCTGCCTGGGCAACTTGAGACCTCATCTCTACAATAAATCAAAAAATTCGCCAGGCATGGTAGCGCGCACCTGTAGTTCCGGCTACTTGGAAGGCTGAGGCGGAAGGATCGCCGGAGCCCAGCAGGTCGAGGCTGCGGTGGCCGGGAGCGACCACTGCACTCCAGTCTGGGCGACAGAGTGAGACTCCAACTCAAAAAAAAAAAAAAAAGAAGGATTGCTCTAGCTCACTGTCTTGTATGGACTGGAGGTGGCTGAGGATGTAGGTTAAGTTCAGTTACTAAGAAGGTTGTTCTTCTGAGTTGGAGTCTCGCTCTGACTCCCAGGCTAGAGTGCAGTGGCATGCTCACAGCCAACACTGCCTCAGCCTGCTGGGCTCAGGCAATGCTTCCACCTCAGCCTTCCAAGTGGTTGGAACTACAGGCGTGCATTACCGCACTGGCTAATTTTTTGACTTATTGTGGAGATGAGGTCTCACCAAGTTGCCTAGGCTGGTCTCGAACCCCCAGGCTCAGGCCATTCTCTTGCCCCCGCCTTCCAAAGTGCTGGGATGACAGGTGTGAGCACCATACCCGGTCTTATTTAGAATGTTTTGATAGTGGTCCCAGTTAGAGAAATGACAAAGGCCTAGACTAAGGCACTGTGGAAAGGACAGAGAGGAAGAAGAATTAGGGGAAGGGGCTGGTAACTGACTAGCTATAGAGAGTGAAGGAGAGGGTAGACTTTTTTGGCACAGTGCTTCTCCTGGTCAGGATAGGTTAGGCTATGCTGTGATAACAACAAACCCTGGGCTCTCCTAAGCTCAACACAAAGGTTTTTTCCTTACTGATACAGTCTCCTCCATTTTATCGCTATGCCATCTGGAATTCGTGGCCTCTAGGGTGGCCACAGTTGAGGGGGGAACTAGATGAAGAGGAATGCCATTACTATTTTTTATTTATTTATGTATTTATTTATTTTGTTAAGAGACAGGGTCTCACTTTGTCACCCAGACAGGAGTGCAGTTGTGCAATCATAGCTCACTGCAGCCTCAACCTCCCAGACTCAAGGGATCCTTCCACCTCAGCCCGCAGAGTGGCTAGGACTACAGGCACATGTGCCACCATGCCCAGCTAATTTTCTTCGTAAAGACAGGGCCTTGCTATATTGCCTAGTCTGGTCTAGAACTCCTGGCCTCAAGTGATCCTCCTACCTAGGCCTCTCAAAGTTGAGATTATAGGTGTGAGCCACCATGCCCAGCCAGGAACACGATTTCTTAAGTGCCTTAAGAAACATACCTCACTTCCATTCCCATTTTATTGCCAGAACTAGGTAGATGGTTCCAACCTAACTGCAAGAAAAGTGAAAAAAAATGTTTGAAACATTTGGGTATTTGGGGCTGTTATCATTAGCAATATGGATTAACTATGGACCCTGAAAACATACTGCCTGTATTTAAATCTTAGTTCTACTTGTTAGCCACGTTGCTGTAGGCAAGTCTCTGTTTCCTCATTTGTAAAACGGTATTATCTGTAACAATAGTCCTTACCTCATGGACTTCTCCTGAGAATTAAAATCAGCTAATGTACACAAAATGTTTAGTGGCCGGGTAGGGTAGGCATTCAATTAATATTTTACTTATCATTCATATCAAAATGATTCTACATTTCATTCTCAGTGCCTAGGTGAAAAGTAGAGATAGTGAGATGGAACGAGTTTGGGAAGGAATATAAATCAACATGTAGCCACGCTGAATTTGCAGGGTCTGTGGGTTCTCCAGCGGAGAGGCTTGCTGGGTGGTCAGAGCATCAAAGGGAGGTTGGGGCTGGGGACGTAGATCAGGGCATCATCCATCAGTAGGCAAAGATGTCAGCTGTGGGTGTGGGTGAGGCTGCCTAGGGAAAGTGAAGAGGGTGAGGGAGAATAGAGATTGGAAGACAGAACCCTGGAGAACACCAAACATTTAAGAAGTGAGAAGAAAAAGAAGAGCCCACGTGGTTGCAACCACATCACGTGGGGGAACCAAAGGAACTAGAAGGGGACTTCTACAGGGTATTGGTCATTCTAGAATTAGTAACAGCTTATCGACATCTAATTTTTCACTCAGTTTGAAGATAATAATCGTATTTGATGTGAGCTTTAAATTTAGTTCATAGGTTTTAAAATAAATCATTCCAAGTAGCTTAAGAAGAAATGTGAGTATAATACAAGAAGTGAATACAGCATTTATAATTAATTTTTGCCAGCATTTGAGTTAGGAAAACAATTCTTTTACCAAAAAAACCCAACGTTCTGTTTCTATAGGTAATGCCAACATAAAAGAGACAAATCAGGCCAGGCTCGGTGGCTCGGCCTGTCATCCCAGCACTTCAGGAGACCGAGGCAAGTGGATTGCCTGAGCCCGCAGGTTTGAGAGCAGCCTGGGCAACTTGGCGAGACCTCGTCTCTACAATAAAATCAAAAATTAGCTGGGTGTAGTAGTGCATACCTGTAGTTCCGGCTACCTGGGAGGCCGAGGCAGAAGGATCACCAGAGCCCGGGAGGTCGACACTGGGGTGGCTGTGAGCGTGCTGCTGCGCTCCAACCTGGGCGACAGTGAGATTCCAATTAAAAAAAAAAAAAAGACAAATCAGGCCCTCGTAGTGGCAAAAAGTAAAGAGATGTAAAAAGCAAGGAAGTGGTTTGACTATTAATTCACTTCTCTGTGATAGTAATTTCATGACTCCATAATAGGCGTTACCATGGGCAGGGGTTGGGGGAGAAGCCACGTGTTGGAGAAAGAACCATTCTGAAAACCCACAATATAGTAACAGCAGCTTCACCACCAATGGAAAGGAACACAGCTTGGGCATGTTGGTGAGATATGGGACATCCTTCAAGTCATTGTTTTTATTTTATTTATTTATTTCTAGGTTTCAACCACCTAGACTTTGGTATACTGCCACCAAGTGGTAGAAGGGCCTGTAAAAGTAAAAGAATATCATATTTTCTCTGCATTTTCCTCTTTTTGAACTACTTATCTTCTGAAGCTGCCTTTTATTCTACTCAAGTTACACACTCACACACACACGTACAATTATTTACTACTGATCCCGGGGACTCTGCCGATGCCCTGCTAATGTCTCCTCAGTCCATTCTCAAGGTCACCGGAGCGTCACAGAACATTCTTTTACGTGCAGTGGCATCCCTCCTCAAGCACCTGTGTCTCTTCACCTGGAGACCGTTTTTGATGTTGTGAGTGTATAACAGGCTGGAAGTGCCAGAGACAAAATGTCCCGGAAATAACTGCTGATTCCCGAGAGCTGGGAGTTGGTGGATCGATGCCCCAGTCTCCCCACCCATCAAAGGGACGATTCGGCCTTGAGTCCTGCTCCAGTCCCTCAACTCTCAGATGATACCGGGGAAAACTGAGCCCTGGTTTCCCACAGCAGTGACCTGTGCATGAATGCCTTGACTTTTTTTTATCTCTTCTTGCTTCACTCTGTCGCATTTCCTGGGATCATCTCCCAAATAAACTCACACCAAAAATGTTTGTTTGGTCTGCTTTTGGGAGAACCCAAATAAGGTAGGGACACCTCTTTACACGTTTACTGTCAATTCACCTGTAATTTTACTTTTTTTTTGGAGTCAGAGTCTCACTCCATCGCCCAGACTAGAGTACAGTGGAATGCCCCCGGCCATCACAGCCTTGACCTGCTGGGTTCAGGCAATCCTTCTGTCTCAGCCTTCCAAGTAGCTGGAACTACAGGCGCACACTACCATGCCTGGCTAACTTTTTTATTTACTGTAGAGAAGAGGTCTTGCCAAGTTGCTCAGGCTGGTCTCAGACCCCTGGGCTCAGCCGATCCTCTCGCCTTGGCCCCCCAAGTGCTAGGATTACAGGTTTGGGCCACCGAGCCCTAATTTTACTTTTAATGCAAAATGCTCCCCAGCCCTATCCCTTTAGAGCCAAGCTCCTCATTTTCAAACAATCCAAAGATTGTTCTTCCTTTAGCCACCAGTAAAACTTGAACTGAGTCAAAGACAGGACATAGCCCTAAGTTTTTCCTGTGAGGCACAGGCAGCCTTTGATTTTGTCATGCTGTGAGAGTGCACGAAAAGAGCCTGGGCTCTGAAATGAAAAAGAATTAACTTCTCACTTTCTAAGAAAGTTGTCAAGCCATTTAATCTCTTTGAGCATCAGTTAGCTCATCTGTGAAATGGGCATAGGTATACCTGCCTCTACCGATATGCTCAGCTTTGCCTGGTCTGTCATTGGTCTACTCAGACTACAATAATAATATTTTTTCTTTTCATTTTAGAAAATTTTTGAATAAAGTAAGAAGACAGATTTCTTAAAACTTTTCCTAAAAGTAACAGAACTACTTGCAAAATATTTTTAATAAAGCAAATATACTCTATATTTGAGACTCACATTTAGCTTGGTTTCTGTCTCCATTCTAGAAAAGTTTTTTTAAACAGAATGATTCCCAACGCTAAGTGAATTTAAGCAGGAATTCCATGTTCACCTCAGTTTTTTTGTTTTGTTTTGTTTTGTTTGAGTTGGAGTCTAACTCTGTCGCCCAGGCTGGAGTGTAGTGGCATGCTCACAGCCACTGCAGCCTCGACCTGCTGGGCTCAGGTGATCCTACTGTCTCAGCCTCCTGAGTAGCTGGAACTACAGGGGCATACCACCACACCCAGCTAATTTTTAAATTTTTGGTAGAGATGAGGTCTCATCATGTTTCTCAGGCTGGTCTCGAACTCCTGGCCTCAAGCAATCCTTCTGCATCAGCCTCCCAAAGTGCTGAGATTATAGGCATGGGCCACAACTCCTGGACTATCCTTTATTTTTAAACTCATCAAATTATGTTTTTAATCTTTAGTTTTGTGTACTTTTTAAAAACTTTTTTTTTTTTTTTTTGAGTTGGAGTCTCACTCTGTCACCCAGACTGGAGTGCAGTGGCCGCTCTCGGCCACCGCAGCCACGACCTGCTGGGCTCCGGGGATCCTTCAGCCTCAGCCTTCCAAGTAGCCAGAATTACAGGCATGTGCTACCACACCCAGCTGATTTTTTTTATTTATTGTAGAGATGAGGTCTCACCAAGTTGCCCAGGCGGGTCTCGAACCCGCGGGCTCCCAATGCGCGGGATTACAGGCTAAGCCACCGAGCCTGGTTAAAAAACTTTTTTGAGTTTCAAACATTTTTTTTCTTAAAGAGGTTTTGACTTTTCAAATCTCACAACAAGAAAAAGTCTTTTGCCATATTGAAGTGTTTTAATACTTGCTGGCTGCAAACATAATACATGTTAATAGCCTCTACTATGAATTAGTCTTTGTAAATTTAGAAAATACAAAATAATACAAAGTAGAAAAAATATTTCTAAGGTATAATTTTACCACCCTAAAATAACTATGTTTTGAGGGTACTTTAATACAGATATTTTTCCGTGAGTGAAAACTTATAGTTTATTTTGTCTTAAAACCTCTTTCTATAAAATCTTATAGTCTTATAATTTTTTCAATTAACACAATAGTACAAACATGTTTCTATGTTATTGAATTTTTCTTTATACCACCTATAATAGCTGCATCAGATACGTCATCCTATGACTTGATAAAAATTTTGGCAAAAAAATATAAAAATAGTTGTTAGATTATAGGCTCTGGGGACGAATACAACTAAATTCTGAATCTGCCATTTACTGGCTTTATGATCTTAATCAGGATATTTAATGTCTCTGAATCTATTATTTTTAATCTACAAAATGAAGAATAAATGAGACAATGTATGTGAAACTCAGAATAGTAGTTGATATATAATAAATTCAGTAAGTGAAAATTTAATAGAGAGATGCTATCTTACTTTTAAACTTTGTCATTGCAAAAAATACTAAATTAACATCATTGTTCCTAATTTGTGCATTTCTATGATTAATTTTAAAATATAAATTCTTAGAAGTGGAATTTCTGGGTCAAAGATTATTAAAGATTTTCTATAAATTGTAAATTACCATCCTAACAATTTATACTTCAATAAACATAGCATAAACTGCATGTTTCATTTCTTTCGCCAATCTGCCAATATGATAAAATAAAAATTATATTTTATTTGTTTAACACATATGTCTTTGGTTATGTTGAATGTTAACAACATAACTAATGATTGTAGTTATTCTGTTGTAAAATTATTTTATATTCAATATACATTTTCCCATTTTATTTATCCTTTTCTTTTTTTTTTAATATGTATTTTTTATTTTAAAATTGTGGGATACAGTTAAGGGTTAGGTATACAAATATGCATTGTGCAGTTACCCTTGTTGAGGAGGTGTGCCCCACTGTCCCCAGACAGATATCGACCACTGCTAATCCCACTTCCCTTCCCCTCCCTACCCCTCCATAGTTTCCTGCCACTGTCAATCCTTTTCTTATAGTATTATGATAGTTGTTCAAGGTCCACTTATGAGTGAGAACATGTGGTACTCAGATCTTTGTTTCTGTGAGAGATCACTCAGTATTATAAACTCTAATTCCATCCAGATTGCTGCAAAATTCATGATTTTGTTCTTTTTTATGGCTGCGTAATATTCCATTGTGTATATGTACCACATTTTTAAAATCCAGTCCTCTTTTGATGGACAGCATGGTTGTATCCTTTTCTTAATGATTTATAACATTTTAAGGTACTCTTTGTTGACACGTGTTGAGCAGTCTTCCAAGTTTAACGTATGTTATTATAAGTTTTTGGACATACAGAAGCTTTACATATGTATGAAGTCAGATCTAACAATCTTTTATTTTAAATATTGTGCTTTTGCACATATAGTAAATGCAACATTTTAAGAAACTGACTTAGACAGTTTCCTTTTCTGTTACTTATAACCAGAATACCTAAAATTGGTTAAATTATAAAGAAAAGGAATTCACTTGTCTTACAGTTACAGAAGCTGAGACATGCAAGGCTGGGGGCTACATCTCCTTGTGGGAGGGGGCTCTGCAGAGTCCCCAGGCAGTGCGGGGCATCCTGGGAAGGGGCTGAGCTTGCTCGCTTAGAGCTTGCTTTTTTCTTGCATAGCTGCAGGCCCACACCATGATCACCCATCCCTCTATTAACTCATTGATCCATAGATGGGCAGAACCTCATGACAAGCGCCTCTGAAAGGCCACACCAAGCTGAGTGCAGTGGCTGGTGCCTATAGTCCCAGCTACCGGGAGGCTGAGGCACAATCGTCCCCTTGAGCATGGGAGTTTGAGACTAGCCTGAGCAACATACAGAGACTTTGTCTCTCAAAAAACAAGGTCCTACCTCTCAAAATTGCCACACTGGAGGGATTAGATTTCAACATGAAGCAGCACAGTGAACTTTTTTTTTTTTTAGTTGGCGTCTCACTCTGTCATCCAGGCTGTAGTGCAGTGGCACACTCATGACCACCACAGCCTCGACCTCCTGGGCTCAGGCAATCATTCCACCTCAGTCTTCCAAGTAGCTGGAACTATAGGAGCATGCCACCACGCCTGCTAACTTTTTGATTTATTGTAGAGATGAGGTCTCATCAAGTTGCCCAGGCTGGTCTCGAACTCCTGGGCTCAGGTAATCCTTTCGTCTCGAATTCCAAAGTACTGGGATTACAGACATGAGCCACCACACCCGGCATGAACATTTCATGTACCTGGTTTTTGCCTGGCACTGTGCTTGGCACTTCAGATTGGTGAGTCGATTACTTCTTAGATCAGCCCTCTGAGACAATTATCCATTTTACAGTTTCCATTCATTTGACCTTCGTTTGAGCACAGTATCAGTTTTTAGGCTTACTTCCGTAGGAAGTGGAGCAATAAATCAAAGTGGTTTATGCACAAAGAGAATTCATTTGCTCGTGCTGGCTGAACAGGCTTCAAAGTCGCTCTCACTTCAGTGATGGCTTGACTAGGCTCGAATGATAGCGCCAAGCTCCATCTCAGTTTGCATCCTCTGGATTTGCTTGACTCCCAAGACATTCGTGGTGGCCCCCGTGTCCTCAGGCTCCAATTGCCATGATAGGCAGACTGGGAGAAGAGAAAGTCTTCCTCCCTGAGGGCTCAAGGCCCAGAGCTGGATTTCCTGGGCGGGGGGTGAAGCAGGTCTTCTGAAGTCACTGCACTGAAGGTGTGGCATGGAGAGACCCGGAGATCCGAAGAGCCTGGAACTTGGAAAAGTTCCCATCAAATGGCAAGGTTATCGCACTGTTCCAAGAGTTGGTTGGGCTAAAGCTGGAAAGGCAGTCAGAACTCAGTTCCACACAGAAGGGGCTCAGACGGCAGAAGCTTCACCATTCTATGCTGCTACATTCTGACCGAACTCTCAGAGGAATGGCAAGCCTAGGAAAGAAGCAAAGGGAAACAAAAACACAGGAGGGAATTCCAGCAGACAGTGCTGTTTAAGCAGCGAGCAGAGGAATGGGAGTCCAGAGGGGAGAGCCGTCAGGAAATTGTCAGCAAGAGGCAGGAGGAGAAGCAGGGACCAGACCAGTCGAGTCATGTACCTGAAGCTAGGGAGGAGAAAGACTCAAAGAGCTAGAAGTGAAAGCGTCCAATTCAGAGCGGATGTCAGATAGCAACGGCCTGACACATATCCCCTGGCCTGGCAGATAAGAGAGATGGAAGGTCACTGAGTGACCAAGGGGCACAGGCTCTAGGACTACAGAGGGCAGGGCAGGGCAGCGAAGAGGCTGTGACCAGAGAAGACCAATGAGAGCTTGATCCTTCAGAGCTATCATTTTAGAGTGTAATGAAGCAAGATAGCTTGAATCTGGAAGGTGAATGCATACTGAGGCAAAACTACAATAGATTGACAGTAGATTTAATACAGAAAGGAACGCCGAGAAAGTTCCCAGATTTATAAAAGCGGGAAATGGCTGAGAAACTGTTAGTAAGGAGGTGTGGGGAGAGAGTTGGCATGAACTGCACACAACGTGGCCTTTCCTAAGGAAGAGGATACGTGGTGGTGTAGAGCACACGTTAGGAAGTTTGAACAATGTTGACACTCCTCCCAGGCCTACTTGTTTGTGTGGGGAAACGGGGAAAAAACGCTCCCTTCTCCAGAGGGGACAGAGGTGGGGGTGGGGCAATCATAGGCTTTCACCAACTGGGGATGATAAAAAAAAGTGGATACTTTCTAAGTCAAGTATAGTAGGTGTGTAGTAAAGAATTTATAGGAAAGAGGGAAGTATGGCCTTTGCCCTTGGCTTCCAGCCCCTGTGAATGCTGTACCTGATAGGAGGCTCTTTGTTTAACAGGAGACCTTGAGTCATACTGGACAGTCTAACAGTGCAATTTAGGACGGGGAGTTGGTCATACCTGCATGTCTCAGGGTGGCGCCTGGCTATTCCAGAAAGATCAGCAATGTGACTTCAGGTGGAGCTTTGAGTCATGTGGTATCAATCAACCTGGAGACGGAGATTAACCATGTGAGCGATCAACCTGTCATGCTATGTGATAAAGCCCCATTAGGGACTCTGAGCACAAGTGCAGGTGAGCCTCCTGGGTTGGCAGTGTGTGTCTTGTCATCCAACAACACTGGGAGAGTAACCTGTCCTGACTCCAGAGGAAGGGACAGTAAAAGTCCGGTAGTTGCTAGGCTCTTGGACTCTGCTTAACTTTAATCTACATCCTTTCTGGCAATAAATGACAATCCTAAGTATAACAGCTTTCGGTGAGTTCTGTGAGTCTTTCTAGCAAATTGTTGAACCTGAGGTATCTGTTCATGGTTTTGAGAAACCCCTGAACTTCGTGACAGAAGCAAAGGCAGCCTTGGGAATGTGCCCTCTAACTTGGTGGTTGGCCTACACCCCTTGAAGTAGGAAGATCTGTGGATTTTACTTTCTTTGCTTTCTTATAGAATGCCTTTTATGTTTTAAGAAATGGGTATACTTCGAAACTAAAACACTCATTAGACTCTCTTACCCCGTATTTACCTGTAATAGGTTCATGAACTCATTCAGTAAACACCTATTGAACTTAATTAAGAGCAATTACAGTAGTTGAGAAAGAATCCACTGAAATTGTCGGTGTACATTTTACCAAATGTTTTTTATTAAAGAGAAAATACTTGTGTTATATTAATACTGTACTTACTAATTGCATGATATTGGGCAAATCACATAATTTATTTGAGTTTGAGTCTGATCATTGCTAAGATTAAAGGCAATAACTTCCCCATAGATACTAATTAAGGATTAAGGTTTAGTGAAAGATGATGAAATAAGAAATATTTTAAAATTTTAGCCTAGGACCTGGCACACAGTACACGTTCCATAAATATTAACAGTGATAATGATAATATCCTAAGAATTTCATCTGAAATTTGTGCTTTATAAATTGTATGGACTAAAGATTAATGAGTGGCTTACATTTCTGAACTCAATTCTCCTTTATTTAAGAAGCTAATTTCACCTCTATGCAAATCACCACTATTAACTAGATTCCAATTCCCAACTCCATAGAAATCATTAATCTCTAATGTATATCGTTTAAAAAATATGATAGAGTCAAACTACCTTATGCTTTTTATTATTGTATTTCTTATATTTTAAATATGTAAAACAAATTGATTCCAGTGTTTTCTTGCACTGTGAATAACAATTTCTAGTCAAATTTCAATTACTACATAGCTGAAAACACATTTTTTGCAAAGCTTCTACTATTGCCACCTGTATGAATTTGTGATGATTCACACTGATTTTTAAAGCTTTTTGTTGTTGTTGTTCCTATTTTGATGCATTAACAAGGTATATATTTTTTCTTTTCTTTCTTCTTTTTTTTTTCTTTTTTCTTGTCAGGGTCTCACTCTGTCACCCAGGCAGGAGGGCAGTGACAATATCATGGCGCTTGACCTTCTGGCCTCAGGCGATCCTTCTGCCTCAGCCTCCTGAGCAGCTGGGACTACACTGCTATGTGCTATGTGTCACCACGCCCGACTAATTTCTTGGTTGTTTAAAGAGATGAAGACTCACCATGCTGCCCAGGCTGGTCTTGAATCCCTGAGCTCAGGCAATCCTCTAGCCTCCGCCTCCCAAAGTGCTGGGATGACAGGCATGAGGCGCCACACCCAGCTAGATAAGGTGTGTTCTTGAAATGCTTACCAACCTAACTCTTGACTAAACATTTAACCAATGGTGTTCAAGTTCCCCACACGCTTAATTAAATACAAGCTGTTTTCAAGTCAGTCATTTTTAGATGATGGTTCTGTGGTGTGTGTATAAATGGTGTGTGTGTGTGTGTGTGTGTGTGTGTGTGTGTGTGTGTGTCCAAGCCTGTTCTATGACTTATATAACAGAAGGGAGAACTTACTAACCACACAGGTGGCTTCTCGGACTTGGAAATATTCAAGAATGATTGTTCTCTTTTTATGTTGTAAGTCATGGAAAAAAACTCCCATCAAATATTCAGCTGTAAGCTTCAGGCTTCCATCCAGACCACCAAGTTGCAGGGGGAAAATTCTAAGCCTTTTTCCCTTTTTCTTTTGAAGTTCTACACTTCCACAAAGGGAAGCAAAGTCACTGCTCCCGGTTATTTTTCTTCTTCCTTCTTAACTGTCTCTCCTCCCACTCCTTCAGCGCGATCGGTTCTCCACCCACAAATATTTGGGGAGCCAGTGTGGCTTGCAGTAACAAAAGCGTCGGCGTGTAACCCCTCCAAAAAGAGAGCTCTCCTTTCTGACCTTCCCGTGGAGGAAAAGGCTCGAAACACGGTTTCCATGGACACAGGAGGCGTTGTCAAGGGACGGGGAGAGGGGGGTCAGCGCCAAAGCCAGGGAGAGGAAAGAAGCGCATGGGGTTTGCCTCGGAGGCGGAAGCTTGGAGAAACCGAAATAAGACTTGTCCGGGCTGGAAGGAGAACAGGACAAACAGCGTTTTACTGAAAGGGCTTCTGTGTCGGCGTCTGGAACTTCTCCCGCGGGATCCGGTGGAGAGAGCCTGCCAGAGGCCGCGCAGCCGGGGCCCACGTGAGCGTGGGGCCCAGGTGGGAGGCGGGCGGCTCTCCCGGTTGGCGGCGGAGCCCTCCGCAGCGGCGCGGCGGCTCACGCCTGGAATGCCCGCACTTAGGGAGGCCGAGGCGGGAGGATCGCTGGAGCCCGAGTTCGAGGCTGCGGTGAGCTATAATCGCACTACTGCTCTCTGTCTGGGCGACAGAGCGAGATCTTGAGTCTAAATGAAAAAAGGAAATAAAAAGCCCTTTGACTCTTCTATGGTGAATATGAATGCACTTCCTCAATTTTGCCCTTAATTTTGGCTTCCTGACTGGTACAGTGGTTCACACTTGGAATTTCAGCACTTTGGGAGGCAGAGGAGAGAGGATTGCTTGGGCCCAGGAGTTTGAGACTAGCCTGGGCAACATAGTGAGACCTCGTCTCTACAAAAAATACAAAATTAGTGGTGCATGGTGGCTTGCGGCTGTTGTCTCAGCTACCCGGGAGGCTGAGATCGGAGGATCGTTTGAGCCCAGAAGGTCAAGGTTGTGGTGAGCTGCGATCATGCCTCTGCACTGCATCCTGGGTGACAGAGTGAGAGCCCAACTCAAAAAAATTTTTTGGGGGGTGTTTCCCATTAAAGGACCGTAAATAGCATTTGAGTTGGATTTCCTGTGGAGATGCCTTCTGGAAGGTGAAGGAGGGTGGCATGCTGAGAGGTACCAGATGAGGTCAAGATCGCTTAATTGATAATTTCCAACTTGCCCAGACAGATCCAACCTGGAATGACTGGCTGGAGCCCAGCACTCCCCAGTAATTATGGTGCGATTTCAAGTTGGTCAATCAATTATTCAAATGGTTATCTGATCGATCACTCACAATAATACTGTCAATGCATGCACGTCATGGTTTTAAAATTCCTTGATACTTTTCCTTAGACACTTCCCACTCAACTTCAAGTTGGTGACTGGCAAATTTTAGTAAAGGTTAAAAACAAAGAGTAAATGTCTCTCCCTCTCTTTTATAACATAAAGGAGACACGAAAATACGCACTCTGGCTCTACCTAAGCTCCTGGGCCAGGTTTGGGATCGGTTCTCTCTCTGGTGGCTGTATGAGTTCGCTAGGACTGCTGTTCCAAAACACTACAGACTAATGGGCTGAACAACAGAAATGTATTTTCTCGCCGTTCTGGAGGCAAAACGTTGGTGATCAAGCGTGGGCAGGGTGGTTTCTTCAGAGGCTCATCTCCTTGGCTTGCAGGGTGCCTTCTGTGTCTTCACAAGGTCCTTCCTGTGTGAGTCGTCGGTGTCCTGCTCTTTTCCTCTCTGACACCAGTCATGCTGCATGAGGCCCACCCTAATGACTCGGTTTGAACTTTACTCCCTGAAGGCTGTGTCTCCAAATATAGTCACACTCTGAGGTATTGGGGGTTCGGGCTTCCACAGATGAATGGGGGAGGGACATCATTTAGCCGATAGCTTGAGCCATTTATCAACATTTTGAATTTAAAGGGGAAAAAAACTCTCCCTTATGTCTGTACTTGGAATGTGAGGTGGAGAAACTCAGTCAGGTATCTCATTATTGAGTAAAAATTAGCCACTTAGATGAAGTGATGCCTACTGTGGTCTCAACTCAGTGATTAGTGTTTCAGATAAAAGTGGCAGGCAGAGGCCTGGTCTTCGGGGAGTAAATGCTTGAACTGATAAAGCCACATAATGGAAACACGTTTTAACGTGAGCCCCCATTTTCCAGATAACTGCTCAGTCCTGCTCTGTAGTTAGTGATTTTTTTCTTTTTGAGTTGAGTCTCACTCTGTCACCCAGGCTGGAGGGCAATGGTATGCTCCCAGCCACCACAGCCTCAACCTGCTAAGTTCAAGAAATCCTTCCACTTCAGTCTTCCAAGTAGCTGGAACTACAGGCACGAGCCACAATGCCTGGTTAATTTTTTTATTTATTGTAGAGATGAGGTCTCGCCAAGTTACCCAGGATGGTCCCGAACCTGCAGGCTCAGGCAATCCTCTCACCTCAGCCTCCCAAAGTGCTGGGATTATAGGCATGAGCCACCACCACCACACCCGACCAGTTAGTGATTTTGTAGCCTGTTTTCCTTAGTTGTTCAGAGCTTGCTGAAAGGAAGTTTTTACGTCAATGGCATTGGGTTTTGTTGTTTTGTTTTGTTTTAGTTTAAATCTCAAAAGCAGTGTTAAAATGAAACTATACTCTTAAAATACTTAAGATATTGTTATTTTAGTGGTGACGCAGCCTCCGATGTGCTAATGATATTGACCTGCAGCTTGTGCCGTGGACAAGTCTTTGCAATGATGTCTGTGCATGGTGGACTGCAGGAGCGAGTGGGAAGTTATTCTGACCTACTTGGCAGGATCTCTGTTTCGTTCATGTTCCTTTTTAAAAAACTGTCATTACTGAGTTAGAAATTAAGAACGTAAATCCAGGTTTCCTTTTAAAACGACTTTACTGAGTTTAGATTTGGCAAGAGCCACATTTAGTGATAATTCATTCATCTTTATACTTCATCTTCCAGTAAGTCATTATGAAGTGACATTATTCTTTACTAGATAAACTAGGATTACTTTTCCTAAAAAGTTGTATTCAGAGACATCTCCAAATTAAATTATGATTTTCAAATCTCAGGTATAAAAGGCTTTATATAATATTGAGATTCAGAGGTGGGTAAGTCAATTCTGGCTTTAAATGTGTTTTCAACACAGTTAGGAAGAGATTTGTCAAAGTGAATCTCTTAAAGCTGGGTGTAGTGGCACTCACCTGTAATCTCAGCTACTCAGGAGGCTGAGGCAGGAGGATCGCTGCAAGACAGGAGTTCAAGAACAGCCTGAGCAATGTAGCAAGACCCCCATCTCTTAAAAAAAAAAATCTCTTGTGTGTAATGAAGCACAAAGATCAATAGAGCAAACAAGAAAAGACTGTTACCAAGACAAGGAATGAGAGGGTACCAAGGAAAATTTCATAAAAGAGGTAGGCTTCACACCAGCGTTTGACAAAAAGTAGGTCTTTTGTTTTGTTTTGTTTTGTTTTAGAAAGCAGGATTTATTGAGAAGACAGAAAAGCTCCAACAGTGGGAGAGAACCCAAAAGCGTTGCCCAAGAGTAGGCTTTTGACTGGAAGACAAGGAGAGTGGAAGGCAATGAACGAGAGAATACATGCTTGCGAAAGAGGCAGGTTGCTTCCAGGGAAAAGGAGTGGGAGAAAGTGCTGGAAGAGGAAGGGGTGGGGTGGATACACCAGAGAGTGGGCTGAGCCAGGTCCCATGCTGTCTTTTCTGACTGGTCTCATATGTCGCCTGAAGAGTCTGGGTGCCATTCCACAGGTAATGGGGCACAAGCCAAGGTGTGCGGGCCAGAGCTGGACTGATCAGCGTGCTGTGTTAAAGGACAGCTGTGATGGCATTTTAAGGATCGGCATTTGAGGAATAAGGAGGAAGATGGGGCAGGCAGACCAGGGAGGGGTGTAGTCCAGTAACCCAGGGGACAGAAGGTGACAACCCGAGAATCTGAAGGGAGCAGTGGCGATGGAGTCACAGTGGGGGTCTGAAAGGGCTTGTCCCTTGGTATCCATGCAGCTTCCCTGTTGGTGGAATGGTGTGGAAAACTATTACCCATTCTAAGCCTGAGATTCTATGAGTCAGGCTTCTGTGACCACACAAGGGTGCTGCGCTCCAGGTGAGAGCACTTCCCCATCGTAAGTACCCGCAAGGATGCTGTAGACATGCACGTACATATTCAAGAAGTGAGACTGCTCCTCCTACCCCCAGCCAACATATCATTTGCAGGGAAATGATTGGCTCTATCCAACACAAACTAATTTTGTTTTCTGATGAGACTCCAGTGTGGGGACATAGCGACGCTTACCAGGGCAAACTCCCTAAATAGTGACTCCCTATCAAGCTTACACTTGGCTTCACATGGCAGTGAGTTTTAGTTTCTGCTCACTGAACTCAGAATAAGAGTTTAAAAGAAAATCCAGAAGTAAAACTATGAGGAAATTAGGGAAGGAAAGGAAACAAGATACTCAGATGACATTGTACAGAAGATACTGAGATGCTGGATTAAAATAGAACATACTAAGTTGCTGAATCAATTCTTGTTCCTCAGATTCCAAAGTGACTTAGCGTAGGCATAAGTGAAGGAATTTATTGTGAAGGAAGCAAGTGGGCAGCCAGACGCATGGAGTTCACCAGTGACCTCATGGTGGCAGGTGCAGCGGAAGCAAATAGAATGGTGCGCAGATGGAAAGCATGCCCTGTAGGGCATTTATAGGCTGTCTGTACATCTGAGCCCACCTGGTAAGTACGTCATTACTGAGATTTGTTTATTTTATTCACCAAACACTTGTATGTCACATACATTTGCACAGTTAAAGCTCATAATAACCCCACGAAGCAGGCAATTTTATTATTCTCATTTTACAGATGGACAACACAGAAAGGTTAAGCAACTAGCCCACAGTCACATGACTGGTCAGTGGCAGAGCTGAGGATTCAGACCCAGGCAGTCTGACTCCAGGGTCTGTGATCTTGAGCAACACGCTATGCCAATTGTTTAAGTCTGAAGGTAGGGGAGAAAGCAATGTTTACTATATGGCATGTAATCTGGAATTTGCTTCTTTCAATGCTTGCTTCTCTTCAGTCAATTTTTCCTCCTTTTCGTCTTCTTCTTTTTAATGCCGTGGCTTGATCTAGAGTGCCCAACAGGACCTTATCAGAGATTCATTCATGGCATTTACAACTAGTTGTCCATTTCCTTGGTAACTGAGAGTGAGCGCATTCATTCAGGTTGTTAGGTATTAAGGATATAAAGATGAATTAAACATGGCTCTTGCCTTCGAGAAACACATAGCATAGAGGGGGAATAACACCTTTTTATTAGAATGTGGCAAGTACTGCAGTATACACAAGATGTCATGTGAGCATAGACACTTGGCATTGTAATCATAGTGTATCAGGGAGAGCTTCCTAGCAGAGGGGTTACTTGTGTTGGGTCTTGACGGATGAATAGGACCTAGGAATGCAGGGACCGGAAGACAGTACTGTGGGCAGAGGGGAGAGCAAAGGTCAAGCAGCAAGTAAAGGAAGTGCAACTGATCTGGGGAGCCACACGTGTTCACTGTGACCAGGGAACCACGTGCACGTGAGCAAGGGGCAGGTGAGGTTCAAGGTTTAGTCAGGCGCCAAACCATCCACCTTGCATGATCAAGAAACTGAACATTTGCCTTGAAAGCTGTTGGGAGAGGCTGAAGTTTTAAGCAGAGAGGCATGGGATTGTATCTTTCTTGAAAAAATAACTCAGGCTGAGGTGGACAGAATGGAGGGTAGAAGGGATCACATGTACAGACACATTTAGAACAATTGCAGCAACCCAGATGACAAGTTATGAAGTCTGAAACAGGCAGCAGCAATGCAGATGGATAAGAGCAGCAAAGCAAAAAAGACAGGCCGTAGCGTACACAAATACAGCAGAAGGGATGGGACTGCATAAGACTTTGGTGTGAGAGGGGATTCGTGTGTATTTCGGGAGGTGCATTTAGGGAGGGATGAAAAGGAGTTTTCCAGGACAGTGAAAGCTGTTTTTAGGGAGGGGTGAAAGGGAGTTTTCTGTGACAGTGGTGACCAACTTCTGGTTTGGAGAACAGCTGCCTCAGGATGGTATTAAAAAACAGATTCCCGCCGGGCTCGGTGGCTCAGCCTGTAATCCCGCGCCTTTGGGAGGCTGAGGTGAGTGGACTGCCTGAGCCCGCGGGTTCGAGACCCATTCAGGCAGCGAGACCTCATCTCTACAATAAATCAAAAAATCAGCCAGGCGTGGTAGCGCGCGCCTGTAATTCCGGCTACACGGAAGGATCGCAGGAGCTCGGCAGGCCGAGGCTGTGGTGGCCGGGAGCGGCCACTACACTCCAGTCTGGGTGACAGAGTGAAACTCCAACTAAAAAACAAAACAAAACAAAAAAAACAACAGATTCCCAACCTTCACCTCTGTAAATTCTGATTTGGAGGGTTTGAAGTGGCAGCCAGGAATCTGTATTCTTGGAAGGTTCTGAGTTTATTCTGCATGTGACCAGGATTGAGAACCACCGGCTCCTCGTTACTGAGCTCAAAGGGAGATACCAATTTGACAGGAAACTTCTGGCTGGGAGCCAGGAAGGCTAGGGACAAGTTTACTCTTAAGCCCACTTACTTGGGCACCTGTGAGAAATATCGGTTGAGCTGGGTATACAGATTTGAAACTCAGAAGAGAGATTTTGTTTAGAAGCAGATGGTGGCAGATGAGGCCATGGTTTTAGAGGTCACCTGGAAGAACCCATGGATTGATGAGAAGATTGCCAAGCCCTTAGAAACACCAGCACTAAGGGAGAGAGTTGAGGAAGAGGAGCAAGATGAAGACACAAGAAATCTTCAGAGAAAGTAAAAAGATGTGACTGTCGTCCCGGAAACCAAGAGAGGGGCGAGAGTGTCCAGAGAAAGGCAAAAGTTACAAAAATTCAAATAAGAGCAGAAAAATGTCTACTTTTTTTTTTTTTTGGAGTTAGAGTCTCACTGTGTTGCCCAGGCTAGAGCGCAGTATCCCAATCATGGCTACCACAGCCTCGACCTGCCAGGTTCAAGCAATCCTTCTGCCACTGCCTTCCAAGTAGCAGGAAGCACCGGTGTACACCTCCATACCTGGCTAATTTTTTGGACTTACTGTAGAGACAAGATCTCGCCAAGTGACCCAGGCTGGTCTCAAACTCCTGGGCTCAGGCAATCCTCTTTCCTAAGCCTCCCAAAGTGTTGGGAGTAGTCCCAGCTACTTGGGAGGCAGAGGTAGAAGGATCACCTTAGCCCAGGAGGTTGCGGCTGCAGTGAGCCGTGATCATGCCCCTGCACTCCAGCTTGGGCTACAGAGTGACCTGACTATGAATGAATGAATAAATAAATAAACAAAATAAACTGCAGAAGGGATGGGACTGCATAAGACTTTGGTGTAAGAGGTAGGAGTTGGAGAATCTCTTACTTGATGATCTCTGTTTTTTTAGTGAAAAAGAAAAAGAAAAGGGTATGTCCTTTACTTAGGAAGATGGGGAGTCACAAAGAAAGAAGTCTTCTTCTTCTCAGGTGCAACTTCCTCAGTTACTCGATGGAATACCTAACACAATGTCTTTCGTGTAATATGTGTAAGTAGCCAGTGACCAAATGAACAAACAAATGCTCATCACCAAAGGATAATATATGCCCAATGAAGTAGAAATATGAAGTAGGAACACCAGAGTAGACATTAAAAGGAAAAGGAATAAAGGACCGAAACACAGAGGGTCACACAGAGGAGCTTCGTCGTGAGTCCCTGTGGAGTAGTCCATCACTTTAGTCCTGACGTTCCTTGCTCTCAGCAGTCGCTGGAAGAGACACAAATTAGGCCCTGGGCGCCCTTGGTACAATGGTGAGAGCAGACAAGCTCATTGACGGTGCTTCCTCACCTCTGCTTGCTCCCAGGTCACCCATCCACTAGGCATCATTGGCACATCGCCAAAGACCCATGGAAGCATTTGCAAACTGAAAAACAAAGTATTGGTTTCAAAATATGAAAATGATGCTGCAAAAGCTAATATTCTGTCAATTTCAGTAACTGTCCAATGTAGTATCCACAAAACTATTGTTAATACTTGAAAATAATCGGCTTGTTATTTTTTCTCACTTCAAATTACATTTCTGAAGCCAGGCATGGTGACTCACAGCTGTAATCACAGCACGTTGGGTGGCAGAGGCTAGAGGATTGCCTGAGCCCAGGGGTTCAAGACCAGCCCGGACAACTCAGCAAGACTTCGTTCCTACAATAAATAAATCAGCCAGGTGTGGTGGTGTGCACCCGTAGTTCCAGCTACTTGCAAGGCTGAGGCAGAAGGATCGCCTGAGCCCAGAATGTCGATGCTGCGGTGAGCCATGACCGTGCCACTGCACTCTAGCCTGGGCGACACAGTAAGACTCTGACTCAAAAAAAAAAAAAAAATTAACTTTTGAAGCAATGTTCTATGCCCTGAGTGCTCTTCCCCCCGGCTTCTCAACTTCGTTTTAATTGGATATGACAAGAATGACCCAATTTGTATGAGCAACTTCCACAATTTTGGATCTTCCCTTTCCAGCCTGCAACCTGAGGTTATGTGGTTCGTAACAAGGCATGCTATCTGCCTGCATTCTCATGACCTCAAATTTCCTCTGCATAATTTTTTTTAAGCGACAAGATGTGATCTGATTCTGCTACCCAGGCTGGGGCACAGTGGTGCAAGCACAGCTTACTGCAGCCTCCAACTCCCAGGCTGCATCCCCTGGTCCTCAGCCTCAGCCTCCCAGGTGGCTGGAATACACGCACCCACCACTAAGCCCAGCTGACACATTTTGATTTTTGAGATGAGGTCTTGCTAAGCTGTCCAGGCTGTTCTCAAAATCCTGGCCTCGAGCAATCTTCCCACCTCAGTCTCCAGAGTAGCTGAGATTACAGGTGTGAGCCACCACACTCCAAACTTCTGCAAGATTTCTTTATCATTCTGGACCCCACTAGGCTGGAGGTGGAGCGTCTGGATGTAGCAACATGGCAGAAGGCAAGCTGGGATGAGAAGGCAGTTTCAGGGCATCGAGAATTCACGCTGAGGGCAATGTATGGTGAAAGGAAGTAGAAAACGGGAAGAAACCAAGCTTGAAGCCATGCGCACTTCCACCCAGGGCCCTGAATCCTTGTCTTCTCGTGTGTTATTGTCTATGGGTGGTATTGATTGAATAGCACACAATATAGGAGCAATTTTCTTGAGCTAGAAAGAACCTTCGTATTGACGTTGATGTTCACGAAACACATTGCAGTAACTTCCTGGGAAGCATACAACTTTTACACCTAAATGTCACCGGAGCCTTCAATTCACTGAGCAAAGATATATTGACATCATGATCATTCACCCCAATTTTTAAAATAAATAAAATAGAAGAGATTTGGGTTAGGGTTCCTGGATTCTTGCCTCCTCTCTGCCCCAGCTATTTGTCCTGCACTGATAGGGTACTTTGTGGTTTTCAGTTTTCTCATCTGTAAATGAAAATGAATGAGACCAGGCTCTGATGTCTTGTCCAGCTTCCCAAGCCTAAAATGGACCTCTTGATCCCAGATGAGATTTCCAGCTCTGTTAATTAACCAGAAAATAGGAACTCTTGTGGCAATGGGACCTGACAGTTTGGCTGCTCTTCCTGTGTGACTAATTGCCTGCTAAGTGCTATATGAACAGTCTTGGATCATCGACCAACTTAATTTGAATGTAATTAATTATGTAGAAATGAGCATTTACTTTTATTAAGATGATATCACAGCAAAAAGAAAATAGATGTAAATCAAGCCACGTGGTCTTGCTTCAAGTATGAGTCACATCTGGTTCACATGTGGTCATCTTGAATCCAAGTCACCTTTAGTATAAATTTAAAAATCCATGAGGTCCACACACAGCTGGGGATCCTGATCATATGACTTTCCACTGAAAAAATCTGGGTATATTTATCATTCTATGACTTGTCCTATGACCTATACATTTCTACTATTCACCTACAACGGTAACGCAATACTGGGTCATTTGAAAACTTATGCCTCAGTAATGAGTTCTAAGTTTAGCATTGAATTGGTTTTTTCTTCCTCCTTCTAAAATAGGAATTTACTTACTGACAATGGCAGAAAAAATCTTGGCGAAGTTAGAGGACTTCGACAAGCAAGCAAAGATAATCATAGCCAACAGAGCCAAGGTTCGTAAAGTTCAAGAGGAAGTTCAGTTTCGTCATTCAGAAGTCAACATTTCAAATGTGAATGTCGTTTTAATTTCTTAGCTCATATGGTGGCCCCCCACCTTTCTGGCATCAGGAACGGGTTTCATTGAAGATAGTTTTTCCGTGGACTGGGGAGGGCAATGGAGGGGATGGTTTTGCAGCGATTCAGGCTTCAAGTGCATAACATTTAGTGTGCACTTTGTTATTATTACACTGTAGTATATAATGAAATAATTATACAACTCACCATTAAAAAAGAGAGAGAGGTGTGGACGGAAGGGGTAAATAAAATGATGGGAGGTGCCCGGATCTGACCGGAGGCAGCTGTGCATGGGGTCCCCACAGGCCCCAGAAAGGTACGTTAATGTGGAGGCAGAAATGACCTTGGTAAATGCATTATATTTGGTAGATTTTAAAATGGTTAATATTTTGCTACATTTATTCTATGTTTTTCAACCATGACCCTGGTCATAGTTTTAGTTATTACTAATAGTGTTCATCCAACGAATATAGTTTTAGTTATTACTAATAGTGTTCATCCAACGAATAACCTTGGCTAAGTTTTGGTTTTTAAAAAAGAAATGTGAGTGTGTCTTTTAATAAAACCTGTTTTTAATTATCAGTTTTTCTAAATTTAAAAGTAATAAATTATGTTTAAAATTGGTAAAAAAAAAAACCAACAAAATATGTCAATGAAATATTGGCAGGTATAAAATAATTATCTTCTTATAATTCCAAGAATTGGTTTAGCAGACTACTTCATTTATATCAATGATAAAATAAAAATAAACTGCCTTACAAGCAGCAAGTAATTCTGTGAACTGAAAAGTCACCCATCTAAACTGACACGATGAAGAATTCATTGACTGCACACTATGGCATCGGGCTAGCTGCTGGGTAGGTTGAGGTATGCCTCAAACCTGCTCAAGACCAAAAACATTCTTAACAGCCAAGTCAGATATGGTGACTTGGGGCTTTTTTGTTTGTTTTTTTAAAAATAAGTACACCATAAACAATATGGTCGTTAGTGTTTCAGCATATGGATGTGAGGTCTGATCTCAGAGTTCTTACTAAGATGTTAAATGGATAACAAGTTATTTTGTTGGCTTTGGAAAAGAAAGAGAGCATTTGACATAATTACGGAATTAGTAATAATTAAGACAGAAATTAATTTATCTAAAAAAGGCAAACAAGATTCATCACATTCAATACAAGGTATATATACATGCACATATATACACACATGTATATGTATATTTATATGTGTATGTGTGTATGTATGTACTTTTTATTTTTATTTTTTCCAGTTGGGGTCTCACTCTGTTACCCAGGACAGGCTCGAGTGTAGTGGCACACTCAGGGCCACTGCCCCCATTCCCTGTCACTATCCATGGCAATCATTAATCTGTTTTCCATCTCCATAATTTTAAAATTTTTTAAATTTTTCTTTATTTTTTAAAATTTATAAATAGAGACAGGGTCTCACTATGTTGCACAGGCTGGTCTCAAACCTCTGGGCTCAAGGAATTCTCTTGCCTCAGCCTCTCAAAGTTCTGGGATGACAGGTGTGAGCCACCACACCCAGCCTCTATAATTTTATAATTGTTTTTATTTATAAATAAAGGTGAAGTAGCTTTATTTGGATTGAGAGTTGGAAAGTAGGACCTGACAGAACATATTGAGCTAAGGAGTAGAGATCAGGTTCCAAAACAGCATCAAAGCTCATCAAAATAAAAACAAAAATAAAAGGCTTATCCACCAAATGGACTCTACTTCCCAACAACCTTGCGGTTAGCACAACCAAAAAAAAGGCCTGCTGGGCAATGCTTTTGTCACTAAATTACCCAAGTGTGCCAACTTTACAAAAAAGGTACAGGTTTCTCTTCATAATTAAATTTTCCAGAAAACCCTCAACCATAAATATTATAAGAGGAAATTTCTAGAACCACATTTTACAGATCCTAAGCTTGTCTTCACTTTTAGCCCAAAAGGTCTCACTGTCCTCAGCAAACAGCTCCCTGCTGAAC
This sequence comes from Cephalopachus bancanus, assembly GCA_027257055.1. Classification (NCBI taxonomy): domain Eukaryota; kingdom Metazoa; phylum Chordata; class Mammalia; order Primates; family Tarsiidae; genus Cephalopachus; species Cephalopachus bancanus. The sequence continues at coordinate 911,055 of JAPVLO010000344.1, read as the reverse complement.
TCATCAGCTGTAAGTTTCGTCTAAGCAGCACGATGGCCTTGGCTTACCATGGCGATCCTCTGGCCTTGGCTCACCATGGCGATCCTCTTCCTGTTTCCCTAGCCAGTCAGGACTGAACCGCAGAGTGAGGCTCAGGTAGGGGTGGGGTGGCTCCCCGCCAAGGGCTGATCTCCCCCAGCACAACATGGCATCTGAAGCTCGATGGGAGTGCAGAACTGGTGCGACTTGAGGGAAGGGTCCAGGCCCTGTATTTGGTCAGAGTCGCTGCGGGAAGAGGAGGAGGAAGCTTGCCACGCTTGTGGTTCATCTTCTTATGAGCTTTCTTCATTTTCTTTTTCTTTTTTTTTTGAGTTTGAGTCTCACTCTGTCACCAGGCTAGAGAGCAGTGGCATGCTCTCGACCACCGCAGCCTCGATCTGCTGAGTTCAGGCGATCCTTTCACCTCAGCCTTCTGAGTAGCTGAACTACAGGCATGCACCACCAGCCCAGCTAATTTTTTTAAAAATCTATTTATTGTAGAGATGAGGTCTTGCCAAATTGCCCAGGCTGGTCTCGAACCTGTGGGCTCAGGCAGTCCTCTCACCTCAGCCTCCCAAAGTGCTGGGATCATAGGCATGAGCCACCGCGCCGGCAGCTTTCTTCATTTTCTTCCGCGTCTTCTTGTCCATCACCATTCCCAGTCCTAGCATGCCAGGAGCATGGGATTCACAGGAGGCATGCCAGGAGCAGGTGGGGGGTATGGAGGAGGATAGCGACCTGAAGGTTGGCGTCCTGGATACCCTGGCTGTGGCACAGGATGAGGGGACCCCCGAGGAGGTCCTGGAGGACAAGGAAAGGGGCTGCGAGGAAAGGCTGGACTGGAACCTCCAGGGTACCCAATGTTGGGGGGACACGGTGGAGTTGGCCCCGGCTGCCGGCGTTGGGATTCCACGTGCTCGGTTGTTTCCCGCAGCCTTTCCACCACCGCCTGGGTTCGATTCCTTCTTCTTCTCAGTCTCAATTTTATAATTTTGAGAATGTTATATAAGTATATTCAGTATGTAAAACTTTCAAATTGATTTTTTATTTCACTAAGACCATAATGGGCCTAGAGGTCTAGCCAGAATTTTGCATAAATCAATAGCTTTACTATTAAAACTAATATAAAAGTTGGGTTGCTGAGTAGTATTCCAATATATGGATGTACAAAGTTTAAACCAGTCATCCATTTTGGGTTGTTTTCAGGATTTTGCTGTGAAAAACGAAGCTGCCAAAGAAATAAAATAAAGCTGCTATGAACATTTGCATACAGGTGTTCGTATGAACATACGTTTCCATATCTCTGGGAGGAATGCCCGAGAATGCGATTGCTCGTGCATCTTTTTCTTAGACGCGGCAAAGTCAAGGCCTCAAGGTTTAATCTGAGTTCCCCCAAACCCTGCACCTCAGCCTGTAAGCTGCCTGGAGGGAGCTGGGCCAGTGGAGGGCTGACCTCCTTGGTTCCCATCCTTTCGGGGATCCAGTTCTGCCTGTTTGCCGGTTCCTAAAGACTGGTGTTCTCGTACAGTGTGTGTGGGTTTCTGCTTGTGGAGAGCCAGAGTTCATTCCTACAGCAGTGAGTCCCTCATTGGCAGAAGCAGGCATTCCCTGGATCCTTTGACTTCGCTTTCAGGTTTCTCATCTCTACTCCTTCAGGCTGCACCCTACTTTTTTAGAGAAAGCTTTCAGCTCCTTGACTCGCCCTTAGCTGTGTCCTTTTTCCTCACCAGTCCCTCTGTGTAAGTATTTAATGCAGTCCCTTTCTGACGGCTTTCTTAACTCTGCTTCTGGCTCATGGGACTAGAGGAAGATGGGCAACCCCCAGCTAGAGGAAGGGGAGCAGCTTGGACGGATGCACTGCCGCGGTCCAGGGACCCTGCGGCTCAGCATTTGCTGTGAATGCAGGTCTTTCCCCAAATGCTCCTTTGAGAGTGAGCAGGGAGACTTCAAATCCTCTAGTTCTGCATCCTTCTTTCATAGCCGCGAAAGAATGGTTCAGGCCACACAGCAGAGGCATGAAACAAGTTGGTAAATGAAGCCCCAGATTCCAAACTGCAATAAAATTGCCAGCCACTGCTGTGTGTATACAGTGAGATTAATTTTTATTCTTTCCACACAAGATTTACCCTATATGGAAAGTACTCATTTATTTTGTTTTTGCTTTGTTTTCCTGCAGAAAAACAGGCTTCAGAGCAAAGGAAGAAAAAAGACTTTGGTGACACCCCTGACATTTGATTTTCAACTGGAATTTGAAGAGGCTGTTACCCCCACATCTAAGGCAGCATCAAAGATCACGGACGACAAATCGTGTGGCACCACAAAATCAAAAAAGTAATCTCATGGCTACCTCAAACTTTATACATCACTTAACATTTGTCTTACATCATGCAATGTATATTAGATGAATCCTTTGTTATATGGCACATTTTATCAGTGGTTATTAATATATGCTAGTTAGCATTCTGAATATTTCTAGTTTATAGAATATTATGTATAATATTTCTCTCGTGTAAATGGTAATAGCAATTCTGAATTTTTAAAGAAAGGATGTTCTTAAACTTGGTTTTTTCCCCCAAAATTAATATCAAGATTTATTCCAAACTTGAACTGATATACTTCAAGAAAAAGCTTGCCAAGAAAACTAAGTAGAGCAGTTTTTCCATGCACTTACAAGGGATAGCCTGAATATGTCACACTTGGTCTTTCACTGGGTGTTGTGTAATGCTACACATTTTTCCAGACAGCAGAAGTGTAGCGGAGAATCCCCAGAAGAAAGAAGCACTAAGATGCAGAACCAACAGAATTTCAAATCAGTTGGACATTGGAGACCATGTGGATTCTGCCAGGCTGTCCTTATCTCATTTATTTTGCATGGCAGCCCAGTGTGTTAAGTGCAGTTTTACAGACCAAAAAAAAAAAAAATCCAGGCCTGGTGAAGATTAAATAACTTGTCCAGGGTCACACAGCTAATGAGTGTCAGAGGCTGGATTCAAACCCTTGTGGTCTGGTCACAGGGCCTGCGTTCCTTATCATGACTGTGCCTGGATCAATAGAATGACTGCAGGTTTTCGGACTTGGTGACGAGGTGCAGTGCAGTGCTTGGTATTAGGTGGAGAACATGTAAGGAAAAGCAGATGGCGATGCATTCGAGAATTAGAGTTTCATTTTGGATATATCTGGTTTTAGCTGCCCATGAGGCATTCAGACCAGATTGGGCACGTTCAGGGCGGTATGGCCATGGACTGTGAGGGATTCCGCTAATTTGTCTAGAAGAGTTGAACAAACATGTCTGAATCTAAAGCAAAACATTATTTGGACAGTCATAGTTTATTGTAGTTGATACTTGTCATTTTGCTTGTAAGTATTCTGATTGTGGCCCAAAATATAGCTCCTCAGATCTTTGTTATTTATGATTTGGGATACCAGAACATGTTTCTGCTGTGGAACCATAAGAGGAAAAAGGAGTTGGTTTCTGCACAAATAAGCACGTATGAGTGGTTTACATAATTTAGTTTTCTCAAACACCTCTTATATGACTACTTTATTTTTTATGTAGATACAGTCAATAACTATACTTCAAAATCATTTATAGAGCTATCTATATTAAAATGAAATATTTCAATACACAGAAAACATTGCGTAAATGGAAGTTGAGAATGTGGAGAAGGGAAAAGTAATATCATATATTATTTTATATGTATACATTATGATGTAATGATATATGGCTAATGACACATTTCAAGGCAGTGTGCAGTTTTTTTATAGCAGGACTTTCCAGGATGATACTATTGCACTCCTTTCCTGTCTGATAAGACCGTTTCCTAAATAGTTTATAGAGGCATTGTCTATCCTTTGTTGGTGACAGTATAACCCACCAATAACTAACTAATGTTCCTTTTGAATTAAGCATTAGCCTGGTTGGCTGGCAAGTTTGAGGCCAGAGGCAAAGCCACCGTCTAAAATGTAAAGACAAAGAGGCACATATTTCCGGGATTCAAAGTTCAAGTAGATTTGGTTTGATCAGTGTCCAGAGAACCAAAACCAGCACACACAAAAAAAGTACAGAAAAAGTCCAAGGGCTGGCTTGGTGGCTCAGACTGTAACCCCAGCACTCTGGGAGGCTGAGGCGAGCGGATTGCCTGAGCCCACGGGTTTGAGACCAGCTCAGGCAACTTGGCGAGACCTTTTCCCTACCATAAATCAAAAATTAGCTGGGCGTGGTAGTGCATGCCCATAGTTCTGGGTAATTGGAAGGCTGAGGCAGAAGGATCTCCGGAGCCCAGTAGATAGATGCTGGGGTGGCCTTGAGTGTGTGTGCCACTGCACTCCAATCTGGGAGACAGAGTGAGACCTCAACTCAAAAAAAAAGAAAAGGAAAGCCGGGCTCGGTGGCTCAGCCTGTAATCCCGCGCCTTTGGGAGGCTGAGGTGAGTGGATTGCCTGAGCCCGCGGGTTCGAGACCCGCCTGGGCAGCGAGACCTCATCTCTACAACAAATCAAAAAATCAGCTGGGCGTAGTAGCGCATGCCTGTAATTCCAGCTACTTGGAAGGCTGAGGAGGAAGGATCGCCGGAGCCCAGCAGGTCGAGGTTGCGGTGGCCGGAAGCGGCCACTGCACTCCAGTCTGGGCGACAGAGTGAGACTCCAACTCAAAAAAAAAAAAAAAAAAAAAAAAAAAAAGAAAAGGAAAAAGTTCAAGAATTCTCACAAGACTTAGAGTGTAGCTCTAGCCAAAATAAACACAAAATAAATACTTACATCTAAGGGTCCTCCCAGCAACTACCTGCCTGTCTGCAGGTAACTTTCCTCATGCAGCAGTCCCGTTCTCCTCAGAGTGAAACAAGTAAACATTATTTGGCAATGGCAGCTAATCTAAAGAAGTTGGTGATTTAACACCAAAGATAGAGTTCCTGGTAACACTCATAGTTTTAACACATCCTGTGTAATTTCCTCTTTATAAAATAAAACACTTTAAAATAGCAAAACGTGTTAATTTCCTGCTATACTTAAAAAATATAAGAACTCAATCAATTTATGCAAGAATGAAGCGATGTAGCATGTGTTGTAAATGACTGTTTAATTCTCTGACACTGTTAAGCATTGCCGATTTATGTACTCCCCTCTGGGCCTGTTTCTGCTACCTGTTGTGTTTTCATTGGTTTAGAAGCACGTTGTCTTTCTCCTCACGTGCCTGGCAATTTTTTTTTTTTATTGAGAACTACCTCGAAAATGCAGTTGTAAAGTGTAGATATAATCTGAAGCTCTAGATGATGTCTTCTCCAGAGAGGATGTGTCTTGCTCTTGGCAGGTGGTGAGGCTTGGGGCCTCAGCAGCCCTCAGTCGGAGTAGAGATCAGTGCAGGACTTCAGCTCTTTTGCGGGCTTGTCCATGTATTTTTCTCCATAACTTACAGGTGATGAACTGCAGACCTTTGGCATTCTCTCCCAAACTGAAGGCTGTTCCAGGACCCTTCTTCAGTGGGCCCTGAACTGGTATTTTGTTCCCCACAGCCCTGAAAGTGTGTCCAAAATGCCAAAGCTTTCTGACCTCTCTGCTGCTGATTTGGAATAGACAAAAAGGTGCTCCAAACGCCTGACCTACCTGAGCTTCACTCTGCGTCCAGCTCCTGGCCTCTCGAGGTCTTACTGTTCTGGGAGCTCTCAGGGGTATTCAAACAAATGTTTTAAATATTTTTTCCAGCTTTTCTAGTTTTCTTGGGGAATAGCTAGTCCAAATCACCAGATTCTATTTCCAGAAGTGGAACCCAAATTTCCATTTAATGCAATACAGTTCACCTTTGGACAACAACGGTTTGAACTACTCAGTTTCACTTACATGCAAATTTTTTCAATCTATACAGTCAGGCCTTAGTATCAGCCAGTTTAGCATCTGCAGCCAAACAGATCAAAATACGGTATTTGCAGGATTTGAAACCCACGTATGTGTGGAGGGCAGGCTTCTCACATGCATGGGCTCTGAAGGACTGACTGCAGAACTTGAGTCTGTGCCAGATTCCTGTGTCCCCAGGGGTCTGGAACCAACCCTCACGGATCCTGGGGGATGAGGCTGTCTAGGATTCCACTCATACTTGAATAATTCTCCTTCTGACACACGTTTGATTGTTTCCAGGGCCCTTAACCCGGTTTCAGTAAAACATCCTTGCAGATTTCTTCAGCTTATCTTTGTTAACGATAGCCCCACTATCACATATTACTGTAATTTTCGCTTATTGATTTTATTCTACACGTCTTTGTTGAGGGGCTTCTGTACCCTGGAGGCAATAGCAACCGTGAAACACACCCGTGCTGTTCAAGTTCAATGAGAGTCAGAAAAGCGAACAGGCGAATGCTTGTTGCTGCAGAGAGATTCCCAATGTGGGTGTCAGCAGAAGATTCCAGAGGAGATGGTGGTACTTCAGGTGAGACTCAAATGGCTAGGGAAAAGGCAACAAGGTTTGAAAGGGGGAAATACGTTCCACATCGAGGCAGTGATATGGACAGAGCATTGGCCAGAGGCAAAAGAAAACCGGGCTCGTTTAAGGAACCAAAGTGTGGCTGGACTTCACTGTGGAGTAGACTGGAGAATGACTGATGCGAAATGAGGCTGGAGATGAGTGAAGGTCGGGTCACCAAAGATCTTATAAGGCAGCTCAAGAACTTTGAACCACGTCTAAAGCAACAAGGGTCACTGGAGGGTTTAAATAGGGCAGTGCACACCCAGCATTAGATTTTAGCAACACCATTAAGTAGCAAAGAAGGTAATTACGAATCATGAAGGCTCCTCAGCGGGCCTGACGTTCTACTAGAGTTTATAGGACCACCAGAGCCTGCCTCTTCCAAGAAGCAACCCATCTGGCAGTGTGTGATTTCTGGTTATGCCAGAAGGATTGCTTAGTAGGAGCATAAGGCAGAAAGCTTCTACCCCATGTCAACAGTGATAGGCTGGTTATATTGGTTATATTGTATGGATTTAGTCCATTTTTTGGACAGAAGGATAAACTTACATGCAGAAAAGATAATTAAACATAGAGAATAGAGTTGCAGTCTATAGTGAAATTTAATTTGTCAAATTCTTTCTTTCTTAAATTCAACGTCTGTCATATACTCTGTGTACTGTGTACTGGCCCAGAGATGAAGAGGATGGGGCTTATAGATCAGTTGCCAGCTTTTGCTTCCTCTTAGCTCTGTGACTCTGAACAAGTTGTATCCCCTCTCTGTGCCCAGTGTCCTTGTCTTTACAGTGAGGATGATAACAGTGTATATTCCATAGGGTTTTGTGAGAATGAAATGGGTTAACATATTTGAAAAGTTTATAATTCCCCAACATGTAGAAGGCACTCACAACAAACTAACAAAAAAGACCAATAACAACAATATAAGCTTTATTTTTGCAATATACAATCATTTACTCTAATTATTAAAAAGAAGATAACAAGATCTTAGTAATGTAATGAGGTACACCTAAGCCGTGTTTACGTAAGCCAAGTATTTCTCCAACTCTGGGTAAAATGTGACTAAATGGTTAAGTGCGGTGGGGTGAGACAGGAACAGGAAGGATGGAGAAGATGGAGACATTTTCATGCCTGGTTTGCTACAAACCTCACAATTCCTCAGTTACGTGGACACAGGTTCCTCTAAGCCCACACAGATTCTGGGAAGTTAAGGGCCTCACCTCCACCAAAGCCTGTGAGTACTTCTCTACAGTAAGTCCCCTGCATGCGAACAAGTTCCTTTCTGAGAGCGTGTTCGTAAGTCCAGCAAAGTTAGCCTAGGTACCCCACTAACACAGTACTGTACCAGCTGCATCACCGCTGCTTTTATGCTTGCTTCCGGACATCCTGGGCTTGAAATAGATACTGTACTTTGCTGTACTCTATACAGTATTGTAAAGTGGACAAAAGTACCACCAATTGTTGAGGATGTACACAAGTAACAATGTATGCCAGGCCTGTGAACGAACTTATATGGTTAGGCATGGGAGCACACATTCCTCTTCTCTGAAGCCGGAAGGGCACTCCCACTTGCTCATACCTGGAGAACCAGAGACTCCAGAGCAGGGCTTCTCAGCAGGGCTGTTCATTAGAATCACTTGAGAGCCTTTAAAAAAAAAACACAGTGGGTCCCCCAACCTTAGAGATCATGATTTAACGGGTGCGGAAATGTCTGGGTGTAGGAATTCTTTGAAAGTACGCCATGTGAGTCTAATAAGCAGCTAGGAGTTTGAGAGACACCACTGCAGGCATTTCTCACCCTCGATCCAGAGATTCTGGTGTGATGGCCTGTTTGCCACTGGTTCATGCGAAACAATCTCATCTCTCACTGCCTGATATTAGCTGAGTCCCAAGTAGCTTGAGCATCTGAGGTGCGGAAGGAGCCCATACTTGTGGGAAGGAGTGGTCCAAGAGAAATCACAGACCATTTCAGGGGACTCTTCCTTGAAGGAGGAGTTGAACCAAACAGAACAGGTGGCTTTTGCGTGGGGCTGGTTTAATGGGAAGAATGAGGAAACTTTAGAAAGTGTGTCTCTTAAGGACAGAAATAATAGGGGAAAGGGGGATTCAAACAATAAGCATTTCGGAGTAAAAAACTAATAGAGAAATCAAACAGATGAAAACTAGATTGATAACCTAGAAGATCAAATAGAGGCAAAAATACAAAAAAAAAAATTGAATTCATGTTGGAAAGAGACACATAATATAGTTTCAGGATACTCAACAGTATCCCGAAGTAAACATATACTTAAGAAAGTCAGAAAAGAGAGAAACAGATGATTAGGAAGTAATCAGAGAAATGTTAGAAAAAAATTTTGAAGACAGACTTGAATTTCAGATCAAAATGGTTGCCAAGTACTCAATTTTCAGTAGAATTACTTAATTACAAGGGAGAAAAAACAGGTTAATTACAAAGGAAAGGAAATAAATCAATTTTATGTATCTCATCCGCATCTCTGAGGCTAGTAAATTATTTTCAGCTTTTGAACAGAATAGCAATGTAAGAATTCTCTGTATGAATTATCATTTACATGTGAGAACAAAAGAGATTTGGGGCATGAAAGGCTTTAAAAAGTCATCTCCCTATGTGTTTTTTCTGATGAAGTTATTTGGAAATGTATTTTATTTAAATTAAAATTAAATATGAAGAAAATAAAGATCCCAATAAAAAATCCCAAACTGAATATCCTATTACAGAAAATATATATTTTATTTATTTATTTGCTTTATTTATTTATTTATTTATTTTTGAGTTGGAGTCTCACTCTGTCACCCAGGCTGGAGTGCAGTGGCACAATCATGGTTCATCACAGCCTGAGCCTCCTGGAATCGGGTGTACATTATGCTTGCTGTATATTATGAAAGATTTGAGTTTCTTAGGCTGAGAGTTCCATTTCTGTAGCATAACCTACTGCACATGTAGACGTCACCTGGCCCTCTGCCCATTGCCATTTGGAATTGGGTCTCAGAGAACTGGAGCAGGGGCTGTTAATCTGGCTGCTCCTATTGCTGAGTAATAAATAGTCCTTCGTCTCTTTTCCAGGAGTCTCATGTCTTTGACCGGCAGCAAAAAACTGTGGTAGGCTAACTTGTTAGCTTCTAAGTAGGGTCAAATCTCAGACCTTTAACAATTCCTAACATCTATTTCCAGAGAAAAAGCTTAGGTGTATAAAGACAAGATACTTGGACTCTCCTTGAAAACTGAGTGGCAAAAGTCATTGTGGCTTATTCCTCAGTAAGTTATAAAACACCCTTGTCCAGGTCCCTGTCAGCCTAGAAGGAAACTGTTTATACCCGTTCAATCTATCCTACAAGTCTATTAGTTTCTAGATAGCAGGACATATGATTTAGTTATACCTCAACCAAATTCACAAAATTAATCCATGTAGTAACACAAAGCTTTAAAAACTATGAGAGGAGATTATATAAACTAGAAAAGTCAAGATCAATTGAGGACGGGATTTGTGTATAATTAGTCTTATAAGTCAAATGTATAGCAACTTGTTCTTAGTTCAATAAATTGCTTATGTATCATGTTAAGTGTGCATTTGTTGAAGGACTAAGAAAAGAAAAGTTGTTATCTTTCAGTACTTCCACCAAACATTGGCTTTCATTTCACCAGCACACTGAATCTTTAGGAGCACACGGGAAACTTAACATGTCAAACACCTCCCAAGAGAATGTTAACATGACCACAGTTTGAGATACTGAAGAGGAAAAAAAGGCAACAGAAAGGTACAATATTGGTAATGAGAAAGAAGCTATAGCCATGGATATCAAAGAAATTAAAATAATTATAATGAATACTTTGTATAACTACATTGCTTTGAAACATGGCTGTAATAATGGATAGTATTTGGGGAAAATATGAATGGGAAAAATCTCAACAAAAAAGAAAACATGAATAGATCAATAACTGTAGAACAATTTGCGGAGTCAAATAACTCTTTTACAAAAGCACCACTTTGAAGCTGTGTCAAGGGTGAGTTTCTTTGTAGTTTCAAAGAACTGTTTAAATAGTTATTGAGCACAGACAAAGTTAGAACACTTCATAGTTCTTTTTTACAAAGGTGGATTTGATCCTAAAGTCTGACCACAAGAATATAAAACAAATATAGATTTTTTTTTTTTTTTTTTAGGAATCTAAAGCAAATTATTGGTTTAACTATTTCATTGACTATTCTCAACTCAGGGACATAGAAACATAAAACAGTTTAATTTCAATTTTAATTTTAATTTTGAGTTGGAGTCTCGCTTTTGTCACGTGGACTGGAGTGCAGTGGCACGCTCACGCTCACGGCTACCGCAGCCTCAACCTGCTAAACTCGCAATCCTTCTGTCTCAATCTTCTAAGTAGCCAGAAGTACAGACACATACCACCACGCCTGGCTAGTTTTTGTGCTTTATTGTAGAGATGAGGCCTCACCAAGTTGCCCAGGCTGGTCTCGAAGCCCTGGGCTCAGGCAGTCATCTTGCCTTGGCCTCCCAAAGTGCTGGGATCACAGACCGAGCCACCGCACCCAGCCCCAAACAATTTTATATTTCTCTAGTTTCATCCTGATCACTTTAGTTACTAAAAGTCTGTCTAATTAATATTTTGATCCCACATCTAGTTAAGGCTTTCCCTTGCCCATACATGCCAGTCTAGCAACACTGGAGGAGCTGAAATGGAGAAAAATAAGGGCAACAGCTTTATTCTTCCTTGTCCCCTTCCCTGAAAGAGGGAGGCTGATACGGTCTTCTTCTAGCATACCTTCTTTCTTCTTTTAATCTCTTTTTCCTCTCATACGGAAACAGTGGTATGCTAAAACTGGCTCCTGCCAGCTCCTTAGAGCTGCTTGTTGAATTTTCAGTAATTTTGTGAGATAGGGATGAAATACCAATTATTGAAAATTAAATTTTGTAAACTTGGTGACAAACTAAAAATAAAGATAATATTCAAAACTCATCCATTCCTACTTATTTTACCAAATTTTAACATTATCCATGGACTTGAAGTCATTTGCATCTATTATATCTATATGGTGGAAATACGGTATAACATCATACTACTACATATCTTTTCCCAATTCCACGTTCAGTGAATGTCACATTGGTAGCTAAAAATTGACAATGGGAGTATTTACACCACAGAAATTACCAAATGTTACAAACCAGGGCTTGAGTTATAAAAAAGTGAGGAAGAAAATGCTAATGATGGAAATTAAAAGTATGTCTTGGCTTTAGACATTATACTTTAAATAGCGCCGATTTGTGAGAACATAGAAATTATTATCTGGTTCTGCAAAGAAGTAGCTTATGTCATTGATGAATGTGTTGGAACTATACTCAGAGAAAAGGTTATTAAACATTTGCCAACACACTCCCTGAATGGGAGAAAGGGGGAAAGGAGAGGAAAGAAGACAACAGTTCTTACTCACTGGACACTGGAACCATCTTTTCTCTTAGTCGTTAATCTACTTTTCTGTCTCCCTCCACTTCAAATAGTTAAAATTCATATTTTCAGGACCTGCTCAATCAGTCCCAATCTTTTATACTTTATACTATAATAGTATTAATACAACACCTACATCTATATAACTGAGACTTCACCACATTTCTCCAAATTTATTTCTGAGAGTTTTGTAAATTTTCTAATTATTTTAATTAAGATTAATTTCTATTTCTTCCAGGCATCTCTCTTTCAAATGTGAGCCTGAACCTAGAATGAGTGATTTTGAAAAGTCAAATTTAAAACCCCACTTTGTTCAAATAAATATAAATAAACAAAAAAGTAAGTCAATATTTAACATATTTACTTCTTTGATTTATTAATGCGTGCTTTTATTTATTTTATTACTTATTACTATGTGCCTTAAAAGTTCTTGATAATGTAATGTATTTGTTGAAAGTATTTCCATGAATTATAATGAATAATTTACTAAGAAGAAGAGATGTTAAATATCAGAATGGACAACTTATACAATTCACAAAACAAGAATATATTTAATGTTTATAGGATTATTTGTTTTTTCTTCTAGAAGGAAAATCTCTTGAGTTTCTTTCAGCTCAATGCTAAGAGTTTCCTTGTTATTTTTTTTTTTAAATCAAGTATGAACAGCTTACTTAGTAGACACTTATTTACTTTGAAAGAAAAAAAAGGAAACTTATTTACTTTCAGGGTTAGAAATTTTAGGAATCTATGAGCTAGGAACCAGCATTATAGATGCTTAGAGAATTTGAGTGTTGTATTTCTTTTTCTTTCTCTGGTATTAGCGAACAATCGCTGAATTTCCGTTCTCATTAGCCTCGACTGAAGTTCCCTCACTCTTCATTGCCTCACGTTGCCTCATTTCTCTGTGAGGCTTCATAACCTAATTTCTCAAGACAATCATTTATACACACTGTTGTTTCTTGTAGTTCACTTTTATAGTGTTATATTTCCTTATTAGCTCTATACTGGACACTATTGGGAAAATTATTTATAGGAACCATTTGAGAACTAGGATGATGGTACTGTATTCCAGAGCGAATTTTTTATTTTTATTTTTACCATTTAAGCCAGGGATGTGGAGGCAGTGCTTGTCAAATTTTCCATCCTTATCATATTCAAGGCTTCAGTGTTCCTGGAACACCCAGGTGGGAGAAGCACTGGCCTCAGGTCTAGGTGCAAGTTTATCTGTTCTGGTTTACTCTTACCCTAAGGTTGCAACTCTTTGGGATCCTGGCTAGAATGCATGTGTGTGACGTTTTTGGCAGGCAGGGGAGGGAGAGAACGGATCAAATACCCCACCTTTGGAATTTGGTCAACTTTTGACTTTTGTGGATCTCAACCCTTGAAGCTTCTAAAACCTGCTCTTCCTTTCCCTTCACAAATACTCTCAGTGGCTTTGCATGCTGGGCTTACATACCTAGGTTCTTACCTTCTTCTAGGTTTAGGACCAGAAGTCGCTTGCCATCCTTAGCCCTATGGTGCTCTTTCGACTTTTAAAAATATTTCATCCAGCTTTTTTAGATGCTTTCAGCAGGAGGGCTGACACTAATTTCCTGGCCTTCCATAATGGCAGCAGAACTCTTGAATATGTTTTCTCTCCTTAAATGATATAGTGATTTTTTTTTAAGTTGGAGTCTCACTCTGTCACCCAGGCTGGAGTGCAGTGGCATGATCATGGCTCACTGCAGCCTCAACCTCCAGGGCTCAGGAGATCCTTCCGCCTCAGTCTCCCAAGTAGCTGGGACTACAGGTGTAATTGGACTACACCATCAGGCCTGGCTAATTGTTTGATTTTTTTGTAGAGGTGAGGTCTCACTATGTTGCCTAGGCTGGCCTTGAACTCCTGAACTCAAGCAATCCTCCCACCTCGACCTCCCAAAGTCGTGGGATTACAGGTGTGAGCCACTGCATCTGGCCTTACAGTGATATTTTCAGTGGAGGTTGGTCATCTCCAGATTAAAGCCCCTTCATGGCTTCTCACCACATTATGAAACTTGTACTCCTTACCAAGACTCTGTGTGTTGTTATTTTTGCCTGTACATTCAGCCTCACTCCCTACCTCCTTGCCCTTCATTGAACTACATCTTCCCTAGTCCCCTTTCAATACAGCTGCCCGATGGCCTCAGAGAAGTATGCTTTTGCCTCTGCCTAGACACACTGACACCGTCCACACAGCCTACTCCTCACTGCAGGTTTCAGTGAAGTGACATCTGCTCAGAGAGGTCTCCCCTGGCTACCCTATCAAAATCATACCCCCTTTATGAAGCTTCCTCACCAAAATGTATTTTAATATACAGTTATTCGTTATTTTGGAGTTTTGTTTATTTTCCACATTGCCCACTAAAATGTATGCATCACTGGGCAAGAGTCACCGTTTCAGAGTCCACAAGCATGTGGTCAACAGATGACTGAATGATTACCAGATTCTGTGTTAAGTTTGTTACATCTATTATCTCATTTAATGCTCACAGCACTTTTTATGAATGCTGTTATTTCCAGTTAACAAATAAGGAAAGTAAGACTCAGAGAGGTTAAGTAACTTTCCTAAGACTACGTAACTCACAAAAAAAGAGGTGCAATTGGGACCCAGCCTATCTAAATCCAAAGTCTGATCCCAGCACTTTGGGAGGCTGGAGTGGGAAGATCATCCCTTGAGCCCACGAGTTGGAGGCAGCAGTGAGAGCCACGACTGTGCCATAGCACTCCAGCCTGAATAATAAAGCAAGACCCCCAACTCAAAATGTCTGTATGCTTGACCCCTACATTATACTTTATGAAAATCCATTAGATAATAATTCTGGTAAATAAAGTCATATTGGGGACAGGAGAATGTAGGTTGAGAAGAATATTTCTCTTTTCAGGGGAATTAATCAAATAATTTTTTGAATAGCACATATGATTCTGTTTTATTTAGAAATCCATTATTTTCCAAGAAGATACAGTTTTATTGTATAATAGTAAATGATTGAAAGTAATATTCTGTTAATATAGATTACAGAAAATTATTCTAGAATAAAATAGAATAATTTATTCTAAAAATGTAAAAGTAATGAATATGTAAGCACATAAGATTAAAATATGTTTCTAAAAATTTTACTGCTAGAAGAAAATGGTTTATTGGTTTAATTAGAAATTGTTTAAGAGAATGAAAAGATCATTTATGTTTTAATTTGTTTTCTTAGAGCCAGGAGATGAAAGTCTAAAATCAAGATCTATTAGATCTTATCTTTATCTTAAGGATACCACTGAGGTAAGTTTAATTTGTATACTTAACAATTACTTCATAGAAATTCAAATTAGCACTCATAATTTTATATCTGCTTCTACAAATCCCAAATTCAAGCCAATTGTAGGATTCAAAATGATAAAATGCGAAAGTAATTTCATCTCTGATATTATGTAAAACTTTATATATGGAGACAGAGGAGATAATATATTCTTTGTTTCAGAGATTTTAGTGCAGAAGAAATTATGTATTGAGCATGATAAGGGCTAGCAGTTATCATAAAGTCAGTTAAGGCCGCATCATAAAAACCTTGGTGGCTCAGCCTGTAATCCTGCGCTTTGGAAGGCCAAGGTGAGTGGATTGCCTGAGCCCCCGGGTTCAAGACCCGCCTGGGAAACTTGGCGAGACTCATCTCTACAATAAATAAAAAAATTAGCCGGGCGTGGTAGCACGCGCCTGTAGTTCCAGCTATTTGGAAAGCTGAGGCGGAAGGATCACCGGAGCCCAGCAGGTTGAGGCTGCGGTGGCCAGGAGCGGCCACTGCACTCCAGTCTGGGTGACAAAGTGAGACTCCAACTCAAAAAAAAAAAAAAAAAAAAAGACTATACGTGTATAACTTAAACATTTTATTTTAATTTAGAATATAAAATATAGATCCATTGCTAATCTTGTAATGTGTAGCCGAGACCACTTTTTTTGCATGCTATAGTTAATTAGATTTTATAATTATAACAGCAACGACCACAAACAGGTTTAGCGGCCCGTTACTGACTCTTTATGATCACTTGAACAGAGGTTCAAGGACATGCTGAAAAGGAAGTGACTGACTAGCCTTGGGCACTGAATGTGCATTAGCCATCATTCAGTGGATTTTGCCTAGGGAACTAGAGAGATGAACTAATCCTGAAAATCAGCAAGGGAAAGTCATTTTACAAGAATCTCCTGGGTATTTATTATTAACCCTGATTACTGCCAATATAAGGAAAGATATATGAAGAATTATGGTTCTACATACCTAGGACCATAAATAATAACTGTCATAATTTCTGAATTTTACTTTTTTTTTTTTTGAGTTGGAGCCTTACTCTGTTGCCCACTGCAGCTCGACTTGCTGGGCTCAGGTGATCCTTCCACCTCAGCCTTCCAAGTAGCTGGAACCACAGGTGCGTGCCACCACATCTGGATAATTTTTTTATTTATTGTAGAGATGAGGTCTGCCAAGTTGCCCAGGCTGGTCTCAAACCCCTGACTTAGGCAATCCTCTTGCCTCTGCCTCCTGGGATTACAGGCATGAGACACTGCGCCCAATTCTGCATTTTACATATTTTTAAAATGTTAGCAGGATTCATTTTCCAGATTATTCATTTTATCCCCATCTACATGGTTTATTTAGGTTCATTTTTTATAAAAGTTTCCCAAGATATTTACATCATGACATCACAGTTTACTCATCATAATACATTTACTAACATCTTATATAAAACATGTAATGTGAATTTTTAAAAAGCAAATGAAACTATCCATGTGATTTAAAAAATTAAATAGTACAGAAAGGCTAATAAGAACACTTAACCCTTTCATCCCCATACTTCCTCTTCTAATGTCTTGTTTTCAGAGACAACAATATTCAACCTTTCTGGGTTTCAGTTCTTTTAATGATTAACACCATATTTCTAAAACATGAGTTTATACTGCTCATTTTAATGTATCAAATGTAAACATTAGCTATGGAATAATCAATAAAAAGATTGTGCATTATCTTTTTTTTGAGTTGAGGTCTCACTCTGTCATGCAGGCCAGAGTCCAGTGGCACGGATCATGGCTCAGGGCAGCCTTGACCTCTTACACTCTGGAGATCCTTCTACCTCAGCCTCCCTAGTAGCTGGGACTACAGGCACATTACAACCATGCCCAGTTAGTTGTTTGGGTCTCTTGTTTTTATTTTTATTTTTTTGTAGAGACAAAGTCTCTCTATGTTGCATAGGCGGGGCTTGAACTCCTGGACTCAAGCGATTCTCTCAGTCCTCTTGCCAAAATGCTCCCTCCCAAAATGCTAGGCTTACAGGTGTGAGCCACCACACCCAGCCAGGGTGTGCATTATTTTATTTACACTACTCCACATCTCACCTCTCTCCCCTCTTTCCTCATCTCAATCTTTAGTAATTATGTTTTTGTTTCCTCTATTGTTAACTTTTGTAACTTGAAATAAGAGATCGAAGTATGTTTTCTTCTCTACCATCTTCAGTCATCAACTCCTGATTTTTCTTCATATAAGGTGAAGAGCTTAGCAATCTTGTTCTTTCTTCCAACTCTCTTCTACACCTTTTTCCGTAGGCCAAGTATATGTTTACTTTTACATTTTTTAGGTCAAAGACTATATTCAGCTTTGCGACTCTGATTAAGCCTTTATGTTTTGTTCATAGGTTAATTCTAAAACTCAAAATGCTATTAACAGCATTTGTATTATTAAGACATTGTAAACAATAATTCATCATAAAACAAAGCTATGTGCCAGAATAGGCACAATGTAACAATAGGCTTCCTTTTCTTATTCTCTATCAGTTACTCAAAAATAATGCCATGTTTTAGTTTCCCTCATATTTAGACCTCAATGGTCTTGTGCGCTTTTGTGCCTTTTCCTGGAATTTCTAGTTGTCTTTTTTTTTTCTTGTGGAGAATTGTGATAATAATAGCAAACATCTACATAGTGCTTGTGTGTCAAGCACTGAAAGTTTATACCCCAAACAACCCAATGAAGTCATTGCTATTATCTCTACTCAGATGAGAAAAAAGAGGCACAAAGATAAACAACTTGCCTGAGGTAAGTAGTATGAGACAGAGCCAGGAGGAACCTAGCAGTCTGATTCATGTCCATTGCCACCACTAAGACATGCAGACTCCAAAAAGGCAACGTGTATCTCTCTTCCCATACGAGTTTTTTTTTTTTTTTTTTTGAGTTGGAGTCTCACTCTGTCACCCAGACTGGAGTGCAGTGGCCGCTCCTCGACCTGCTGGACTCCGGCAATCCTTCTGCCTCAGCCTTCCAAGTAGCCGGAACTACAGGTACGCGCCACCGCGCCCGGCTAATTTTTTTGATTTATTGTAGAGATAAGGTCTCGCCAAGTTGCCCGGGCTGGTCTCGAACCTGCAGGCTCAGGCAGTCTCCTCACCTCAGCCTCCCAAAGCGCGGGATTACAGGCTGGAGTGCAGTGGCACGCTCACGGTCACCCAGGCTGGATGGAGTGCAGTGGCATGCTCACAGTCACTCCAGAATCGACCTGGCGGGTTTTTCCAGCGATCCTTCTGGCTCAGCCTTCCAAGGTGCCGGAACTACAGACACGCACCACCATGCCTGGCTAATTTTTTTGATTTACTGTAGAAATGAGGTCTGGCCAAGTTGCCCGGGCTGGTCCCAAACCCTCGGGCTCAGGCCATCCATTCGCCTTGGCCTTCCAAAGTGCTGGGATGACAGCCTGAGCCACTGAGCCGGCCCCATAGAGTTTTTTTTTTACTCATTCTCTCTACTAAGTGGAAGCCATTCCACTCGTACTGGAAGTTTCTCATGAAGCCTGGTGCCGACTTGCTCTAAATTCGACCTATTACATTTAAGCCTGCAGCTGTCACCTGGGTCATTCTACTCTTGGCTCAGTCCCCCAGATTCGAGTATCCCATGTCTGCTTATTTCTTTTTAAATTTCATCTTTATTTTTCTAGAATGCATCTTCAAGAAACGACTCTAGAATGGTACATGGATATCTGAGAGTGTATTTATTTATCTCATGTACTTGACAGATAACTTGGCTGAGTAGAATTAGAGGTTCAAGATCACTTTTTCTCTAGCCTTTGAAGACATTGTTCCACTGTCTTACGTAAATGAATGCTGCTGTGAAAAGTTCTCGATCTTTGTGTCATTATTTTTCTTTCTGGAAACTTTCAGGAACTTCTCTTTATCAACGTTGCTGGGAAATGTCTTGAGGATGTGCCTGGATGTGGTAATTTTGCTTCAGTTTATTCTGTTCAAGGTTCAGTGGACTGTACTTTAAAGCCAAATGTGTTTCTTTGGTCCTAAAAAAATCCTTCTATTATCTCTTCATCAATTTCCTCTCCACTCTGCTTTCTAGTGATCAAATATTAGACTTTTGAGATTGAGTCTCTATATAGTTTTTCTCTACTTTTGTCTCTTTTACATTTTTTCCTTTATTATGGGAAATTTCTTCAACTTTTTCTCCCAGTTCCTTTTCTGCGTTTTTTCAGCAATCCTATTAAATTTCCAATATTATTTCTTATTTTCAGTGGTTTTTTTTCCCCCTTTGAGTCCTGTCACATTTGTTCTCAAATTTTTTGAAGATATTAGAATTTGTATTCTTAAGTCTTTCTGTTTCTTATATTATCTGTTTCCTCTGGTATTGGTGTTCTTTATGTTTATCATGATATGTATTTTTGAATTTGCTGATTTTTATCACTTCTGGTTGCTCTGGTCTGAATGTACCCCCCTAGCATTTGTATGTTGAAACTTAATTGACATTATGATAGTATTAAAGAGTAGGGCTTCAGGAAGTGATTAAGTCACGGAGGCAGAGTCCTGGTGAATGGGATTAGTGATCTTGTAAAAGGGGTCCTATGGAGCTGTCTGCCCCTTCCCTCGTATGAGGCTGCAGTAACAAGGCACCATCCATGGAACTGAGAGCAAGCCCTTACTGGACACCAAATCTGCCAGTGACTTCGTCTTGGACTTCCCAGCCTCCAGAGCTATAAGCAACATATTTCCTTATTGATAAGTTACCCAGTTTAGTATATTTTGTTATAGCATTCTGAATGGACTAAGACACTGCTAAGTTTTTATTTGTTCATATTTAAGGATAAAGATATGGGTACATTTTTCTAGGAAATTGATATTAATCTTACAAATAAGTCTTTCCCCAGAGTGAAAAGATAACTGTTCTGTGTAGAGGGCAAAGCTTCCAACCACCTAGCTTTACTTTAGGATTACAAGGTAGAGAGTAGGCATTTTGCCTGGAAGCCTTCCTTCCAGATGCCACCATGGAAAGAGCCAAAACCCACATCAGCAGGAAGTTTATTACAAGGAGAGCACTCCTTATTTTAGCCTGAGGTTAATTGCATGACATTTCCTGTAACTGGCATGTGGCACAGGGTAACTGGGAGATGGGGGAAGTGGCAACTGACTAGGAAATTCCATAGATAGCATTTCAATTAACTTGTCTTTCTACAACTTTTTCTCCTATTCCCACTCTCAATATCTGCCTCTTCTAAGCCTGGAGTTTCTTTGGGTTTCATAAAAAAGGTAGCATATTTTTAGTGGCTCCAATACTGTAAATCTTCAGTTATCTTTCTGTTTCAGAAATCTGTTGAAATCTCTCTTATACACTGATCTCTCTATCTCTATTTCTATCTCTCTGTCTCCCTTTCTCTCTCCTTCCCTCCCTCCTTCCCTTCCTCCCACACTCCCTCCTTCCCTCCCTATTGTTTTCTCACAAACACACATGCACACCTACCTGTCGATTCCTTTTTATATTGATTGGCCAAAATCGTAAAGAGACCTGAATAGGGCATAGCTATAAATTGGCCATATTGATTCAGAAGGACCCTGACCTTTAAAGCTAATTCCTCCACCAGTTCCCCTAGTGGAACATTCATATTGACTTCTGAAAAACCTCGCTTCCTCAATAATTTCTTGTTTGACTTTTCCTGAAATATTTCTTAGACAGATACAGCACATCTGTTTCCATATCTTCTCCATAAGTCTTCAAGGAAAGAAACGATGAGGGACTGAACCAAGCAGTAGCAATGAAAAGGTTGTGGAGGCTCTGATGGGGGAGAAATTAAGCAGTCCAACTTGACAGAACTTGCAAGTGGCTGTTTGTAGTGCTTAGAAGAAAATCCTCAGAAGTCTTGTTTGGAAAACAATAAATCATGTTGTCATTAACTGAAATTCCAGTTACATTATATTTTCACTGCCATTTAGTTTGAAAATTTTTCCTCACTTCCTCTATGATTTCTTCTTTGAGATATGGATTCCTCAGAATTATGTTATAGGATTTTTAAAAATTTGGAGTTTTTCCAAGAATCTTACTGTTATTGATTTCTAATTGAATTCCAGTGTGGTCAGAGAACATATTCTATAGGATTCCAATCCTTCTAAACTTTTATTGGGACTTGCTTCAAGGCTCAGAGTATGTTCTATCTTACTGAAAGTACTTTGTACACTTGAAGGAATATGTATTTAGCAGTTACATGGGGGTAGTAGTCTATAAGTATATAAATATGTTCATAAATAATAAGCATTTCTATATATTATGATACATAAATATGTAAGTATATGTACAAATTAAGTCAAGGTGGTTGTTAGTTTCATTCAGGTCCTCTGTCTCTTTACTAATTTTTCATCTAATTCTTCTATCAATTACTGAGAAAGAGATATTAAAACCTCTAACTATAATTATAAAATTGCCTGTTTCTCCCTTTGATTCCATCAGTTTTTGCTTTATGTATTTTGGAGTTCTGTTATTAGGCGCACATATTCATGATTTTTTTGATGAATTGATCTTTTTGTTATAATGAAATGTCTGTCTCTATCTATGCCAATACTATTTTTTTCTTGAAGTCCATTTTGTCTGATATGAGTAGAAATACTCTAACCTTCTTATGCATTCTGTTTAGTATTTTTCTGTCAACTTGCTTTCAACTTATAGTTAAAGTGCGTGTCTTATAGATGACATATACTTGAGTCTTGCTTTTGCTTTTTTACCTATCCTGAGAATTTCTTTTGATGGAAAAGTTTAGTTCATTTATATTTAACATAATTATTGATATGGGTGAAATGAAGTTCATCATTTTATTCTTTTTTGTTTGTTTTTTCCTTTTTTTTTTTGATTCCTCTGTTCCTCCTTTCCTGCCTTTCTTTAGATTAGTTGAATATTTATTAAAGTTTTATTTTAGTTTATCTTATCTATTGGCTTTTAGTTATAGCTCTCTGGGTTTTTTAGTGGTTTCTGTACAGATTACAATATACATTACGAAGTTTTCACAGTAGATTGTAAAATCGGTCCTTTTACTACTTCTTGTAAAGGTATAGAAACCTTTACAATGTATAGGTCCATTTGTCCCCCAATCCCCATCATTTACACCATAATTTATACATACATATATATGTATGTATATATTATATATACATGTGTATATATATATATATATATATACACATGTATATATGTCTCACCATAAACCCTATGGGACAGTATTATAATTTTTGCTTTCAATAATCCTCTGTGTTTTAAAGAACATACAGTGAGTAAAAAAAATAATAATAATCAAATATTTACCAGATCTGATGTTCTTCAGTCCTTCCTGAAGTTCCAAATTTCTGTATCATTTCCCTTAAGCCTAAAGAACTTCCCTCAGTATATTTTGTAATTGAGGTCTGCTGTCAACAAATTTTTTAAGTTTCTTTTCACCTAAAAATGTTTTAAGGGCTGGGTGCAGTGGCTTATGCCTGTAATCATAGCACTTGGGGAGGCCGAGGTGAGATGACTATTTGAGCCCAGGATTTTGAGACCAGCCTGGGCAACATAGCAAGATCTCATCTGTACCAAAAAAAAAAAAAGTTTAAGAATGTTTTTGAAGGAAGTTTTTTCCTTGATACAAAATTCTGGCTATTTTGTTTGTTTGTTTCAGCATATTGATGATGCTTCAATGCCTACTGGCTTTCATGGTTTCTGATGAGAAGTTGGGGGTATTTTGAATTGTTGGTCCCCTCTATGTAACTTGTTTTTCTCTGACTGCTTTCAAGATATTGTCCTGGTCTTTGGGTTTTACCAGTTTGACTCTGGGCCTAGCCATGGTTTTCTTTGTAGTTATCTTTCTTAGAGTTAACTAAGCTTCCAGAATTTATAAATGTCTGTCTTTCACCAAATTAAAGAACATTTCTTCAAATATTTTCCCCCATTCTACTTCTCCTCCCCTTCTGAGACTCTTGATACACATATGTCAAACCTTTTATTATTGCCCTGCAAGTTCCTGAATCTCTAGTTTTTTCATATTAAATAATGTCTCTTGATCTATCTTTAAGTACCCTGACACTTTCCCCAGACATTTCCATTTTGTTTTAAGCTCAAGCAGTGAATTTTAAAATTTCAGGTATTACATGTTTTAGTTCTGTAATCTTCATTTTAAAAATAGTTGCTACTTCTCTGATGTCTTATGTTTTCTCCTTTACTTTGAACATATTTTACTATTTTTCATCAAGCATAGTTATAATAGCTGCTATAAAATCTGTTAATTCCAACAACTGGGTCATTTCAGGGTTGGTCTTATTTGATTTTCCTAAGATGTTAAGAGTGGGTTTCACTTTCCTTGTCCTTTATATGTCATGCTGGATTTATCCTGGGCATTATGACTGTTGCACTATAACGATGCTGGTCTCTGTTGTGGTCCTTCCAAAAATGTCGATGCTTTTGTTCTGGCAGCCAATTAACTTGATTAAGGACTCGAAGTACAAGATGACTCTTGAGCAGCAGCTCAGATTTCAGTTCAGCTGTGTGATCCCTAGTTGGCTGCTTACAGCTTTTTCTAAGCACACACGGTGCAGGGCTGAGACAGGAAGTCTCACGCATTGAAGTCTCTCGTGCAGCAAGTCTTCTCATACACAGAAGATGGGGCCGCCGTCTTTGGTGGTCTTCTTTTTAGCATTCCGTTCTCACTTTCCAGCAGCTTTGTGTGTCCTGAACTTTGTCCTCCAATTCTTCTGGCCAGAAGTTGGTTTCTAGCAGCTTGGTTTCTAGCAGAGTTTTAGATGCCTCCCTCGTTCGCTGCCAGTTTCAGCCTGCCTGCAAGCTAAAAGTCATAAAAACAGCAATTGCAGCCAGGCGTGGTGGCTCGAATCTGTAATCCCAGCAGTTTGGGAGGCCGAGGTGAGACGGTGGCCTGAGCCCAGGAATTCGAGACCAGCCTGGGCAACTTGGTGAGGTCTGTCTCTACATAAACCAAAAAACTAGCCAGGCATGGTGGTGCCTGCCTGTAGTTCCAGCTACTTGGAAGGTTGAGGTGGAAGGATCGTCTGAGCCCAGCAGGTGGAGGCTGCAGTGGCTGGGAATGTGCCACTGCATTCCAGCCTGAATGACCCCCCCCAAAAAAAAGAAAGATAAAGAAACCAAGTTTCAATACTGTTTCTTAGTCACCTGCTTTCGCTCACTCTCCAGAACCTTCAGGTCGTTGTGTGTGTGTGTGTGTGTGTGTGTGTGTGTGTGTGTGTGTGTGTGTGTGTGTGTGTGTGTTTTGTCTATAGTTTAGGATGTTTTTTTGAGGGAGATGGGTCTGATAAGGGATTACTTAGCCATACTGAATCAGAATTCCTCAGAGTTTTGAGTGGCTTCCATTATCTTTCTTTTTTGAAAGCAGGATTTATTGAGAGGACAGAAAAGCTCCCACAGTGGGAGGGGACCCCAGGGGGTTGTTATCTTTTTCTATTGCATTACTCAGTATTCCCTAAAAATGTATGAATAACTGTGATAGGTTATTCTTGTCACATCATAAACAAAGACATTACCATTAACTATGGTGTTGGCTACTAGTCTTACATAGATGTCGTTTGTAAAATTATGTAAGATATTCCTTATCATCGAAGAAAATATTGTCTCTGTATAGTTTTATTACAGTTATTATCAATAATAGTTTTATAATCTATCATATGTATTTTCAGTGTTGCAGCTATTAAATAGTTACATTGTTTTTCTCCTTTTTGGCTTATTGGATAATTTGTATTAGGAATCTTTAATTCCTGATAAGCTTTATTTGGCCACTCTGAACTATCATATTACTGTAGTGCTGATTAGTATTTTATTTTGGATTTGTGAAAAATCTAGAAGTCATAGGTAGCATTAGCTTATAGCCTTCTTCTGGTGCATTATCTTTTCAGACTTTGGTGTTGAGACTATGCCATCTTATAAAAAGTACTGACAGCCAGGTGTGGCACCGCACACCTGTAATCCCAGCACCTTGGGAGCCTTAGGCAGGAGGATTGCTCAAGACCAGGTGTTCGAGACCAGCCTGGGTAACACAGCAAGATCTCACCTCTACCCAAAAAAAAATATATAGAGAAAAATAATCCTGTAGTCCCAGCTGTTTAGGAGGGTGAGGCAGGAAGATCACTTTACCCCAGGAGTTCAAGTCTTTGGTGAGCTGTGATCATGCCACTGCACTCCAGTCTGGACAACAGAGTAAAACACTGTCTCCCCCCCAAAAAAAGTACTGAAAAGTTGTTGTTGTTTACTTTTTAATGTAATTGATATTATATTGCTTAAGAATTATGTGTCTCATGAAAGTTTTAATGAACATATTTATAAATCTATTTGGGCCTAGTTACTATTTTAAATTATGTTTTAAAGGTGGTTATTTGAAACTTCTTTATATTTCTTTGAATAATTATTGGTATGCTCACATTTTCTGCTTCTCATGACAATTTTGGTAATTTTTCTTGATAGTAAAGTTGCTCTGTTTGTCTTTCAAGACATCCATAGTCTTAGGGTCAACTGTCCTTCCTACTGTTCAGGCTTGTCCTGTACCCCCCATAGATCATTAATGCCTCCCGCTCTAAACATGCTATTTTCCTGAATGGCTCCTGAACACTCTAGGCTTATGCTGTTGGCCTCTCCTGAAATGCCCTCATCTTTAACTCTTAGCATGAAGCTCTTCCTCCTCTATGAAACCTTTCCTGTTTATTCTAGCCTTTATTGGTATCTCTCTCTTCTACACTCTTCCCCATTTATAGATTTTATTGGTTGGTTCGGTTTTCAGTGATATTTCTCTATTACATCATTTGCTATTGTTTTGTGTATGCTAATCCTATATATCCAATAAAAATCAAAGCTCTTTATGGCCTGAATTTTTGTCACATGCCTCATTTTTTTTTTAGTTGGAGTCTTACTCTGTCACCCAGGTTGGAGTACAGTGGCACGCTCACGGCCACCCCAGCGTTGACCTGCTGGGCTCCAGTGATCCTTCCGCCTCAGCCTTGCAAGTAGCCAGAACTACAGGAGTGCGCTACCACATCCAGCTAATTTTTGATTTATTGTAGAGACAAGGTCTCACCAAGTTGCCCAGGTGGGTCTCGAACCCGCAGGCTCAGGCAATCTGCTCACTCGGTCTCCCAAAGTGCTGGGATGAGAGTCTGAGCCACCGAGCCTGGCCCTCATTTTTATTTCATATTATCCAGAACTAAATATATCTGGTGCCTAGTGTGAAAAAAAATGGGCCCTAAACAAGTATTGGCATGTTGATGGAGAATCATAAATTATGGAATTCATATTTACATATGCATTATGCATGACCTATTTACACATTTCAGATACACATTTAGATGTCTAGATATGTGTATTTTACTAAAAATCTATGGATCCGACCTGAGACTCTCACCTACGAAAAGTTGGGTCATTTGTTCTCAGCTTCTCCCCTTTAATTAGAACTACTCTTCTGTTCCTACTCTGTCAGGGAGAGTCAAGTTTCTGCAAAAGCAGAGAGGGTCTTTTTTCCCCTCAGTATTTGAGCTTTAGACTTTCCCTGCATTTGGAGAAATAAGTTTTATATGAATATAGAGGCTACATTTTAGAGACAAAGGAAATAAAATCAGTAAAAAGTATTAGCACAGGCAAATCCTTTCACCTCTAAAGGTTTGTTTCTTATTTTAAAGTGGTACTAATAATGCCTGTCTCACCGGGGTTTATGGAGGAATAAAAAAAACAATATATTTGAAAGTATTTAAAGAACCAGGCAGCTGCCTGTGATCATAATTAGATCTTTCAAATGTGCATAATCAAGTATAAGTTATTTATTTACGCACACGTTTCTGAAAGAGTTTCCATTTTCCTGATGTTGAGGTGGAAAGCGCAGCTCCCTTTCGTGTCCTGTACTCACAGCATGGACAAGCACGTAGAAGCTTGTTGGGTTCCACAGTCTTCTCTCCCCTAATCAGCCTTCAGTCCAAGGCTTATAGAAAAGAAAGCGGCTCTACTTTATGTACAGGTATGCAAACTGCACATTTATATTGAAATAACAGAAAGCTAACTGCATCTAAATTTAGTATATAAGCACTAAGAAAATCCATTTCACTATGTAATGACATCTGAAGACTCTCTATTTCATAAACAGTAAGGTCCAGATTCCTTAGCATGGCACATAAGAGTTTCCCAGCCTCCTATTCTGTCTCTAACCTATCCACACCCTGCTGATTCTAGTCATATTTTTCCCCCTCTCATTTCTCTTGAGAGATAATTCTGGTCATATTTAACAGGCTGTTTCAGTTCCTGTGTGATTTGGTTTAGTCTATTCTCTGTGCTCCAAACATACACCTCCACCTGACAGTTTTGGTTTCTCTTTGATAGTTGGAATCTGTAGCCACGATCAAAAGAAAATCGGACAGCTTATAGCTTAAACAGTAAAGATACGTATCACCTCAAATAACAAGACGTCCATCAGTGAGGCGGTCGCAGGAGTGGTTAATTCAGGAATTTCATGATATCATTCAACAACCAGTTACTCCATCTTTCCTCAACTGTCTTAGCAGGTAGCTTGTCCTCCTAGGACTGCTATATGATATGGTGACTACTATTCAAGATAACTTGTGTGGATACCAACGTCCGCTGAAGAGGAGAAAAGCTTATCCTCTTGTAAGAACGAGAAAAGAGGTTCTCTCAAATCAAATTTTCCTTTATGTCTCGTTGCCTCAAATAGTATCATGTATCCATATCCAATCCAATAAGTCATTATTGGTTTAGATGACTTTTTCCCACTTTTAACACAACCCACAACAAGACATACTTTTTGTATCACAACCATATATTGGGTTGATGAGAAAGTTCACAGCGTTTTTTATTGCCCCTGGAATGCAGGTGTCATGTGAAGGTTGACTGGTCACAATTCATCACATTCGTCAATTCTTGGGTTGACTGACATGGATCCTCGGGGAGCAAAGTGTTTAAATGGTCTTCATCGAAGCCCGAGGGTCTTCCTGAACGTGGAGAATCCCTCAGGTCAGAGTGGCCCTCTTTGAAACAACAAGGCTGTCTTCTCGCCCTGCTTTCCCAACGGTGTTCTCTCTGCTCACGGAACCCACACTTCGAGCAGCCTCTGCTGCCTTTGCTTCTCTTTTAAACAGAAGGAAGTGTTCATTTTTTTTCCGCTTGACGCTCCATCTTCTTTAGCCCACAATAGCACTAACTTTCTTCAAATCTGCAAAATGCAAGGAATATTCACAAGCACAGCGTTGTCACTCCAAATGACAAACAATAAACTCCCAACACTGCAGTGCTGCCATGCCAAAAACTAGAGCTACAAATGTACGCATCAGCCCAATATATATGGAGAGGATGATTTTTAGTACTACAGAGTCCTAATGACCTCTCTTTCTGTGAGTTGAACGCCACTGTGGTGTTTTCGAATTTTGTGCAGCTATGACTAAGGATCCACGTGATACACTCTACCATATTCTGTTCTGTTTCATCTTATAAAATGCTGGTCAGGAGACGCTAAATTGATTTCACAAAACATGAATAAATTATAGCTCACACTTTGAAAAACATGGGTTCAGATCATTCAAGATTTATCCCCTTGAACTGAGAAGAACTCCAGCTTCCTTTGAAAGACATGGCTACTTGGAGGAAGATCGGAGTTTTGTTAGTAAAGAAGAGGGAAAAAGGACTGTGAAGTAGGCAGTCCTCTGTTGACCACCTTAAGCCTTTAAGATTTCTCTCAGATGTCACATCTTCTCTGAAACGTCCCCTAAGAGCAAGGGCGGGATGTTCTACTTTTTCAGAAAAGCAATCTCCCTGTATAAGATGTCTTGAGTCTCCCTACAGAAGAAGCATTTTATACTTCTTTGATCAAAGTCTCAATTTAAGACTTCTGGGCAGGTGGAAAAATAAATTCAAGTTCATCTGGCCAAAATGAGTAACCAAAAAAAAAAAGAAGAAGAAAGAAAGAAAGAAAGAAATATGGAGAAGAAAAATGTATTAAATTAAAAGTAGGGCATATTTATCCTTGATTCAAAGAAAACTTGCCATATATTATAACATGAAGCAGTTTTAAAGAATATTTCAGGAGTCAACACAAAACTCCATTTCAATGAAAGAGTCACTAGAGCAAATTCTGAAAAACCCTCTGTTAACCACCCACCCCGCCCTACCCACCACACACACACACACATACACATTCAACTTAAAACTAGAAATGTGTTATCTACAATGGGTTGTGTAAAAATAAGAAATCTTCCCCTTGGGATTTCTTTCCCCATTGCAAGTCAACAGTATTCCAAGTCTGTGTTAGCAGTGTAATAAGAGAAAGTAATGGCCATAACTGGTCACTTATTTCTATGGCTTCCTTGTACTATTTTAAGTGTGCTCAGAGTTAGGGTGAAAACCTCCTAACTTGGAAGAGCAAGGTCTTGAAAGGAAGGCTGACAACAGAAGACACAAAATACAGTTCCCTAGGAACCATTTTTGCAAGTGTCATAGCTATGAGGGTAACTGCAGAAAAGAAAAAAAAAGAAAGAAAGAAAAAATGACCACACCAAACAGCCTGTGAGCCATGAGACTTTTCTGTTTTATATATATTTATATTTATATTTTATTTCATTTTATTTTATTTTGAGTTGGAGTCTTGTTCTATCACCCAGGCTGGAGCGCAGTGGCACACTTCACAACCACCGCAGCCTCGACCTCCTGGGCTCAGGCAATTCTTCTGCCTCAGCCTTCCAAGTAGCTGGAACCACAGACACATGCCACCATGCCTGACTGATTTCCTTTTTATTTGTATTCATTC
Organism: Cephalopachus bancanus; assembly: GCA_027257055.1. NCBI lineage: Eukaryota > Metazoa > Chordata > Mammalia > Primates > Tarsiidae > Cephalopachus > Cephalopachus bancanus. Next base: position 881,023 of record JAPVLO010000344.1, on the reverse strand, counting down.
ATTTATTTTTGAGTCAGGGTCTCACTCTGTCACCCAAGCTAAAGTGCAGTGGCGTGATCATGGTCCACCACAGTCTCAACCCCCTGGGCTCCAGTGATCCTTCTGCCTCAGCCTCCCGAGTAGCTGGGACTACAGGTGCATGCCACCACAACCAGCTAATTTTTTGCAGAACCGAGATCTTGTTACGTTGCTTAGGCTGTTTTCGAACTCCTGGGCTCAAGCAATCCTCTTGCCTCAGCCTCCCAAAGCACTGGGATTACAAGCATGAGCCACTGCACCCAGCTGGGGTTTTTCTTTAACTAACTTCCTTTCCAAACTGACTTGCTTACCCCAAGAGAGAGGTAAAAAATTAATTAATTAATTAATTAAAAGTATAAGAAAATAAACCCAAGTGTTACCTCACATGAAAGCAGAGTACCTACTACCATCATACGCTTAGAGTCACGAAAAGGTCTCACAAAATACACAATGGACAGAAACAAATTTCTCCATGACTTTTCAGGACTCCAGCTTCCTTACCAGCCTACTCAGGCAGCCGAATGCCTGAACCTGGAACATGAGGCAACAACATCTGGATTTACATGTCAGTTTGTAAGGGGAGAATTTAACAGCGCCCAGGTAAACAGGGAGAGCATCCAAAGAAAATTTATTCCTACTGTTTTTGGACAAGCAGCTCAGATTTAAGCGACCTGATTCAGAGTTGAGCAGAAAGAAAAATAAGAACACAGCCAAAGACCTATGCACAAATCCTGTAGCAAAGAAAGTGAATAGTTTAAAAGAGAGCTGACGGTCACATGTTGGCAGAATCTGTTCCCCCGTCAAACAGGAGAACAGTTAGACAACGATTGTTTTACATGCTGAAGAAATGAAATAAAATAGAATTCTATAAAACAAGATTGGAAAATGTGCAAAATAATCTTCAAGAATAAAGTGAGGCCACTAGAGCTAAAAAGTATTTTTACAGAACTAGGTAATGCTAGTACAGAATTTAAAACTATATTAGAAGCAGCAAAGAATAGAATAGACATTGAAGTAAACCAATCGAAGATTTGAAAAGCAGACTTAGAAAAATCATACAAAACCCAGTGTTTTGGATGAGATATATTATTGAGAGAAGAAAGCAAGTATCCAACACTGAGATAATTTGTGTGTTTGGAGGAGAGAATAGAACAAATTGAATGACCTGACTGAAAAAGGGCAGAGGGAAACTGTCTTAGAACAAAGGAAATAGTCTATATTTTGATTCTACTTAGAGTGTGCATGTTTGTCAAAATTTATCAATCTGTGTATTTAAAATGTGTGTGTACTATTGTATATAAACTATACCTCAGTAAAGCTAAGTTAAAAAGAAAACACAAGACTATCACTGCATAAGTCTAAAACACAGAAAATATAAAAGATTAAAATAACTGAGAAAAGAACTTGTACAAGTACAGCAAATATTAGTATTTCATTTTAAATACAAAATGAGATTTATCTTATAAGTCAATGCTAATTAAATATGGAGTATAATTTATCAAATGCTGGTCTCCTCATTGTTTCCTGTATCTTGGCATCTGTGTTTAATTACAGTTTTCTTGAGGGACATCCTTTAGTAATTCTTTCAATGGTGATCTGTTGGTTGTTAACTCTTTTGTTTCTGGTATATCTGAAGTGCCTTTATTTTGCTGTCACTCCCGAATGACAGTTTAGTTCACGTAAATTTTTAGGCTGTCGATTCCTTTCTCTCAGTACTTTAGAGCTACAACTTTATTACCTTGTGGAATCATTTATAGATTAGCATTCTGTTCATGGGTTAACTGTCAGTCCTTTATAGAAAAACTGTTTTTTATTTTCTGATAGTATTAGGACTTTTCTCTTTATTCTTTTTTTTTTCCTTTATCCTTTATTATCTGCATTTTTTACTACAAAGCGTCTGGATATACATGTATTCCAGTTGTCATCCTCAGTACTTCAAGTACACTTCTGTCAGTTAGAATTATTGGACATCATCTCTTCAAATATAATTCTTTACTATTTCCTTTATTTTCTTCTTCCAGACTAGTAGCTAAATGTTGAAGGCTTTCAGTCTGTCTTTCATGGTTTTAACTGTTTCTTCATAATTTTTATTTATCTGTCTATGCATTCTTGGAAATTCCTCAACATTTTCTTTCAGTTCATTAGTTCTCCCTTTGTCTATGTAATCTAGAGTTATGTTTCTTATTTCCAAGGTTTCCAGTTATGGTTGATTTTCGTATTGACTTGTCTTTATTTTTACTTCAGCCTCTTTTGGTTTCACAATATTTTGTTATCTAATGTGAATATTTTTTCATTTATGCCGTTGAAGTTTCCAAACATATATTTTATTCAATCTAAGATGTCATCAGTTGGCACTGTCAATTACACTGTGATACATGCTCTTATACATCTTCAAATTGATGTATGGCAAAGCCTTAGTAATTTTTAGATCTATTTAATTTTATGGCTGAACTTCTTGTTGGTTTTGTCAGCTGTCTTTCTTAGCTTTATATTTTTCCATATTTTAGAAGGTTCTCTCTCACCCACTGTACCTCATTCCTTCCTTTCCAGAAGTTTTGCATTTGCCACTGTTCTGGCCTCATGACCCTCAGGCCAATGAGGTTTTAGAGGTGCATCTGGGATTCCTCTGCCAGGGTGATACTGGAGATAATACAGATCCAGTCATCCAGCCCTGGCGTGGTCTCACTTAGCTCCAGATTACCCAGTTGTCAGTAGAAGGGAGTGATTTTATTTCCCTTTCCCAAGCCAGGGATCCGCAGCCCAGCCCCTTTTTTAATCAGTGGGCCTGTTTTTCTCCCACTTACCTTTCCCATTTTTGCAAATGGCATCTACCCAGTTGCTGAGGCCATCCACTTAGAAATCATTCTTGATTTCCCCTCCTTCTGTGCATTCCATATCCAATCTACCAGTCGGTACAGCTGGCTCTACCTCCAAACATAAACTGAGGCCACTCCGCATCACTCACACTGCTGTAGTCCTTATGTAATCCACACACACACACCTCTCCTCGAGACCTCAGCAGCAGCCTCCTGACTGGTGACTCCATTACTGTTCTTGCCACCCGCAATCCTTCTCCCCCCACAGACTGTCCACCCCCGAGGAGGCAGACTGATCTTTCTAAAGCAGAAATCAAGCTACATTAGTCTTCCGTTGAAAACCCTCCAAAGGTCACTATTGCAGCCAGAAGAGTATCTCAGCTCTCCACCGTGGCCCTCTGTGACCTGGCCTGCTACCTGTCTCTTCTTACTCCACTCTCCTGGCCATTCCCTGCTGCTCAGTCACACTCGCCTTTTTGTTCTTTCAGCATTCCAAGCCTGTGCCTGGCAGGCTGTTCCCTCAGCTCTCCACCTGGCCGCCTTCCTCTCTTTACTCAGATTTCAGCTAAAATATCCCCACTTGAGAGAGGCTTCCTATAGCCACCCTGTGTGAAACCCCATGCTTATACCCTTCCATAATACCTACAAATGTTTGAAATTATTTTATGTATGTGTTTATTGATGGGCTTACTTGTTTATCGACCGTTTCCTCCCTATAGATTAGAGCTTCTCAAGCTGTATACTGTGGTATCCACCTGTTGTGCTCGGGGGAAGTTACAGGTGGGCTGAAAAATGGATTCCTTGGCCTTTGAGGCTTTTCAGCTGTCCCTATGGTAGCCTGCCACAAGTAGGAACATGCCAGTTAATATCATGTGTCTGGGACGCAGCGTCCCAGACACATGATATTAATTGGCATGTTTGCCATGACGTGGAAAGCGCTGGGAAGTACCTCACTGGAATATAAACTACTTGAGGACAAAGAAGAAGCTGAAATTGTTACTAACAGCATGTGTTTCTGGGAACACTTAGGAAAGTAGAGAAATGCTGCAGTGGCCACCAAGCGTTTTTGGAAGAGCTTATCCTTGGATCATGACAGTGGCAGGCTCTGTTTGCCATCTGCCAACTAACTTCTCTCCAAACCCACAGTGTTTAGCTACCTGAGGCCGCCTACCAGTTCATCATAACTCTACACACTAAAGAGATTTGAAAATGTGAGAATGCCTTTCTTCCACAAAAAATTTTCCAGTAGGCCACTTTGATGTTTGATCTGTCTCAGTCAAACATTATTAGTGCCTTGATCTGTCTTTTCCAGTTCTATCTTGTTTACTCCAGCAATGCTTACTGAGTGGCTGTCACAGATCAGGCACTATACTAGGTGTTTCCATAGGTTATTTTGCATTTTAATATATTTTAAACAGTCTATTTTTGGAATGCTATGATAAATATGGGCCTTTTATGAAAATATTTTATAATTTCAGCTGAAATTGAAATAAAGCTCGGGGAATCATTGAATTCTACTGACCACTTAGAAGATTATGTAAATAAAAGGTAATTGACTTTACATTTTTAGATATTTTATTGTTCAATGATATTTCTAGTAGGATGTGTTCTATCATTTGTGTTATGCTAGATCAGAATGAATTTTTTCCTCCTCTTCCTCCTCCTTATTATTATTATTATTATTTTGAGTTGGAGTCTCACTCTGTCGCCCAGGCTGGAGTGCAGTGGCACGCTCACAGCCACTGCAGCCTCGACCTGCTGGGTTCGTCCGCCTCAGCCTTCCAAGTAGCTGGAACTATAGGCATGCGCCACCATGTCTAGCTAATTTTTTGACTTATTGTAGAGACGAGGTCTCGCCAAATTGCCCCGGCTGGTCTCAAACCTGTGGGCTCAAGCAATCCTCCCACCTCGTCCTCCCAAAGTGCTGGGATTATAGGTGTGAGCCACCGTGCCCGGCCCCCTCCTTATTATTAACATGTAGTTCCATGACACAATCTGATGCGTGGCCAAGACTGCTCAGCCACTAGGCATCACATCCAGACCCAAGCCCAGTCAAATGGAGAGAAAGACGTGGAAAAAGAACAGCAATATTTTTGTAGGAAATACACAAATTTAATTACACTACAACACAGGTGAAAAAGGCAGCTTCTTTTTCTGGATAAAGTTCCGATTTTTCTCATGAACCCCTCAACCTCTATGGAATGAAAACAATTATTAATCCAAAATTATTAACTCTGTTTGGAGCAATAATGAACAGCCTCTTTAGGCTTCACTCAGTTCTCCCAAGATGGCATCTGAGTATCTGAGTGAGGAGCTCACTGGACTGTGTGACACGGAGAATAATGTGCCTGACCCAGGGTCATGGTCAGTGCCCTCATGACCATGGGATCCCGGATGTGCTGTGGCTGCAGACATCGTGGTTCCTGAACTCACGGTCTGTGCTCAGATTTGAGCAGGGCCCACTCTCAATTCTCACCGGTGTGGTAGAACCCTGTGAGCCTCTGTTATGTCCCTCACCTGTCCTCAGATGAGGCTGTCCACACCTTACCCATGCCAAGTCTTTGCTGTAGGCCACCTCACCCTGCAATAACAAGCCCCTTGGCAAGCCTAAACTTGGTGTCCACGTCCCATGTGAACCAAGGAAGATTTGGAATAAACACGATCTCTTCTCTCTGCCTGACTCCATTATGCCATCCGCTTAACACAGCTGTGGCCTCCCTAAGCTGGCATGAAGCTGTCCTGGGAAGTTTTTCCCAGAATTTCAACAAAGGTTGTAGCAAATACCTCCCTGCCTTTGGCATTCTCCTCAACTTATGTAATACACCTCCTTACCACTCAGAAACCAAAGAGGCACACAGGTGGCTATCTTCTGTCCACCCCTGCTTTTGCTGTCTTTTCCCACAAACCAGGCAGATAGGAAAGGACGGCCTTGTCAGTTTGGAAGTCTGTGGGAGAGAGGTCGGTGCCCATTTGGGCAGTGACTTCTAGGAATAAGGGGAGGCAGAAAAGAACTGACAGGCTGAAATCAGCCCTATCAACATTTCCCTGAACTGTGTTTCTTTACAGAAAAAAATCTTCACAGATGAATGATTGTAATATAAAAGAAGATGAATCAGTCAAAAATGATCAATTAAGTGAGTATAGTTTGATGAGAAAGAAAAGCCTGCTCCCTTTGTGCTTTGAGGATGAATTGAAAAATCCAGATACCAAGATAATCAACGTTAGTCCGACAAAGACAGTGACTTCTCACTTGGTAATAAGAATGTCTATTACTGTTCAGTAAATATACTGTTCAGTATTGCATATCAATACTACTCATGGGAATCACCCATTCATTTTAGGAGCAGAATCTTTTGTTGTTGTTGTTGCTGTTGTTTTGGGTTTTGTTTTGTTTTGAGGCTGGAGTATCACTCCATCGCCCAGGCTGGAGTGCAATGGCACACTCACGGTCACCCCAGCGTTGACCTGTTGGGCTCCGGCGATCCTTCCACCTCAGCCTTCCAAGTAGCTGCAACTACAGGCGTGCACTACTGCGCCCGGCTAGGAGTAGAATCTTTGATAATTCCTTCTTACCTCTTGTTCTCACATTCCGGTGTCACTACAACACTTAGGTTCTTAATGCTCTTTTTAAGCCTCCACCCCAAAACTGGGGGTTCCTTTGCACCAGCTGAAAATTTAGTGCTTTTCTTTACAAAGGAGGATTTAGCTAATTTGCTTGATTATAATAAAAATACAAGATTAAAAAAGGTGTTTTTTTTGTAAATGACTGGAACAGTCTACCCAAGTGTAGTGGCACTTGCCTGTAGTACCTGCTACTCAGGAGGCTGAGGCAGGAGGATCCTTGAGCCTAGGAGTTCAAATACAGCCTGGGCAACATAGTGAGACCCCTGTCTCTTAAAAAAAAAAAAAGATTATTGGGCCATGTGTTCATTTTAGCTATCTCAGCCAGAAAACACATTTATGAAAGGTTATTTAGTAGGTCAGAGTCTCTAGGAGGGCGAGAGAGACAATCTGGCTGGAAAGCTGTCCAATCAGGAATTAAGTCCAGACTGCCCCCACTGAGGCCCTGTTGTACAGATGATAGTGCACTGCTCTGATGCGGGGCAGGGAATACTCCTCCTAAGGCCGTTTCTACAAAAAGAACAGTAAAAAGATAAGACTTTTGCCCTTCAAAGCTAAATATAGCTTCCATCACCCTCACTAGGCTAGTTCCACAGTACTGTTTCACAGTGCTTGCTTGTTTTGAGCAGAAGATTTCCACAGGTGTATCTGATTAGCAAAGCCAAGGTCACATGCTGTCGCCTGATCCTAAGAGAGGCTGATTAAGGTAGTTTCTGCTTCTACCTGAGGGTACAGAGACTTAAGTGGAAAGTTTTCTTTTTTTAAAATATATATGTTTTTTGAGTCGAAGTCTCACTCTGTCGTCCCGGCTGGAGTGCAGTGAGGCACACGGCCACTGCAACCTCCACCTGCTGGGCTCAGGTGATCCTTCCCCCTCAACCTCCCAAATAGCTGGAACTACAGACATGCGCCGCTACGTCTGGCTAATTTTTTGATTTATTGTAGAGATGAGGTCTCGCCAAGTTGCCCAGGCTGGTCTCGAACCTGTGGGTTTAGGCAATCCTCTCACCTCGGCCTCCCAAAATGCTGGGATTATAGGCATGAGCCACCGTGCCCAGTGGAAAGTTTTCTAAGGTGATGGGCAGACCAAAAATATGACAAGCTTCCATTACTGTGGCTAAATAAGTGATATTGGCATCACCGGTGGATTGCAAAACCACACCTTTTGTCATCTTTTTGTAATCATAGCTATTAATGTACCTTTCACACTGAGTACACTAATATAAAATGACCCTGATTTTCTAATTATATTTTTAAAGGAACAGTAACATATATTGACTTAAAATTTGTGTGAACTAAATACTAATAATATGCATATTTGACCATTTTTTTTGGAGTTAATCTTTTTTGGCCTAATAATGAAAACATGAGGAAAAGTTTAAAGAGTAGCTCATATGGACAGATTTTGCTAATACTGTGATTAAAATGGTTTAAGTCAAGCTTGATTATAATAGAAATACAAGATAAAAAGAAAATTTCTCTGGCTATTTTATTCCACGAATATATACTGAGCACTTTTTATGTGTCAAATATTGTTCTGGGTGTTGGGGTAAATAAGTATAACAGCTGTAGAGATCATTTTACATGTTTAGAATTATTTACTACAGTATCCAGACTTTGTAATTTTGGCTTGTAATCAGTCATACCTCTCATAAACTTGAACTTAATCCCTTTTTCGGTATGCTCTTAAACTTCTAGAACATGGAAACCAAGAAATGCCAGAGCAATATTCCATCCTACCAACTACCTTATTTCCCAGTGACAATAGTAAAAACTTTTAAGAAATATACTTTGTTTTTGTATTCCACTTTATTTCAAAAAGGATTTAAGGCCTGGCTCGATGGCGCAGCCTGTAATCCCAGCACTTTGGGAGGCTGAGGCGAATGCATTGCCTGAGCCCGCGGGTTTGAGACCAACCTGGACAACATGGCAAAACCTCCTCTCTACAATAAATAAAAACTTTAGCCAGGTGTGGTAGCATGCCTGTAGTTCTTGCTACTTGGAAGGCCGAGGCGGTGTTGCCGGAGCCCAGCAGGTCGATGCTGGGATGGCCGTGAGTGTGCTATGGTGCTCCACCTGGGTGATGGAGTCAGACTCCTACTCAAAAAAAAAAGAATTTAAGAAGGTTAAAAGCTTAGATTTTATCCCTAATATCTCTATAGAATATTAAGAAGAGAAGGAAGTATGTCACATATAAGTTTATCATTTTGTGTATTTCAATAACACTACAGTTATACTAAATACTTCTATGTCATCATTTTTAGAATATTTTACAATTTTATTTTCATGTTTAGAAACATGTAAGTTTCTTGCCTCAATATATTTATGACTAAACACTCTCTTCTTCGATCCACAGGAACGAAAAGGCACAAACCCCGTAATTTTCCATGACACAGAATATGTACAGATGTTACTTTTGAGAAAATATAAGCTTGCTCCCTATTCTTTGGAAAATGAAAACAATTACCAATGTAAAAGAACAAATGTTGTTTTAGAAAGAAATCGCAAAATCTTCAAATCTTTAATTGGTGATAAATCTATCACTTTTTCCAAACTGAAAAATACTATGCCTACAGCAAGGAGAAAAGATATACAAGCCATATCTTTTGAAGTGGGCCACAGAATTGTAGGTGATAATCTAAAGAAAAAAATGAACAAGCAGACATTAGAAAACAAATCTTGGAATACACGCTATAATTTTTCCAACCTAACAAGAAAATTTGTAGATTACCCTGGTAAAACTGTTATTCAAGAAACGAGTGATAAAACTGAAAAATTTGAAAGAATGTTTTCTACAGTGAAACCAGTGAGCACACACAAACATAGTGCCTCCCCTGTCAAATATTACTCAAAGTCTTTTAAAAATATACATAAATTAAATAATGTAACACCACTGGATAATTTGTTAAGTACATCAAGTGAAAATTAAACGCCTCATACAATGTCACTTATACAGCAGTATTTGGGTAGCAAGAAGTAAATAACCAACTTCCAAAATCATAGAAGAAATTGTTATCCAAATAGTAATAGTAATGTTCTCATGGATATATAAGAAAGCAAGGTATAGAAATTAGAATTACAGGTCAACAGATGTCTGCTCAAGAACAATTAACATTTTCAGTAAATAACAGGACAAAATAGGGAAGCAATTATCAACCAAAGAAACTCGTGTATGACTTTCTATTATCTCAGATTGCTCAATCAGCATTCCTGCAGTCAGGTCTGATTCCCAGTGAAGAACAGCATGGACTGACTCTGGAAACATGCTGTTGGAAGCCAATGACATCAGTAATCTTACTCTATGATTGAATATCAAATAATACAAATGTACCATTAATTAAAAGAATGTGGAGTTAATTGTGTGTCAGTGTTTAAGATAATCATGGGAAAACGTATTACATTAGCAATGCATGCAATTAAAAAGGCTTTATAAAATTTTGAACTGCTTTTTTTGTTTGTAGATGTTGGAACTTCAATTCTACCTACATAATGCTTTTTTCCAAGTATAACTTTAACTTCTTTCTGAATTGCTAAATACTTTTAAAGGATAACTTTTCCTTAATGAGCGAAAAAATTTGAGTAGCAAATTCTATAAGGAATTGAACATTTTGAAGTATATTATTACATTACTATTTTACTATTTCTCATTAACTTCTCATTATCTCAAACAGTATAAAGACAGAATTCAACTTAGAAGTCAGTTGCATTTCAAGTGTTTATTTGTAATCTGTTTGTTTGGAATTTAGAATGTATTTCATATAATAGTTATTTGGGAGGTAATAAATTCCAAACCTACTTAACTTAAACATTTATCCATTAGAGTTTATATGAAAAGAGTAAAAAGGAATAATTTTAATAATTAAAAGAGAAAGCTGAGTAAGAAAAGAATTTTTCAATCTTGACTGCTTCTTACTTGAGAAGAAGCAAGTTGAATTAACAGCACTTAAATTCAGGAAAAGCTTCTTGGGAGTCTTTCAGAACTTTTAAGGGGGTAGAGGTAAATCGGTTTAGGTTTCTGTCTTTCTGCTTCAGACTTGAGTTTTTTTTATTGTGCATTTTTACCACCAGTGCTGCCCATGGGCCTCTCTTCACAACTAGAGAGAGGTCTGGACTCTTCAAAAGAATGACACAGAGAGAAAATGGAGAAGGCTGGGGGAATACGTACCGGGAGCCTGTGAATGAGGCGAGAGATAAAAAGGCTTCGAGATGAGGTGGTGGGCTCAGGTGTGCAGGAAGTAGGGGCGGGGCCTGCGAGGTTTCCTTTCTGCTGGGAACAGGCTGGAAGAGGAAGAGCTGCACAGCTGGTGAAGTCACCTTTTCCTTTTCTCTTCGTTCTTTTCTGGTTGCTGTCATTCATTCTGCCGGTTTTCCCTTCGTCAAGACTCATTGCAAAGCAGGCCAGTTCCCCTAACCATCTTGCTAAGTCCAAAGAGCAAACACAAACGTAAGCACTAACAATAAGGATAGCCAGAATTAGAAAATATGTCTAATAATAGTACAAGTATGACGGTCGTTTCCCAATACTCAGTGTGGGAGTGGTAATTGTGGGTCTTGGAATAGGGCAGGTAGGCGTGAAGTTGGGCAAATACTGCAAACTATCTAAGCCTCGGTATATTAAATCCCACCTTAAGATGAGAACAACAATAACTGATTACAATATTATTGTTTCAAGACTAAACAAAATAATGCCGAGTACTTTGACACAGGTACTGGCCCACAGTGAGCATGGATGGGGTGGCAGGAAGGACCACTAAAGCAAATCTCATTGATTACAAGTCATCAATCTTCCCTTGCTTGCTAAGCCACACTTTTCCTGGAACTCAGCTTCTAGTACCATGGCCCAATCTCACCCAGTCAACAAAAAGTAGTTAACAGCCGGGCTCGGTGGCTCAGCCTATAATCCCGCGCCTTTGGGAAGCCGAGGTGAGTGGATTGCCTGAGCCCGCGGGTTCGAGACCCGCCTGGGAAACTTGGCGAGACCTCATCTCTACAATAAATCAAAAATTAGCCGGGCGTGGCAGCGCATGCCGGAAGGATCGCAGGAGCCCAGCAGGTCGAGGCTGCGGTGGCCGGCTGTGGTGGTCTGGGCGACAGAGTGAGACTCCAACTCAAAAAAAAAAAAAAAAAAAAAAAAAAAGCAGTTAACCATTCACTGCTAGCTGCACAGTAAACAAGGAGCAGTTAACTATTATTAATTATTTCTGTTAACTAACCTTATCTTTTTCAAGGGGAGTCAGAGTCTCACTCTGTCACCCAGACTGGAGTGCCGTGGCACATTCACAGCTACCGCAGCCTCGACCTGCTGGACTCAGGTGATCCTTCCGCTTCAGACTTCCAAGTAACTGGGAATGCAGGCGCACACCATCACACCCAGCTAATTTTTGAATTTATTGTAGAGACAAGGTCTCACCATGTTGCCTAAGCTGGTCTCAAATCCTTGGGCTCAGACAATCCTCTTGCCTTGGTCTCCCGAAGTGCTAGGATTACAGGTGTGAGCCACTGTGTCCAGCGTAACCTTATCTTAAAGAAAAAAATAGCATCAATCAGCTGCTTCACAAACCTCTGGAAATTTCCTTTTTAGACCACCCCAAAGACAGTTTCCTGGCCCACACTGGACCCCTCTTATAAAAAGCACCTTTCTGGCGCTTGCCTCTTTGCAGAGAGTAGACACTCTCTCTGCTGTTCCACCCATTATGCCCTTCACAACGTATCTTCCCTTTAGTAAACCTACCTTTCTTAAGTCATAACTGTCTTGGTGAATACTTTCACCCCCGTGACTCTGGCCATAACAAACCCAGACTGCCACGAACAGCATTCACTATAGTAAATTAAAAATGTATGGCTTTTGCTAAGCCCACTTGACCCACTGCAGTTGATCCAGGAGGAATACTGGACCAAATTAAGATTTTTTTCTAAGCATAACTTTCAAAATATTAAAAAGCACGACTCTCATAGAAATATAAAATGAACATGTCAAAGATTTTATTCAACCCATTAGCTAATGTATAAAGAATAAGATGTGAAAACTACTTTGAGGCCAGGTATGGTGGCTCATGCCTATAATCCCAGCACTTTGAGAGGCCAAGACAGAAGGACTATGTGAGCCTAGGAGTTCGAGACCAACCTGGGCAATATAGTGAGACCTCACCTCTAGAAGAAAAATTTTTTAAAAATTAGCCTGACATGGTGGCATACACCTGTAGTCCCAGTTATCTGAAAGGCTGAGGCAGAAGGATTGCCTGAGCCTAGGAAGTTGAGTGTGCAATGAACCGTGATCAGGTCACTGTACTCCAATCTGGGTGACAGAGTGAGATCCCAACTCAAAAAATAAAAATAAAAAATAAAAAAAATAAACTAGACAGATTTAGATAGTCAAGGTAGTCAAAAGAATACTAAAGTGAATATGCTGAAAAATGCAGAGCTGGTTAATATCCTATAAGGTGATAAATTGAAAACTTGACAGTTATATTTTCTATGGGAGGAAAATCGATGGTATTGCTACAGATAACATTTCATTTACATCGCTATGAACACGAATAATTTGCATTACTGTTTGTTTTCTACAAGTCAGCCTCAACTAGATAGAAAGCCACTCAAAGGTGCACACCCCTATAGACTTAAATAATCCACGAAGTCTACAGACAATTCTCCGCACTCCATTTGAAAGGATATTCAATAATCACCTCTCTTATTTCTAAGTACTAGATAATTTTTCTGAACATTTCTCTTCTGCCTGGAAGTCATTCAAGTATTTTAAGATGCCAGAAGCATCTCATTTTTCTCCAGGAGTCAGGTGCCCAGGACTGGATCCAGGTGTGGTAAGAGCAGGAAGATATTTTATTTCAGTACTCAAAGGGAGAATTAAAACCAGTCATTATGAAAGCTGTGGGGCTAATATTAAATATAAATCCTATTTACCGCCTATTTCACTCTAAAGAAAACTCTCCTTGTGAATGTTCTCTGCCCAGAAAAAGGGTAGGATAACAAGAAGCAAAGAACTGGTTTGATATGTGGTGTACAATAGTAGATTCCAAAGTGGCATTTAGTTTGTTAACATGCCTACAAGAGACAATACTTCATTTGATCCAAATACTATCCTTTTATGTGAATGATAAGTCCAGAATCAAAATATGATCTTTCTATTTCAGATGTGAACCACACAGTTTGAATGGCTGTAATTGGTAATTAATGCCTCCGGAGACAATTCCATTTCATTCTTTTGGCTAATTTTTTAAAAATATTTTTTTGTCTACTTAGCAAAAATAGTAAGATCCTTACTATCTTGTTCTTTTCATCGTTTTTGTTTTGTTTTGTTTTGTTTTGTTTTTGAGAGACAGGGTCTCACTCTATCACCCAGGCTGGAGTGCAGTGGCACAATCCTAACTCACTGCAGCCTCCAACTCCTGGGCTAAGCACTCCTGCAACACCCTTCCAAGCAGTTCGGACTACTGGTGGCCACCACGCCAGGCTAGTTTTTTAGCTTTTGTAGAGATAAGTGAGACTATGTTCCCCAGGCTGGTCTTAACTCCTGGCCTCAAGAGATCTTTCCACCTCATCCACCCAAAGTGCTGGGATTCCAAGCATGAGTCACCTTACTGGACTCTTTTCATCTTTTCGTTCACTGTTTTGCTGAGGACTTCAGAGGTAAAAACAGTCTTGAAAATCTAGACTAGAATTGTCTGATAGAAAGTTCTCTAATGACAGAAATGCTCTGTTATCTGTGTTATTCAATATTTTAGCTGCTAACCACACGTGGTTATTAAACACTTAAAATTTTTCTAGGGCAGGTTTTCTCAAACTCAGCATTATTGAAATTTTGGATGAGTTGGACACTTGTTTGTTGCTAAAGTTGATCTACCATGTTGAGTAGGTTCCTGTAGGATCATCCCGCTTAACTTCAACCTTATTCTCCCAGCCCTCAGCAGTCTTCTTACTTAAATTCTCTCTTCCCTCATGCATTCCATGATGGCTGTTTCAAACTCTTCTACTTGGCCCAAACTCTTGACCTCACCCTGCCCACCAGTTCAAAGAATAAGACCAAAGCAGAACCAATTGCCACTGTTGTATGAAATTACTCCTTCTGGTAACTCTGAAGTGTCCTTAAAAATTTTAGTTCCCGTGGGGGTGACAGAGAATAGTGGTCAACTCCAAATTTCTCCATGCTGTGAGAAACTCAAGGTGGAGTTACCTGCCTCCTTGGATCTAAGGGGGTACAGTTCAGTATGGTGGGATACAGGGGCCGGGTTCCACACAAGCTCTCTTTAGAACTCATGACTTATGGACAAGACCCACAACCTCTCCAGGCTCAGATTCCCCATCTGAATAACAGGGAAGACTTTCAGTGATATTTTTCTGTGAGTTTAGATGATCTTACCAGGTCTAGACCTTTAATGCTTTACGTCATTCTTCTTCTGTAATTACTGCTCAATTTTTAACCAAAAATGTTTGTCATATGCTTACTGGGTGCCATCACTGGGCTAGCTCCTGGACATATAACAGTGGCTGGGAAGACTTGCCTTTTCCCTAATGTAGCTTCATAGAGAGGGTGGCTACATGTCCAGTGCTCCACCCTGGAAAAGCTTAACTCTAGAAAGCAATCAGTAAGAGCAAAAGGTTGTGTTGCTCTATTTCTAGGCTAACCCACAGGGTACCTAAAGTATGAGACTAGGGCCTGCCCTCCACTCATGATTCCTTCCACACAGCTATGTTGACTGGTTAGTAGAACCAGAGATTATATCCAAGTGATTCAACCATGAGCACAGGGTAGGCACCAGCCTATCAGAACAAACTTATGGCTGAAGCAGGATATGACCCTCGTCTTACTCTTTTAGTTCCTGGGGGGCGTCTAGGAAGTTCAAGATTAGGCGAGAAGGTGACGATGGCAGTAGGTCAAGTCTTGGAAGACCTGGGGAAGTTATAGAACTATTTCAATATTCTAACTACAGGGTAGCCATATACTGACGTGTTGCTGTTGAATATCAACTCTAAGTAGAATTGATGAGCCAATATAGACACACAGCCATGTGATTTACCAACAAGGCTTACCTTTCCAGAGCCACCAGAAGAAGACTTCGGTGCCCTCAACCTTTCTTAGAGATGCCTGATTAGGTTCACATGTGTGTGTAAACCTTTCATCTTAACTATAGGGTCCTCTTTTGGCACTATCCAAATTTCTATATAGGACTTTCCTCTTCCGGGCCATATCACGCTTCTTCCTACTTCTGAGTTCAAAGCAGGCTCATTCAATGCCTCCTTATAATGACATGTTACCTTTTTTTAACTTTTAATTTTTTTGTTTTGAACATGTGGGGTACAATTCAGGGTTAGGTAAACAAATCTTCATGATGCAGGCACCCTTGTTGATGAGGTGTGCCCCCCTTCCCCAGGCAGACTCCCACTACTGCCAATCCCGCTTCCCCGTTCCCCTCCCGGCAGTTTCCCACTACTGCCAATCCTTTTCTTACAGTATTACGATAATTGTTCAAGGTCCACTTATAAGTGAGAACATGACATGTTATCTTAATAAGTAAAGTGGTGGAGAGTCCTAGATTACCTCATTTGTTCCAATGCATCGTTCTTCCTTGGAACTAAGTCTAATGATAATTATTTTCCGCCAACGGTAGGGAAATCATATTATGCTTCTATAATCCAAACTATGCAAAATACTATTCCACTTGCCTTCCCCCTCCTTCTCTTCTTTTCTGCCTTCTTCCTCTCTTGTGCTAGTTGTTCATTTATTCATTCAACATATACGTGTTGTATCGTTGCTTTGTGTGAGGCACTGTTCTTGGTACCGAGGATACAGCTATGAGCAAAAGCAAAGTCCTTCAACTCTTAGGGACATGGACCAAAAACTGATGAGGCTTAAGTTCAGAACTCTTTACTTGCATGAGCTTTGTCTTAGGCCTCAAGGGGGCCCTACCAATATGCTCACCTAGTTTATATAGTTTTTTAAAATTATGTAAGATCTGCAGAAGGTATTTTAATTGAAATTGATTAAAAATACTGTCTCTTTCCTCTCCAATTTTTCCTCCATTATACTTCCCTTCATATCAGACAATATTTGAGCAGCAGGAAATATTTTGGGAATCCTTCTAAGGAGATGTTGAGTTAGGAATATACCTAATCTGGGTCTAGTAAGATGTGCATAGGTGGTACGTAGTCACTTCTGTGTAGAGTTATTTAGTTGTTCTAAAGTAGAAATGACTTCCAAGAATACTACCACTGCCTATTGTGTAACTGTATTAACTGTGTAACACATGGTATAGGCTCAGAGGACATACCATGAAACAAAATTGTCTCACAGTGCCTGGTTCCAAAAGTTTGTGGCCAGAGGAAGGGTAAGATATGAGTCAAAAGCTAGCTGTGAAACATTCTTCCAATCATCAGACAAACATAATCATTAGTAGAGAATTTGAGTTTCATTGATGCTTCATCAAAACAAGTTCTCTCTCAATAATTCATACAGATATAAATGCACTATACATTATAATGTATAATGAGAATTGTATAAAGGAAAATTCATTAGAATTCCTGTATTTGTAGGGCACAGATTTCTAGCAGTACTTCAGTAGATTTGTCTAGTGTGAGTATGCATATTTTATAAATCCCATTTATTAATAATAACAAACTGGTCAAGTATTAGAAAACTGAATTATTTTTCTGTTATCTCTGTCAGAAATACTTTACAAAGTTACTATCACATACAATAGGGATTAAGGAATGAATGGAAACAATGAATAAGACTCAAGAAATACAAAATGAAACACTGAAGAACTTGTAACAGAGATTTTGGCAATAAAATTTCATCCAGGAAATAAATAACTGATGACAAGCATGGAAAGAAAAATTAATCAAGCAGAAGAGAGAATCTCAGAACTTGAAGCCCAAAACATGGAATTAACCCAATCTGTAAAATAATAGAAAGAAAACTCATAAAGAAAGAACAAAGCTTACAAGAGATGTGAGCTTGTATCAAGAGGTTGAAGCTATGTCTGATTGGTATTCCAGAAGAAGAAAGGGAAATGGAGAACACCTTGGAGCAGGTATTCTAAGAAGTTATTCAAGAAAACTTTCACCATCTCATAAGAGATGTGACAACCCAAACACAAGAGCTACAGGAACCCCCACAAAACATCAAATGAGAAGACCAACCCCTAGACACATAGTAATTCACCTATGCAAAGTAGATTCAAAAGAAAAAATCTGAAAGGCAACAAGAGAGAAAGGTCAAACTACCTACCAGGGAAAACCAATCAGAATAGCAGCAGACTTATCAATAGAAGCACTACAAGCTAGAAGGGACTGGAGTCCAATATTCAAAGTCCTCAAAGATAAACAATTTCAACCAAAAATTTCCTACCCAGCCAAGATCAGCTTCATCAGTGCTGTAAAATTAAAATCCTTCCCAGGCATCCAATTTCTAAGAGATTATGCAGCTTCCAGAACAGCTCTACAGGAGATGCTTAAAAAGGTATTAAGCACAGAAGAAAAAAAAAGAATGACCACACACTTCTCAAGAGAACAGCAGAACACAGAACCAACAGAGAATACATCACAACCGCAAACTTGAAAATACACATACATCAACCCAAGAGCTAAAAGAAAACAAAGAAAAGCTTTATAAGAACCTCATGACAGGGATAAACAATCACATTTCAATAATGAGCCTGTATGTGAATGGACTAAATGCACCACTGAAAAGACACAGAATGAAAATGGATTTAAAAACAATGACCCAATAATTTGTTGCATCCAGAAAACCCATCTCACCACAAGGGATGCACACAGACTAAAAGTTAAAGGATAGAAAACGGGTTTCCAGGTGAATAGATCACAAAAGAAGGCAGGAGTTGTGATCTTAATATCAGACAAAACAACCTTTAAGCTATCAAAAAATTTAAAAGATATGGAAGGACACTAAGTAATGATAAAAGGTTCAATCGATCAACAAGAAATATCCATCATACACATATATGCACCCAACACAGAAGACCCAGTGTTTATAAAGCAACTACTAAGTAAACTAAAAAAAGATATTGACTCTAACACTATTATAGCTGGGGACTTAAATACCCCACTAATAACCCTAGATAGATCATCAAGGCAAAAAAATTAACAAAGAGATCTGGAAACTCAACTTGACGCTCGACCAAATGGACTTAATAGATACCTACACAACACTCCACCAAATAACCACAGAATATACATTCTGCTCATCACCACATGGAACATACTCCAAGATTGATCACATTATTGGCCATAAATCAAGCATAAACAAATTTCATAAGATCAAAATACTACCATACACTGCCTCAGACCACAGTGGAAGAAAAAATAAATATCAACACCAACAAAATTCCCCAAAACCCACAAAGACATGGACACTAAACAGCATGATGCTGAACAACTACTGGATCAACACAGAAATCAAAACAGAAATTAAAAGATTCCTGGAAACAAATGAAAATGAAGAAATATCTTACCAAAACTTCTGGGATGCCACAAAAACAGTTCTAAGAGGGGAATTTATATCTCTATGAACACACATCAAGAAAATGGAAAAATGACAAGTTAACAGCCTAAAAAATCATGTAAGGAAGCTGGAAAGATAACACCATCAAAACCCTAACTTTAGCAGAAGAATTCAGACCACCAAAGCAAAAGCCCAAACACAGGGCATAGAAGACAAAAATATCATAGAAAAAAAATCAACAAAACAAAAAACTGATTCTTTGAAAGAATAAACAAGATTGATGAATCCCTAGCTAGAATGACCAGAGAGAGAGAGAGAGAGAGAGAGAGAGAGAGAGAGAGAGAGAGAGAAAGTCCAAATAAACACAATCAGAAATACAAAAGGTCAAATCACAACTGATCCCCCCAAAATACAAAAGATTACCAGAGACTACTATGCATATCTGTATGAAAACAAACTTGATATGAAGTTTTGTTGGAGGAATTTCTAAATGAAATGGAGGAATTTCTGACATCATACAATCTCCCAAGGTTGAAACAAGAAGACATTGAGACACTAAAGAGACCAATAACATCCTAGGAAATTGACTCCATCACTAGAAAACTACCTACAAAAAAAAAGCCCTGGACCAGTCAGTTTTCCAGTGGAATTCTACAAAATGTACAAGGAGGAGCTGATGCCAATCATACTGAAAGTATTCCAGGCAATTAAGAAAGATGGAATTCTCCTCAAATCCTAACATCACATTGACCCAAACTGGGTAAAGATTCAACAAAAAAAGAGAACTACAGGCCAATATCACTAATGAACATAGCTGCAAACATTCTCAACAAGATCCTAGCAAATCAGATCCAACAACACATCTCAAAAATTATCCACCTAGTGCAACCTCTTTGGAAAACAGTGTGGCAATTTCTAAAAGAACTAGACATTGACCTTCCAATGACCCAGCAATCCCTCTACTGGGAAGATACCTAGAGGAACTAAAATAATTTTACACAAAAGATAACTGCACACACATGTTTATTACAGTACTATTCACAAAACAAAGTTAGAATTTTGCTGCTAATGAGAAAAGCTACTGCTACTTGTCATGTACAATGGAACCTACCTAAGACTATCAGTGAATTTCTCTGTACAAACTTGAAGGCCAGAAGGAGGTAGTGTGATATATTCAGAGTACTGAAAGAAAAAACTCTCATCCAAGAATATTACATCTGACAAAACTAGCCTTAGAAAATTAAAGGAAGCTTGGTATGTTGGCCTGTGCCTATAGTTCCAAGCCTAAGGTGGAAGGATTGCTTGAGCCCAGGAGTTCCAGGGTGCAGTGTGCTGCGATCACAACTATCCCTCAAGCTTGAGTGATAGCTCTGTCTCTTAAAAAAAAATTAAGGAGAAATAGGGAATTTCCCAGGTAGACAGGAGCTGAGGTAGACATGCTTTGCAAAAAGCAGAATCACTAGATCTGCTTTACAAAAAGTGTTAAAGTGAATACTTTAAGCTGAAATGAAGGACCCTAAATAGCAGCATGAAAATATATGAAAGTATAAGACTCACTGGTAAAGGTAAATATATATACAAGTATAGAATACTGCAATACTATAATGACGGTACATAAAACACTTGATTTTGGTATAGAAGTTAACAGATAAAAGTATAAAAGTAACTATGACTATAAAATATGTTCATGGATATGTGATAGAAAAAGCTGCAATTTGTGACATTAATAATAAAAAGTGGGAGGAGTAAAAGAGGAGTGTTTGTTTGCAATTGAAGTCAAGTTTAAGCAGCCTAAAACAGATTGCTATAAGATGTTTTATGTACGCTCCATGGTAGTCACAAAGAAAATACCTATAGAAAACAGAAGAAAATGGGAAAGGAATCACAGCATGTCACAACAACAAAAATTCATGAAACATAGAGAAAGACAGCAATAGAAGGAAAGAGGGACAAGACAAAAAAGGTACAGGACAGGCAAAAGATAATTAACAAAATAGCAATACTAAGAGGTTCTTTAATATCAGTAATTACTTTGTAAGTTAACTTTTAATGTAAGTAAAAAGGCATAGAATGGTGCTGAATAAATTTAAAACATAAGACCCAACTATGTGCTACCTGCAAGGGACTCACTTTAGATTTAAGCACACACATAAGCTGAAAGTAAAAAGATAAAAAAAGATATTTCATAAAAATGGTAGCCAAAAATGAGCAGGGGCGACCACACTTATTTCGGAAAAGAGACACTACATTTTCTAATTATCACAAGCGATAAAGAATATTATATAATAATACAAAGGGTCATTTCATCAGGAAGATATAAAAATTAAATATGTACCAAACAGGCCAGGCACAGTGGCTCAAGCCTGTAAACCCAGTATTTTGGGAGGCCGAGGTGAAAGGATTGCCTGAGCCTGAGGGTTCGAGACCTGCCCGAGCAACTTGGAGAGACCTTGTCTCTACAATAAATCAAAAAATTAGCCGGGCATGGTAGTGCATGCCTGTAGTTCCGGCTACTTGGAAGGCTGAGGTGGAAGGATCGCCAGAGCCCAATAGGTCGACACTGGGGTAGCCATGAGCATGCTACTGCACTGCAACCTGGGTGACGCAACTCAAAAATAAAAATAAAAATAAAATATGCACCAAACATCAGAGCATCCAAATATATGAATCAAAAAATGATAAGACTGAAGGGAGAAATAGCAACACAACAATAGTAGAATATTTCAATACCTTACTTTAACAGATGGAACATCCAGACGAAAGATCAATAAGGAAACAGGACTCAAACAATACTACACACCACATGGACCTAACAGAACATACACATGTACAGATCATTTTGCTGAAAAACAGAAGAATACACATTCTTCTCAAGTACATATGGTACATTCTCCAATATAGATCACATGTTAGATCAAAAAGCAAGTCTAGGCAAATTTAAGAAAATTAAAATCATGCCAAGTATTTTTCTAACCAAAATGGAATGAAATCAGAAATCAACAGAAGAGAGAAAAGTAGAAAATCTACAAATATATAAAATTAGATAACACACTTTTGAACAACCAATGGATCAAAGAAGAACTCAAAGGGGAAATTAGAAAATATCTTGAGACAAATGAAAATAAAAATACAACATACCAAATGCATAAGATGCAGAAATATGTAGGAAGAAGTTTGCAATGGTAAATACCTACATTCATTCTTTTATTTATTTTTAATTTTTTTTGAGACAAGGTCTTGCTCTGTCACCCAGGCTAGAGTGCAGAGGAATCATAGCTCACTGTAAACTTGAACTCCTAGGCTCAAGCAATCTCCTCTTCAGTCTCCCAAATCCCTACATTAAAAAGCAGAACGCTCTAATAAGCATTACACCTCAAGGAAGAACAAACTCAGACTAAAGTTCGCAGAAGGAAGTAAGTAAAAGTTAGAGCAAAAATAAGTGAAATAGAGAATAGGAAAATGAAAGAAAAAAAAAATCAATGAAACGGAATTTTTTTTTTAAAAAAAACATTAACAAAATTGACAACCTTTTAGCTAGACTAAGAAAAAAAGCGAGAATTCAAATAAATAAAGTCAGAAATGAAGGAGGAGACATTACAACTGATGCCACAGAAATATCAATGCTCATAAAAGACCACTATGAGCCATTTTATGCCCACAAATTGGGTAACCTAGAGAAAATGTATAAATTTCTAGAAACGCACAAACTACAAGTACTGAATCTAAAACCAGATGGCTTTAATGGAGAATGCTACCAAACATTTAAAGAAGAATTAACACATGTATTTCTAAAACTCTTCCAAAAAATTGAATTGGAGTTAAAACTTCCAAACTCATTTTATGAGGCCATCATTACCCAGATACCAAAGTCAGATAAGGACATTACAAGAAAAGAAAAATACAGATCACTATCTCTGATAAATATAGATGCAAAAGTCCCCAACAAAATACTAGCAAACTGGGCCAGGTGTGATGGTTCATGCCTGTAATCCCAGCATTTTGTGAGGTTGAAGTAAAGGGATCGCTTGAGCTCGTGTGTTCAAGACCAGCCTGGGCAACATAGCAAGACCTCGTCTCTAAAAAATTGAACTAAATTAAATAAAAATGAAAAAATTAGCTGGACATAGTGGCATGCACCTGTAGTCCCAGCTACTTGGGAGGCTGAGACAGAAGGATTGCCTGAACCCAGGAATTCAAGGCTTCAGTGAGCCATGATCATGCCACTGCACTCTAGCCTGGCCAACAGATTGAGATCCTGACTCTAATAATAATAATAATAATAACGATAATGATAATAATAATAGGAAAGTGAATTTAGTGATAAAGGATCATACATCATGAACTAGTGGGATTTATCCTATAAGTGAGTGGGATTTATCCCTAGGATGCAGGGATGGTTCAACATATGAGAATCAACCAATGTCATGCAACATATTAGCAGAACAAAACACTAGAATTCCATTATTGTCTCAATAGATGCAGAAAAAGTACTCAACAAAATGTAATACCCTTTCATGAGAAAAACACTCAACAAACTAAGAATAGAAGGAAATTACCTCAAAATAATAAAATCCATAAATGAAAAGCCAGATCTAACATCAAATTCAATTGTGAAAAGCACAAAGCTTTTCTTCTAAGATCAGGAACAAAATGAGGATGTCCACTCTCACCAATGAAGTGCTGGAAGTCCTAGCAAGAGCAACTAGGCAAGAAAAAGAAATAAAAGGCATCAAAACCAAGAAGAAAGAAGCAAAATTATCTGTTTGCAGATGACAATCTTATATGTAAAAAAATACAATTTCACAAAAAACCCTGTTAGAACTATTAAACAAATTAGCAAAGTTTCATCACAAAAGTAAACATACAAAGATTAAGTTATGTTTCTGTATACAACATTCTGTACAATTAACAATTGAAATAGATTGTTAGAAAATTTGTTTAAATCCCACTCATATTAACATCAAAAACTTAACCAAGGAGATAAAAGACTTGTACAGTGAAAACTAAAAAACTTGACTGAAGAGAAATGAAAGACACAAATAAATGAAAAACATCTTGTGTACATGGATTAGAAGATTTAATCTTATGAAAATGTTCATTCCTTTAATGCAATCTACAGGTTCAATGCAATCCTTATGAAAATGTTAATGTCATTTTCCCCCAGAAATTGAAAAAACAATCATAAAATTCACATGGAGCCACAAAGGATCCTGAATAGCTGAACAATCTTGAGAGAGAAGAACAAAGCTGAAGGCTTCATACTTCTATACTCCAAAACATAAAGCTATAGTAATCAAAACAATATGATACTGGCATTAACACAGGCATACAGACCAGGGGAACAAATAAAGAACCCAGAAATAAGCCCATACATATGTGGTCAAATGATCTGTGACAAGGACTCAAGACTGTATAATGGGTAAAGGATAGTCTCTTCAACAAATGCTGCTAAGAAAACTGGATATTCACATGAAGAAGAATAAAGTGGTCTCTTATCTTGCACCATACACAAAAATTAACTCAAAAGTTTTAAAGTCATAAATTTCTAAAAAAAGCGCCAAAATTCCTAAAAGAAAGCATAGGAGAAAATCTCCATGATATTGATCTTGGCAATGATTTCTTGAATCTGACACCAAAAACATAGGCAACAACAATAAAATAGACCAATGGGACTATTCAAACTAAAAAGCTGTGTAGCTAATAAAACAATCAACATAATGAAAAGACAAACTACAGAATGGGAGAAAACATTTACAAGCCATATATCTGGTAGAGGTTAACATCCTACAACTTAACAGCAAAGTAAAAACAAAAAACCCCCAGCTAATCCAATTCAGAAATGGCCAATGAACTTGAATAGACATTCCTCCAAAGAAAACATACAAATAGTCAACAAGTATATGACAAGGTGCTCAATATCAAAAATCACCAGGTAAATATAAATTGAAACCTCCTGGAGATATTACCTCTTACCTGTTAGAATGGCCATTATCAATGAAACAGAAAATTATAACTGTTGGCAAGGATGTGGAAAAATTGGAACCCTTGTGCATTGTTGATGGGAATGTAAAATGCTGCAGCCACTATAGAAAACAGTATAGAAGTTCCTCAAAAAGGTAAAAATGGAACTACATATGATCCAGCAATCCCACTCATTTATGAAAAGAATTAAACATAAGATCTTGTAAAGATATTTGCACTTCAGTGTTCACTGGAAGAATACTCACAATAGTCAAGAGATGGAAACAACCCACACGCCCATCAATGTATGGATGGATGAAGGGAATGAGGTATATATTTACAATGGAATATTATTCAGCCTTAAGAAAGAAGGAAGTCCATGGCTGGGTGTGGTGACTCATGCCTGTATCCTAGTGCTTTGGGAGGCCAAGACAGAAGGATTGCTTGAGGACAGGAGTGCAACACTAGCTTGGGCAACATAGTAAAACCTGGTCTCTGCAAAATATTTTAAAATTACCTGGGAGTGGCGGCATGTACTTGCAGTCTTAGCTTCTTGGGAGGCTGTGGCAGGAGTATCACTTGAACTCAGGAGGTTGAGGCTGCAGTGGGCTATGATCACACCTCTGTACTCCAGTCTGAGCAAAAGAGGGAGACCTTGTCTCTTTAAAAAAAAAAAAGAAGGAGAAGAAGGAAGAGGAGGAGGAGTAGGAGGATCATACACTACAACATGGATGAAACTTGAAGACAGTATGCTAAGTGAAATAAGCCAGTCACAGAAGGGCAATTACTGCATAATTCCACTTATTTAAAGGCATCTAAAGTAGACAAACTTATGGGAGCATAAAGTAGAATGGGGGTTGCCAGAGTCTGGGAGAAGAAAAAAATGGAGAGTTGCTATGTAATGGATACAGAGTCTCAGTCATCCAATATAAAAAAGTTTTAAAACTCTGCTGTACAACAACAGGCATATATATTGTTAAGAAGGTAGATTTTATGTGTTTTTAATTTAAGCAAAGTCAACACAAAAAGCATAACCAAACTGAAGTTCACACAGATTTTTATCCCATGTTTTATAGCTTGGGTTTTACCTTTAGACATATGATTCACTTTTTGTTAATATTTTATAAGGCATGAAGTATGTGTTAAAGTTCCTTTTTTGGCATATGAACATCACTATTTGTGGAAATGGCAATGGCTATTATTTTTTATTAAAATTGTGCACCTTTGTCAAAATTCAGTTGATTATATTTTTGTGTCTATGTCTGGGTTCTCTATTCTATTCCATTGATTTATATGTATGTTGATATGCCAGTACCACAGTCTTAATTACTGTAGCTTTATAGCAAGTCATGAAATTGGGTACTGTGGATTCTCCAAGTTTGTTTGTTTTTTTAATAATTTTTTGACCATTCCAGTTGCTTTGCTTTTCCATATACATTTTAGAATTAACTTGTCATTATCTATAAACAATTCTTGCTAGAATTTTAATAGGAATTGCATTAAAACTATAGATACATTTGGAAAGAATTAACACTTAATAATATTGGGTTTTTCCATCTATGAACATAGTATAGCTCTCCATGTGTTTAGTTCTTTCATTTCTTTCTTCAGTTTTGAGAAGATCATTTTGATAAGGTAACAGTTAAGACCCAAATTAAATGAGAAGGTGAATCATGGGGATAGCTGAAGGCACAGTGTTACAGGTAGAAAATATAAGTGCCAGGTCCCTAAAGTACTGTATGCTAGAGTATTCTAAGAACAGCAAAGAGAGGCCAGAGTGGAGTGAAGTGGAGAGGGTCAGAGGATGAAGTCACAACACTAGCAAGAGACCAGATCATTTAAGGCCTTGTAGGCCACTGTAAGGCATTGAATTTTATTCAGGGTAAGACAAGAAATGGTTGAATGGTTTGGAGCAGAGGAATGAAATCGGACTCATTTTTAAAAAGATGAGCTGGGTGCTGTGTGGAGAAACTACTGGTGGGGAAGGATGGGTCCAAGATAGAAGCAGGGAAACCAGTGAAGAGTCTATGACAATATTTTAGCAAGAGCAGGTGATGGCTTGGAGTAGTGCACCAGTAGAAGAAGTCATAAATGTTGGAATATGAGTATATTTTATAGATAGAGTTGGAGAGAGTTGCTGAAGGTTAGATTTGGGACTAAGCAACAGGATGGATATCGCTTCCATCAATTGAGTTAGACAAGACTGTGAGAACAGAGGTTTGGAAGTTGTTTATCTGGTTTAGAATGAGTAGGCAGGGGGACAGGATTCTTAAATCTTTACGCCCCATCAGAATCTGCAGCACGCCTTCTGAGTACATTTTCATAGCAACTATTCTGGACAAACAATGGCCTGTGGATCACGGCCTGAATGGTAATGGTGGGGTAAAGCGACAGGCAGAGGGGGAGGAAAGAATATTTCAGTTAGTAACTCAGGTTACTATGCCTTTTGAGCAGATAGCAATGGTGCCTGGAGTCAGAGAAGACCTCGTTGAAAAGTATCTATTTCACTTGAGACAGGAAGGAATTGGCCAGAGGAGGAAGATGGGGTTTGTAAGATCGAAAGATTAATCCATAAGTCAAGTCATGAGCAGATGCAAAGGTCCGGAAATGAGGAAATGATGTGTTTGGGGAACTGAAGAGTGACAACCATGAATAGAGAAGGGAAAGCCAAAACGAGAGTGTTATGAAATAACGCAGGAGATCAGTTAAATCTAACGACCAACTCTACATTTTTACAAAGTCACCGTGGCTGTTGAGAATGAATTGCAGGAGACGAGTCATCCAGCCTGGAGACTTAGGATGCCACTACATTGACCTTGACGAGGGATGATGTTGATGGCAGTGGGGTCAGACCCGAGAGAGTTTAGGAGCCTACGTATGGCAGGTGAGAAGGCAGAGCCCACGAGGATGATTACTAGACTTCCAGCACAGCAACTTGGTAGATGATGGTACTTTTACTGAAACGGGTGTGCCAGGTATTAGGTTATTGTCTCTCAGCTCCAAACGAACCTTCCATACTCTACTTTGTGAAGCCGATACTTGTGTTCTGGAAACCACACCTCTGCCTTGCTGCCTGGTGCCATGCAAACTCTGCCACGGGTGGCAGTAGAGGGATACCACAAGGCTGTCTGCTTCCCAGTAACATCATTCCGGCAAGGGTTCTTCACCCCAGCAGCAAGGCCTTGCAGCTAAATGCAGTTTGCAGGTTTTACCACATTTGCAGCACCAGTCCCATCACGGCACCTCCCCCTACTGCCATTCCCCGCCCCCACACCAAGCCGACAGTATCAGCTAGGTGATGCTCTCTCTTCAGAGGTCTGGATCCCAGGCCTGTGGAGATTCTCCTCTGAACCCAAAGACTCCAAGATCAGTTGAGCATCCTTTCCTCAGAAGCCTGAGTTTTAGCTCTTGGGGTTCCTCCTCTAAGTTCCTACGTTTTAATAATTCCAGCCTCTTTCCTTTGTTCCCTCTGCCCTTCCTGAAGATGCAGCCTTCATCATAGTTTAGGGTTTTCTGGGGGTTTCTTTTTGTCCTTTCATTTACCTGGTTAACAATTATCTACGTACAATTATCTGTAATCAAGTAATCTACGTGGTTTCTTTCTCTTGACTGGACTCATTAATACGGAAAACTGGTCCCAGAAAACAGACCTTAGAAGATGGAATTTGGGATTCCTTTGGTTTTTGTCCTTGAGTTTAAATGTAGTGCTGAGCTCCTTGCTAACACAAAGTGAATGCTGGTGATTCATGTCATGCTAAATGATCACCTATAGTTGATTGTGATGAAGTTCCTACTGAACCAAGTCCCTTGAGAGCATGTACCTACTGCATTATACTATTAGCAGTAATAATGACTATGAAGACTGTGGTGTAGGATAGATTCCTTAGTTGAATAACACGTAGAGAAAGAAAATAACAAGTTCAGGTCCTTACACTCTGTAAAGTCTCATCAGAAAACCAGAGAGGTTCTATGGGAGCCCTGCAAGAATCTCTAATTTCTTGTAGGTGTAGGACCAATATTGCTAAAAATAAACAAAGATTTAATTGGCCAGTTTACAGAATTTATAACATTAGTTGAGTTTACAACTTTCCAGATCTCTCATGTAGAATTTAGAAAAATGATTGCGGGGGGAAATGGGGGACCTTAAGACTTGGAGTGGAGATATATCTGTTTGGATTTAGATAGAGTGGAGAATTTTGAAATGACATGCCACTTTGAGCCTCTTCTGACAGTGGGAGCAGCCTGTCCTACTGCATCTGGGAGACTGGCCTTCCCTTGCTTGAAAATTCTATCCACTGTGCCCATAACTAGGGTCAGATATCAGCGTACTCCAGGGAACAAGTGCAAAGTCTGATCCAGAAGGAAGCAGTTTATAAACCAAAATAACTGCAAGATTTTCCTAATTTATATCACCATAAACCTGAAGAATATGTAAAGGAATGGAGTTTAATACAGACGAAATATAACATTGGGTTGAGCTGAATATATCCACATGGGTGTACTTACTAGAGGCTCTGAGTTTACTGTGTTAGCTCAAGCAGGTTGAAGTATTCTAACAAACTAATGTTGGTTGACTGAGAATTGGGCTCAACAGTGGCTTTTGTTTAATGAGATTGAGATACCAGAACTTTCCCCATTAGAATGTGAAAGAAGAAGTCCCAAGGCTTAGGAAGAGAGGAATGTTGGAGTGCATTTATCATAAGTAATCTACACACCCATCCCTCAGTTACAACCTTGATAGGATCCAGAGGAAATCCCATTACCTTACCGACATGTGAAGAAACACATTTGTGTATAGACTATGTACATCCTTGAGAAGTTCTGTCATGGTTGCCCTCTGTAAGCTTTGGTATGATAAGAAATTTCAGTTCAGGCTTGGTAGCTCATGCCTGTAATCTCAGCACTTTGAGAGGCCAATGCAAGAGAATCTTGCTTGAGCCCAGGAGTTTGAGACCAGGCTGGGCAATACAGTGAGACCTCATCGCTACAAAAAATTAAAAAATTGGTTGGGCATAGTGGCACACGTCTATAGTCCCAGCTACTCGAGAGGCTGAGGTGGGTGGATCGCTTGAGTCCAGGAAGTGGAGCCTGCGGTGAGCCATGGTTGTGCCACTGAACTGCAGCCTGAAGAACAGAGTGAGACCCTGTCTCTAAATAAATAAAATGTCCTTCTTGAGATGGGCTCTCCAATGTAACAGAGATGATGAAAGTTCTGCAGCATCAGAGGCAAGTAGCAGTACTTAACCCCTGAAGACAAGGTGGGGCATATTGACCACAAAAGGAAAATGGTAACATAGTGGTGATCAGAATGTTTTGACAGTGGCTAATGGATGATAAGATCCCTAAGAATGGAATAGATAGGCAGACTAAAAGGGTGCTTAATCTACAGAACAGGAAAAACCCAGTGGGACAGTAAGAAACCTGATTTGCGTCTCTGAAATAGAGTCACAGTCTTTCACCCAGTTTCTAGACCCAAGCCAGTTTACAGGACCAGAACCCCTTGGATTAAAGGGAAGGTCAGGTCTTTTTGAGGAAAAATCCCCTGTATCAAAACCACAAGTACATACTTACATATCTTCCTCTAAGTCTTCCCAAAGGGACCTGCAGCCATTTTCTAGGGTGACTGTGTAGTGGGGAAAGGAAATGCCCAGATCTCTTGGGGATTAACAGTCACTGGCTAATTGATACTAACTCCTGGACACCCGCACCACCGAAATCTGCTGGTGAAACTGGGGGCTTATGTAGGTGTCTTGTCTGTTCAAGCTCTTAAAATGAAATACCATTCACTGGGTAGCTTATAAACAGCAGACATTTCTTTCTCACAGTTCTGGAGGCTGGGAAATCCAAGATCATGGTGCCAGTAGATTGGGCATCTGATGAGGGCTTGCTTTCTGGTTTACAGATGGGGCCTTCTAGCTGTATCGACACAAGGTAGAAAAGGTGAGGCGAGGGGTCGCTCTCAGGCCTCTTTCATAAGGGTACAAATCTCATTCATCAGGGCTCCACCCCCATGGCCTAATCCCCTCCCAAAGTTCTCACCTTCTAAAACCTTGGCCGGGCTCGGTGGCTCAGTCTGTAATCCTGCACCTTTGGGAGGCTGAGGTGAGTGGATTGCCTGAGCCCGCGGGTTCGAGACCCGCCTGGGTAGGCGAGACCTCATCTCTACAATAAATCAAAAAATTAGCAGGGCGCGGTAGCACACGCCTGTCATTCCGGCTACTCGGAAGGCTGAGGTGGAAGGATCGCCGGAGCCCAGCAGGTCAAGGCTGCGGTGGCCGGGAGCAGCCACTGTACTCCAGTCTGGGCGACAGAGTGAGACTCCAACTCTAAAAAAAATAAAAAATAAAAAATAAAAAAATAAAACTATTACCTTGAGGGTTGAGATTTTGTGAAAGATGTCAGTTTCAAAATGGAGTCACTTCTGTCAAACCCTGGCAGAATGGAGCCAGGGCAGGCCATGCAGGGAGGGCTCCAACCCACAATTTGCCTGGTCACACAAACTGTCACAAGAAATTTTTCCAAACCGCAGCTTAGTACATGAGTCACACAAGGACAATTGGCAGCAGCAGGACATCTAGCTGCTTACACAAGAACAGTCACTTGACTCACTCTCGCCCAAGCCCAAGCCTCAAGTGCAAAGGCCTATGTGTAATTCCAAGATTACAAATCCCACCTAGCAACTACTGACACTTACCAATCAGAACTTGCCAGCTCTTTTAGTTACTGCCAGTACCAATAAACTTTATTTTAAAACAAGTTGCAGGCTGGGCATAGTGACTCACACCTGCAAAAACTTTATTTTAAAACAAGTTGCAGGCTGGGCATAGTGACTCACTCCTGTAATCCCAGCATTTCGAGAGGCTGAGGTGAGAGGATTTCCTGAGCTCAGGAGTTCGAGACCAGCCCTCGTCTCTATGATAAAAAATAAAATGAAATTAGCCGGGCGTGGTGGTGTACAACTGTCTCTAGTGACAGCTACTTGGAAAGCTGAGGCGGAAGGATCAGCTGAGCACAACTATCTGTACTTCCAGCCACTTGGAAAACTGAGGTGGAAGGATCACCTGAGCACAGCAGGTCAAGGCTGCCGTGGCAGAGATCGTGCCACTGGTCTCCAGCCTGGGTGACAGAATGAGACTCCAGCTCAAAAAACAAAAGCAAAAACCAAAAAAACCACAACTTGCATAAAACTCCTCTTTCCCCAATAAAACCCTAACCTTTTACTTTGCTTTCCTATATTTTGGAGGTCACCGTGGTCTGTATTGTATGCCCTGGATTGCAATCCTACTTCTTGTATAATATTCCCTCGAAACCCCTTTTTACTTACAGATTCATCCCTCTATATTTTTTATGTTGGCAGTTCCAATACATAAATTTGGAAGGAGGGGCACAAATATTCAGACCATAGCAGTGATTCAGGTGATCCTTGGAGTCCTAGCCAAAATTTGAAGCACAATGTATCCAGGAAGTCTGCAGACACACTGCATGGTTATGTCTCAAGTTCTTGAATGTACAATTGGTAGAGACATATGTTGAGGCATAATAGATGTACTTGGAAACTGGTGAAATCCTCACATTGACTCTTTGACCCACGGACATGGACCATCATGATAGAAAGAGGAAGCTTCTGGAAATTTTTTAAAACATACATATGATTGAATTGTATTCAACTTTCTTGATATAAGGTGCATATTTTAACTGATAAGTAATTGTTACACACTGGTTTTATAGAAAAACTAAATACCCTTTTATTTGCAGGCAGTTTTGAAGATGCTAGTTTGTCTCCACATTAAGAACTGAATGTAAGTAAAACCTTAATGAATAATGTAAAGATTAAAATCCATTAATAACAGCTGTCTATGGGTCACATCAGTTATTCAAGGAGTCAGCTGTCTAGTCTGCATAAATTACAGCTGGCTACAAAACATAAAGCAAATATAATTCTGGAGACCTTGAAAATGAAGTCCAACTTACAAGACATTCACGTTGCTTCATGTGGTGATTGATGTGAAATTCTGACATGGGTTCATTTCTTCCTTTCAAAAAACTTTGATTTTTCTAGCGATAATTAAGTTTAAAAAGGTATCTTCGTTCTTTAACCCTCAGAAAACTAGCATGTTTAGGCAACCAACCAAAAAAAAAATAAGATACATATACTTTTGCCCATGGTTTCCAAGTGCAGGAATTTTGGGTTTTTTTTCCTTTCTTTCTTTTTTTGAGTTGGAGTCTCACTGTCACCCAGTCTGAAGTGCAGTGGCACGCTCACAGCCACCCCAGTGTCGACCTGCTGGGTTCAGGTGATCCTTCTGCCTCAGCCTTTCAAGTAGCCAGAACTACAGGTGCACACACCACGCCTGGCTAATTTTTTGATTTATTGTAGAGAAGAGCTCTCACCAAGTTGCCCAGGCTGGTCTCGAACCCCTGGGCTCAGGCAATTCTCTTGTCTCAACCTCCCAAAGTGCTGGGATGACACGCTGAGTCACCGCGCTTGGCCAGGAATTTTCCATACCTTGCTACATAAAGCACCCCATTACACTTTTTTCTTAAAATGAACTTTTCTTTGGTTTCTTGTACCTCTTCAGTGAGTCCATTCCTTGTTTCTTCTGTTTTCTCTGTGGTAAGCTCCTTTGTCTTGTCCATCCCGTCCTTGGCAGGTAGTGGTGTGCACACGTAGCATGACCGTGTGGATGCTTCACAGTAAAAGACATTCTTCCCAGAGTCACAGTACTTCAGGCAGGTGATATAATCCTTTTTTTAAATTTTATTTTTGAGTTGGAGTCTCACTCCATCGCCCAGGCTGGAGTGCAGTGGCACACTCACGGCCACCCCAGTGTCAACCTGCTGGGCTCCAGGTGATCCCTCTACCTTAGCCAGAAATACAGGCACATGCTACCACGTCCGGCTAATTCTTTTTGATTTATGGTAGAGATTGGGTCTCACCAAGTTGCCTGGGCTGGTCTCAAACCCACAGTCTCAGGCAATCCACTCGCCTTGGCCTCCCAAAGTGCTGGGATGACAGACTGAGTCACCGGGCCCAGCCTATACAATCTTAAATGTGGCATATGCTGTTAGTGCATTTCTGCTCTGGGAATTTTTCAGGGTGTTTACCATGCTACCAGGTAGCCTAATGAGTTCTAGAAAACCAACAACATTTACTCCTCCTAAGGCTGCATAATAAAATGTTTCAAACCAAACACCAGAAGTTATTAGATGCACTGGAATAAAAAATTCCCATATTGTCTAAATGTTTTCTTAAACTGTGGTAAAGACTAATCGATGTGCCTTGTAAAGGATCAGGCTTTCCCTCCCCACCCCCCACCGAGTTCCCTAGCTGTGGCATCGAATGAAAAAAACCTTTTTGGGTAAAACATCTTTCTTCTGTCTCTTATAGCAAAGGACCCTGGCCATGTGGATGAGCATCTGATGGTTTCCTTTCCTTTGCAACACACTGGGCAGCAGGTAAGTGCAACCGTTGTTTTTGAGGGCCTGGTACCCAAATCACTTTGGATCCAGCATTATACAAAAGTAAGGACCCTTTTATGCTTTGATGAGTGTCCAAAGAGACCAGCTTCATGTGGGTCCAAGCATGTCCTGTGTGCCAGTTGAAATACAGCCCATGGAACATTCCATAGCATTTTGAAGAATGGTGATAGATTTCAGATTCTAAGAGAGTTTACTGGTTTAATATAAAGGTACAGATGGGTAGATGAACAGGTGCACAGGGTGAGGCCAGGAAGGATCTAGAGCACAGGAGCTTCTGTGCCCATGGGGTTGGGTACACCACACAGATGCACTCACCAACCCGGAAAGTCATCAAATCTCTTGTTCAAGAGCTTTTATGTTGCTTACTCTCCACCGCCCCCACCTTCTCCTGAGATGGGGGGTGGGTAGAACTGAAAATTCCAACCTTCAAATCCAGTCGTGTGGCCTTTCTGGTGAGTAGGGTCACCTTGAGACTGTCTAGAGGCCCCGCCCTAAGTTATCTCTCTATACCCCACCAGGACAACAAACAAAAAGAAATATGACATCTTAAGGGAATGGCAGAGATTAGTCCGTCATCAAGACTCAAAAGATACAAGAATCCTAGCACATCCCCATTTAAGTCGTCTGTTTGTCCAATGCAGAAGGCAGGTCTTAGCAAATAACTGAGTATGCTAATAAATTGAATAAGGGCATGCCTCCAAGTATAGTTGATGTTCCAGATGTAGCATTTTTACTAGAGCAGATCCACGTGACATCTCCTAACACTTAGTGTGTGGTGATTGATGTGGCATACGCGTTTTTCCCTATATTATCTTTATAAGGACCAACTAAAAGCAATTTACTTCTTATATGTAAAGGCCAGCATCACAGTCTTGCCTCAAGGTCACAACGAATGTCCTACTCTTTTCCATAAGAGCACAGTCCACAGAGATCATGACCATCTTAATGCACCATGCAACATAAACTGGCTCAATACATTGATTAAATTATGCTGCATAGGTCTGATAAACAACAAGTATTTTGGGTGGCTAAGTACACAGCCAGGATCGCAACTGTCAGGACTCATGACTTGATCGAGCAATGGAGGAGAAGTAGGAGGATGATGGTAAGTTGTTTTTAGACATGTTGAGCAGCATCTGAGAGTTATCCAATGAAGATATTGAGGAGGTAGTTGGATATATTAACTTGGCGTTTGAGAGAACACATGTGACCGGGCTTGGGGGCTCAGCCTGTAATCCCAGAACTTTGGGAGGCGAGGCGAGTGAATTACCTGAGCCTGCGGGTTCGAGACCAGCCTGGGCAACCTGGTGAGACCTCGTCTCTACAATAAATCAAAAAATTAGCCAGGCATCTTAGTGTGCACCTGCAGTTCTGGCTACTTGGAAGGCTAAGGCAGAAGGATCGCCGGAGCCCAGCAAGTTGACGCTGAGGTGGCCGTGAGCGTGCCACTGCACTCCAGCCTAGGCGACAGAGTGAGACTCTGACTCAAAAAAAAAAAAAAAAAAAAGAGAGAGAGAGAACACACATGACATACATTTGGGAAGCACTGGCCAAAATGATAAAACATAATGGAAGCCATAGAATGGAAAGAGATTATTTAGTGGAAATATATAGAATGAAAAAAGGAGACTCAAGACTGAGCCCCGAGGAAGGTAAAACTTTAGAGATGATCAGTAGAAGAAGAAGAGGCAGCAAAGCAGAACGAGAAGGAGCAGCCAGATAAGCTGGAGGGGTTCGGAAGTCAAGGGAAGAAAGTGGAGCAGAATCAGGGAGATGTTAGCAGTGCAAATGCCGGAGAGCGGCCAAGCGGGAGGACTGAGAGGGCCCACTGAGTTGAGTTTCATGGAGGTCACGGGTGATTCAGTGGTGAGCACCTTCAGTGTAGTGAGGGGGTTAAAACTGGTTTGGTGGGAGTTGAAGGCTGCTTGTGGGGTGATTGCAGAGAGGGCAGAGCCACGGTCAATAAATGGATAGTGAGGCCAATTCAAAACTGGAGAGTCAAAGAAGCAGCTGATTTAGGAGAGATTTGTGTCCAGTTCAGATGTACACATATTGAATTTGAAATGTCTTTGCATTCCCAATGCCTGACTTGGTGTCTGGTGTGGTGTTTGTGAATGGGCCACAAATGACTAGGACTTTAATAGACTGCTGTTCCTTTATCCTGCTTACTCTTCTTCAAAACATTGATATACCCTAAACTTGGTCATTGAAGGAAGTGTTGACATTGCCAAAACTTTTTTTTTTTTGAAAGCAGGATTTGTTGAGAGGACAGAAAAGCTCCTACTGTGGGAGGGGACCTGAAGGGTTTGCACAGAACTTTGCATAAAAGCAGGTACATCCACCCGCCCTAAATGAGGTGGGATTATCTAATGGAGGAGTCCAGACTAAGTGCTGAACAGACCTAGGGCCAGATCTGTCCACAGTCACTGAGAGCTGTGGGCACAGTGAATGCCTAGTACTCCCTTTCAGCCTTTGTTTCCCTGTTTGTAGGCTGTTTCGCTGTACCTGCTTCTTAGATTAGTAGGGACAAAATGAGATAATGAATTACTAACAGTAGCGTGTTGCCAGGCTCACCATCAGTAGTCAGCAGGTTCATTCCTTCCAGCCTGACATGGAAAAGCATGAGGCACTGCAGAAAAGCTCCATGTTCTGGTTCTTAGAGTTTCAAAAGTATTTTTCAGATAGGAAACATGTATGACCTTTGCTCCCTGACAACAAAGTCACCAATGGTGCAACACAGCAGGGCACTGGGTGTGATCTAGGCTAGCAGTGAAACAAGAAATTGGTGAATGGAGGTAGTGAACAAAAGAGGCGACACAGATTCCAGTAAAAGAAAAGCAAGTGAGCTGAAAACAAGGGACAAGTGTAAGGAAAGGAATAATATGAGTTATGTTAAAAGATAGTATACACAATCAGCTTTCCCTCAAAGGCAATGCTTTGATGAGAACACACAACTGACTGGGTGTGGTGGCTCAAACCTGTAATCCCAGCACTCCGGGAGGCCAAGGAGAGAGGATTGTCTGAGCCCAGGAGTTCGACACCAGCCCGGGCAACTTGGTGACACCTCGTCTCTACAATAAATCAAAAAATTAGCCGGCTGTGGTAGCGTGTGCCTGTAGTTCTGGCTACTTGGAAGGCTGTGTCAGAGGGATCACCAGAGCCCAACAGGTCAATGCTGTGGTGGCTATGAGTGTGCCACTGCACTCCAGCCTGAGCAATGGAGTGAGATTCCAACTCAAAAAAAAAAAGACATGATTTAATTACAATGAAGATTGTTCTGCTAGTAATTCTACTCAACAAGATATAAAATTTATCAACCCACACAGTTGACCTTTCCAGATAGAGTAGACTTGCACCTCAATTAGAACATTTAATGCAGTCTTTCCAATATTGAACAACTTTTTTTTTTTTTTTTTTGAGTTGGAGTCTCACTCTGTTGCCCAGACTGGAGTGCAGGGGCCACTCCTAGCCACCACAACCTCGACCTGCTGGGCTCCGGCGATCCTTCCGTCTCAGCCTTCCAAGTAGCTGGGACTACAGGCGTGCGCCACTACAACCAGTTAATTTTTTGATTTATTGTAGAGATGAGGTCTCGTCAAGTTGCCCAGGTGGGTCTCGAACCCGCAGGCTCAGGCAATTCACTCACCTCAGCCTCCCAAAGTACGGGATTACAGGCTGAGCCCCCGAGCCCGGCTTGAACAACTTTTTAAGAACTGATTCAATATGTCTATCCTACCAAAAGCAACCTACAAATTCAAAGCAATACCCATTAAATGCCAACATCATTCATCTCAGACCTGGAAATGACAATACAGAAATTCATATAGAAACATAAATGACCATGAATAGCCAAAACAATTCTTAGAAAAAGAAACAAAGCTGGAGGTATCGCACTCCCAGACTTTAAATTTTATTATACAGCTACAATAATCAAAACAGCCAGGTATTGGTACAAGAACAGGCAAATAGAACAATGGAACAGGACAGAGATTCCAGAAGCAAAACATCAATTTCTCAACCAACTCATCTTTGACAAAGCCTCCACCAACCATCACTGAGGAGAGGAGAACCTATTCAGTAAATAGTGCTGGAAAAACTGGTTGACCACATACAGAAGATTGAAACAGGAGCCCTACCTAAAAAAATCAACTCTAAATGGATCAAAGACCTAAACATAAAACCTCAAACTATAAGAACCAAAGAAAATGCAGAAGATGCACTTATGGAAATTAGAACTGGGCAACCAATTCCCAGTCAAAACCCCAAGTGCCCATGCCATAAGAGATAAGTTAGACAAGTGGGACCTCATCAAACTGAAAATCTTCTGCAAAGCCAAAGAAACCATCAAGAGAAGGGGAAACAGCCCACAGAAGAGGAAAAATATTTGTCAACTGTATATCTGACAAAGGCCTAACATCCAGGATCTACAAGGAACTCAAATGTGCCAAAAGGAAAAAAACAATCAGCCCCATTGAAAAGCCGGCAAAAGACATGAATAGATACTTCTCAAAAGAAGACATGCAGGCAGCCAGCAGGCACATGAAAAAGTGTTCAGCTTCACTAATCATCAGAGAAATGCAAATCAAAACACATTGAGGTACCACCTAACCCCAGTAAGAATGGCCATCATTAATAAAACAAACAACAACATATGCTGGCGACGATATGGAGAAAAAGGATTGCTTCTACATGGCTGGTGGGAATGCAAACTAGTGCAACCTCTTTGGAAAATAGTGTGATGATTTCTGAAAGAAGTGGACATTGACCTTCCATATGACCCAGCAATCCTACTACTGGGAATATACCTGGAGGAACTCAAATCATTCTACAAAAAAGATGTCTGCCCACGCATGTTTGTTGCAGCTCTTTTCACAATAGCAAAAACATGGAACCAACTGTGCTGCCCATGGAAACTGGACAGGATAAAAAAAAAGCGGTACGTATACACAATGGAGTATTATGCAGCCATAAAGAGGGACAAACATAGGGACTTCACAGCAGCTTGGATGGATTTAGAGTCGATCATACTTGGTGATCTCTCACAGAAACAAAGAACTGTGTACCACGTGTTCTTACTCATAGGTGGACCCTAAACATTTACCATAATACTATAAGAAAGGGATTGGCAGGAGCGGGATACTGCCAGGGTGGAGGTGGGGGGGGGGGACACAACATCAATAAGGGGGCCTGATCTCAAACCAGGCAAAGTTAGGACCAAAGGGAGACCCACACTTTACCTGTAGGATGACCACTTGTATACCTAATCCTGAATTATACCCTACATCTTTAAAATAAAAGACTCAATATTTATTCAATTTTACCAAATAATGTATACGAGGGGGACCCAAAAACCCCCAGAATTATCTCTTGGAGGGCAGGCCTTTTGTAGTACAGGCTTCTCTCGCTAGGTGTGTCCTAGGAACCCACGGGCATCAGTGTGTCAGGTGGCGTTCTTGTGAGAGACTGTGTTCAGCTTCAGTCAATTTATTTTTGGAGATCCTTTCAATGTTTGCCCATTTCATGATGGGTGATTTATGAGTACACCTGGTCACACTGCCCTGAGTGTTCAACAGTTTTTGGCTAAAAAGGACATGACTTTTTTGTTTCCCCAGATGAAAAAAGTCCACAGGTGAAACAAAAACTGGCAGGAGTTCAAGACTGCTTTGAACAGTGGGAAAAGCATCTCGATAAATGTATCACATCAAATAGAGAGTACTTTGAAGGTGACTGAAGTTTAAACATGTAAGAATAAATACACAGTTTTTAATATATAAATTCTGAGTTTTTTGCCCCCCCATAAATATCCCATGTATAATTTTGTGATTAATATTATCAGTTAGGAAATACATCTGAATACCTAAGTATTAACAATTACCTAAAAGTCTAAGTACCTATAATATGAGAAAGAGATAAAATCCCACTAGGATACGACCACCTATTCTATCTTCATGGGCACCGAATGGGAATGCCTGACTCCACTGAACTCCATACCACGTTACTGAAGGCTCATAGCAAACAAATCATCACGGGGGTTGAGAAAATCCAACCCAGTTCATGCCTGGTGCATGAACTTTTTTTTTTTTTTTTTTTTTGAGTTGGTGTCTCACTCTTGTCGCCCATGCTGGACCATGCTCATGGCCACCCCAGCGTCGACCTGCTGGGCTCCAGCAATCCTGCCCCAGCCTTCGAAGAAGCCAGAACTACAGGCGCATGCTACCACACCCGGCTAATTTTTGAGTTATTGTGGAGACGAGGACTCGCCAAGGTCTCAAATACTTGTTAATGAATAACATAATAATGCTGAGAAAAACAACAGTGGTTGCCTGGATTGGTAATCTTAGATTTATTTTCATTTTGTGTAATTACAATTGACTTATTGCAGAAATTTGTCCCTGGCATTTCATACCACCACAGGATAGAACTTGAACTGCTATCTGACCTCTTTCAGCATTCTCCATTGCTGCCTTTTGACTTATTTATTTATTTATTTTTTTGAGTCAGGATCTTACTTGCCCAGGCTGTCGTGTAGTCACAATCACAGCTCACCACGGCCTCGACCTCCTGGGCTCAGGTGATCCTCCCACCTCAGCATGCCAAGTAGCTGGGACTACAGGTGCACACCAACATGCCCAGCTAGTTTTCTCAAAAATTTTTTTTGTAGAGTCCAGGTTTCACTATGTTGCCCAAGCTGATCTTGAACTCCTGGGTTCAAGCTATCCTTCTGCCTCGGCCTCCCAAAGTTCTGGGATTACAGGCATCAGTCACTGCACTCAGTCTGCCATTTGACTTTATAAAAAAAGGTTTCATTTCATTTCATTTTCTTTTTTTTTTGAGTTGGTGTCTCACTCTTGTCGCCCATGCTGGAGTGCAGTGGCATGCTCATGGCCACCCCAGCGTCGACCTGCTGGGCTCCAGCAATCCTGCCCCAGCCTTCCAAGAAGCCAGAACTACAGGCGCATGCTACCACACCCAGCTAATTTTTGAGTTATTGTGGAGGCGAGGACTCGCCGAGTTGCCCATGCTGGTCTCAAACCCGCGGGCTCAGGCAATCCATTCGCCTAGGCCTCCCAGAGTGCTGGGATTACAGGCTGAAACACCGAGCCCAGCCAAGAAGGTTTCATTTTCATACTGCGTTAGTGGGAATATAGAATGGGTACACCCCTTTGGAGATCAATTTTTTAATTCTATTAGTTCAAGAAAGTAGCCTTTAACTAAGCAAATCCACTTTTAGAGAGTTACAACTGTACAAAGTTGAATGGCCAAGGATTGTTTATAAGTGGAAAAACTGGCACTAACCTAAATGTCTGCAGGAAACAGTACGTGAATTAGGACGCACCCAGCTAATGGGCTATCCCGCAGCCTTTGGAAAGAAGGAGGTGGGCTTCATGTGCTGCCACAGAAAGACCTTCAAGGCATTGTAAGAGAAAAGACAAAGGCTGAGTGACAACAATGACAACAGTGATTATGATAACGAACACTGATGAAGTGTTCACTATTTTTAAGCACTTTTCATTTATTAACTCATTCACTCTCACCACGATCCTACAAGGTGGGCGTATTATTATTATATCCATTTTACAGATGAGGAAACTGAAACACAGTGACATCCAGTAATTTGTCAACATCACACAACTGGTGTCAGAGATAGGGTCTGGCTTGAGGATCGGTGTTCTTTTCTAGTTCTATCCCAGATGTATTTTTTTAGTGCATAAAACCATATGTGTATATATGTACATGTGTTTTTGCTTTTGTTATGAGGGGTATTGTTACTTTTATAACAGTAATTTTTTTCCGCAAGGATAGATCTCAAAATACAAAATTCTAGTTATTTTCCCTTCTGCTCCTAGCAGTTAAGGAAGCAACTTGGTCATTCTTCTTGTTACTGGTTATACTATTTGTTGATTCATTCAACTAAAACATCTAGACTGTGCTAGGCATCCCTGCCTGTCCCCATCCTCAAGAAGACCACTGTCTGTTGGAAGAGAATGACATGTACCCACAATCCAGAGCCTCTATGGTCTGTCTGTGTCCCCCAAAAGCTGTATGTTGACACGTAATTGCCAATGTGACATTAAGAGGTAGGGTTTTTGGGAGGCGATCAAGTCATAAAGGCTCTGCCCTTATGAATGGCTTTAGTGCCTTATAAAAGAGGCTTCACACAGCATTTTCCCTTTTTGACTTTCTGCCGTGTGAGGACATAGGGTTCTTCTTCAGAGGACACAGTGGCCAAGGCGCCACCTTGGAGGCAGAGACATCAGCCCTCGACAGACACTGAACCTGCTGATGCCTTGATCTTGGACCTTGCCTCCAGAACTGTGAGAAAATAAATTATAAATTAGCCAGTCTCAGGTATTTTGTTAGAGTAGCCCGAACAGACTAAGAAGCTCTATAAAGGAGGTCCATACAAAGATGGGGTGGGAGGGGCACAGAGGAGAGGTGTCATTTCTGCGGAGGGCAGGGAAGGGCAGTGCGAAGGAGGGGCTGCCCAGAAAGCAGGGGACATCTGCCTCAACACGGAAGGGCAACCAAGAGCTCTTCAGGAGACAGGGGAGGGAACGCAGTCACGAGAGTAAGTACACAGAACTATGAGCCCACGTTGTTGGCTAATCTGCAGCTTAGGGAGGAAAATGCCAACAGTGTGTCTGGAGACACAGCACCTGGGACCTTGCAGGCCTTGTTTGGTAAGACACTCATCCCGCGTGCCAGCTTCTCCTAAGGAACATTTGAAGAGCACAGGGGTTCTCAAAAGAAGCTTCAAAGGTAACACTCAATCACATATATGCAATGGAATATTATTTAGCCTTTAAAAGGAAGGAAATGCGGACACGCGCTCCAACACAAGTGAACTTGAAAATATGATGCGGCACATCACCCCAAACCAGTGACAGCATGGTAGATGGGGGGGGGGGAGAGAAAAGAAGACATGATGCCATATGAAAAAAGCAAGACACGAAAGAACAGACCGAAATGGGGAGTGACCGTTTAGTGGGCAAAGAGTTGTAGTTCGGGATGGTGAACATTTTCTGAAGATGGGTCAGTGGTGACCGCTGCACGGCGATGTGCGTGTGCTTAATGCCGCTCAACTGCCCACCCAAAGAAGGTTAACACGATAAAATGGATGCTACGCCCATCTCACCACAATTTAAAAGGAAAAAAATTAAAAAGATACAGACCAAGCTCTCAGACAAACAATTCAAATCTACTAAAATCAGATGCATAACTTCTTTGCTTAAACTAATAATAATGATTTGCTTCTGTTGGAGCATGGCTCCCATTTAAGAAAACTGGCTCTGCGTCCGCTGCACATTCACAGAGATGGAGGGATCCAGGTTCAGACAGGTCATCTCGCTGGCCCCAAGCACACAGCTGGAGGGGCCTGGGGGGGGCACTTCAAGGATCCTAGAAACGGAACTCGTCCTCGGGGCTCCAGACGCACGTCCACCAACCCGCAAGCTGCTTCGCTATCTCGCTACTTTTCTGGACGCGTCCACGTGTTCCCCAAACGGAAAGATCCCTTCTTGGTCTGCAAAGAACATGCTTTCGGGCTCACTGGGCCAGCAAGAGGAAGCGGCCCGCGGCCCCGCAGAACTCGGCGTCCGCGTCCGCGGCTGGAGCCGGCCCCGGCGCCCCGCTCTCCCGACGGCCGGCTGCCGTAGCTGCTCGAGAGGCGGGCCCGCGAAGCCGCGGCAGTCGTCTGGAGAATACGGCCGGCCCGCGCCCGCCTCGCGCGCCCGTGCGCAGGCGCGAGGCGTCCGCGCCGCTCGGGCCTGGAGCGGCGCCCGCCGCGCCCGGCCCCCGCACGCCACCCCCACCCCCCGGCCCGGCGGCCGCTCCCCAGCTCGCGCCGCCCCGCGCCCGCCCGGGCAAAGTCCGCGGGGCGGGCGCGCGCGTGCGCCCGGCGTCCCTGCGGCGCGGGCGGCGAGCGCGGCGGGCCAGACCGCGGGCCGCCACCGTCTCGCGTCCGGGGCCGCCGCCGCCGCCAGCCCCCCGCCGCCCGCCCCCGCGGGCCCACGCCGCCGCCGCCGCCATGGCGGAAGTCCACAGACGTCAGCAGGCCCGGGCGAGAGGCGAAGCCCCCGCGGAGCCCCGGGCGCGCAGAGATGCGGAGGCGCTGGGCATGGCGCCGGCCGAGCCGCTGACCGCGCTGCTGCGGCTGCTGGCCGCCGGCTTCTACGGCGCGAGCTCCTTCCTGCTGGTGGTGGTCAACAAGAGCGTGCTCACCGGCTACAGGTGGGCGGCGGCGGCGGGCGCGGCCTCGCGCGGCGCGGAGGCGGCTGGGCCGGGCCGGCGCGCGGGGCTGGGGGCGGCTCGGCCCGCCGGGCCCCGCGCGCCTCCGCGCGGCCTCGCCGAGTCTCCGGGCCGGGCTCGAACCCCGGGCCGGGCCGTCCTCGCCCTCCGCCTCCCCGGGCGCCGGGACGGCAGGCGAGAGCTGCCGCGCCCGGCGGGCTTTCGGGCTGGTCGTGGAGACGAGGGCCCGCACCCGCGGGCTCGGGCCGTCCTCTCGCCTCGGCCTCCCGGAGTGCTGGCCTGGCAGGCCGAGTCCCCGAGCCGG
Source organism: Cephalopachus bancanus (assembly GCA_027257055.1). Taxonomy (NCBI): domain Eukaryota; kingdom Metazoa; phylum Chordata; class Mammalia; order Primates; family Tarsiidae; genus Cephalopachus; species Cephalopachus bancanus. The sequence goes on along the minus strand of JAPVLO010000344.1, from coordinate 836,100 downwards.
CCCGACTTCGCGTTTTATTGTGGAGACGAGGTCTCGCCACGTGGCCCGGGCCGGTCTCGAACCACGGACCGGGCCGTCCTCTCCCTCTGCCTCCCAGGGTGCTAGCACGACAGGCGTGAGCCACCGCGCCCGGCTGATTTGTTGTAGAGACGAGGTCACACCGAGTTGCCCTGGCCTCGGCCTCCCAAAGTGCTGGGATGACAGGCGTGAGCCGCCGCGCCCGGAGGTTTTATTTATTTTTCCGGTCGAGGTCTCTGTCGCCCAGACTGGAGCGGCAGGACCGCGGCCTGCCTCCGCCTCCGGGGCTCAGCGGTCCCTCGGCTTCAGCCTCCCGCGGGCGCGTGCCACCACGCCCGACTGATTTGTTTTGTTGGTTTTTTTCCTAGAGACGAGGTTTCGCTGGGTTGCCCAGACCGGTCTCGAACTCTTGGGCTCAAGCGAACCCGCCTCGGCCTCCCAGCGTGTGCGGGGACGACAGGCTTGAGCCACCGCGCCCAGCCAGTGTTCTGGGTTGTGATTTCTTTAAGGTCTGCAACGGCCGGCGAGGTCTGTGTCATCACTCCCTTGAAAAACCCCTTGCAGGCAGCCGGCTGCTACTGTAGAGGCGGACAAGACGGGGCTAGGGACCGTGACCGCCCGGAGCGACGAAGTCAGCGGTGTGGCCCGACAGCGCCGGCGGGCGGGGATGTTGCTCCGTCTTGTCCGACTCTGTGGCCGATTCTTCTTTGGATGGGGGCAGACGCTGGGGCGGCTTGTGGCCGAATGCTCGCATTCAGCCGCCGGCTGGCACGTTGAGGCCACGCCGCGAGCCGGGCCTTTCTGACCGTTTTCTTCTTTGCCCTCTTTGTAGGTTTCCCTCCTCGCTGTGTGTCGGACTTGGCCAGGTCAGTCGAACCCCCGGCATTGCGCGTTCGTGTTTGGGAGCGTCTGTGTGTGTCTTTGTGGGCCGAACAGTGCATCTGTGTTCTCTGCTTGCAGATGGTGGCCACAGTGGCGGTTCTCTGGGTGGGAAAGGTGCTCAGAGTAGTCAAGTTTCCTGACCTTGACAGAAACGTACCTCGAAAGGTAAAAGGAAACAAAGGAGTGCTTTATTTTGTGAACTGAAGTCGCTGTGTGTGCTCTGTCGGAGCCTTGCATAAGTAAAAATTACTGTCTCAAAGTCGCCCAGTCTAGAGTGGGAGTCATGGAGCTAAAGCATGAATGTAGCCTATGCCTGCTCAGAAAGTCCTGTCCTCTCTTTAGAATTAAGGAAAAAACCCAACCGGGGATCTTCTGTTTTAATTAATGCGCACTTGTTGGGAGTACCGTTTGCAGTCTCTGTATCCATCTAATCTAGCCACTGTTTTCTGTATTCATTATTCCCTGGGTCTGTTTCATGTTTTCTGTCTGCCTCTGCTTGGCTCCACATGAAGATGGAATAGCTTTCCTTTATGCCTCCTCATATTTTAAAGCCAGGGAAGTTTCTGGCCCACGTCGATCCCGTTCATATTTCTGTCTTTTTTTCCTGCCTTCCTCCCTTTCTCTCTCTCTGCCATAGTAATGCTGTTTATCCAGGAAGAGTGTTGCTTGGGTGTTTCACGGGGATCAAAATTGTGTATGAGAACTAATATTAGCTTTAAGGGGAAAGAATTTGATCGTATAAACAAAATTGTTTCTGTTTAAGAGGACCTTGTTTTAAGTTATCTATATTATTGAGTTTTGTTATCCCTTTTTAAATTTTCTAGACGTTTCCACTACCTCTTCTATATTTTGGGAACCAAATCACGGGACTGTTCAGCACAAAGAAACTGAAGTATGGATAACTTTATTTTACTAGTGAGGTTAATATAATGTTTTCTTGAAACTTTGCTTGAATGTCAAATGTTTAACACAGTGTTACTGATTCTGGAAAGAAATGAAAGGCTCAGGAAGCTGTTACCAAATGAAGGCTTCATTTACTTTGAAAATAAAGAGGAGTTTTTGGTTTTTTCTTACTCATTTTGAGGTTAGAAGTCTTAAAATGTTATAAAATGCTATAATAGGAGATTTTCCAGACTTGCAATAGTGAAGGATATATACTAGGCTTCCGGAATTTCAGTTCTTCAACATAGCTCATTAATATGATATTTAGACAAATTCCTCACGGCACAATCAGAGTAAAGCAGCATCAGATAGAACCCTGACACAAATATTTATATCGTACCCAAGGCAAGATACCTGTAGAGGCAGCATATCCCCTTTAGAAAGAAGTGGTAGCTCTCTACTCCTTGACAACACTTCCTTGTATCTTTCGAACCTTCCATTCCTGGCTTTACCATTTAAGGGGTGTAGTGTGTATGGGGCATGTGTGACGTGGTTAAAGAGACACACATAGGGAAACCGTTTAACAGAAACCATGGCTTCACCACTTCCACCAGAGCCAAAACCCTGGCATATCGGATGATTGCAAAACAGAAGGGGGAGATCTCTGAGGATCAGAGACAAAGCATTTTTTATTTTCTCCTCTTTTAAAACCCCTCAAAACTTGGCAGAACGACCAAGAGGATATCTCCAGGGAGGGTTCCAAGGAATTCAGACTTACCATGGGTGGGGCGTCCTTTTCCATCTCACTGCCCACTTGGAAAGAGGTGGAGCCTGCTGCAAAGTGCTGCGTGTGTGGAGTTTGCTTTTCCCATCCACTGTCGTCCATCCATCCATGCACACCCTAGCTTCGATTGCCAGCTAAGTCTAAGGCTCTTTGGAGCAAGATAAGTTATATTCAGAACAGCTATACTGCAAAAGGCTGTATGTTTGATTAGTGCAAGCAAAATGCTCTGAGAATTTAGAGAGAGAGAAAATTACGTCCATAAAAGGACAGTTAAGGATTTTCATGGGATAAGATTTTCATTCATGTTTTTTGAGTGGTCTGGGAGGTAGGAAGGGAGATCAGACCAGTGAAGAAATGAGAAGGAAGCCTTTTTCTATTAAAAACAAACATGGCTACAGTTTAGGGAGTTTTCATAACTAGCAGAGTAAAATTTAAAAGTTTTGTAGTTCATTTAATGTTCTTCTTGCGGTTTTCTAAAAGCAACTCTTAGGCTTTCAAATAAGTCTTCTTTCTAGAGAGAAATAGGGGTTTAATTTAATCACAGATTAATCAACATGGAATTTCTATAATGGAGGGAAGAGATTTGCATTTTTTTAAACTACCAGTTTGGAAAATCTTGGTTTAAAAAACTGTTGAACTTTATTTAACCTAATTATTATTCTTTTTTAGCTTGCCAATGTTTACAGTTCTGAGAAGGTTCTCCATTCTGTTTACAATGTTTGCTGAAGGAGTTTTACTCAAGTGAGCTAAATTTCTACTATCTCTATTCTTTAAGCAAGTTTAATCAACTTGAAAAGATGTCCAGCATGTGTGAGATGTTAAATTATTTGTCTTGCTTTTACTTTAACTTTTGAGAAGTTGAAGCAGTCTTCTCCCATGGCAATTGAAACTGATAGTTTGTGGAAGTGTGAGTTGGGAAGGGTTTGAATTGGACTTGGAAACCTATCTGAACATAAGGTCTGCCTTCTAGAATTTCTGTGACTACTGCGAGAAGCCAGGTCAGAATCATAGGTCGAGGTTTTAAATAATGTTCATGTTAGCTCCTCTTACTATAAATGTGTGTGACCTTTTTCTATTGAAAGGCATTCTGGTTTACAAAAATTCAGACTTACTCATGATTACAAATAGTAAGAATAAGAAAACATCAGTGTAATTATTTATATAACAAAATTAGTTTTTGCTTCATCAGAGGGTTTTAAAAAAAATGTCCAGTTTCTTAGGCATGTTTAAAATACTATTGCTTGTAGCTTTTTTTGACAAAGTATATTACATATTTTTTACCTATGCTGTAAAATGAATGTGTTTGAATAACTGAAATTATTTTTATAGGAAGACGTTTTCTTGGGGTATTCAAATGACCGTATTTGCAATGATCATTGGAGCCTTTGTAGCTGCCAGGTAAGACGTGGGCCTATAGAGCACATCACAAATCATCCAGAGTTGCTGATAATAAATGATTCCTTATTAATAACAATTCTTTATAGTCTTAATAAGAATCAGATCTTTGAAAGGCATCTAAAAGCCTTTTTAGAAGGTTAAATCTTTTTGACTGTATTAAGACCAAGATTGGAAAAATTCAGATTTGGGGAGTCTTAAAAGTTAACTTCTTATGATTTAGGATTTGTTACTGTCTTCTGACTGAGCATATACCATGTGTTGTACAGTTTGTTGGGTGTTCAACACACATTACTATCTATTCTTTTTTTGAGTTGGAGTCTCACTCGGTTGCCCAGACTGGAGTGCAGTGGCTGTGCCCGGCCACCGCAGCCTCGCCTGCTGGGCTCCAGCGATCCACCTCAGCCTTCCGAGTAGCCGGAATTACAGGCATGCGCTACCATGCCCGGCTGATTTTTTGATTTATTGTAGAGATCTTGCTGCCCAGGCGGGTCTCGAATCTGCGGGCTCAGGCAATCCACTCACCTCAGCCTCCCAAAGGCCCGGGATTACAGACTGAGCCACCGAGCCCAGCTTATCTATTCTTCACAACAACTCTGAGAGGGAGGGGTATTACGTTCCTATTTTATAACTGAGGAAACTAACTATAAATCTCTGTATAAATCTCTACTATGAATCAAAAAAACTACAAGTTCAGTAGCTTGCTCAAGGTCACACAACTAGTAAATGACTGAGCTGGCTTTAGAATCTTTGCCTGACTTCAGAACCCGTGTGATTTTGTCAGCCATGTGGTAGTCCTTTATTTTGCATGCTGCTCAAGAAAAGCATGTCTTGTCTTCTGTGAACTGAGGAGAATGACTACATCCTTTGCCTTGTAGAACGATGAATAATTGCGTTGCTTCCGTTGGCCTCATAAGATTTATCACAGATGTCATAACCGGCCAGGCACAGTGGCTCAGCTTGTAATCCCAACACTTTGGGAGGCTGAGATGAGAGGATTGCTTGAGCCTGGGGGTTTGAGACCAGCCTGGGCAACTTGGTGAGACCTCATCTCTACTATAAATCAAAAAATTAGCCTGTAGTTTCAGCTACTTGGAAGGCTGAGGCGGAAGGATTGCTTGAGCCCAGCAGATGGAGGCTGTAGTGTCCATGAGCATGCCACTGCATTCTAGCCTGGGCGACAAAGTGAGACTCCAACTCAAAAGAAAAAAAAATACAAATGTCATAACTTAGGTATTCTATTAAATTAAAACTTTTTCTGTTTTTCTTAAGTTTTAGTTTTAAAACACGTGAGGAAATTGCATATCCCTAAACTCAGATAATTAAAATGTTTGCAGAAAGCCTTCTACAGTATTTTACTCAGCCCAGGACATGAATATATGGATATGGTTTCCTCGGCTATAAATTCTGCCTGACGTACATTTATCCTCCGAGAGTTCCAGTGTGCTTCTTGGGTTGGCTTATTTACCTTCGTTATACTCCTGTGGTATGGGTGGGGGGAAATACTATAAGTCAAATTCTGTTTATTCTTAATCTCCAAGTGAAGGTTCATTCTTTTTTTTTTTTTAAAGAGGGTAGCATAATTAGTTACTAGAAGAGGGTTATATATAGCTGACTGTTTTTCCCTATAGCTCAAACTGCCTCCTTTGAGAAAAATTCCGTGCTAACTTCCTGCTGTTCTTCTTAGAGGCACCTTGCTAGTCTTTGAAGCATTTCCTTGAAGCTCCTGGGATCCAAAAGTGTCAAACATTAGGGGTTCCTCAGGGCTTGCTCTGGTCTTCAAGAAGCTTCTGAGAATGGGTACTCTCTGAAACAGCCTTGTCTAATATTATAACATTTGGCTTGGGAAAGAGATTGAGAGAAAGGGATTCTGAAGTGAGTTGAGAGTTATTAGACTGCTTAGGATAAGGGACTAGACCCGCTTAAAACTGCAGTGACAGAGCAATCCCTTCGGGTCCCCTTCCACTGTGGGAGCTTTTCTGTCTTCTCAGTAAATCCTGCTTACACACACACACACACACACACACACACACACACACACACTCATACTCACACACTCACTTCCACTGTGGGAGCTTTTCTGTCTTCTCAGTAAATCCTGCTTACACACACACACACACACACACACACACACACACACACACACACACACACACACACACACACACACCCCCCCCCCCCTCTGCAGTGGCAAAGACTTCTGAGCAGGCTGGCCTCCGTTTAGGGGTTTAGCTGAAGTATGCAATGTCTCTACAAAGTTATAGACAGTAGGGCCACTGTTGCAGCTACGGTGCTGAAGTATTCCACACAGTTTGCTAGGTTCTTGTCTCATGCCTGGTACTCTACTAAGCAGCAGAAATTTTCAGCTTTCCTAATCCCCCCTAGTTGAAACTCACAGGTTCATTGAACAATTATTTAGGTTTTTGAATTTCTACTGTATATTTAGACACTAGTTTACCTATATCTCAGAACTAACCATCATCCACATTTCAGAAATGTCATCTCTCATGGGCCCAACAACCTGAATAACATAGTTCTGCATTTCGTGTGGACCTTTGGAAGTGACGTTAATAACTTAATCCTTTTGGTTTCCTTGTCTTTGAATTTGAGCTCTCATGCCTTCTGCCTCCTTCACAGGTGAATTGTAATGGTCAGTTTCGTTGCTTCCTGCTGTCTGACTTTGAGTTTAGGGCAGTGTGTTGTTAACTGAAGTGACTGATTACTGTTAATTATGTGTTTAAGTGTTACTGCTTCTCATCTTTGAAAAATGCCTTATTGAGTATGAAATTGCAAACTGACAGGAATTAAGAAATACTCGTAGCTGATAAAATGCCTAATGTTCACTTTCCTAGATAAGAATATGCTCTTGCAGTTATTGTAGTTCAGACCTATTTAAAATAAATGCATGTTTTTCAAATGTAAGTTCTTAAAGTGTTGCTTATGTTTTGCAGCTCTGACTTGGCATTTGATCTGGAAGGCTATGTTTTTATTCTGATAAATGATGTCCTGACAGCGGCAAATGGTGCATATGTAAAACAAAAATTGGATTCAAAAGTAAGCCATCTAAAGCTTCTTTTACAGATGTGCACTGATGTTGGGAATGGCGGTGTCAGTTCATCGGGAAAAGTGGGGATGAGAGAACATGCTTAGAGTGATGTTCTCTTAGGGGGATGAACATGCTTAGGGAAAGAGACACGGGGCTCTGTGAGGGTTAAATGCCTGTCCTTTGGTGCCCACGTAAGAAACTTGGTTTTTAAATTAATTAGCAACTGGGTTTGATTGCTGGCTGGCTTTTCTGGGAGAGATGGTGTGAATGTGGAGTAGGAAAAGCAAAGGGTGTTTGTTAGAGAAGAGTGTCTTAAGTGCTCGTGGCTGTGTTCTAGAGAACTTGGCGATGGTCTGGGTGGAGAGAGAGAAAGAACTAGAAGCCTTTTAGCAGACTTAAAGGGAAGTGAGCATGCAAAGGGTCTGCAAAACAAGATGGCTTCTGGGTGTGTGCTGTACAAATAAGGGGAAATGTCAGGGAGCGCTAGGGCCTCTCGGGTAGACTGAGGTCCCTGGCGTGGGACCCGTCCCTGTGAACTTTGTCTGCCCAGCTCTTTGCCCTCCTCTTGTAGCCTGCACACAAAGCCTTGAAAGACTTTTTCTGTGTATTTACTCTCTGCTTTGTGTTTTTTTGTTATTGTTGTTGAGTTGGGGTCTCTCACCCAAGCTGGAGGGCAGTGGCACAATCACAGCTCACTGCAGCCCTGGCCTCCCAGGCTCAGGGGATCCTTCTGCCTCACCTCCCGAGTAGCTGGGACTGCAGGCGTTCACTACCACACTCGGCAAATTTTTTTTATTTTGTTTTCTGTAGAGCAAGGTCTTGCTATGTGGCCCAGTCTGGTCTCGAACTCCTGGGCTTCAGTGATCCTCCCACCTTGGCCTCCCAAAGTGCTGGGATTACAGGCATGAGCTACTGCACCCATCTCATTTTATTTTTAGATCAAGCCAGACCATCAGAATGCTGAGTATTTGAATCACATTGGTTTTGCTGCATTATGTCATCAGATTACATTACTATAAAAAACAACCAAATAGAACTCAACTTTATATATCCTAGGGTTGTTATTAAAAGAATTGCCCTTGATATCATACTGTGTCCTATAGGAGGACCCATATGAGATTTTTATCTTAGATGTCACCATGGTTTTTCTTTAGCTGCTGATACATTTTTATCTCAAATAAATCTTATAACTGGGGCAACCTCCTCTGCTCCCTTCCTGCTCTGGGAGCTTTTCTGTCCTCTCAATAAATCCTGCTTTCTAAAAAAAAGGAAAAAAAATATCTTATAACTAGTCATGACTTTATCTTATTTTCCTACCCATACTTTCTCTTGAGTCTCATAACCTCATCTGCTTAGTTTTTGGCTGTTCTGGTGTGTATACAGTATTTCTGAATCTACTTAAGGTCCTTTTTGGGAACTCGGATAATAAATAGAAATAAATGCCCTACCAACTTGAGAGCAGTGTTAGTATCCGACTGGCATTGTTTTGGCCAGGGATTTTGCTTTCTCCTCTAGAGAAGAAATTTAGGTTGCATATCTATCCTAGGAGGTTTTGCTATTTTCAGAGAGTTTTTTTGGGTATTTCTGAAGAACTAAGAGCAGGGCACAATTGTTTCCAATAAATTTTCTTTAAATGTACTGTCTCTGCTTTGTCTGTATTTGCCTTGGTAAATCAGTGTGATGGTTGCATTTTAATGGAGGTGACTAGCAAAAATTTTATCTTTTAAAAGTGGCTGGAAAAATGGATAGCTTGAGATTTCGTCTTATACTGTTTTTATCTTTGGCCCATTTGCTGCTTGGAAAATAGGTACTACTAATAACATTTTCTTTGTGTAGCATCTTCAGCTATTGAGAACAGCACTGTTTAGTACAATTTCCCATGATGCTGGGAATCTCCTGTGTCTCTGCTGTCCATTAGCAACCATCACTAGCCATTTCGGCCTTTGAGCACTTAGAAAGTAGCTGGTACAAAGAACTGATTCAGAAGTTTTATGTAATTATAATTAAATTTAAATAGCATCATGTGGTTAATGGCTACCATATTGGATGGCACAATCTAGAGTACACCCAAGAACATAGAAAAAGAAAGAAAGAGCATTTCAGAGTATTTTATTCCTAGGCAAGCCCTTTAGTTTCTCACTCAGAAATTACTTAATGACTTATTAGTGTTAGAACTTTAAGCTCATTGATTTGTTTTTTCTAGTTTATGGATTAGAAGCAACAAACTGGAAGGTGGAATTCTATTTAGAGGCAGAGGCTTACCAGCAGTATAAAAGGTCAGCTAACAACAAGAGAAAATGGAAAATTGTAAAGGACAGATAGGAATACTGAAAAGAAGGCTGGGCATGGTAGCGCACGTCTGTAATTCCAGCACTTTGGGAGGCCAAGGTGGGAGGATTGTTTGGCTAGGAGATCAAGACCAACCCGGGCAACATAGCAAGACCCTGTCTCTATTTTTAAAAAGTAAGAAATACTGAAAAAAAGTATGCAGGGATTGTTAAACACTGGTAAGATCAACACTGTTCAAGAACATACTTTTGCTGAGGTGAGTGGATTTTCTGAGCCCACGGGCTCGAGACCCGCCTGGGCAACTTGGTGAGACCTCATCTCTACAATAAATCAAAAAATCAGCTGGGCATGGTAGCGCGTGCCTGTAATTCTGGCTACTCGGAAGGCTGGGGCGGAAAGATCGCTGGAACCCAGCAGGCCAAGGATGCAGTGACTGGGAGTGGCCACTGCACTCCAGTCTGGGCAACAGAGTGAGACTCCAACTCAAAAACACACACACACACACACAAACATACTTTTGACACATTGTAATGCATCAGGACATACAATAATGCGTGTTTATGATGACGTCCTAAGTCTAGTTTTTATTCATTTTACTGTAAGAAAACAGGACTAAAGATCCAAAGGAGTTAAATATGCAAAGAAAGACAGAGCAGTTTTGGCTTTTAAGTTCTGGTGTGTCAGTTATCTGGGCGATCTGTATCTGTGTGTGTACACATCCTCTGCTTCCGCAGTAGCACTCAGACCTCTGAGGACTGGACACCCATTCTGAAAGGTTGTCCCAGGGTATCTTTTTTCTGGCTGCATGCAGTTGCAGCACACGTTCTCACTGATGCTTGTGGTGCGTAAGCAGTCAGTTACTTGGTTCGTCTTGGAAGGCAGGTGGCTGCACTGAGATGCTCTTAGTAATCAGGAGTCTTACTCCCTGTGATTTCATGTGACTCATGCTGTGATCATGGGCCTTTGAGCATGAGTCACATAGAATAGAGACTGCTGCATTTTAGACCTGAATGCAGCTGTTGGATTTAAAACATTTTTGAAAATTACATAACATAATACATGTTGATGGTAGAAGTAGTAGAAAACAGAGGTAAGCAAGAGGGAGAAAATATAAATCTTCTTTAATCCTACCATCACGTAAGAAGCACTGTTTTGGTGGATAGCCTATACTGTGTGTGTGTGTACACACCTATGTATATGTACAACTTATTTATTCTTCATTTAGTACTATTCCATAAACATCTTTTCATGTTACTCTGCATTGTTAAACATTTTTAATGGGCTGTGTCATGTTTCACGTGTAGCTGTAATATAGTCTGTTCAGCTAGTTTTCTCTTGTTGAATATTTGTTTTCAGTTTTTCAAAGCTGCTTTCGAGACAGTACCTTTGTATATCATTCAGTGATCTTTCAGTCTCGGAAGTTAGGCAGGTGTTGGACCCATCCATATCCTTATCACTCTTTTACCTTCTCCCCCAGCCCCCACCCCCAAGTCCTAGCCTACTTTTTCGGGTGACTCTGCTTCCTGCTGAATGTCCCAGAATTGTGTGTTTCAGAGATAGACTCAAAGCTCTTACAGGCTCCCTGCATATGAAGATGGGTGTTATCCTTTGTTGCTCCCCGATAGCTAAAGGTACAACTAGTCATATTGTGTCTTGGAAGTTGCATTTATAGTCATGTTAGTCTTCACTGTACTTCATATACATAATTTGAGAATGACTTCTCTGGGAAGTGCTGTCTTCTGTGTTGGTGTAGCGTGAGTCTGTGTTTCTGGATCTGTCCATCCACCTCTTTTACATGATACTCTGTTATGCTTCGGAAAAGCCCAAGACTAGCTTGATGACTCTTGCTTCGGTTCTGGAAAGGAAACAGCTTCAGGGATCTATGTGGGTGTTGTGTGTGTTCAAAATAATCTCTTCCTTGCTTGCTGTTTTGACGCAGTCAATTGCTGTCATTTTTTATTTCTCTGATCTTAAACATTTGAGGAATTTATTTCAAATACGTTTAAAATCTTATAAGTTTGCTTTTTGGGTGGGGGTCTTTTGAAAGTTCAGGTTATATCTTTATATTTGCAAAACTTGCCCAATTGGCTATGTCTTTTGTGGAGTATGTGCTTGCCATGTGTATGTATAATTGGGGTGGTACTCTGTACAAGGTTGTATGTATCTATCTGCTAGAACCAAATGAAACACCTAATTATTTACTGTTCTAGGAGCTGGGAAAATACGGTCTGCTCTATTACAATGCACTGTTCATGATTCTGCCCACACTGGCCATTGCGTATTTCACAGGAGATGCACAAAAGGTAGGATTTTCTGACTGTGGTTTAGTGGCTTATGTTCATGAGTTACACTATTATTTATGACCAAAAGATAGACTTTTGGGTTGTTCACAAGAAATGTGCTTATTAAGTGACCAAAAGCTGAGAATTTACTCCTTAGCTAACCTCTTTTCTTGGCATAAGCACTGGATAGTGCTAAAATGGCTCAAAATAGCTCTGGCTGTCAACATAAAAATAGTGCTTGCCAACAAGTGTCCTTATATGCCAGGAGGATAGAAGAGGGGAATTTTTGCACTTCTACTAAACTATAAAAATGGAAATTCTAGCAAACTATCCTTGAGAAATAGAAGTCCTGAAATTATAAAATTCTCCAAACCCTAAATAAAGTGCTAGGCATTACTAGATGTTCTCTGTTTAGTGTACAGTTGTCATCCTTGCTTAACTCCCAAACTGGTTTTTTTCCCTTAGGAGATATTTAGATATTTAGCACTGTGTGATGACTTAGCCACAGAAACAGCAACTAGTGTAGTAGTTTACCAAACTTCTGCAAATGTTTAGCCAAATAGACCCAAAATAGAGCAGCAAAGTAAATCCAGAGAATTATTTTTCTCTAAAACAAGCTCTTATCCACAGGAGGAGAATTGATACCATATTTTTAGAATTCATACAATCTTGCAAACTAAATGGAAATCCAGAATTCTGCCAGGGATTTCTGTACAAGATTTATTCTAATGATTTCCCTGCTAGTAGCCTCTTCAGAATAAATGTGCTGGCTATTCATTCTAATGACAGTGATGATTCTCACAAATCAGTGGGAGTTGGAATGAAATAAAGGTTTTTGAAAGCAGTTAGACTATTTAAAAAATTGGTTTGACCAAGGGCCAAAGACTGACAGCTTCTGAAACTTTTTTCCTGTCAGGACCTCTTCCTTTTAAAGAATTGGTACAGATCATCTTGAATCCATGTCTAGGTGTTTTACTGAACTGTGACCTGGCTGCCAACAGGCCTGAAAACGGCACCAGAGTCGGAAACAGAGCTGTTGCTCTAATAGTGTTGAGTAGGTATTATGTGACCATGAAAAAAATAGGATGAAGAACTAACATTTACTGAGTCTTTATTGCGTGTGAGTCACTTTATTCATGTAATATAATGTAGTCTTCATAACAGATCAAGAAAGCTTGAATTACACCAGTTTTACTAATGTGGAAGTAGCGGTTCAAAGAGGCTAAGAGACTTGCCCAACACCATGCTGCTGGTGGGTCGTAGAGTCGAGATTTAAATCCAAGCTTGACTCTGAAGGCCACGGACTTCCCCCAGTTCTGCCTCCTTCCAGCACACTCTGGCAGGAGCACCCCTCACTCTTCAGCTTTTGGACAGGAATGCAGTACAGAATAGCCAGTCCCCTCATGGTGGGACTCGTAGTTTCAAATCTTGAGGCCAATCTATACATGAGAAAGTTGAAAGAATTAGTGTGGTGAGGTATTCTAAGGACTTAGCAAAGGTGCAACTTCCATTGAGTGGAAACTTTGACTAGTGGCTGTAGCCACTTGAAAGAGTTGACCAGAGGAGACACTTCTTTATTCCAGAGTGACGATAATTTATGTAGAAGTTATAGCATAGTTTATGCACATTTCAAAGCTCAGCAACTCACATTTAACTTAGAATGCTTCGGTATAATTATCCATGTTTGTTCATGCTATCAGAAGTTACTTAGCCACCCGTATCCAGGTAAGATTAAGGTTTTCTCTGTTTTTGAGCAGGAGTGGAATCTGAGTAGTCTTTTTGTTTTTTTTAATGAAAGTGCCAGGCGAAGATCAGAAAGCTCTATTTTAGAGAATAACGTTTCTGAAGAATGTCAGTTTGTCCAGATATTTTCAAGTTGGAGTGATAAGCTAATGATGGAAGCTGAACTCACTGCTTTGTAGTCATACCTCATCAGTGTTTTTGGGTTTCACAACAAGGTTTGTTCATCCTCACTCTTATTGCTAATTAATATGGTTCTTATATTTATTGGGGTACAGATGGACACTGGCTAGCCTGTGATTTCATGCTCTTTTTCTTAGCAGTCTCTCCTTAATGTCGTCTTCTCAGCATTCTCACGTGGTTATTAAGTACTGTGTGTGTCTCACTGTGTCAGTTCAGGTAAAAAAAAAAAAAAGAAGATGAATTGAGTGGTATTATTACCTCTGAAGATCATACAGCTTCTTGGGGGGCAGACAGGTCAACCTAGGAGCAATATACCGGGAGAGGTTCTATGGCACACTGTGGGGATATAAAATGGGAGTGGGTCAGTTCTGTCTCCTTGTTGAGGTTGGGGGCAACCTGCCTCATGGAGGTTTGCCAACAAACAGAATTACAATATAGATGATATGAATAATAATTGTGTTGTTTTGTAGGTTGTGAATTGACTTTGAAACTTAGGAAGTGAGAGTTCTAAGTTTGCATTTCTAAATTCCTCGTGTGCTTATGAGATAAGTCACTTCAATTTCATTTTAAGTTCAAATCAGCTTAGTATTCCTGAGCATCTTTACTGTGCTAACAAAGTCCTGTGCTAGGCTGGTCTCAGTGGCTCAGCCTGTAATCCTAGCACTTTGGGAGGCCGAGGTTAGTGGATTGCCTGAGCCCAACGGGTTCGAGAACAGCCAGGGCAACTTGGCAAGATCTCATCTCTACAATAAATCAAAAAATTAGCCGGGCGAGGTAGCGTGTGCCTGTAGTTCCAGCTACTGGGACGGCTGAGGTGGTAGGATCACTGGAGCCCAGCAGGTCGACACTGGGGTGGCTGTGAGCATGCCACTACACTCCAGCCTGGGCGACGGAGTAAGACTCCAACTCAACAACAACAACAAAAAAAGAAAATCAGCAACTACTCCTCTAAACAGTCGATACTGAGATTCAACCCACATCAATTTTTTCCAAACCTGAATACTGATAGGACTTACAGATGAATATGCGCTTTGGTGTCAGATGTTATACCATCTCAGTGTCATGCCAAATGTCTTCCTTGTGTGGCAAAGGTTACCTAGGTGACCTGTGGTGTCCAGGATGCTTACAGCATTTTACAAGAGGTTTGAAGTTTGTTTTTCCCTGGAATATTCAGTCTCATAATGACCAGAGGTCTGTTTGTCAGAAGCCCTGGCAAGAAGGGTTTACATTATAGGGGGGTATGTGGCAAGGTTTCAGCGAAGTTTTCTAGAAGTCAGGTTCATTTTTAGTATGTCTTTTAGAGCTGTGTTTTTTCTCCTTCCTTACAATGTGTCAGGTGCTGTTCTAAGTTAAAAAAAAAAAAGAAGACAAAGTCCCTGCTTTAATGGAGCTTGTGTTCCAGTGGGGTGGGATAGACTATACATAAATTACACTGTATAGTAAGACCTGTGAAGAAGTAAAACAAGGAGGAAAATGATGAGGAAGTGCTATTTTAGATCAGATGGTTAGGGGAAGTGTTTTTATAAGGTCTGTGTTAGCAGACCCTGAACTGGATGGACAGAGAGACTAACTGGCATAGTTCTTTAGAGGGAGAGTATTCTGGGCCAAGGGAAGAACAAGTATAGTCCTGAGGTCAGCCTGCCTAGTGCTTTTTGAGTAGGTAAATAGCGGGAAAAGTCAGGGCGGGCCTTAAGAAATGTGGAAGAGACACAAAAGATACATGACAGGGGGAATGCACAGCATGAGCACAGGCCCAGCTGAAGAAGGTGGAGGTCAGAGTCCTCGGCGATGTGGGAGGAGGCCTGCGAGAGCGTCTAGTTCAAGCCTCTTACTTCGTGCATGAAGTGCCTGGGGCTCGGAGAAGACTTGGGGCTAGAACCCAGGTTTCTTGGTTCTAAGCTCACGCTTTCCCTTTCCATCATGCCAAGTCCTGCTCCTAAGTTAGGACATGAGAATTTGAAATTTACTTTGCAGGGTGTGACAGGTCCTTAAAAGCTTGTGACGTAAGTGGCACGGTGGAGAGAATCTGGGACCATATGGAGGGACCAACAGCCTCCAGTGCTGTCTGACTTCAGAGAAGTCCCTTCTGCTCTCCCACCCTGCTTTGTCATATGCAGAATGAGAAGTTGGACGGCATGTTCGCTAAGCAGGGCTCTTTCTGGGCTTGTGGATGTTTCTGAAGAGTAAAGCCATGCCAGCGTGGACAGCACACAGCTGTTCTCGTAGCTGACATGTGCCTGGTGCTCCCTGATCGTCAGTGTTGGTAAACTGCTCTCAGCTGATGGACTGCTGGCCACTTTGCACGGAAGCTCTCTGTATATTGAACGAAAGGATCTCTGTGATCAACGGTTAAATGAAAAAACAGTACAAGACAGCTCACGTGGGCTGTGCCTGGTGCCTTAAACTTGTCATACCAGCACTATGGGAGGTGAGGCAGATGGTTTCAGGCATGTGCTTGTAGTCCTAGCTACTCAGGAGGCTGAGGTGGTAGGATTACTTGGGCCCAGGAGTTTGAGACTGCAGCGAGCCAATATTGTGCCACTGTACTCCAGTCTGGATGACAGAGTAAGAGAGACCCCGTCTCTAAAAAACACAAACAAAAAACAATGCATATGGTATGCTAATGTTGGGTAAAAGAAAAAGAAAAATAAGAATATATATATGCATATACGCATATACTTTATGTACTTATTTGAGTAAACCCTAGAAGAATATACATGAAACTAGTACAATAACCACCAATTTTTGTGCATGCATGTGGGAACAAGGTAAGTAGAACAGGGACGGGAGGGAGACTTTTTTTTTGAGTTGGTGTCTCTGTCACCCAGGCTGGAGTGCAGCGGCAAGCTCACATCCACACAGCGTCGACCTGCTGGGCTGCAGTGATCCTTCTGCCTCAGCCCTCCAAGTAGCCAAGTAGGTGCACGCTACTACGCCCAGCTAATTTTTTATTTATTGTAGAGACGAGATCTCACCAAGTTGTCCGGGCTGGTCTCGAACCTGTGGGCTCAGGCAGTCCATTTGCCTCGGCCTCCCAAAGTGCTGAGATTACAGGCTAAGCCACCGAGCCCAGCTGAGACTTTTCATTCTATTAAATCTTTCTATATTTCTTTGGTTGTAAAATCTTATAAATGTATTTTAAAATTATAAAAGGAACAGTATGAAAAAGATGAAGTTTTTCTATAAATGATGACTTTCCTGTGAGGGATTCTAAATTTAAAAATCACTGATGGTATGGGACAAATCAGCTTGTTCTCATTATTCAGAGTTGCAAACTCTTGATCCAGGATGCAAATTGAAGCAAAGTTAGATCCAAATTATTTTCTAAGTCTCACTGTTAACCTTAGTAGGCAGTTAGGACAAGTATCCAGCAAGAGGCTGACTGACATAGCTTTTGCAGAGAATTGGAGGCCAACAATGAAAAGCGAAATTACCATGAAAATGGAAAGACAGCCAGCTTGGTGGCTCAGTCTGTAATCCCAGCGCTTTGGGAGGCCGAGAGGAGTGGATTGCCTGAGCTGGTGGGTTCAAGACCCGCCTGGGTAACTTGGTGAGACCTCATCTCTACAATAAATCAAAAAATTAGCTGGGCATGGTAGCGCGCACCTATAGTTCCAGCTCCTTGGAAGGCTGAGGCACAAGGATCGCCGGAGCACAGCAGGTGGCCGGGAGCGGCCACTGCACTCCAGTCTGGGTGACAGAGTGAGACTCCAACTCAAAAAAAAAAAAAAAAATGGAAAGACAAATTCCAACTGGACAGCTCATCCCAGTGAGCACACAGAGCAAGGCCTGGCAGAGCATTCTGAGAAACCAAACTAATTTTTGAAGTTTATTCAAGGTTCTCCAAATTCTGGGTTTACCATGGAGCCAATATATTTAGCACTTAGTTTTTTAAACATATACCTTCTAACTTCAAAGCATTCTTTAAAAAAAAATCTGTGTATCATGCAGAAGCTACTTACTGTTAATAAAAGATACCTACACCTACTTTACCTAGATAAAGGTGTCACTTGGCCAATGACTTTCCAAAGTGTCAGGACAGGTGCCTTTAAACTTAGAGTTGCTGCCTCCAGAAGGGAATGTTGTCAGTACAAAGCCAGCGATTTAGGGTCCGGTGTTGGAGCTCGACTTTCTGTCAGCATGCCCTGCTAGGTGTTCTCATGCAGGGGTGGAACGACAGACCCCTTGTTGTGGGCCTCACAAGGCCAGCTCTGTAGGCACTGGCATACCATATAATGTCCTCATTATACTACCGGATAGATCACATGCAACGTTGCTACACAAATCATTTTCCTAGAGGTGTCTTCCACTAAGCATTGCTGACTAAATAATGAAGAAATGTCAGGCTGTTGGGTTAGCCTGTTCAGAGTTACTCATCTTCTCTGGGTCACTCTGTGGGCCAGACAGATTGATTTTCAAACCTGGAATTATTCTCTCCACATAGAGGCAGATCCCTTTTATTTTCTGGGCCCTGGTGTCCTCATGTAAATAAGTGGGTTGGATCCATTTTTCTTTAGGGATGAGTAAATAGATCTTTCCCATTGCCTGCATATTATTTGACTGACACTAGCCATTCTAGAGCCCTATTGAGCAGAGGTAGTGAGGATACTTGGGTTCCCAGTTTCTTGCCTGAGCTAGGACAGGGGACAGGGCGGTAGCGGTTGTAGCAAATGGTTCCAGTAAGGCACAGTCGGTTGTAGCAAATGGTTCCAGTAAGGCAGAGTTGAGTGGGTAGCCCAGGACCATGGTTCTGTGAACTTGCCAGCTGTCCCAAGGTAGAGAGAGAACTTTGTAGATCATTTGCCCCACTGACTTTATCTTTTTGCTGCCTGAGGAAGTTAGCAAATTTCCTAGCGGTTTTCTTTCAGATAAGGATCCGCTTCTTTCTCAATAATTTTTTGGGGAAAGAATTTTCAAAATAGAATAGGCAGTGCTTTTTTCTTGCCAAGGTTTGCTCCTGATAAAACCATCTTCAGCATAAACCCCAAAGCCTGCCAGGGACCTGGCACATGGTTGGGGTGCAGTAGACGTCAGAATTGGACGCTGAAAGCAGAGGAGATATTTAGAGCGAAAGAAGGGAAGGCGCTTAGGTGTGTGGAGAGGTTTATTTGAGTCCCTGCCACACAATTATTACTTTCCACTCATAGGTCTCCAGTAGAAAATTAATCAGTAATGATTATATGTAGTTGCTGATTTCATTTATTGAATTAGATTCCTCCAGTCAGGAGTTGTATCCATATTGTTTCTAATTCTGATAATCCTCCAGGATAGGCCTAATTGTTCTTTTTACATATGCAAAAACTAAGGCTCAGAGGATCATCATAGTCCATTTAATACAGCAGCTTGTCCTCTTTGCTTAATGACTTTAGGGTAAACGACTAGCTTAGCCAAGAAAGGAGGATAATGCAGAGGAAAGTTCTTAGGCTTGAGATTTCTGTTACATTTTAGCCTGGGTAAAATAAAGTCTCTGCTTTTTTTTTTTGAGTCAGAGTCTCACTATCGCCCAGGCTGGACATGCTCACGGCTATCACAGCCTCAACCTGCTGAGCTCAGGCAATCCTTTCTCTTCAGCCTTCCAAGTAGTTGGAGCTACAGGCATTTGTCGCCACTCCCAGCTTTTTAAATTTTATTTATTTATTATATAGACAAGGTCTTGCCTTGTTACCCAGGCTGGTTTCAAACCCATGGGCCCAAGCAATCCTCTCACCTCCGTTTCCTAAAGTGCTGGGATTGTAGGCATGAGCCACAATGCCCAGCAGTCTCTGCTTTTTAAGTGATCTGATACTTTGTCACAACTGGAAGAAACTTTAGTGCCCACATAGTTCTTTCTTACAGAATCTAAGTCTGGCACAATGAGGCAGTGGTGAGATGGTATCAGATACTTAGCTCCTGAATCCTGTTCCACTACTTTTTTTTAGGTGCAATGGCTTTTTCTGCAGGGTATCAGTAACCCTCCCAAAGCCCACTTGTTGGTTTATTGGGTTATGCATTCTCCTAAGGAAAAAAAGCTCAGTGCAAGGCTAATAAGTCATTTGCATTTAAAATGACCTTTTAGCATTAGAAGAAAATGTCAAATTATAGATTTTGTTAATTAAACCTTAATAAAACTGGGGGGAAAACTTAGGGCAAACTGACAGTCTTGTGAACAGTTGAAATGTGGACAGTTAAAATGTAAGTGTAGTTGAGGTTCTGGTTCAGTTTCAAATCCATATAAAATAAAATTATTTAAAAATAAAATTAGATTTAATATGAAACTTGTGCTTTCATAATATGAAACATGTAGAGGCAGGTGTGTGTATGTGTGTGTTAAAAAGCAAAGTTCAACTCATCTGTCCGTGGAAAATGATGCTGGGCCACAGATCATGCCTAGCACTTCTGAGTGCTTGGAGCTATGCCAAAATGACATATGACACAGTCCTTGCCCTTAAGTAAGAACTCACAGTCTTGCTAGCAGAAGCCAATCTCCTGAATCCTAGGTCAGTTTATTGTGCTTTAATGATTTTTCATCAGAGAGGTATTGTATTTATGGATATGAAAGAGCATAGCATTAGACTGTGTACATGAAATGTTTCATCTGTTTTTCATTCATCTGGCAAACGGTTGTTAAATGTCTACTATTTTCTTTCTTATTTTTTACTATTTTTTACACTTCAAGCACTGTGGATACAGAGAGAAACCATCAAGACATTTACAGGATCTACATGGTCATGTACATAAAGATGGCTACATACAAACACATACTTAGTCATTTACCTGTTAAAAGTAGTATTTGGTGTTCTGGAGAGTTCGGCAGGAAAGAGACTAATGGGCAACTTAAGTTTTTGTGTAAGGCTTCTTAGTGAAAGCATCATTTGAGATAGGTTTATAATTCAGATCAGGATTTGAATCTTTGCTGGAATAACAGGGACAGGGTTTGCCTTCCTGCATTAAGGTTCTAGAAAATTAAACATTTTGAAATGTTTTTCAGACTTTGGACAATAGCCACTGAAGGACTGTAGAGAAAGAAAGGATGAGAAGGGACAAGAAAGCTCTAAAAAAGACCTAGTTAGAACTTTAGGGATGAAAAATATAATATCTGAGATGAAAAATAAAGTGGAAGGAATTAAGCAGCAGATTAGAAGAAGTAAAGATCGATGCATCAAAGACAGGAATAGATGCTATCCAAGATGAAGGACATGGAGAAAAAGGAATGTGAGACAGCGAGAGTATTGGTGGCCTATGGGACAGGTCTAGTGCGTAGTTGTAGTCCCTGAAGGGGGAGCAGAAATTTTATTTTTCCAAATTTGATGAAAACTCTAAAGCCACGCATACAAGAAGCTCAATAAACATTCTATTTAGATAGAATACACCTGAAGGCAACTATACCATAAAGAGGGACATTTCATAATGATAAAAGGATTAACTTCTAGATCCAAAATATGTGAAGCAAAAACTGATGGAAAAGAAAGGAGAAGTAGACCAACCCACAATTACCGTTGTGATTTTAACATTTCTCTCAGGAACCGATGAAACAATGAAGCTGAAAGACAGATATAGAAGATTTGAATAACACTATTAACCAGTCTGACCCAGTTGACATTCTAGAACACTCCCAGCCTAGGCAGCATGGAGAGACCCTGTCTCCACAAAAAAATAAACAAATGAACTAGGCATGGTGGCACCTGCCTATAGTCCCAGCTACCAAGACAGGAGGCTCGCCAAAGCCCAGGAGGTCGAGGCTGTGATGAGCGTGCTACTGCACTCCAGCCTGAGCAACAGTGTGACACCTGCACTCAAAAACAAAGCAAATGAACACTCCACTCCACAGCAATGGAGCATACCATCTTTTCAAGTGCACATAGAGTATTTACCAAGATAAACTATATTCTGTACCACAATGCAAGTCTTAATAGTTAAAAAAGAATTGAAATCCTCAGAAGTATAATTCCTGACCAGAACTAAGGTAGAAATCAATAGTGTAAAGATATTTGGAAACTCACCAAATATTTGGAAAGTAACATGCCCTTTAAATAATTCATAAGTCAGAAAAAAATCACAAAGAAAATTAGAAAATATTTTGAACTGAATGAAAAAACAAAACATCAATATCTGAGGGATGCAGCTAAAGTAGTGTGTAGAGGGCAATCCATAGCTTAATTGAATGTTTATACTAGAAAATAGTAAAGATCTAAAATTACTGACCTAAGTGTCTATCTTAAGGAACTAGAAAAATGAGAGAAAATTAAAATCAAGGTAAGCTTAAGGAATGTAAGACAAGAGCAGAAATCAATGAAATAAAAACTACGAAACTAAGAGCTAGGTTTTTCTTTCTTCTTTTCTTTATTATCATTATTTTTTTGGAGTCGGAGTCTCTCTCTGTCACCAGACTGGAATGAATGGCATGCTCACAGCCATGCAGCCTTGACCTGGTGGGCTCAAGTGATTCTTCTGCTTTAGCCTTCCAAGTAGCTGGAACTACAGGCATGCGCCCCATACCCAATTAATTTTTCTTTATTGTAGAGATGAGGTCTCATCAAGTTGCCAAAGCTGGTCTCGAACCCCTGGGTTCAGGCGATCCTCTCACCTCAGCTTCCCAAAGTGTTGGAATTTCAGGCGTGAGCCACTGCAACTGGCTAGGTATTTTCTAAAACAGACGATATAATTGCTAATTCATAGATAATTGATCTAGCCAGGAAGTGAGAATACACAAATTGCCAATATCAGTAATGAAAGAGGGACATAATTACAGAGCCAGCATATGTTAAAAGGATAGTAAGGGAATGTTATGAGCAACATTATGCTAATAAACTTGACAGCTGAGATGAAATGGATAGATTCTTGAAAAAGACAAACTACGTATCAAAGCTCACTTATGAAGAAGTAGGTTACATGAGTAGCCCAATTCTGTTGAATAGTTTTATTTAAAGTTAACTTGATAATAGGGCTGTTGTTAATTCTGTTAAAGAGAATTTGGGCTGAGCTCGGTGGCTCAGCCTGTAATTCCAGCACTTTGGGAGGCCGAGGCGAGTGGATTGCCTGAGCCAGCAAGTTCGAGACCAACCCGGGCAACTTGGCGAGACCTCGTCTCTACAATAAATGATAATGCTCTCTCACATTATTTTTGTCATTACTGATCGGCAGTAATAGTAAATAATGTTTGCATATCCTCCGAGTTTAATTAGCTTATCTTTGCATACATCATCTCAGTTCTACATAAATTCTTGAAGAAGTGAGAAGACTTTCCACTTGATTTTGTATGGCCAGCATTATCTTCTACCAAAATCTGGCAAAAATATTAGAAGGAGTGGAAAAACTATAGTACAACAGAAAAAAATCTAGCAACATATAAAAAGGGCAATATGGCCATGTGGTGGTTAACACCTATAATCTCAGCACTTTAGGAGGTGGTGGCCAGAGGATTGCCTTAGCCTAGGGTTCAGGACCAGCCTGGGGAACTTGGCAAGACCTTGCCTCTGCAATAAGTAAAAAAAATTAGCTTGGCATGGTGGTACATGTCTGTAGTTCAAGATACTTGGAAGACTGAGGTGGAAGGATCGCCTGAACCCAGAAGGCTGAGGCTACAGTAGCCATGAGTGTGCCATTGCACTCCATTCTGGGAGACAGAATGAGACCCCTACTCAAAAAAAAAAGAAAAAGAAAAAGGCAGGGGGTGGGAGTATATCATGACCAAATTATATTTATCTTAGGAATTAATGTTAGTTTAACATTTGAAAACCAGCACAATTCACATATTAACAAGTGTAAAGTAGAAGAACCATTTCAGTAGATGCAGAAAACCTGTTTGACAAAATGTGACACCCTTCATAAGTTTAATATTCTCCATAAATCAGGAATAGAAGGGATCTTATCTCAGTGTAATAAAGGACATCTACATCTACCATAAAATCTATTGCTGACATACTTAATGGTGAAAGACTGAGTGCTTTTTCATTAAGATTGAGAATTAGGTGGGGATGTCTGCTTTCATCTAATGCTCTGTTCAACATTATATTGGTGGCTTTATCTGTGTAATAAAATAATAAGAAATCAAAAGCCATACGGATTAGAAAGGAAAAAGCAAAACTATAAAAAGCTTGATAACATATGTAGAAAGCCTTAATCTAGAAAAAAGTTATTAACTACCTTAGCAAAGTTGCATGATTCAAGGTCATTGTACAAAAATTAACTGTATTTCCATACAGTAAGCAATGAACACTTATAAACTAAGT
The DNA here is from genome assembly GCA_027257055.1 of Cephalopachus bancanus. Lineage (NCBI taxonomy): Eukaryota > Metazoa > Chordata > Mammalia > Primates > Tarsiidae > Cephalopachus > Cephalopachus bancanus. Next base: position 812,391 of record JAPVLO010000344.1, on the reverse strand, counting down.
AAATAATACCATTAATAATGGCTTCAAAGCCAGGCTCGGTGGCTCAGCCTGTAATCCCGTGCCTTTGGGAGGCTGAGGTGAGTGGATTGCCTGAGCCTGCGGGTTCGAGACCCGCCTGGGCAGTGAGACTTCATCTCTACAATAAATCAAAAAATCAACCGGGCGTGGTAGTACATGCCTGTAATTTCGGCTACTCGGAAGGCTGAGGCGGAAGGATCGCTGGAGCCCAGCAGGTCGAGGCTGCGGTGGCCAGGAGTGGCCACTGCACTCCAGTCTGGGTGACAGAGTGAGACTCCAACTCAAAAAATAATAATAATAATAATGGCTTCGGAATTATGAAATTTTTAGGGATAAATTTAACAAGTTATGTCAATACATGTATGCTGAAAACTACAAAGTAATGAGAGAAATTTGTATGTTTTCTTTTATTTGTTTTTTTGAGTCAGGTTCTCTGTCTCCCAGACTGGAGTGCAGTGGCACAATGACAGCTCACCACAGTGTCAACCTCTTGGGCTTAGGAGAGCCTTCCCTCGCAGCCTCCTATCCTTCCCCTTCAGTCTCTTGAGTAGCTGGGACCACAAGCATGCACCACATTCAGCTTATTTTTCTTTTTTGTAGAGTTAAGGTTTCACTATGTTGCCCAGGCTGCTCTCAAACTCCTGGACTCGAGCAATCCTCCCACCTTGGCCTCCCAGAGTGCTGGGATTACAGGCATGAGCCATCACGCCTGGCCAAGAGAAATTTTTCAAGGCCTAAATAAACTATTTTTATAGTTGTGAATTAGAAGGCTTGATGTTAATTTATCAGATGTCACCAAGTTGACCTATACATTCAATACCACCCAATCCTATAGCAAAGTTTTTTGTAGAAATTGACAATATGTTTTAAAATTTATGTGGAATTACAAAGATATTTGTATATATTCCAGTCAATTTTGAAGAATAATTTCAGAGGATTTAGTCTACTTGATTTCTAGACTTTTTATAAGGCGTCAATAATCAAAATAGTGTGGTATTGGACTTAGAGATTAATGGAACGAATAGAGAATCTACAAATAGAAACCAACCATGTAATCAGCCATTTTTCAAAAGTGCCATAAGAAATCAATAAGGAAAGGGTAGTCTCTTCAACACATGATGTTGGAACAATTTGATGTCTATATGCAAAATATTGAACCTTGATCTTGACCTCATGAAATACACAAAAATGAACCTGAAATTTTTGTGTTGTTGGATTGTGTCCTCTCCTCCAAATTAGTATGTTGAAGTCCTAACCCCTAGTACCTCACAATGTGAACTTTTTTGGAAATGGGGTCATTGAGAGGTAGTTAGTTAGGATAAGTTCATACTGGAGTTGAGTGAGCCCCTAATTCAGTATGACTGGTGTTCTTCTTTAAAGGGGAAATTGGGACACAGACCATATACACGAGGAAGGTAGACATCAGAGTTAAGGAACAGCAAAGATTGCCAACAAACCACCAGAAGCTAAAGGAGAGGAATGAAGCAGATTCTCTCTCTCAGGCCCCAGAAGGATCCAACCCTGTGGACACCTTGATATTGGACTTCCAGCCTTCAGGACTGTGAAACAATTTTTTGTTGTTCTAGCTGTTCAATTTTGTGGTGCTTTGTTGTGGCACCCTTAGCAAACTAATATAAAAAAACTCATAGACCTAACTGTAAGAGCTAAAACCATAAAACAAGAGGGAGAAAACCTTTGTAACTTTTGGTTAGACCTAGGTTTCATTAAAAAGTTATAAGTGGCCGGGCTCGGTGGCTCAGCCTGTAATCCCGCGCCTTTGGGAGGCTGAGGTGAGTGGATTGCCTGAGCCCGCGGGTTCGAGACCTGCCTGGGCCACTTGGCGAGACCTCATCTCTACAATAAATCAAAAAATCAGCCGGGCGTGGTAGCGCGTGCCTGTAATTCCGGCTACTCGGAAGGCTGAGGCGGAAGGATCGCTGGAGCCCAGCAGGTCGAGACTGCGGTGGCCGGGAGCGGCCACTGCACTCCAGTCTGGGCAACAGAGTGAGACTCCAACTCAAAAAAAAAAAAAAAAAAAATAGTTATAAGTGAGGCCAAGGTTAGAGGATTGCCTAAGCCTGTGGGTTCGAGACCAGCCTAGGCAACTTGGCGAGTCCTCATCTCTACAAAAAAAAAAAAAGTTATAAGCAAGAAGTATAAAAGACAAAATTGGTGTTTGGCTACCTCAAAATGTAAAATTATTGGTCTTCAACAGGCACCATTAAGAAAATGAAAACAAGTCACAGGCTTGAGAACATATTTGTACTTTATATATGTGTGTGTTTATGTGTCTATATACCATAATGTATGTATGATTAAGAACTTTTACCCACAATATATTTTTAGAAAACCAAACTTCTGGCTGGGCATAGTGACTCATACTTGTAATCTCAACACTTTGAGGAGTCCAAGATGGGAGGATACATTAAAGCCAGGAGTTTGAGACCAGCCTGGGCAACATATTGAGACCCTATTTCAAAAAGTAATAATAAAGTCAAAACAAAACAAAACTCTATGAGAACTCTTTCATGAAAGTCAACCATAAGAAGATAAATAACTTGAATAAAAATTTGGCAAAAGATTTGAACAGATTCTTCACTGAAGAAGAAATACTGATGTCAGATAAGCACATTCATTAAAAGAGCCTCAACTTCATTAGGGAAATGCAAATTCAAATTACAAGCTGCCACTTGACCACTTATTAGAATAATCTATGACAGTTTCAAGTGTTGCTGGGAATGTAGAGCAGTGGGACCTCTCATTTAATGCTGCTGAGAATATATAATTGTGACGCTACTTTGGAAGACAGTTTGGCAGTTTTGCATGAAGCTAAGGATGTACTTACCACAAGAAGCAGCAATCCCATTTTCAAGGTATCTATTCAGAATAATAGCATGTCCATAGAGAGACTTGTGCTCAAAGGATCGTTGAAGCTTTATTCATAATAGTGGTGGTCTCAGTGGCTGAGCCTGTAATCCCAGCACTTTGGGAGGCTGAGGTGAGTGGATTGCTGGAGCCCGCGGGTTCGAGACCAGCTCTGGCAACTTGGCAAGATCTTGTCTCTACCATAAATCAAAAATTAGCCAGGCGTGGTAGTGTGCACCTGTAGTTCCAGCTACTTGGAAGGCTGAGGCAGAAGGATCGCTGGAGCCCTGCAGGTCGATGCTGGGATGGCCGGGAGTGTGCCATGGCATTCCAGTATGGGCGACAGGGTGAGACTCTGACTCAAAAAAAATCTGTAGAATGCCTGTGTTTAGCATTTGCTTATCAGGCTCCCATTGCAGAAGAAGCTATGCACTTGAAAGAAAAATGCTCCTTGGATGAGACGATCAATATACCTTTTCATTTCTCTCCTTTCCTGTTGGCTTCACACAACCAACAAAAAACTCCTTGCTTTTGGAATCAACTGTTTTGAAACATCAATTGTTCCTGAACAGACCTCAGCTGGATTTGTGTAATTAAGGCTGTGCTTGAGCTTTCACATGTTACAGGAAGGAAACGTGTCTTAATGTTTGAGAAAGGCTTTAATGCTAGCACATTACAGCTGTGTAGGAGAACTGCTGTGACTGGCCAGGTGTGGCTTTTGCCTTCAAGGAAATAGCAGTTCCTTTGCACCTGCAGGAAAAAGTACAATATCTCTCCCACATTACATTTTGGAAAGGAGAAAACCTTTGAAACTGTTTATTACTTATTAGTTCAACTCCATATGTATGAGATTTTTGAACATCACTCTGTCCTTGGAGTGATGCAGGGACGTGTGTGTGTGTGTGTGTGTGTGTGTGTGTGTGTGTGTGTGTGTGTGTATGTATGTGTGTGTGTGTGTTGGAGGCAGACACATAGAAGGATTTCCGAAAACGAATGGGACAGCTGATTTTGAGTGCTTGTTCTGAACCTAATGCCTCCTTGTGTTTTGCAGGCGGTGGAGTTCGAAGGCTGGGCTGACACCCTCTTCCTTCTGCAGTTCACCCTCTCCTGTGTGATGGGGTGAGCCTCGGCTTGCTTGTTAGCAGATCGCTTTCTTGGAGACATCGGTTAGAGGCATCAGTTCTAGAGACCTGCCTCCCGGTATCCTGTTTTGTCTCTTGTGTCAGCTAAGGATCGCTGAGCCTCTGAATTCAGGTGGTTTTTAGTCCTTGGGATGATGCTCTCGGGGCTTCTGAACTGAACCCAAAGTCACAAAGAAAAGAAACTGATAACCTGCTATGTGATAAGTGCCATTATATTTTAACATGGGTTTTTCTGTTTATCTCTCCATTGACCATTTGACAGGAATTGCTGTGCCCTTACCCACGAAAAGTAGGCTCAGAACTTAAGCAAATCAGTGTTTGTACAGTCATGGGTGGCAGTGACAGTGTTCAGACTTGGGGCCATTTGACCCTTCTTCGGCATGTTGTCTTCCTCTCAGAAGAGAGTGTGTAGAAAGAGAGGCGGTATCTGCAAACATCCCTCTTATGCTCACCTCCACATTTCTCTTTTGTTCTCTCGGCCTGTCAGTTCAGTGGCTGCTTGTGACTTGATTTGGCACTCAGTGAGCAGGTGCTTCAGAATGAAGCCCAAGTGGTGCCTTGGCATGAAGTCGGGCTCAGAAGCGTCAGTGCAAATCAGGGAGCTGATCTGCTGCCTCTTAGTTGTTAAGTGAAACTTTGTTCCCTCTTCAGGTTTTTTAATTTGGTTTTCTTCCAAGTTTAAGGATCTCTTGCCCTCACCCTGGCCCAGCGGACACATTGTCCTCATGGGAGGTATGCAGTTGAGTTAGAGTCTGTGAGAGCTGAGGTGAATGAGTAGGAGGTGTGATCTATAAGGGGTACTCATGATTATGAGTGATGGTTCCACTCATAATCATGAGTACCCCTTATAGATCAGGGTTTTGGTGACACAGCAAGGAAAAACAACGAGTAAGGAAATAGACATGTGTTTCTCTTTAGCGAAATTTTTTAAAATCTGAAGCTGCAGTATAAGAAGCAGTGAAGTAGGGAACACTCAGAGTTGGTCAGTGACTAGAATGTGTTAGCATGGCCAAAACTGGTTGTTTCTCTTGGCTACAGATTTTTACAAAGTGAGCAACTGGATCTTACTTGTAACATGCCTCTTTCTTCTTCATTCCAGATTTATCCTGATGTACGCCACAGTACTGTGTACTCAGTATAACTCTGCTCTTACAACTACAATAGTTGGCTGTATTAAGGTACGTTGAAAAAATTCTGTTGTCTTTTTGGTACCTGTTTTATTTGAAAATTGTTCCTCTAAAATAAGAGTCTGGCCATGACCTTAAGCACCCAACTCCTTATTTCCTCATGCCCATCTCGGTAGACTAATTGTGGTGATCGTTTCTGAAACAGTCTTTAATAATGCAGGGAAGTCATAGTCTCTACTGGCAAACAATTTAGCTCTGAGAAATGTGAGAAGAAGGAGAAAAAGAATTAGGCCTGTTTCTGGGCAGATTGATGGCTTGGCAGTGACAAGCGTGTCCCTTTAGCCCCCAGTGGAAACTGTTTTGTTCTCTGCCTCACTTGAGCTCTGGCTGTTGAGTAGGGAGGGAAGGCTGCCAGCGGCCGTCTAGGGAGGGTTCCTGTGCCTGAGCCAAGCCTTAAATAGCCCACTTTTCAATGCTGTGTCTGACATTTCCAGTGATGTCATTTCCTCCTGGTCTGTTTTACTTGAGGGAGACTAATTTGTCTTCAGCCAGGAGAGCCAAGTTGACTTGAATATTGAACTGAAGCTAGTGGCTTGTAGCCTGAGGTCTCTTTCATCTGACTTTGTGATTCCTGCGCTTTAAGATGTAGAGAGAGGTAGGTCTTTGATCACTGGGGGGAAAAGAAGACAGTTGCCTGTGTGACTTCCTTTCTGATGCCCCTTTAGTCTGTAGTGAGGGAAGTGCTACTGGGATAAGGTTTTACTGCTCTGCTTTCTTTCTGCACCCTCAGTGGAGTGGTGCCCCTCCATCCTCCTTGTAGACTGGGTTGGAACTCCAGAAAGGCTGCGGCTTCAAATCATGGGATTGGAGTGTTTGGTGTGAATGGAATTCTGAATTATTTAATGCTCTAACAAGTCAATTGTGTGAATTCCTCTGGAAAGCTAGAGGCGGTATACATTCAAGAGACTGGGCTGGTTGAAGTAGTTTAGCCCCAGATAAACTCTCAGCCGTGTTTTGGTTTTGCGAAGTGAATGCTTCAAGAGCACAGTGGATGGCTTGCATCTTCAGAAGGAGAGCAGTGTGAACACGAGAGAGAGGGTAGTTGGAACCATGTTTTTAGAGGAGAAGGATGATGCAGGAAGGCTGATGTTTAATTTTAATTACTAGACCTATTTGCTTGGAATTTCTTAGTATACTTTCTTTATTACAGTCAGCACAGGATACAAATATGGTCATTCTTCTTTACTTAAAAGTTTATGCTTTTGACATATGTTCCTTTCCACAGTAGTCTCAAAATCCCACGGATGTATTCATTCCAAAGGAATTAATTTTACTTACAAACTTTACAAGGAGGCAGAAACTGAATTGTCTGATTAGTTCACTCTTTCTCTTGCTGTTCACTGGTTGGAGGATGGCTTGCACCTTTGGACAGATGGGAGTCTGCCAATGCTCTTGCAGGGTCAGAGCCTTCCATCAGCTTCCCTTTTAGCTCAGCCATTGTTCCTCACAAGGGGTGTTAAGCCTGTGCTTGAGAATCCCAACCCACAAACCCTTGGGTCAGCATTCCTTGTTTCTCCTTGGGGTGGTGGGAAAAATCACTTAGGATAACTAGTTAAAAGAGGAATTCCAAGGCCTACCCCAGATGGACTGAATCAGAATTTTAGGATCAAGCCTAGAATCTTCCTGTTTAACAAGGTTTTCAGATGATTCTCAGGTATGCTGAAGTTTGAGAATTATAGTCTTAGTTTTGAGCTACCAGGACTCTTCTGTGCTTTCTGATAAATTCTGTTTGGAGAACGTTTGATGTATTTTTCCAGTGTCAAGCCTTGCATAGGTTATCTTAATACATACCTACGATTTTTTTAACTTCTGATATTGAGCAGCATGTGTTGGGTTCTCTGTCTCCTGCCTTTCTGAAGTTCCCTGGGCAGCTTATATAAATTAATCCACCTTTTCTCTGGATCTCTGTATTCAGAGAGAGGTCCTGTTACATACTTTTCTAAGTTGCCTACTGGCCTTGTTTACTGTTATATAATACTTAATTTTATTTTTCCTCTCAAATAATATTAGCTCTGAAGTAGCTTGCTGTCTTCATCCTTAGACCTTGAAGAGGCTGACATAATTTTGAATGTTCTCTCAGAGGGCACTTCATTATAAGAATATATATTTTTTTTTTTCTGAGTTGGAGTCTCACTCTGTCGCCCAGACTGGAGTGCAGTGGCCGCTCCCGGCCACCGCAGCCTCACCTGCTGGGCTTGGGCGATCCTTCCACCTCAGCCTTCCGAGTAGCTGGAATTACAGGCATGCGCTACCATGCCCGGCTGATTTTTTGATTTATTGTAGAGATGAGGTCTCGCTGCCCAGGCGGGTCTCGAACCCGCGGGCTCAGGCAATCTACTCACCTCAGCCTCCCAAAGGCACGGGATTACAGGTTGAGCCACCGAGCCCGGCAAGAATAATTTTGAAGTTTGGTTTTGGCCTTTTGAAAACATCATAGCAATTTACTTTCTGTCTCACAGGTCTAATCTCAGAGAGCCTGGGTACTAAAACTATTTGTGACATTTACAGTTTATGGCAGTTGTAATAGCGGAGAGGGAGGCAGTGACTTATGAATGTAAAAGAAGGGAGATTGGGGAGGAATTGAATAATACACGTCAAGCATCCTGTAGGGGCAAAGGGAAAGTTTTTCTTTCACCCTTGGAAGATTTGCTGAAAAATTAATTCACAAAAGCCAGATTAATGAGAGAAAGGGCATTCAACTTATTGACATGTACACGGGGAGTAAGTATTACAGAGTAATTAACTACCCAATCCCCAAACAAATGTAGAGGCTTATATACTGTGTTATTTTGAGATTACAGAAAGAACGGGGGCTTGAATCATGACAGAGTAGCCTATGGGAGGAAGAGAAGAGGTGGTTGAACTAGCCAAGGTGGTCTTGTTAATGTAGATGAACCTCACAGGTAATAGACCTCAGAGGTCTCACTGTGTTGCTCAGGCTGGCCTCAAACCCCTGGTTAAGCAGTCTTCCTGCCTTGGCTTCCCAAAGTGCTGGGATCATAGGCACGAGCCACCATGCCCGGCTTATTTATTTATTTGGACCTTTAGAGATGTTAGACTCTCAGTTATTAATCTTTGCTAGATGCAAACATGAGAAGACCTGGCTACAGTAATGTAGAGGTTTTTTTTACAGATGTGATTTTTCCCTTCAAAAGACGCTTTTGTAGGGCTACTTCTGTTGACTTTTTTTTTTTCTTTCAAATTTTGTTTTCATGTGTGTTTGCTGACTCTTGACAGCCATCTTAAAATATGTCAAAGAAATATATTTTGGGGTAAAATATTTTTATTGCCTTCAGTTCTCACTTTGAAACTTTAAAAAGCTTTGTAAATATTAAAAGCAAGCTGACAGCTTTGTTGAGATTTGGGTTAGAGTTTGTTAGAGACAGACAAAGGAGTAGAAAAACAAATTGGGATGAGCAGAAAAGAATAAAGTTAAATATATTTTTCCGTGTCTTTGTTAGTGAATCTTTTAGTCCTTAGACTAGATTAATTAAACTGTTATGTCTTACTTTAAGAGGTAACCTTGTAGATGTGCTGGGCCTCTATATATAATGCAGACATACAGATTTTCAGCAAGAGGTGTTTTTATGAAGACAGAAGAAAAAACAGGTTATTATCTGGAGTAGTCTGTAGACTCGTTTTTGCTGGTGTATCTGATGTGTCTTCAAATTGCAGTGTCATTCTGACAGATTGTTCTGGATTGTAGTTTGAATCAGGTGTTTAAGTGAACTTCCTGAGCAGTGTAGATATCAGTTAGGCATAAAGGCTGTTTACAGATAAGTTTTGTGATTTTTTTCCTGTAGTTTATTCAAGCTTATTGTAGTTTTAGTTTGTAGGGCTTTAAGAAAAGCACAATTTTAACTTTTAGTGATTTTAAGTCAGAAGAATGGAAGAAAAATTGAAAAATATTAGTTTGAGGACTTGTAGACAGGAAAGAATTTAGGACATAGTCTAAATTGTCAGCAGTAATAAAAACTCGGAAACAACGGACTAGGCTAGCATCTAGTAGCAGATGCACTATAGTTTTGTTTGTTTTTTAACATAATTGTGTTTCTCTAGTCTCCCATTTTTACCAAAGGCAAATCATAATAGGATCGATTTATCTGTAAAATCAGTTTGTCTTATTATACATGTGATTATTTGTATACGGTGCAGTAAGAATAGTGATTGGCCATATAGGCTCTTTTTAAATTGGCGTCTTTGTAACTTTTTTATAAGGAATAGTAGATTATTAGACTTTTATAAGGATTCTTAGATTAGACTCATTGTTTTTTTGTTTTTTTTTAAATTTGAGTTGGGGTCTCACTCTGTCACCCAGACTGGAGTGCAGTGGCTGCTCCCAGCCACCGCAGCCTCGACCTGCTAGGTTCCGGCGATCCTTCAGCCTCAGCCTTCCAAGTAGCCGGAACTACAGGCGCGTGCTACCACGCCTGGCTAATTTTTTGATTTATTGTAGAGATGAGGTCTCGCCAAGTTGCCCAGGCGGGTCTCGAACCCGTGGGCTCAGGCAGTCCACTCACCTCAGCCTCCAAAAGCACGGGATTACAGGCTGAGCCACTGAGCCCGGCTTAGACTCATTCTTAATGTTTCAAATTGTTATGTGTCATAGAAGTAACCAAATTTCCTTGGTAAAAGCCTTGCCTTGAGGCTGTTATAAGTCTGATTTAATATTTCTTATAAGAGTTCCAACAAAGCCAATTTAAAAAGAGCTTATGTGGCCAATCACTATTCTTACTACATTTTATACAAATAGTCACAAATATATTAATATAGTACTAGTAGATAATGAATATTAAGACATCAGAATTTAAGAATCTCATACAAGTTTGAAATCTATATTAATAACACACATATAAATAGAACTCAAAGTTAAACATCATTATTTATTTGACAGTGCAAGTCTTTCTTGGACTTCTAGGGGTCCTAATATCTACAAAGTTAGTTTGAGGTTAAAAAGACTGAGTTTAGAATTTTGATTTGGGGGAGTATGTCAGATATCAAAGATTAAAACACTTGTTTAAAATACAGTTCACTAAATAACAGTAATGACTAATATTTAGTGATTAATTTAGTCTAAGTGATAATTTAAAGATTTTAAAAAACGAAAACCTTTTATTCTTTGATAGAGTGAACACTCATGAGACCTAATAAAGACACCATGAAACAAACTGAATCTTTCCCTCTCTGCCCTCTGTTTTTTTATAGTTTATTTAAAAGGCAAACAAACATTTCTATACTATTTTTTATTGATACTTCATGGAAATTTTGTTTGAAAGAGAAGACTAAATTTTACCTTTGTATAAGTATACTATTAATATTAAAGTTAATTTTCATAAAATCTTATAAATAAATCTATTTAATTTTAATTAGTTTTGATCACAAGTAAGGTTTTTATAACCTCTTGTAACTTTTTTACTTTTTAATTTTTAAAATAATCATTTAGTTTTTTTTATTAAATTTCAAACTTTTAAAAACTTACACTAGGTAAAATTATTTAATAAACTCATATTTTTGTCTTTTTATAGCTTTTCTACTAAAACACTTTTTACTTTTAAAATATACTTTGAATCTAGAATTGTAACCCTTTGCACTTGGATGTGCAAGGGGACATCGTAATTCCAGCAGACCACTCTGATGTCCTTTCTTGTTGGAGGATCAGAATTCCATTGCATTTATATGAAAAGTTGTTGGAAAAAGTTCCCAGTGCAACATGAGAGCACATGTTTGTGACAGATATTACACTAGTACTGTCCTAGGAGAAGAGGTACTAAAGATGAAATGTCATCTTGCTGGTACAAAGACAAGAAGGGGAATACCAGAACAAATCAAAAAACCAACATTTTTAATGGAAAAAAAAAAAACAAAAACAGCAATATAGTAAAAACAATCCGCTTCTTGCATGGAAAGACAAAAGGATCGTGACAATTTTCAGCTCTTGAAATCATGCAGGCATGAAATCTACCTACCACAAGGACATTGTGTGGTGGAAATAGTACACCAGTCAAGAAACCCAAAGTGATTCTAAATCATGTTGCAAATATGAACAGTGTGGGTCATGCAGATCAGTGTGCTTCTCTATCTTGTTTTTTGTGAAAATCTTTAGAATGGTGGAGGAAACTATTCTTCTGGGGGGTACAAATATGCATTATTAGCTCCTGTATACTATACTGAGCATCAAAAAAAAAAAAGAAAAACCTTTGTCCCATTGGGAATTTGTCAAGTTTTTGATCGATCAGTTGAGAAATGTGTTTCAGGAGTCCCGAGTGTGTCCTTCCACATCTTTTTCGAACAACAAACTTGGACAATAAATTAAATGCTATGAATGTAGGAGAAAGAAAACGAGACTGCATTGTCTATTCAAATAGAAAAATACCTGGTGGAAAATGTCAAACATATTGCTACCGCACAACATGTATCGATGAACCTGCAGTGCATGGCAGTGACTGTTTCACACATTACCGCACTTTAGAAAAATATGGCAGATTTTTGTTTTTTGGTTGTGAATAAGTTGCTCAATGTCCAAAGTCCCATTATAAGCCAAAGATTATTACAACAAAATAATTGGTTCTGGTTCTATACTATTTAAGATGAGGTGGTTCGCTTTTTACTGTTTCATTAAAAAAGTGCAGTCAAGTTGCTGGCAGGTGATCTGCAAGATGTCTCTGAGTGCAAAGGGCTAAAAGTATCTAGTAGCTTTAATTTTATATGTTAATTATAATGTTAACTCCTAGTAACTTTTTAGCAAAAAACCTAGAAAGTAGTTTTAATCATGTATTAGATACAGAGTCTAAGGCAGCAGGCAGAGCTGTGGAGATGGTGTCTGGAGGATTTAATCTCTCTTATTGCCAAGAGACATGGTTGGGCCAGGGAAGGCAGGGCTCAGATATTGTCTCCAGGCCTCACTATGGTCACTTTTCCAGACTTTAGAATCTAAAGGCTCAGGTTTAAAGACAAATGAAGTAAATATTTAAAATATTACAAAAGCGACTGGTCATGCCTGTAATTCTAGCACTTTGGGAGGTCAAGACAGGAAGATCGCTTGAGCCTAGGAATTTGAGACAAGCTTGGGCAACATAACGAGACCTTATCCCTACAAAAAATTTAAAAAGCTAGCCGAGTATGATGGTGTGCACCTGTAGACTCAGCTACTCAAGAGGCTGAGGCGAAAGGATCGCCTGAGTTCTGGAGGTCAAGGCTGCTGTGAGCTGTGAGAGTTCCACTGCACTCCAGACACTTTGACTTAAAAAAATATATATAATATTTTATATATATGTAAAGATATAAATATATCATATTAATATGTAATGTAATATAGAAGTATTATACAATTTTATATGTAATATAATTTTATGTTTTATATAATTTAATATGCAGTATAAAAAATATATTTTATATATAAATATATGTAAAACAACAGTTTTATGACCTTAAAACATTTAGTAGAGACAGTATAAATTTGTCTGACCAACAGAGCCATGCAAAGTTAGAAGAGATTTTCATTTTCTTTTGCTAATATATTTTATACTGTATTTATTATTAAAGAATACTAAATTGAATTTTAAAAAGCATTTGGGCTTATTTAATTTATAAGTTAATTTGATATTATATAGATACTGTAAACATGGACACACACACACATATGTATATATATATAAAGATACAAATGAAGCTGGGCTCGGTGGCTCAGCCTGTAATCCCACGCCTTTGGGGGGCTGAGGTGAGTGGATTGCCTGAGCCCGTGGGTTCGAGACCCGCCTGGGCAGCGAGACCTCATCTTTACAATAAATCAAAAAATCAGCTGGGCGTGGTAGCGCATGCCTGTAATTCCAGCTACTTGGAAAGCTGAGGCGGAAGGATCACCGGAGCCCAGCAGGTAGATGCTGCGGTGGCTGGAAGCAGGCGACAGAGTGAGACTCCAACTCAAAAAAAAAAAAAAAAAAGATACAAATGAATACTTTATAGCTTTTATTTCAAAATTGTAGCTGTGAGACTGGTATGATTTAACTAGTTTAAAGGACAGTTAGATTTAAACTGTGTCTTTGTAAATGGAAAAGGTTAAAGTTTATCTGCCTCACAGGGCCCAGGTTTTTATTGAGTTTTAGAGAAAACAGGGTAGTAAATTTGTATTTTAAAGTACAGAGGAAGAGATAACTTGAGAATTTAAGTTTGGCTTAAATTCCAAAGGAGTTTGGCTGTATTAGTTAGAGAAGAAGATTAAAAATGGATGGATATCAAGGTAAGAGAAAATTCCAGCAACTTGTCAAAAGAATTTATAAGGAGACTAATTTTATTTAGACATACAGTTTTTAATTTATAATTTTGTCTGTTTTTTACCTGGACCACTACTGAATTCAGGGCAGAACCCATTAAGGAAGAGGACCAACAAAGTATTTATCGTTTTCAGCTCCTAATAATTAAAATATGTGAATAGTAAGCACAGTTGAAAGGCAGAGCACCTAAACTTTTAAAAATTAAAAATTTTGCTTTTACCCTGTATCCTGTGTCTCCAAAGAGGGGAAGGGCATGGGACCAGGCCACACAATGTTTTTTTAGTGTACTTTGATACAAAGACATTTTTAAGTATTTAGGCCACGGCTTTCATATCAAAACTCGCAAATAAGGGAGTAGTTCCCTGTGGTAATGACCATTTACTGTAAACAGCTGTTATCAGTCCCCTCTAAAACTGTAGCTCTTCAGTGGTCACACAGAGGTCAAGCATTCTTTCCCAGGACTGGGTAATTTTTGGTATGCCCCCCCATAAGCAAAAGAGGTGAGGTAACACAATATAAAAGAGAAGAGAGTTTTAGACCTGTGAAGAACCTGTCTATGACTCTTTATACTCCATAAGAAGGCAGAGGCCCCCAAAAGGGGTCAGTGGTACCTTTTCCTGTGTTTCTTAAGGGTTTGAGTCGCTCTAAGTCCTCTAGATTATTTTATATGGGACCAAAGACGATAAAGAGGAAGGAGGAGTAGGAAGGAATCAAAGTGAATGGGAGAATGATTTTTAAGAAGGAAGTGAACAGCAGGACCAAGTACATAATTTTTAGCAAAGGGTATGAATCAACTGGAAAAAAAAATGTTTCTTAAACAGGATCTAAAGAGAAAAAGAAGAAAGTCTTATCTATATAATTGTATAATTTAAATGTCTGTTTAATTAACTGACTTTTAATCATAAAGCTTTTTAAAAAAAGATATCAGATTTTAGTTCATACAGACTGGATATTTTTGGCTTTTGGACTTTTTTTTCAGCCAGAGGTACCTACTTTCACATGAAACCAGTAAGTCGTAACCAAGGTGTAGGACCTAACGAAGGGCACACGAGGCATCGTGAATAGGTGAATGGATACCCCAAAAGGTTGAGCGTCTCTCAAATATCAAATCAAAATGGACTGGTTCTTGGACTGAGACTTGAACCCAGGGCGCAGCAGTGAAAGCACAGAACCTTATGCAGCTATAATGTGGAGTCGCCTGTATTGTGAATCCTACAGGGGCTCTAAAGCATGGAGCTTGAGCTTACCAAGGATTTTAACTTAGTTTGGGTCAGATTTTTCCTCTTTACTCTTTTTTGTCAAGAGTATTTTTAAGGCTAGCTATGACACTGTTATATGTCTTTTTAAAAATACGATTTTATCATTAGTCATTTAGAGTAAGAGATCTCGAAAAAAATTCTAAATTAAGGAGTCTAATTTGAGAAATCTGTCTTTTGGCAACTGGCTTTTTAGTGGTGTACTTATTTAATAATGATTCATTTTAATAGTCTTTTTTATGGAAAGCCCTGGATGTTATTTTTTAGGTTGGTTTTAAAATAAAAGTGTTTTCCTGGAGAGGGCATAGAAGAGCCTGCTTCAAAGATTACCCCAAAGATGTATTGCCAGGAAAAGGCTATAGTAAAAGGTTCTGGTTGTCTTAGATGGTCTCCGGTAGCCTACAAGTTTGTGGGGGACTGCCAGTCACAGACTTCCTCAACTCTGACACCCAGTAAGCCCTCTTGGGTTTGGGCTTTTCTTCTGCTAGCTAGACAATAAGGGTTGATACAGCAGAAGCACCTTTGGATAGGGCTGTTTATGTTTGGAACAAAAAGTGTTGGGTTTTTAGCTGTTTTTCCACTGGCCACCTGACTACTCAAAAATCACACCCCCTGGATGGCAGACACCAGGAGAGAGAACTTCTACTTGGTCGCAAGTTCAAGCTCTCCAGGACACAAAGCCAGAAGAGAGGGAACCTCGTCTAGTACCCCTCTTTGAGACAGAGCACCACAGAATGATAAAGACAGAGGAAAAGACTATTTTGGGGAGGAAAGAGATCAAACCGTTTGAATAATCATACCAAAAAGTATCAAAAGCCACAGCCAGGACTGATCAGAGAAATCCTTTTTTCCCATTAATCAATATTTTGGAGAGGAAAAAGAACAAAGAGAAAGGGCAAACTGTAGCGAGGTGGGCCAGTATCTTGGGAATAGTGCAAGGTTGCAACCAAGTAACAGGTAAAAGGTTGTAAAGTTTATTATTTATCTTTCACAGAATGGAAAGGGGTCTGGCTCTCAGAGCAAGTGTGGCCTCTAAGGGCTAAGAACTGGGTATATTGAAGGGCCTTTGGGGTAAGGGGGGGTTGGGCCTAGAGGGTTCTGGGTCAAAAGGAATGTCCAGAGCTTCAGGTCTTTGATGTTGAAGCCTATCAGACGTTTCCAATCCACAAGTTCCTTAGCCAGAAGATGGTCTTCTTATCATTTCTATGGCTTTAACCAACTAAGGGGCCTTCCACCTTTGACAAGAAACCTGAAAGTTTCTTAGAGATTATGCTAAACCACGAATTGAAAAGTTGGGCTGTCCTTGTCTTGCATCTGATGGAGATTTGCTGAGGGGTAGGGTAGGCTGCCAGCTTGGCCTGCAGTAAAATGTCTGAATGCTTCCTAAAGCCTGCCTATAGGAAATTTATCTATCTATGTCTAGCCTTTGCTAGATTCAAAGCATGTCAGTCTAAGCAAAAATGGTTATACTGAGGCAAATGTGAACTAAGTTTCTCGGGGTCTCTCCTTTCATTTCCCACCTCTTACTTTTCCAAAATATTCTTATGTGTACCTGGGAACAGGGATGAAAGTCAGGCTTCTGTAGCTACTTCCTACTGAACACGGGGCATAGAGCTGTCTTTACCTGGCTGAGCAAGAGGAGGGGATGAGAGGACACGACCCCAAGGAGTCGTTAAGGTATTGAAATTCCTTAGCAAACGTAGCTGGGTCAGGAGAGACAGAGGACTGGGGTCAGCGGCCGTTGACGCTGAACTCATGTCTCTAGGTAGAGGTGGGTATAGAGATGGGTGGGGGGACGTGCTGGCAGATCTGGAAGGGAAGGCGGCTGAGGTGGGTTCTGAGAAACGGGCAGCTAGATCCGCAGGGTCAAGCCGTCCAAGGAAGAGGTGGCCAGCGTCAAAAAGACATCCAACAGGAGGAATGCAAGTCCTGATGACGAGCTAGCTCAAAAAGGCCTCAACAGAGAATTTTAGCATGCTTTTTGTTATTTCTAATGTGTAAGTCAAGTTGTCTTATTTTTGTTAAATGGGAGGAAGCCCCTTTGTGGCCAGATTCCCCGTGGCCTAACTTATGTTCTGGCCAGACTGTGTTACAACAAAATATGAGGTGTTTGGGGCTGACATTTTTCTTTAACAAAAGAGTCTTAAGAATCTTTAAGAGACATGCCACAGTGAGTTTTTTCCCATGACCAACTATTTGCCATTGTAGAGCCCTGGAAGGGGGAGAGCGTGCCCTAAGAACCGTGTTTGAGAGTTCCACGGAAGAGAAGACCATTCCGCACCTATGCCCAGCATAGGGTGGAATTAGACCATCCACCGCCTGAGTCTGGCATCCCAGATGATGGAGGGTGGAATTAGCTTGTGATGTGAATGCCAAGGAAAGAAGGTGTCACCCCTTTCCCCAATCCACTGAAGACAACTCCGTGGCCACTGTTGCCAGGGCTGTTCCAGTTTGCGTCTGGGAGGATTTGTATCAAGTCTTTTCCACAGAGGGTCCCAGACACTAGCAACGTGCTTCCCAAAGCGAAAGAAAAAGAGTGACCTTTCAGAGTGACTTCTAGGACCAGATAAACAGCAAGACTCACCGAAGGTGGTGCTTGATATGAGAAGGGCTGAGGTGATGTGGGGCTTCCCAGGGTGTAGCTCGTTTTCCGGCAGAGAAGGAACAGAGTAGGTAGCAAGGGATAACAGCTGGGTGCCTCGTCTCTCACCTGGTCGGGCGCTGGCGGTCCAGAGCCTTCCTTGGGGGGCCTTCTTGCCTTTCCAGGGAGTCGCCCTGGTGAAAAGACAGTCAGTTGCCCACCGAGATCCAGCCTGTCCGTAGAGAGACTCAGAGGGCTTGGCTACACGTCAAGGTAGAGGATAGACCTTAGTTTCCCACCCTAACGGGCCCCATCAGTCTACTGCATTTTCCTGGGACCTTCAGACACACTGGGGAGTGGCCCTCACCAGAGCCGTCGGTTGCCACCAAGTTCTAGCACAGTCCACAGGGAGACACAGGTTGGAATAGGGAAGAGTAAGGGAAAGAGTTGCAGAAGGGAGACACCCCAAGAATATTGGGGCAAATCCCTGTTCGGTCCACCAGATGAGAAGGTAAACTGAGGCAAGACGGGCTGGTGCTGGTACTGTGGGAATAGTGCAAAATTGCAACCATGTAAGAAGTAAAAGGAAGTAAAGTTTATTTACCTTTTACAGATTGGAAAGGGGGGCAAAACTCAGAGGCAAGTGTGGCTTCTAGGGGCTAGGAACTGGGTATATTTAAGGGCCTTTGGGGTAAGAGGGGCTTGGGCCTGGAGGAATGTCCAGGACTGTGGGTCTTTGATGCTGACTGTTGCCACATGAGTCCTAGATCTTGACCTTGCCAGACATTAGCATCTCATGACCTCGGCGATGGGCTGAATGGGAGGGGACAAGGGAAGGAGTTTTTCCTGCAAGAAACCTGTGGGACATTTCCAATCCACCAGCTCCTTAGCAAGATGGTGGTCTTATTATCATTTCTATGGCTTCAGCCAGCTAAGGGGTAATCTTTGGCCTTCCACCTTTGACAAGAAGCCTGAACGTTTCTCAGAGATTGTTATGCTAAACCAGGAATTGGAAGTTTGGGCTGTTCTTGTCTTGCATCTGATGGAGATTTGCCGAGTAGGAGGTGGGGTAGGCTGCCTGCTTGGCTTGCAGTAAAGTGTCTTCCTAAAGCCTGCCTGTTGGAAATTTATCTTTCTCTGTCTAACCTGTGCTAGATTCAAAGCGTGTCAGTCTAAGCAAAATGGGTATGCTGAGGCAAAATGCGAAATAAATTTATTTTATATTTCTTGAGTACCCTCCTTTCACAAAGAGTGATTTTGACCGTCTGCTCTACCAGGTTCCACACAGAAGGGGGCAAGTAGCCTGGCTGATAAGAGATTTTTATTCTTAGGCCAACTGGTCAGCTCCTGGCTTCTCTTCACTGTAGCTCTCAGAAGAGCATAGTAGCTTTGGTGACCCTGCTCACTGTGCCAAAATATCAGGGAGGGAAGGTTAGCTGAAAAAGCAACTCACTAGAGACAGATTAACAAGAGAAAAGGTGTCTAGTCTGTTTGTGTGTACATGAAAGTATGACAGAATGATTTCCCTGTCTCCCAGTGGGGTGTAGAAGCTTATATAACCTTTCGAGGTCACAGAAAGAATGGGGGCTTGGATCCTGGCAAAATAGCCTATGGGACAGAGAGAAGAGGAGCTTGGTTAGCAAAGGGTGTCTTGTTATGTAGATGAAACCTCACCTTTAAAAAGAGGTGGCAGACTCTTGGTCCATCTTTCCTGGATCTGGACAGAAGACCTGGCTGCATCAACGAAGATTTTCTGCAAATGTATATTTCCCCCACAAAAGACAGCTTTGTAGGGCTACTTGTCTTTGCTAGCTCTCTGACAGTATATGTCAAAGAAATATATTTTTGGGTAAAATATTTTGATTTTCTTCAAAATCTGAAATTCTGGCTCCAAAATTGAAAGTTTGGAGCGCCAACATGACATTCAAAGGAAATGCTCATTGGAGCATTCTGGATTTTAGATTTTTGGAATTGGGATACTTGACTGGTAAGTATAATGTGAGTATTCCAAGATTGGAAAACATTTGGAATCAGACATATTTCCAGGCCCAAGCACTTGGGACCAGTAAGGGATATTCAGTCTGTAGTTTAGAAACTTGGTTTTTGCTTTTGTGGTCTTGGGAATATTAAAAGGGCCCAGATGTTTGCCTCTGGGGGGCATCAAAAGAGGTGGTTTTAGGTATAAAACTTGGAGATGATTTCCCATGTAAAATATCAAGGAAAATTCCTCTAAGAACAGTCTTTATGTTGATACAGTCCCCGCCATTTCCCTTTTCCTTTGTAAAAGAAGAGGGAGATAATGCTGGCGTATAAGCAGTCTTTTCTTCTTCACTTTCCACTCACAAGTCAACAGTTTTTCCAAAGGGGAAAAAAGAAACCAGTCTCTTCTAAGATTTCCAGCCATGTCTTTGTATTTTCTACACCCTAGTAACGGCAGTGTTTCTCAGCGTAGTTTCATACCCCAGGGCAGTGTTCTTCAAGTTTGGTAAAAGATTTTTCTTCGGGAGAGATCAGTTGGGAAGAGGCTAGGTTAACTTAATAGTGTTAACACTTAATAGTGTTCTTGCTCATACTGTGCTCTTACAGGATTGGTGTGTTTGTGTTGGTTATTTGTTGATCTGTTTATTTGTTTTGCATTTTATGACATATTTGGGGCACAGCGTGGATGGGTTTAAATGTATATATTTTTAAAGTACAGTTAAACCCATGTAACGGTATATTGCCATTTTTATTTTTAGAATATATTAATAACTTATATTGGAATGGTCTTTGGTGGAGATTATATTTTCACATGGACAAACTTCATTGGCTTAAATATCAGGTAAGTACAAATATTTGATTAAATATAACCACTTTAACAAGTGGGAATTGGATATTCATATAATGTCACAGTAAGGTTAGGCTATTAAATTAACAGAAAATGTATTCATTTATTAAACAGACATTTATGGCGTGCCTACTATGTGCTAGATACTTCATGTCTTCACATATGCTTTTTAAGAAAATGCTGTTGTACCCAGAGCATGGTATTTGGGTAGTCTTATCTGAAGCCGAACCTTTGCTTAGCCTTCAAAGCCCTGTAATGATAGCAGATGGCAGGCAGTGTCCTCAAGAAACGCAGGGCTAAGGAAGAATACCAGTCTGTTAAAATCATTTGATGTGTGTCTGACCTTAGACACATCATTACCTTTCTTTAGACCTTACTTGTCTTCCTGTATGAAGGGGTGACTTGTATTGCATGAAAGATCCTTTTTAGTTCTGGAATTTTGACTCTCGTGGCTTTAAATATTGTTCATATGCCTAAAAATGATCAAATTTATATTTGGCCAGACCTCTGTCCTCAGTCAGACTTGTCTAACAGCCCACTGACGTGTCCAAAACTGAACTACTTTAATCTCCCCAAAGTCTGTTCCACGCACAGTCTCTACCATCTTCTCTCTGTCATCTTAGCTGATGAAAGCCCTATCCTTGCTGCTCAGTTCAGAAACCTTGGCATGATTCTTGATTTTCTTATCTCATATCCAGTATCCAGTGTGTTAGTAGATTATTTTGACTTGACCTTTGAAAAATATCCAACAAAGGATTGCTTCTCACAGTCTGCATAGCTTTTGTTGTCATTATGTCGCCACTGTCATGCCCGGGTTGTTGCCTTGGCTTGATGCCCGTGGGTCCCGCTTCGACTTGCCCGACCTCCCTTTCACCTGGTCGGTTCTCAACGGAGTAGACAAAGGTCAATCAGAGCACATCGCTTTTTTAGCGCTTCCCCCCACCCATCACTCTTGAGTTCCAGAGTCCTTGCAAGCCCACTCCCTCTACAACACTCCAGCTTTTGTGAAGAAGGGCCAGGATATCAGGAGCATCATGGTGAACCTGTTCAGACTTTGACTGTGGCCTGAATTTCATTCACTTCTAAAAATCTGGGTGACAGCATCATGACACAAATGTAGATCAGACTCAGATATGACTTGAATTTCTTTTTGTCCTTCAAATTAATAACATGGTGGCCAAAATGGAGTAAAAGCTTCGATTTTCATTTTCAGAGTTCTGCAGTTCAAATCTCTTGCAAGGTAAAAAAAAATATTTTGTAAGAAAGGGTAGAATAATAAACACAAGTTGCTGAGTGTGGTGGCTCACACCTATAATCCCAGCAGGCTAAGGTGGGGAAATAGCTTGAGCCCAGGAGTTTGAGACCAGCCTGGGCAGCATATTGAGACCTTGTCTCTTCAAAAAAAATTAAATTATCCAGGCACGATGGTGTGTACCGGTAGTCTCAGCTACTTGGGAGACTGAGGTGGAAGGATCCCCTGAGCCCAGCAAGTTGAGGCTTCAGTGAGCCTGTTTTCCGTCTTCCCTCTCTTCCCACCTTCCTTTCATCTTCCTCCTTCCTTTTCCCATTCTTTTCCCTTTTCTTATCTCATTTTGCTTTCAGAGGGAAAACAGACACCTCCACTGCATGGACAGATTGTAAGGCAGTAGGAAGTGGGTTCCAGGGGCCTACACACCTGTTGGTGGATCCTGGGATCTGCAGGTAGCTTCCGAATCACCGCTCCCCCCCTTAATTAGATCTCAAAACTGCAAAAGCGCAGCCCCTTACCCCCAGTCCAGCTTCAGAACGGACGAAAACCAGAGAATCTACATAAGGAAGAATAGGAGATTGAACAGACAGAAATAAAAGCCATCCCCCCATCACTGAATAACAGAATTAAAGAAGAGGTTAAAAAGGGGGGGGAGGAAAACCTATGCGAATGAAGAAAAACCAAAGGAAGATGAGTCTTACACAGATCTCTGGGAGGTCAGCCACTGAAAATACAGACTTCAGAACTCACACAGTGAAGAGTTCCCAGAATGACTGGTCTCAAATCAAACCCAGATATCAAGATATTAAGAGAGAATAAATAGAAATGAGGAGAGACAAGAAGAAAGAATGATGTTGTTGATAAAAGAGTTATCAAAAATAAAGAATACAGTGAATGAAATAAACAACTACAATAAATAAAAAATCAGCCAGGCGTGGTAGCGCATGCCTGTAATTCCGGCTACTCGGAAGGCTGAGGCGGAAGGATCTCCGGAGCCCAGCAGGTGGAGGCTGCGGTGGCCGGGAGCGACCACCGCACTCCAGTCTGGGCGACAGAGTGAGACTCCAACTCAAGAAAAACAAACAAACAAACAAAAAAGAAATAAACAGCAGACTGATAAGCATAGAAAGTGGAATTAACCAAGCAGAAGATAGAACCTCAGAGCTTGAGGACCAAAATAGGGAACTAACCCAAACTGTTAAAAACATAGAAAAGAAACTTAAAAAGACAGAACAAAACCTCCAAGAGATGAGTGATTACTTCAAGAGACTGAACCTAAGATCAGTTGGAATCCCTGAGGCAGATAGACAAAGACCACCTGGAACACATATTCCATGAAATTAACCAAGAAAACTTCCCTCATCAGTGATGCAACCATTCAAACATAAGTGATTCAGAGAACCTCTGCAAGAAAACAAATGAGAAGACCAACTCCCAGACACATAGAAATTCGCCTACACAGAGTAGATATAAAAGAAAAAATCCTAAAGGCATCAAGAGAAAAAGGCCAGACTACCTACCAGCAAAAACCAGTTAGAATAGCAGCAGACTTATCTACAGAAACACTTCAGGCTAGGAGACTTTGGAGCCCAATCTTCAAAGTTCTCAAATATAAACAATGTCAACCAAGAATTACCTACCCAGCTAAGTTGAGCTTCATCAGTGATGGAGAATTAAAATCCTTCCCAGACATTCAGTCCCTAAGAGTTTATGCTGCCTCCAGACCAGCTCTATAAGAAATAGTTAAGAAAGTATCAAACACAGAAGAAAGGAAAAAAGAATGACAGAGCCCTTCCCAGGAATGCAGGAAAGAAATAAAAAACACATGAATCAACCCCAAAATCAAAAGAAACACAACAAGCAAGCAAGCAAGTGTTGTAGAGAAGTTGGAGCCGTGTACCTTGGTGATAGGACTGTGGAAAATAGTATGGAGTTCCTCGAACATTAAAAACAGAACTGCCCTGTGGTCCAGCAGTTCCCTTCCTGGGTGTTATATCCAGAGGAATTGCAGTCAGGATCTGAAACAGAAATCTGCACTCACACTCGTTGCAGCATTATTCCCAACATACCTGCATTGGAATACCTCTCAGTTTTAAAAAACAAGGAAATGGACCATTTGTGACAACATGGATGGACCTGGAAGACATCCAGGAAGGAAGACGCCAGTGAGATAAGTCTGTCACAGAAGGGTGGATAGTGCATGTTTTCCCTTCTGTGTGGCATCTAAAGCTGTCAAACTTAGAGAAGCAGAAAATAGAATGGTGGTTGCCAGGGAACGAACGGGAGGAGGGGGAGATAGGAGTCACTTGTTCATGCCGAATGCGGAAGAGACACCTCTGTGTCGCCCAGCACCTATAGTTAACAAGACAGTGTTTTGTGCTTAAAAACGGGCAAGTGCCAAGTGCAGTGGCATGTGCCTGTAGTCATGGCAACTTGTAGACTGAGGTAGATCACTTGAGGCCAGGAGTTCAAGGTTGTTGGGTGCCATGGTTGTGCCTGTGACTAGATGATGCACTTCAGTCTCAGCAGCAGTGAGTCCCCTGTCTCCCAAGAAATGTTTTGTTGACCGAGAAGATCTCATGTTGACTGTACTTAACACCAAAAAAGAAAGACACACCACAAAGCAAAGGGACACAGGGAACTTCTGGAAGGGGATGAGTATATTTATTACTTTGTGGTGATGGGATCACAAGTGTATGCGTGTGTCCAAACTCATCAAATTCTGTACATTGAATATAGGCAGGTTGTTGTATAATACACTACAATAAAGCTGTAGAATAAATATAAAATAAATGAAAAATAGAAAGGTTGGATACCTTTTTTACATCACAGGCTATTAGGGGGAAAAACCATTCTAGGTACCTGAATAGGAATGTTGTAACATATGTCAGCGTAACTTGTGACAAAACCAGTGCCTTCAGCGTTCTTGCACTGCAGTTTCTTTTGTGTCAGGTAGTTCTGGTTAATTATATAGTTCTGGTTAACATGTTTGTCTGTTTATTTTGAGTCGAGGCTCTCACTCTGTTTTCAGGTGGTGTGCCGTGGCATGATCCTGACTCACCACAGCCTTGACCTCCTGGACTCAAGCAATCCTCCCCCCTCAGCCTCTCCAGTAGCTAGGACTACAGGTGTGCACCACTGCTGTGCCTGGCTAATTATTATTATTATTATTATTTTTAATTTTTGTGGAAACGAGGTCTCAGTATGTTGCTTAGGTGGTCTTGAACTCCTGGGCTCAATCAGTTCTCCCGCCTTGGCCTTCCAAAGTACTGAGATCACAGGCGTGAGCCACGATGCCCCACCTAATGTTTTAAACAGTATCATTTTACTAGCCAGGCCAGTTGATAACAATATTAATGATCTTCTTTTTCTTTTGTAAGATTTTTAATAATTTCTAGTTGCTTTCACATTTCATTGTAATACATTTTATGTGCCATATCTCTTTTTAATGCCCATTCTATTACAGTGAGAATGTGCTTTGCTTCAGTTAGCCAGTTAGTGTTCAAATTATTTGCAATACAGGGATTAAAATCCAGGCATACTTGGGCCGGGCATGGTGGCTTAAACCTATAACCTCAGCACTTTGGGAGGCTGAAGCGAGAAGATTGCCTGAGCTCACAGGTTCAAGCGCAGCCTGGATAACTTGGTGAGGCCTCATCTCTACAGGAAATCAAAAAATAAGATGGGCGTTGGTAGCACATGCCTGTAGTTCCAGCTACTTGGAAGGCTGAGGCGGAAGGATTGCCTGAGCCCAGTAGGTTGAGGCTGTGGTGGCCGTGAGCATGCTGCTGCACTCCAGAGTGGGCAACAGTGAGGCTCCAACTCAAAAAAAAAAGATGAGCCAGGCGTGGTGATACACACCTGTAGTCCCAGCTATTTGGAAAGCAGAGGTGGTAGGATTATCTGAGCCCAGCAGATCCGGGCTGTGGTGGCTGTGAGCATCCCACTGTACTCTAGCCTGGGTGACAGAGTGAGTCTTCAACTAAAAAAAAAAAAAAATCCAAGTATGCTGGCTCTTGTTTAACCCTTTGCACTCGGAGACACCTCGCAGATCACCTACCAGCAACTTGACCACACTTTTTTATGAAATAGTGAAAAGGGAATCACTTCATATTAAAAACCACAGCATTATAGTAAATGATTTTATTGTAATGATATTTGGCTTATAATGGAATTTCGGACGTTGAGCAACTTGTTTATGACAAACAAATCAAAATTAATATATTTTTCATGTGTGGTAACGTGAACCAGTCACTGTCATGCATTGCAGGTTCATTGATTTGTGTTGTGCGGTAGTAATTTGATGTTTTTCACCTGGTGTTTTTCTGTTCAGACAATGCTGTCTTGTTTTCCTTGTCCCTCAATAATAATATGTAATTTATTGTCCAGTCTTGTTCAGAGACAATGTGGAAAGACGCACTCATGATCCCTGAAAACCACTTCTCAACTGATCAGTCAGAAGCTTGACAAATTTCAAATGGGGCATAGGGTTTTTCTTTTTCTTTTTTCTTCTTTGGATGTTCAGTATAGAACATAGGAGCTACTGACACATATTTCTAGTCCCCAGAAGAATAATTTCATTCCCCATTTTAAAGATTTTCACAAAACACAACATGTAGCTACTGTAGCACAATCCTCACGACTCAGCAATTTGTGCGACGACTGGCTTTTCCTTATTTTTTCATCTACCTAACAATTCATTTATTACACATTGTACACTAATTCTTTTGTAAAATACACAGTAAAACAGTCAGCTGGTTCTCTTATACTACTTGCTATTTGTGGTCCGGTTGTTTGAGGACGTGCAATAAGATTCGTTCTTGCTGGGAACTCATCTTTTTCTGTGACATCTTCCCATCTTTCACTTGATGGCACATTATCGTCTATTTCTCCAGAACTACTAACGCTTTCATCGCTCTCACTTTCTATGACTTTTTCCATTTTCTTCTTGGTGGGATGATTTCACTATCGCTGCTGATTTTCTTCCACATCAGTGTTTATTTTTTCTAAGTTATCTGGATAAAAGTCTAACTCTAACTCATCTTCGCTGCTGCTTATGTTATAATGCACAGTTTGTCTTTTTGTTTTGCCTTTGTTCTGCAAACTGAATAAATTGATAAAAATTTTCTCGTAAATTATGAAATAATGAAATGAAATTTATCAAAAGAATATCACTTTTCCGATTTTACTTTTCCGGCTTAGTGCAGATAGGTATGGTTGATTTCTGCCACTCGGTACTTCAGTGTGACCTGCCTTCAACTTGGAGAGGCTCTTTCTTTGAAGACTGTGGTAACTTGCTGATCTGTCTTTTCATGTTGTGTTCACGACACGGGATGCCCACAGCTGCCTCTCTTCACACATGCGCTGTCTCGGTAACACCAGCTGATGTTTTTTAACATATGTATCAGTATCTAGTCCATCTCTTTATTTGCTTTTCCATGCAGTTTGAATGACAAACTGCAAGGAAACATACATTTCGAAAAATGTGTGCTGGCATCAGTTTGTCCTGTATAATCACCGGGAATCTCTTTATGGCCCCTAAGAGGGACATCTGAGGGTTGCTAGATTTGTCAAAGACATCCCCTCAGTGGTGGCATCCAAGTGCGAAGGGTTAAGTGTTATTTCCATTACTGTGCACCTTAAAGGTTTCTATCATTAAGCTGGGCATGGTGGCTTGTGCCCATAATCCCAGCGTGTTGGGAGGCAGAGGCAAGAGGATTGCCTGAGACCAGTCTGGGCAACTTGGTGAGACCTCGTCTCTACAGTAAATAAAAAAAATTAGCTGGGCATGGTGGCACAACCCTGTAGTTCCAGCTACTTGGAAGGCTGAGGTGGAAGGCTTACCTGAGCCCAGCCAGGTGCAGGCTGCGGTGGTCGTGAGCGGCCACTGCACTCCAGCCTGGGTGACAGAGTGAGACTCTGACTCAAAAAAAAAGGTTCTGTAATTAAACCTAGATACATCTGACTCCCCTCCACCCTGCCCAGTTTCTTTAAGAAACGTGTAAATAGCCCTCTCTCTGGTATGATTTAAGTATAGAAGACGAGTTGGCATAGTAGCTTCTCAGGCTCTGTTCTACTTTAATTCTGTGATTTAAGGTGTTATTTTTTACTCAGTAGGGAATCTGTTGAGAGCCTGTCTGTCTCAACTCCCCTTCCTGCCTTTTTTCATGGCCAAAAACAAGAGTGGAAAGGGCAGGGAGTGGAGAGAAGACAGAGCCTGCTACCTGCGTCCGTTCAAGTCTGGGTGTAGCCTGTGGTGCAGGCCTGAAAAGTTGCCTTTCTAGGTAGTGGTGTCATCATCCTCACAGTTGTCCAGGCTAGAATTCTTAGAACCTCTGGAATCCATTTGTATTTATCTGTGATTACTTTCTTCTTCCATTAAAAAGAGACAGGCATGGTGGTTCACACCTATAATCCCAGCACTTTGGGAGGGCGAGGCAGGAGGCTTGCTTGAGCCCAGGAGTTCCAGACCAAACACAGTAACATTAGCCAGACCTCCTCTCTACATAAAATAAGAAAATTAGCTGGGTGTGGTGGTATGTGCCTGTCGGAGGCTGAGGGGAGAGGATCTCCTGAGCCTAGGAGGTTGAGGCTGCGGAGAGACTGTGATTGTGCTACTGCACTCCAGCCTGGGTGGCAGAGTGAGACCCCTGACTCAAAAAAAAAGAAAGAAAAGAAAAATATGATTAATACTGTGAAATTTGCCCTTTCAAGGGTATAGTTCTGTGAATTTTGACAAATTGGTACAGTTATGTAACCACCACTGCTGCCACAGTCAAGATATAAAACACTTTGATGAGCCCCGGAATCTCCCCC
Organism: Cephalopachus bancanus; assembly: GCA_027257055.1. NCBI lineage: Eukaryota > Metazoa > Chordata > Mammalia > Primates > Tarsiidae > Cephalopachus > Cephalopachus bancanus. The sequence goes on along the minus strand of JAPVLO010000344.1, from coordinate 784,180 downwards.
TACCACTTTCCCTAAATACCTCCACTTCTTCAGACCCCGACAAAGATCTGTGTTCTGTCCATGTGGTTTCTAGAATGTCAGAGAAATGATACACATGTATGCAGCTTTTGAGTCTGGTCCTGTCACTTAGCTTACGGCATTTGAGATTCCATCTATGTTGCTGTGTGTATCAGTAATTCGTAAGTTTGTATTGCTGAATAGTCTTGAGGGGCTGTATCAAGGCTTATCCATTTACTGTTTGAAAGACATTTGAGTTCTTTTCAGTTTTTAGCTATTATAAATATTTGCTTAGACGTCTGTAAGTGAACATAAGTTTTCATTTCACTTGGGTAACTGCCTAGGAGTGGAGTTCCTGGGTTGGTTGTATGGTAACCGTATGTTTAACTTTGTAGGAAGTTGCCGGAATACTCCCCAAAGTGATGACCATTTTGCATACCCACCAGCAGTGTATGAGAATTCTGGTTGCTCGATATCCTGACCCTTGATACTGCTCGTTTTTTGTTTGTTGGTTAGTTTTTAATTTTAGCCATGCTGATTGGTGGTAGTATCTCATGGTTTTAACTGTTTCCCTGTGGTGTTGAGCATCTTTCCATGTGCTTGTTTACCATCTGTATATACTCTTTAGGAAAATGGCTGTTCAGATATTTGGGCACCGCTGTGACACCATTTCCAATTTGGGATTTTCCAATTGGAGGCTCAGCTGATAAGTAGAATGCAAATATTCCCAAATCTGAAACACCTGTGGTCCCGAGGATTTTAGTTCAGGGATACTCACCCTGTAGTGTATTCTGGATTTGACCTGAAACCCAAGTCTCAAATCTGTCTTTTCATTACACGGACTACACTGGGAGTCCAGGGCCTCCTGGGATGGTCACAGGGACTGAGCTGGGGTAGAGTCCAGGGCATTCTCTGTCGTCTTCTGTTCTGTTCTGCCCCCCCCCATATTTCTATGCAGTTGAAATAGGCTTAACGTCAAAGCTTGTGTGGCGGGAGAAATGAGAGCACTGAGACTGTCTAGGCTGCTGTGGGAGGGGGCGCGAGCGAAGGGCAGGCTGGAAGGAGGAAGGGACGGCCCTTCTGCTTTGTCTCGGGGCGGGTGGGTCTGGGCGCAGAGGGAAATGGGCTGTGGTGTGGGGGCGCCTGTGAACCTCAGAGTCTTCGGCTTCAGTCAGGAAAGCTGCAGGAAGCCAAATCTGCCCAGCTACCAGGGAAGCCATCGACTTGAGGTACTAGAGAAACAAAAAAGTTTCCAGAAGAGTCAGGTCAGATTCCAAAATAACTACATAGAAGAAGGGAGGAGATGAAGCTCTGTGAACACAGGCCCAGGGATCGGGCTCTCGCAGCCCTTCTCTCCAGTGAGGCCATCAGGGCCATTCGGTCACTACAGAGTGCCAGGCTTCACGCACGAGACTCGGTAGAGCCAGAAGAATACTGCCTTGGGAAATCAGGTGGAGGAGGACAAAGTAAGGGTGAGACCTGCAGCACCTGGCGGGGGAGGGGGAGGGCGGTGGGGGAGGGGGAGGGGTGGGGGAGGGGTGGGGGAGGGAGCGTTGCCGTGGAGAAAGACCTATCTGGGTTCATTCTTGTCTGTCATTAGGATGCTCTGTGACCCGGGGCAAGTTACCTATGACTCTGGGACTCCGGTTTTACCTCGCGCGGATGTTGTGCCCTGCAGGAATTTCACAACAACAGGAAATACATATAAGATGCTTGATGTATAGTGGGCTTCAGTAAATGGTCCCAACTGGATCATTACTAAGTGCCGTGAGGTTTAGATGAGGAGCAGGAAGATTAGAACGGGAAAGGCTTCATCACTGGACTGCTTGGGGTCTCGTGTCCCGGAAGCGTGTGCAGGGAAGAGCCAGCGCCTGATCTTCCTTCCCAGCGGGAGCCGGAGTCAGACCTCTCCCCCTCTGCAGCTGGCCTGGGGCTGATGCCAGAGCCCGGAGAAAAACAGCTGGTTTCCAGTAAGCAGTGGTCAGGCAGATGAGGGCCAAGCCCAGTGCAGAGAATGGGAGCCTAGTCAGGCAGCCCTGGGGCAGTCTCAGCTGAAGGGCAGGTTAGGGCAGGGCGGGGCAGGCTCTGGGGCAGGATCCCGACCTGTGAGCTCCTCACACTGACTTTGACCTTAGTGATTGGGTCAGGAGGCTGTGTACCCCAGGTGGGCTTAAGGTCCCCTCGGAGAATGGGCTGAGTAATCGCTGTCCCAAGAGTGAACCGTGCCGAGGGTAGGTGTGATGGACAGTGAGGGGTACCAGTGGCCACCGTAGGCTGGGTGCTTGTTGGTAAGCTCCCCGCTGTGAACCTGCGTCTGTCAGAGAAAAACGAGCTCTGTGACTCAGGGTCTGCATGTTTACTTACTAGTTGGGATGTTTTCCATTCTTGTATTACAACTGACCCTGTTTTAAACATGTTAAAAATAACTTTGTCTTGATTGCTTTTTGAAAATGTTTTTTTAAAGATGTGGGATTAGGTACATTAAGTGGTGGGTGCTTTTTAAAATTACAGAAAATAGTTGTAAAAAAATTTCCTGTGAGGTGCCACACAGGTGTAACCACGGTTAATATTCTTGATATGTTCCTTCCAAGCTTTTGTCTTTTCTGGTGCATGTTGATGTACATGTTCATGCTCATTTAGATGAAATGGAATTAGACAATGCTTAATGTTTCACTTAAGATGTCATTGCCTGTTTTCATTTGATGGCATTTTTGTCGATGTATGGTATTCCGTTGTGGGAATGTATGTAATTCTCCACTGTAGAGCATTGACTCTTCTTCTGATTTTTTGCTGTTATCAACTTCTTTATTACAAAGCAGGGTGTTTACCCGGAGCCCCTCCTCCGCTCAGTTGCTGATGGCAGTTTTCTGTCTTGCAGCATCGCCGGGAGCCTGGTGTACTCCTACATCACCTTCGCTGAAGAGCAGCTGAGCAAACCGTCCGAAGCCGGGGGCAAGCTGGACGTCAAGGGGAAGGGGGCGGTGTGAGGCGAGAGGGCCGCGCCCGCGCGGGGCTCGTTTCCCGTCGGCTCTGCGCACCGGCAGCTCCACGCGGACACTGAGGGGCCTGGTGACGGAGAAATGCCATTCCTTTGCACTTGTACAATCCAAGCGTCGATTGCTGCCTTTAAAATTTTATGACGAGAGAATCCTGTAATGAACTCGGTTTTAACCATGTCGTTTGAATTAATTTATGTCAGACTGGAAAATGTACTGGGCTCTTTAATTTGTTTTTCTTTTCTGTCGCCAGTGGGACTTCCGCGTTTTGTACATGTTTAATTCCACAGTGTCCATCCAGGTGTCCCTGAGAGCCGCACATGGCGCATGCCCCCCTGGGCCTCCGCGCTTGGGCTGTGGCTGCAGGCAGGTGCCGCCTTCTGCTGGAAACACAGCCAGTCTCTAAAATGCGTCTTCTCTGATCTTCCTTTCTGCGGTCACGTTCGTTGTCTTCACGTCATCACTGCGTTTGTCAAAGACAATGACGTTGGCACGAACACGTGGGGGGCTCTGAAGTGTGTGGCTTTCCCTGTGGGCTGCCTTGAGGACGCCCTGGGTGAGCAGAGCGTGGACCGCTCCGTGGTGCAGGACGGGGGAGCGAGGCGCAGCAGGTCGGCCGTGTGCTCGGTTCTTCGCCTCCTGACTTGCGATGCGGCTGAAGTGTGGTGCGTGTGCGTGCCAGGCGTCGTGCTCAGTGTTGAGGGCTTCGCTCTGTCGGTCCATCCAGAGGACGCTGAGAAGAGGGCAGGTGGTTTCAGAAACAGCACGTCTGGACGCAGGTGGAAGCCCTCGCCCACTCCCCTCCACAGCGAGTCCATGGGCACGCCTGCGAGGCGCTCGTTCTGCAGAGCCGCGCTCAGCCCTGACTCGTCCTCTTGTGGCAGCAGCAGACGGCAAGGGGCCACTCTCTGTTGCCCATGCCTCCTTCCTCGGTTGGGTGCTCCTGTCACTCCTCTTGGGGTCAGCATAGCGAGGCTTCCAGTTCTGGAGGTGCTGGTTTACGGGAAGGGCTGGGGAGACGTCCTGGAGCTGCCCAGGCCTGCCATTTCTCGGGCAGGGCCAGGCCGTCCGCTGGCGCTTCCTTGCTCCGAACACGAGGAGCGGGCCGGCCTGCCACCTCCAGACACTCCCACCCACCTCTCGTGCCCTTGCCAGCTTCTCAGGGCCCCTGCTGCACGCCAGGTGAGCAGCTGTGCGTGGCATTGCCTGAACTGCCATCGGGGCCCGGCGGGCCTTGGCTCGTGGACATCCACTGGCTTTGGCGATGAGCATGTCTGCTCTGGCTGGTGGTGTAGTCAGTACACAAGAGGCCAGGACTTTGCAGTGATGTGCACAACAGCTCTTGTTTCATCGGGTTTGGCGTCCACTGGACTCTGTTGACCTCAACACTTGTTTTGGTGCCTCAGTGGGGGATGGGGTGGATTTGAAGGTAGAGGTTTGGTCCTGTAGAGGGCCTGGCTTGCATGTGCAAGTTCTCGGTGGTCCTGTTGTATCAGGAGCCCGTGGTAGGCTTGGTCAGGAGAGCTGATGTGGGAACATCCCAGGCAGAAGAGGAGAGGTGTGCATCTGACTGGCTTTCATGACTGTGGCCGCCATCCGTGGGCAGGGATTTGATGAGCAGCTGTAGCATGCCAGGTGTCTTGCTAAGCTCTGGAGAACGCAGATAAGACACGGCTCTCGCTCTCGGTGAGTGTGTGGTTCTTTAGCCAGAAGCGGTGGCCTGGACCCTGCGTGAGGGAAGGGAGGCAGGTGGAAGGACTCAGGAGCTGCCTGCCCAGAAGCCAAGACCCCTGGTTCTGGGAGGGCCACCCACAGTGCTAACGCCTTTCCTTCATCTGAGTCTTCCAGTTCCCAGAGGGCGACGCCGCTCTTAGGGTCTGCACGGCCCAAGCCCTTCCCCCTGCGCACACACTCGTGCTTTCCCAGAACTGCCAGCAGTTCTTCCCGTGAATGTGACTGCCATGGGTTTTTCCCTCCCTGAGGAAAAAATACTTGGAATAAATGAGAAAGGGATATAAAACTACCCAGCACAATGCCTACGTAGCACATGCTAGGCAGTCACCGTTTTGCGGTGAGACCACGGCAGTGCGAGATTCTTGGTGTCTCCCCTTGGATGCCAGAGGCCTGGGTCACGTACATTTCCCGAAGCTGTGGCCCGTACCTCACCATCTCTGAAAGGCCCTGGTGGCAGTCTCTGTCCACGCTTCTCTTTCTCCAGATACTTACCGGACATAATCATGGCCATCGTGTGATGCAGGGGGTTCTCCCTGTTTTTTAAAACAAAATAACTTTCATATTGCGATAGCACATTTTTAAGAAGAAGTATTTTCTGTCGTAGAGGAAGGTAATTCCATTTTAGAATGGTAATTCCATGAACACTTTCCCAGTTTCTCGCCCGAACGGACAAACGTTCCTGCTCCCCCTCTGGGTTCAGTGCCCTTGACCCCGGCGCCATCTGTTTTCCAGCCTGTGTTCTCTTCTTATTTTAGGATGCTGCCTCCTCAGGGGAGATATTCTGCAGTGTTGTTTATTTTAAGCTTTGATTTTCGAGTACACTTTTTAAAAAGGAAATCTGCTGGTTAGATTTATTGTCTTAAAAAACGTTTTTAGAGATTATTTTGCTCAGTGTTTCTTCCTTATGCCGATGATCAGCTGATTTTTGTCTGCAGGTCTTACCCTCTCGCAAGAGTTTTTCAGCATAAATTCTATTTACCAGTTGACCATCATAGTATTAAAAGCAGTTGAGAGCTGAGATGTGTACATGACATGAACATGAAAATTATGTGCCTAAATATTTTTGTAATGGTATAAAATAAAAACTTTTTCCTGAAAACATGTATTAAAATTCCTTCCTACGTGCATACAGGCTAATCTGCCCATATTCAAGAGGATGGTATCCAGCTCGTCATACATAAGCTGGTGTGAATAGCCTGTGTGATAAACGTCCAGTGACCTTGGCATGTTGGCAGGTTGGAAGGACAGAAATGTGCGCCTTTCTGCCTTCTGGGTATTTCATCTGCATGATCCTTCGGTTTCGAGCGCTTTACTGGGGGAAAGTCCCCAAATGAACGAGCTTGTCCAAGAGAGGCCTTGTGGTGGCAGACTCCCGCGTGGAAGTGCCTTTGGGTGCGTTGGGGGAGGGGCGTGTTGGGGGAGAGGCGTGTTAGGGGTTGTTTTACAGTGTGGCAAGAAGCACGCAATCACGAGTGCTGAGCATCTTTTCGCACGTGGGGGAGACATTTGTGTGTCTTGGAGACATGCCTCCTGAAGCCCCTGGCCCACTTTTTGATCGGGCTTTGCTGAGTTGTGAGAGTCCTCGGTCTTCTTGTCAGAGATCTTAGTTGCAGGCATCTTCCTCCCAGTACGTAGGTCGCCTCTCCCCTTTTGGGTTTTGTCCGCTAACGCGGCCAGAGCTTGAGGCTTCCGTGGAGTCTGCCTGTCTGCTGCTGCTTTTGGTGGCGTGTCCAGATGGAGCCTGTCCAGCATCGCGAAGCCTTCCTTCTGTGTGCTCCTCTGAGTCCTGTAATTTCAGGTCTCACGCTTAGGCCTTGAGTACTTTATGAGTCACTTTTTTTTTTTTTTTGAGTCGGAGTCTCACTCCGTTGCCCAGGCTGGAGGGCAGTGGCACGCTCACGACCACCCAGCATCCACCCACTGGGCTCCAACGATTCTTCCTACTCGGCCTTCCAAGGAGCCGGGACTACAGGCATGTGCTACCGGGTCCTGAGTCACTTTTAATTTAGTGTGACCCGAGCGTCCAGCTCCACCCTTCTGCATGTAGAGATTGAATTTCCCCCACCATTTGTTGACGGACTGTCCCGAAGGCAACAGTTTTGGAGTCTGGAGATTAGGAAGAGCTCAGCCTTCTGCTGGATTCTGCCTGGGTGGCTTCCTTGCCACGTGGGGTCGTCAGCACCCCGTCTTCTCCAGCGCCGTCAGCGGGGCTGGTGCCCATCGGCCCCTCCGCCCACCCCGTCCGACCGAGCCCTGTGGGGCAGCCGCTGGCCGAGCTGTGGCCCCGCGGCCTTCGCGGGCGGCGCTCAGGGCGCACCGGGCCCGACGCGCCCCGCCGCCGGCGCAGCCCCTCGGCTCGTCCCCGCCCTGCTCGGCCGAGTCGGTGGCGCCAGGCCCTCCCCACCGTGCGCTGGCCGGCGCCCCTCTGGAATGCGTGTTCGCCAGCGCGGGTCTCCGCCGAAGCGCGGCTGGGGCTGGCCCGCCGTGGCCCCGCGGGGCGAGCGGCCGGGCCGACGGGCCCTCTGGCGGCCACAGCGGCTCCGCGGGAGGGAGAAGCGGCGTCTCCGGGGCCCCGGGCCCTCCCGGGCCGAGCCTCCGCCGGCCCTCCGCGCGCTCCTCCCGGCACGCCGCTGGCGCCGGGGGAGGCCAGGAGGGCCCCAGGCTGGCCCGCCTCCCTCGGGCGAGACGCCCGGGCCGGAGCCTCGACGCCTTTTCCTCCGAAGAGTGCCTTCCCGAGAACGTGCTGCGCCTGCGGCTGCGGCGAGTGCCGCGTCGCGTCCGCTTGTCCCGGGACCGCGCTGGAAGACGGCGTCGGCAGGAGCGGCGGCGTCACGGACGTGCCCACGGACGTGCCCGCGCACGCCGGAGCGCGCCCCCGGGCGGCCGGCAAGGCTTCCTGACGGGCCGGCGGAAGGCGCCGGCGCCCGCCCCGCCCGGCCGCGTCCTCACCTCGTGGGCGCGCTTGAAAAGGGTTCAGGCCTGTGTTCGCCGCCCCGGCCCCCGCGCCAGGGAGCAGGTGCACAGTCGGCGTTTGCTGCACGAACACGCCTAGACGGAGCGGCCCGTTAACGGCCGGCGGGGCGGAAGCGGCTCCGTTTGCGTTCTCGAGAGAGCACGCCCGCTGCAGACTGTGGGGTGGATCCTGTGGGTCAGAGGTCGGCGGGCTCGGCTGTCTCACAGGGGCCAGGCCGGCAGAGGGCGCGACTCCAAAGGCATGCGGCCAGGAAACACTGCGGAGAATGGCGAGGCTTGGGGCACGCCCGTCAGGGCCCTGAGACAAGCCGGGATCTGCCCGCCAGATTCGGCCCTGACTGCCTGCCGGGGAGCTCCGCAGGTCGGACTCGCAGGGTCACCAGGGACACCGCGGGTTTCTGCTAGGCGGGGACCAGGGATGGGTCGGGCATCAGGGAAGGCTGACCCGCGGGCGATTGAGGTCCTCAGAGGAGCCACGAAGCACAAAGAGAGAAGGGGCTGCGTTATTTAGAAGGCAGAAGTAGCAGGTGGTGAGGAAGTCGGCTTTTACTTTTTTAAGGTAAAGCTGTGGGGACTTTTTCTTGAGCCCAGGATCTCTGTCGCCCAGGCTGGAGTGCAGTGGCTTGATGACGGCTCGTCCGCAGCCTCGACCTCCTGGGCTCAGGCGATCCTTCCACCTCGTCCTCCCAAGTAGCTGGGACAACGAGGTGCGTGCGCCACCACCCTCGTCTAGTTTTTAATTTTTAATTGTGTGTGTGAAGACGCGTCTTGCCATGTTGCCCAGGCCGGTCTCAAACTACTGGGCCCAACAGTCCTGCCTCCGCCTCCCAAAGTGCTGGGACCACAGGCGTGAGCCTCCACGCCCAGCCTCATTCTTCTTCGAAATCAAATTCGGTCTGAGCCCCCAGCCCGCACCTGTTCCGCCTCTTCCCAGCGATTCCTCAAGACCCAGGGGAGCTGCCCGGGCCCGCAGACGCCAGAGGGACCCTCTCAGGCCGTCGCGGTCGCCGCTGAGCTCCTCAGCGCGGCTCCGAGGGGTCCTGGGCAGGCAGACGGCGCCGCGGGGTCCCGACGCCGACCGGAGTCCCAGGCCCCGCGGCCCGCCTGTCCCGCCGCCAGGCGGCCCCTCCGGCGTCCTGCTGGCGTGAGCTTGGCTCCTGCGGTTCCCGGAGCCTGCGGGCATCTGTCTGCGCGGGCAGCAGGGTGGGCTTCGAGCGGCTGGTTCTGAGCCAGCCTCTGGCTCCAGCCCCGGATTCGGCCGGGGCTCCTCTTCCCCGAGCTCGGGGTCGGGAGGCAGCGAGGCGAAAGGCGGCTTCCAGCGCCCGCGGCGGCCGGGCGCGCCGAGACAGGCCGCCAGACGAGACCCAGGCCCGGGGAAGGAGCGCGGCTCCCGACCTGCCGGCCGTCCTCGGGGGGCAGCCGGGGAAGCCCGGCCGGGCGGGGCGGAGGGGACCCAGCCGTCGCGTCCGCCGGGCGGCCGGGCCACGCGCTCCTTCCGGGACCCCTCCCGACCTCTCCCGGGCAGCCCGGGGAGGCGCTGCCTTGGGCGGAAGACGCGCCTGTCTGGCCACAGCGGCGGCGGGCGAGGGGCAGCCGGTCGGCGCGGACGCCCCACCCGTGGCACGCAGCCCCTGTGCCCCGGGCGGGAAGGGCGGAGGGATCTGGCCGGCCTGCGCAGCGTGGCCCACGCCGGCTGGGCCTCGCTTCCCTTCGGGGAAGGGCCGGGGGCGAGCGGGCGGGGCCCGGCGGGCCCCTCGCCGCGCGCCCCGCCACACGCCTCCGGCCGGCCCCGCAGGACGCCCGAGTGCCGGGTTCTGCGGCCGCCGCGCCCCGCTGCAGACCCGAAGCCTGTGCGAGTCCGAGCCTGCCCCGCGGGCGCGTTTCTGGCCGCCGCTTCCTGCCCAGGCCGCAGCGTGGCTGCTGGCGGAAATACGTGACCGCGGCCGCAGGTTTCGGCCCAGGGGGTGCGGCCCGGGCCGCTCCGCGTCTGGGCCCTCCGGGACAGAGTGCTCCGCGCGACGTCCCGTCGCCGCGTCGCTGCGGCGGCGGGTGGCACGGCGGGTGGCCATCCTCAGGTGGCGCGCCGCGGGTTACGCAGCGGGGCGCCGCCCGGTCCAGAGGCGCCGTCTTGGAACGTGGCCGCGCAGGGAGACGGCCGGGCGAGGCGGCGCGGGCGAGGCGAGACGGCGGGGCGGGAGGGCGCCGACGGGCGGCCGCGTTCGGGCGCTCTTGGCGGGAAGGACACACTCAGGCAGCGGGGGGCTCTGGGCTGTCGTGCGGAGCCCCAGCCTCCGGCCCCAGGCCCAGGCGAGGCCGCCGCTTCCCCGTGAGCCTGCCTGCGGGCCCGGCCAGCACGAGCGGGGCCGTCAGCTGGCACCGGTTCGGAGCCCCGCCGGGTCTGTGACTGTGGATGGTGCGGCCGCTTTTCAACAGGAAACTTCAGCTGTGCCTAAAGGAGGAAACGGCTGGGCACGGCGGCTCTGTCGTCCCAGCCCTTTGGGCGGCCGAGGCGAGAGGAGCGCCTGAGCCCGGGGTTCGAGACCAGCCTCTACAATCAGTCCAAAAGCTAGCCAGGCTGGCGGCGCGTGCCTGTGGTTCCAGCTCCTTGGGGGCCGAGGCGGAAGCATCCCCTGAGCCCGGCGGGCGGAGGCTGCGGGGCCGGGAGCGGCCACTGCACTCCAGCCCGCGCGACGGAGTGAGGCTGTGACTCAAACAGACGAAGGCGGGCTGTGCGGCTGCCCGTGTCCGAGCCACCAGAGCGGACGCCGGTCCCTGTGGAGCCCAGAGGGCGACTCGGGCGGTTCAGCTGTCCACGCTGGCGGGACGGGCTGCTTCTGCCCGCTCCCACACAGGCGACGGGGAAGTGTCGACTGCAGCTCACCGGGAAGCTTCGGAGACGTTTCCAAGCCTCCCGGGGGCCGGCTCCACACACAGCGAGTGAGGTGGCAGCGCCCTTCCCGGGACGGGGCCCCTGGCACGGCGCCTCCCTCCGCCCAGTGCCCGCGAAGCGCGGGCCGTGCTCCGCTCAGGGCAAGCGGCCCCCGGCCCCACGGGCGGAGGGAGAGCGGGCCGGCGCGGGCAGGAGCGGCCGACCAGGCCTGGCCGTCGGCAAGCAGGAGGCGGACGGTTCCAGCCGTCGGAGCCCCGCGGCGTGTCCCACGAGTCGCCCGCCAGGAAGGGGGCCTGTGCGGGACCCGGCTGTGTGGTGGCGGGGAGCAGACGTGCCCCCCGGCCCCGGCCCCGCTGGAAGCTCAGCGGCAGGCGGGCACGCCGGCATGCCACAGCCCGTGGCACCCGCGACGAGCGCGAGTCAGGGGGCCTGGCTGCCGAGACACCGCCAGGAGGAGCGGTCCCTTCCGGCGCGTGGCCTTTCCTTTCCCCCGCCACTCTCGCGGTGTGACGGTGGCGCTCACGAACGCGCCGCCGTGCGCTGACGCGGGCGGCGCTGCGCGCGCAGCTCGCTGCGGTTTCCCGCCCCGGCGCGGCAGCCTCTCAGCTCGGCCGTCTGGCCCGTGGCGGCCTCGCGGAGTGGCGTGCGTGGCTGCGTGCCTTCGCGCCGTCGTGAGGACGTCCGTTGGCATCAGAGCAACGGACACACGGCGTTTCCTGCCAGACTTGGCAAGAGTGGACGTGAAGCCAGCGGCGTGGCAGTCCACGTTGATGAGGATGACGCCGCGAACAGAACAACCGTTTTCCGAGGGGAGAGGAAGCGTCCCTGACGAAGCCAGGTCGGGGACAGCCAGTAGCAAGCAGAACTGCCGTGTGGCGTTGTGTGTCGAAGTCACTGGCTGGCTGAGAGGCACAGCAGACCAAACTGATCAGCAGTTAGGAAAGCCCTCCCCAAAAACCCTGGCACGAGAAAGGCGTGCCACAGTGGTTCCGAAGGGAGGCTGGCCCCACGACACTGCACCCGCCCACACAGCCCTGCCTGCGAGGGAGCTTTTCGCCCGTGAACCGAGCGCCATATGGAACGCCCTCCCTGCTCACCTGACCTGGCCCTCAGTGACCTTCTTCTCTACCCCCAAGCAAAGGAAATCTTGATGACATTCAGGACATACATCAAGGGTAATACGACAGCCCGTGGCCATTCCACAGCGTTCCAAAGTGGCTTTGACGGGTGGACTAGACACTGGCGTCGGTGCACAGCTTCCCCAGGGGAGTGCACTTCAGAGGTGTCCAGAGTGATACTCAGCGGTCAGGTAGGTAGCACTTTTTCCAGGGCGAATTCACGAACTTAATTGTCACAGCGTGCATATGCGAAACTCTTTCTAAAATTGGTGCTGTCTTGCTTAGAGGTATCAGCCACAATCCCAAATGGTATGTAGTAAGTTTCTGGAAAATTGGTATTAGACAATACAGAGGTTGTTATTCAGATACTCGAATATATGAAATCGGCCTTTAAGTGGATGGGTGGGGGATCTTTTTTTTTTTGCTAAGGCTGGGCTCTTAACCTCTGTTTCGTTTTTCCTCATCTATAAAATAAGAGGACTTGTCTAGATTTTTTTAAAAACTTTAAATAATTCTATACTTTTATAATTCCCTGGGTTTTGTTCTTATAGTCTGTTAAATGATTTCTGTATTTTGTTTAAATAGTTCATTTATGTCTGAAATGGTTTTCTTCACTTTTACTGAAAACATGAAAAACGTCTACAGTATGTGCTGTTTACTTTTTAAAAATTATCTCAAAAGACATTTTATATCTTGGAAAGAGATTTTCAAAGGTAGCATTTTATATTAAAGAACAGAGTTGATTTTTATGCCAAGAAAATCTTCAAATAGAATTATGTGACACAGAAAAAGTCATTTTTAAGAGAAAGGAAAGATTAAAGTGTGGGAATTTCTGTTCTTCCCGTGTTATTTTCCTACTGGCAGTTTTCACGAATAAGGATTATAGTTTGGTGGAAAGATCTTAGGGTCTCTACCGTGGTATTTAGTCGTGACACAAAGCCAGTTACATACCCCAGCGTCACAGCATTGCTGCCTGTGGAAATTCACCAACCCTGTTATTCAGTGTGCCCACTCCACTGATTAATTTTCCATTGACAGCAAAGCAAATACTGTGACAAAACAAGTTTTGCAAAATTATTATGTGATATGGACTCCACGGCAAAGGAAGGGAAATTAATTCTATAGTCCAGAGAAAGAGAAGCAGGGTGAATGGAGGTCCAGGGACCAACCAGAGTCTCTCGGTCGAGGGGACAAAGCACGCCACACAAGGGGAGGTTGGGGACCAGGACCCCCAAATGACTACTCTCTGCATATGCTCAGAGGCAGAAGGAACACAGAATGCATGTATATCTGCATTGTAATGAATGTGTATCATACAGCTTAACCTATAATTAAAATTTAGTGACTTAATCTGATGAAAATATCCACACAGCATTATGTAGGCAGGTATGTTTAAAAAAATATTTTAATAAGCATATTCAGAATGGCAGACAAGGAATGGGAGAAGGGAATTATTTTACAGTGCAAAATTACTATGCATAAATTTAAAAACATCTAATTTGTCATTTTAAGTGCCTATTTAAATATATGTCGAATACGTTTTTAAAGCTCAACAGATCTGTGTTGAACTGAGTTGCAGATTCTGAACTCTATTTGCAACACATCAGGAAACAGAAAAAAAATACCATTCCAAATGATAGTGCTCTGCAGGGCGTGGGAATGAGGCTGGGGTGGGGGGACTAATTAACTAGCAACAGACTTCCCAATGCAATTTGTCGAGAGCTCCAGAGTTCTGAATGCACTAAATCTTAAGCAAATTAAACTCAGGATATTACGAAGCATTTTAAAATAGTGCAATGACTTATCAAGTTATAGTGGCTGCATTATGAAGAACAAAGTACTATGCGGAATACCTGCATAACACAAATACAATGAAATATTTCTTTACGAAAAGCTGAGCATCACATATTGTAATAATGGAATGTCTTTTGTTAGGCATATTTTTAGAAGATCAAGAAAAGCAAAATTTCCTAACACATGTACATGTGCCGTATTTGCAAACATGCCTGAGAATTTACTTAAAACGTTCCTGTAATAATCGTTTGCAAGGACTTCACAATCCTGCAAATAAAACGCATCTTTTAAAAAATGTGAGAATGGCATCTCTAACATCGCAACAACTTAGAAAGCACAGCATCACTAATTTTTTAAAACATTTCTACAGATCATCTTTGACAAACAGCCAGGATACTTTGGATTCGTTGAATAAAAAATTATTCAGAAAATGGACTGTGACCATCTGCTAAAGCTACTGCCATTCTGGATAAAATTAATGTTTGAAGAGAAACAAACAAACAAAAAACTCTCACGCCTTTGGACACTTGAACCCCAAACTCCCATTTACTTGGATATGCATGTAGCAACAGCGATGCATGTGATATGAAGTCAAGTGTTGCAAAGTGCCTTTAACACTGTCTGGAAAAGTTGTTCACACTGGTGAAGGGAAGCAGTCTGGACAGCTACCAGGGAAATACTCGGCGGGGCAAGGTCTAAACGAGAACTGCTCAGTGCAAACCTCCACCCAAGTGCTTTAGACAGCCAGGCCAGGAAGAACAAAACCACAGCAGATGTGCTCTAACAAGGCACTGGCTCTTGGACCGATGACTGAAAACGAACGGGAAGAAGCAAGTGGAGTACGCCTGTGTGAGGAAAACAGCAGAGTTAATAATCTTTTATAAAAGATGGACATAGGTTGGTCTATCAGCTGTAAAAAACTACATTTTTTTTAACAAGAATTTAACACTGAAAATAAAATGGCACGCTTACAAGGCTAGGCAGATGGATTCTGTTTGTCATCACACAGAGCAACGGTTATTGTTTATCCTCTTTTCATTTTTGGGGGGGAAACTATCAAATCTGAAAAACTGGACTATACCTGAATAAGATTCCAGACTTCATCACTGTCTCCTGATAAAGTCAACACTGTTGCCTGCCAACAGCTGCCTCTTGTGTGTGCCAATATCTAAATATCACTTGACCTTTTCTATTTAATGCAAAAATGGGAAATTTTATAATGTGTATAAAAATAACTTAACAGGACTCTGGTCAGCATGATACATTTAAGCACTTAGAGCTGACATTAAACTTCTGTCCTCCTTAAGAAATAACTTTAAAAATCATAGGAAATGCAAAATAAACCGCAATCTCAGCATCATGCTTAATTTCTGAATTCTCAAATTATTTGTCCTTAAGTAGAAATCTGAAAAAACCAATTTTTACAATCCTTTATGAATGCTTTTTACCACCTGGATAAGAAATGACTCAGTTACTACACAAACACTTAAAAATTCATTAGAAAAATCTTAGCAAAATAAAATGAAAGCTGACAGACACAGAATATCAATTCCTCTCATAAAAGTTTACCAACTGTACAAGTTAAGAAAATTATACAAGCTTTTGTATTAAGAAAGGACAGCTCAGTCAAGACATATGTACTGTAAAAATCTTTCAAAGGCTACAAAGAATCTGGAAAAATACAGAATGTATTTCTTAAGCCCAGATAAGAATATGGAAAGACATCATTGATGTCAACAATTTTACATATACAAACCTGACTTGGTTTATTTAAAAATTTCTATATATAAAAAAATCATGCTAGCATAATTTTCAGGATTCATAAGGGTTTCCTTAATAATGATACTCAATTTGTATGGAGAGAAAAATGTATGTTATAAAGACATTTCAAGAAACTCAGAAAAATCGGTGTTAAACAGAAATTTGGACATGGTTTTTTCTATTCCTTCATCAGTCTAAGCAAATATTAACCCTGCAGTGAAATGTTATGATTTAACACTTCATATGAGAAGGTACAGATATATCTGTAGTTCATTCAAATTTACTAATTTTTAAAGTATCCTTAAAAGGATCTTTTGATAGTTTTAGAGTAAAAAAAAAAAAAACCTGCAAAAGGCAGAATTATGAAATCTTATTTCCTAAAGTTAACACTCCAAATTTTCCAAATTTAATCAACTGCTTCAAATAAATAAACTTTTTAAGGTAACCCATCAACCCTGAAAATTGTAGTCACACCAGAATTTACTCCAAAGAAAGTAAAATAGGTCTAAATTCAGTCATCTGTGTTGTCAAGGTCTTCAAATTTCCCATGTGAGACTGCTTCTTGGAAAAATTCAGAAGAACCTGGACTTTCTTTTCCATTGCTGTTCACCCTTCGCCTTTTGGCAGGTCTCTCGCTTTTTTCATCAAAATCATTTTCACTCCTTGCAGTCACATGGGCAAGTTTTGGGTCAGAGGAAAGGTTATCTGTTTCGTAACCATTAGTGTCCATATCTGCGTGAAATGGTCTCTTGCTGCCTCCTGTTGGTCCATTAATGTGTAACCCTTCAGCTTTTACCTCTTCTTTGTTTAGTATTTCACCTGGTCCGTTGGATGACACCCCTAAGTGAGAAGAAACATAAATGAAACTGCTAATACAAGAAAGCTGAATCTGTAACTAGCATGGGACAGCTATTGTAGACCAGCTTTTCACCAAGGAAGCAAGGCATCGAGTCTGTCAGTACACACGGTTCTGAATCCTTGCCCCTTTTACTTACTAGCCGGGCGATCTCAGGTGAGTTATTCACCTTCCTGTACCTCAGTTTAATTACACAGACAATAAGGACCACAGGGTTCTTGTGAGGAATTAAGCTAATGCTGTGAAGAACTGAGCAGGGCATATGCTAAAGGCATATCAGGTGTTGTGTGACAAGTAGCATTGGCTCCAGCAGTCTAAATAAACTGAATCAACAAGAAGAATTATGAATTATTCCGATTTAGCAAAAGGACTAAAACTCTCTAAAAGCATATGAAAGGAGAATCAGGGTTTTCTTATAGAAGCTTGAGTTTTCTACTGCCATATGAAGGCAAAAAGCCATGACGTTTTTATTCTTAATGTAATCTATGAGAATTGTGGTTTAAACGATCACATGCTGTATTTGCCTAAGTAGATTTAAATAATCTGTCGTCATTTAAAAAAATTAATGCTGCCCTGTCCAAGCACACCCTTGGAAGTGCTGAAAGTAAACACAAATTTCTCCACAACAGGTGAGGAAGGCAAAAGCATGATGATTCTAATAAAATAAAATAAAAAGATCATGTTAGAACGGATTATAAAATGGAATTCAAATTTTGGTGAGAGGAGGGAAAATACAGGAGACACCACTGAATAATCAAAATGTAACTGCTGAGCCAGGTGAGGTGGCTCACATCTGTAGTCCCAGGTACTCAGAAGGCTAAGGCAGGAGAACTGCTTGAGCCCAGGAGTTCAAGACCAGCCTAAGCAACACAGTAAGACCTCGTCTCCAAAAAAACCTTTTTCTTGACCTGAATAATGTTCAGCATGAAGGATGAGCCTCAAATATTACATATTGGTCTAAGAAAATATTTTATTTTCTCCAATTAAAAAATGTACTCTAACCATGGATGCATATGGGAATTATGCACTGTATGATCCTACAGGACCAGTTCTGTAAGAGCAAGTCCAAAAACCTAAGTGAGACCAACTGGATCAAAAGTAACTACCAAGGCACTAACTGAAGTCCCACATAAAAAATACTGGGTTGGAAAGCTCCTTCCTAATTATTTTCTTATACTGTACATAACTGATATTTTCTTAGATTGTATATAACTGATGTGAATGGCTTCTGAGATACTGAATAATTTATAAACAACATCTGAGCATTCTTCTAGCCTAATGGCATGGTTCCATTAAGTAGTTTAAAAAATGGGAAAAGGGCAAATGAAATGATTTGGTGTTAAGATGAGAAGAAAAAAACCGGAAGAGCAGCAGCAGTGCCACTGTCCGCCTCCCTGAGCTTCCACCCTCAGTCTCAAGGTCAGAGTCTCAGCATCTTACGTGACTCCAGGATGGATGTAGCTGGCATTAGACATCGTGTCGATGGACCATCTTGGACCAGAACACAGCTGCTGGGCCTGACCTAAGTTCTGCTTGGGTTATTCTTAGAGGGAGGCAGTGAGGGACCAGAGAGGGGTCAACGAAAGGAACTAGCTCCATACACGACAGCAGCACCAAACGGTCAGAACAAGGGCCATACCTTTCCCAGTGTTTCTCTTCCATTTTCTTTTAACCGGCACTCCTCTAACTCTCACTCACCAGCTTCCCCCTAAGGGTGGGGGAACTTATTACTCTCTGCTTGGCAACTCTCTTACTTAATCAAAGTGGAAATCAAAACAGTTCTCCAGCTAGCCCTTATCATCATATCATCGCTCAGTTACCTCTGCTCCTACCTATTGTATGCTTCAAACAGCCTTAAACACATCAGGAGGCCTTTGGCTTTTCTCTCACATAAAGAGAAAAGCAAATATTTCTGGTGAATATCAATTTCTTAAAGTCACTGTTGACAGTCTGCTTTATTAAAATTTGTTTTTGGTGACGTCAATAGGAATTCTTTCCAATTACTTTGCATTCTGTTAGTACATAGGTATGCTGATATTATGTATGTTTCATCCATTATTTGTCATTTTTACTTTCTGCTTTGGAAATTTAATAGAAACCCAAACGGAATTTCCTGAGCTACTGAAAGAAAAGCGTCCCTCGTTATGAAGACACACAAGGCTTGTCTGGTTGCTTACCGTTTTGGTTACTGCTCACAGCGCCGTCTTCCTTCTCAGACTGGCTGTTGCTGCTATTTGAGGCGGTTGGGGGAGGGGACGGTGCTCGGCTGGAAGCAGCACTTTCACTTTCATCCAGAAGACGATCCATGTAATCCCTTAGCAGTAAGCAATAAAACAGTAATTATTTTCTTATATTAAAAAGCTGAAAATTAAAATTAGCTGAGGTTAACGTCAGAAGGCTTTATGAGCAAACACATCCTGATATTCACTTACATTCATTCTAGGGTCTCATCTATCATACGAGGATCTGAACATTGAAAAGCTGCTTCTGGTTTCATATTTATACGAAAAATGCAAAAAGGCCTTTGAAACTGACAAACTTTGGTGACCTACAGGAAGTTTTAAAACTCTGTAAACTGTAGACAAGTGCTCAGAGTGGCCCAACGAAGCCTGAGGGCTGTCTAAGGGCAGAGACGTGGTGATGTCCAGCAGGAGTACAGAAGAATGTCTCAACAGACACAGGTACTCCCTGAAAGACAAATGGGATCCTAGAAAGAACTGATCCCCTAAAGCTTCTGGACACCTTCTGCATTACAGCTCTGCAGATCTGAGCCATAACAAGCTAAGTTCCTGGGCCTACCTGCTGGCTTGATCCTGTAAGCATCTCATGATAGGTGAGCTTGTTTCTTCTCCAAGTCGCTCCTGAACTACACATTTGTGAGAGGAGGCACTGGGTTGGAGCTACAAGATCTGTGCTGGAGACTTGTGTCCCTAAGGTTTAGTATCTGTACCTATAAAATGTAGATCAAACCATACCTGTCCTATCTATCACACATGGTTGCTGTATTATATATGTACATGAAAATGTTTTATAACTATAAAGTATGACTAAATTACCAGAATAAAAGTCAGCATATTTCAACCTATGGGCTGGCCACCTGTTTTTATAAATAAAGTTTTACTGGAACCCAGTCACACACCTCCCTTACACAGTATCTATGACTGCTTTTGTGTGACAGTCACAGAACTGAGTAGTTATGACAGAGACCTTAAGGTATTGGCCTCTGAGCCTAAAATATTTACTCTCCACCTCTTTACAGAAGTGTGCCACTACCTGCACTAGCACGTACTTCTCCAAGGGCAGGGATTTTAGTCTGTTCCGCTGATGCCTGCACCACCAGTACCCAAGTCGTGCACAGCACAGAATAGAAGTGTATTAAAAAATTTATTTCCTTCACAGTAAGTGTAATAGAAATCTTAAGACTAATCTGTTAGAATTTTGTGAGCAAGGTAAACACGAAACAGTGGATGCTCTTTGGAATCTCCTGAAAGTCTGCGTTAACAGTCTACAACATACTGTTAGTTGTAGCCATGATCTCAACCTATAGGGTCGTCACTGTCCCCTGGGTCATGGGGACATAATAAATATAGGGATGTGGTCCCTGACTTCAAGAAGCTTACAATAACCGGAGGCGTAAGATACATATCACAGAAACATTTATGATGATGAGCTAATCAACGTTCTAGGCCTGACTTCCTCATCTGTAAATGGAGGCGATTAAATGCAATGGTCTTTAAGACCTCTTCAGCTTCATGCTATTCATAATTATAGAACAATTACATATGAATATGAAGCACCCAGAAACAGAATTAAGTATTGAACTGCTATAACTGGAAACAAACCACAAGAGTTTATCCCTGCTTACAGAAAATCACAATTTCTCCTCATTTGGAAAATAATGTGGAGTGTACTCACTGCTTGTCACAGAAAATGCAACACAGGTAACAGAGGAGTTTTAGGGGGAAAAAAGTTATGGTTCTTTTAGTTAAAAGAGGAAAAAACTACAAAAAAACCCAGAGGGGACTTGACGCCTGTGGAACCCTGGTACTCCTGCTTACGGAAAAAAACACACCTGTTTACATGCCAGGGAACCACTGTTAACTTTGAAGCTTGAGGAAAAAAGATTCAGATTATTTTCAACTGTGGCTACTCCACCTATGGAATATTTAACCTTACGAAGAATCGTGGTTACAGATAAAAAGTATCTTCAAAAGTTTTCAAAAGCCATGAAGAGATTCTTAGAGAAACTAGAAGATTTGCTGGCACATCTCCACCTAAGCTGCTGAGCTTGACTTCACAGAGGACCAGCTAAGCCAGCTCACAGCACTGCCCTTGGTGACGCTTCTGAAAGAGGAAACTGGACGAACCATGGTCTAATGCAGCCTGGCAATTCTTATGTTCTTAGTGCTGTGATGACAGATTGACTGTAGTTTGTGTGTGAACATAATTTCTGAAACGGGTGAAAAAAATGAAAGATGTTACTACTGCTTTTCCTTATAGAATAGCTTGAAAACTGTGACTATTTTAAGATACACCCTGCAGATTGGATAGCTGTATCTAGTACATCGCTATGCTTGAACACTACCAATGAAAAAAATTAACTAGAAATTTAATAACATTAAACAAGTAGGTAAAATTTAGAATACTGCTATATATGAAATTTCACTCCAGAAATCACACATTTTGAATAATGGTGGATGGTGTCCACAGTCTTTTGAAATGACATGATTTCCAGGGGTCAACCATACCCATTTGTTTCCTTTTAGATAGTTTTGTTTTGGGGCTTTAAAGCATTCGATCCCTCAAGGAAGTGACCAGCAGAGACACCTACAAATAAATCTGACCAAGAAACAGTCCAGCCTCGGAGTTTGAAAAGCACAATCAAATATACATAAAAGCACATCTTTCAAAAGCAGTTACTTGGTCAGCTTTGAGAATATCTTTACCGGTGCACATTGATCAAGTCAAGTCACAGCTTTGCAAACTGGAGTCTCACTCTGTCGCCCAGGATGGAGTGCAGTGGCATGACTGCGGCTACCACAGCCTCAACCACTGGCTCAGGTGATCCTTCCACCTCAGCCTTCCAAGCAGTTGGAATTACAGGCACACGCCACCAGGTCCACCTAATTTTTAAATTTATTTTAGAGACAAGGTTTCGTCATGTTGCCTAGGCTAGTCTTAAATTTTGGGGCTCAGGCAATCCTCTTGCCTCGGCCTCCCAAAGTGCGGAGAATATAGGTGTAAGCCGCTATGCTTAGCCAATTTTTATTCTGTAAACATTAGGGAATAATTAAGGATAGTATTGTAAAGCTAACTAATTATACCACAACAATTTGTTATCATTTTAAAGCAATTCATGAGAGACAAACGTTCAAAACTTTGTACTTAAGTAACAAGTTACCAGTGGTAGTGATGGAACGCTTCATTCCAAAACTAGGCTGAATGAGGCTAAGAGATTTAAGAGCATGGGACTGAGATTAGGCATGTCAGCCATTTTGTGTAAGAGTGGGTATGACACAGATAAGAAGCCATATCTGCGTCACTGGGAGTAAACTAGAGTTGCATTACGAATTCTTAAGTATTATGTCTATTAGAGGAAAAGATTCAGGAAAACCAGGAGATGGGAAATCACTATGTACAAACTGTTTACTCTATAAAAAGCTTATGACAAGAAATGAGATGCAATTTGACCTGATTTATTACACCCTGTGCTTTTTCCTTTTGTATCATCTGTATCCAAATCTTGTTTTGGTTCCTGGTGTCTAAAGTAGATAGGACAAAGAAAAATACTAACAACCTTTCCTCTTTAAAAAGCATCTACTGGCCATATGGTCCTATAGTTTTAGAAAAGATGTTCTCTCGTAGTCTCACTGCTTTCAAAGTGTCGTAAGATTATTTTATAAGACACTTTGAAAAGTCCAAATGCCTTATAAAAATATGTCAATACATGTAAATTTAAACTGATGTATATTCTTCTATAAAAGCATGATCATAAAAATCATCATCCTCAAGAAAAAATCTAGGAAAGCTTAGCAAATAAATATATAGCACAAAGGAAAAAATTAACTCACGTTACACCAGGATGAAGATTATATTTCTTTTTTCCAAATCGTGTTTGCTGAGCAAAAAAATCGTAACGTTCAGATTTTTTCCACATGTAGTAGAATGCTACACATTCACCGACTGACCTTGTTCGCACCTATAAGAAACAAGAAAAATAATACACTGGCAACGGATCTTCAGATATTTAGCATTGTTTTTTAAAAGGCTACCATTATCCTTATTTACTATAAAAATATACTCCACTGCTGAAAATGTATGGAAGTGGCATTCAGGTTAAAATAAATGTTACAAACCGTTCCCAAATACTTTTTACTCAGAGTACCTAGAAAGTCTACCTTCAAATTCCCTCTCAAAAAAATTATCTCACTAGTCTCAACAGTAATCCAGTCTCAGGTATTTCCTTTCTAGAAAGTCTGAGGATATGCCATCATGAGCTGATGCTCTGGTTGCCAAGTCACTCTCGTGGCTTATTGTGCTGAGCGGTTCCCCTCCCATCACACTCAACGCCTTATGGGGTTAATAAACGATGCTGACAAAATCCCTTTTTGCTACTTTGCCTGGAAAGCTGGTAAGGCTGTTGTATATAAATACAATCCTGAGAGTTTGAAAGGAAAACAAGTATTTTAGATGCAAGATGACACTGCTTATTTGCTAAAATTTCTGCTCTTGAAGTGAGTATCCCATAGCACTTGATGGCACCTAAAGGACAACTGCAGATGACAACCTTCCTCATTCAACATGCATTTTTCCTTCTTCCCCTGTTTACACTTTACAACGCTGACCCATGTTGCTCCCAGACAATCAGGGCTTTTTCTAAAGAATCATCCTCTCAAGCTCTTTTCTTGCCTCCTACAGAATCTTAATTCTGGACAGAGTCATGCCAAGTCAATTGTTCTTTACTGAAAGTAAAAAACGAAAAGACACTTTGTTGCATGCAAAGTTAAAAAACATTCAGCAAAGTCAGTTCTCATAACAGAACTTATGATTAAGATCTGAACTTTAATTCTAGGTGTAAAAAAAAATTTTTTTTTACATGTTGTCACTGACCCATTCTTCCCCCTCTTAAAAATCTACTATTCTTAGCCAGGTTCGGTGGCTCAGCCTGTAATCCCGTGCCTTTGGGAGGCTGAGGTGAGTGGATTGCCTGAGCCCGCGGGTTCAAGACCCGCCTGGGCAGCGAGACCTCATCTCTACAATAAATCAAAAAATCAGCCAGGCGTGGTAGCGCATGCCTGTAATTCTGGCTACTTGGAAGGCTGAGGCGGAAGGATCGCCGGAGCCCAGCAGGTCGAGGCTGCGGTGGCCGGAAGCAGCCACTGCACTCCAGTCTGGGCGACAGAGTGAGACTCCAACTCAAAAAAAACAAACAAACAAAAAAAAACTACTATTCTTATTTCACAATAGCAACTAGTATATTCTACATAGGTGGGTAACGTCTATCCTATAACACGAAAACATCACTACTTCAAATATTTATGAGAAATCGAAGTCATACCTGTAATATTTGTTAAGGCTTTTTTGGCTTACAGTTTCAAGTCAACCTAATAAGTTCTTCTTCCGTACAAAGAAAAAATCGTATTGGAGGCTGCTGCTGTTAGTTTAGTTACATCAGCTATCACTCCAGGGGTCATCCAGCACTATTTGGATATGAGTGTGTGAATTCAAGTAGGAATGCCAGAAAACTCCTATCCAAAATATCGTCCCTTTTAACCATGAAATGATGCATTTAAGAAAAAAATCAGAAACATACGTGACCAGGTGCATAATGTATTTCTTTTCTTGAGTGTTGACTATATTTGAGGTTATCTGATGATCTGGACACAACGTTAGGGGAATACATTTTTGAAGCCAATTACATTGTCTTCTAAGCTATCCTAAATCCTAAACTCAAAATTTATCTTTCATTAGTTACATCCAATGCAACAAAATAATTGAGAACAAACTAGTTAATACACAACAAAATGAAGAAAATTTGGCTCACAGAAGTTGTAACTATTTTATTTATTAAACATAAACTAGAAGATGTTAAATACATGTTGGGAAGAAACCAACAGGACACTATCCAATCAAATCCACAAATACCAAAAAGAGAGAGGGAGTAAAAGACTATACAGAGCCCTGAACATAAGCCCAGATACTTCAACACCGTCCTGGAAAATCCACCACACAACACTCGGAGGCTATCTTTAAAAGGAAACATGTGAAGTCAAGATCCTTGTCTTTTGTATTTACTAAAAATAATATGATAATCATAAACCCAGGAATTAATTTCCTACATTCAAGCTGAGATTTTAATTCTGCCTGTCCTAATCTGTTGTTAGTGTTTTTATTCTATATAATTATGTGGTTACTCTTAAAAATCCTACCTGATTGCTGCTGTAAGAATTAAACCCCCAAACATATCTGTAATTATAAAGTTATTTGGAATATAAACTGTATGACTGACATTATCAATATGGAATGATAAGTGACCATGTTAAATAATAATGTAAAATTATGATAATTATAATACTGTATAATAAAGACAACCTACTGAGATAGATGCTTCTGGAAAATTACGTTAAATCTTGATTAAAACCAAATACAATCTTAAGTATCTGATTTTAGACCACTCAGGACTTAAGTAAAGGTAATACATATTTTAATCATACATAATGCCATGTTTAAAGGTGCTTTAAAGTTAGAAAATTATTTTAAGGACCATCCTTAAAACATCTTGTCAGAGATGGTGGAAAACAGCTATAAATAATGGTACTGCACATACACATCCCACCTGGAAGTTAATTAACATATTTGTAAATAAGTACAATTCTTAAAACACTTCCAACATAAGGCACCAAAACCAGTTACCTGGCAAATACGTTAGGCAGTCTAGGCATGCTTATTATAATTTGCTAAAAACCATAATATCACAAAACCTTTAGCACTAGAAAATACAGCAAATTAATATCCATGACCATTTAAGTTGTTTAACTAAGTTTCTTTCTGTAAAAAAGAGAACATACATCATTACTTACTTTATTAGCCTGAATCAAATGAAAATCCTTTCCATAGGCCTTCAGCCCTTGTTCAAAATTTCTACACTCTTCCTCTGTCCAAACAGATAATTCCTCTGACAAAATGAGGGAACAAACTGTTAAGCAATATTCCCCCAAATGTTGCGTATAAAAACCAAATTGCAAATAAAAATGTAACTTTCTGGTAAAAACGAGGAAGCATTTTACTCCTGAGCTCCATTACTAACTGTTATAAGAGATAAAGTGATGAAAGCCCTGACTTTGTAAGATTTTGAATAATCTGATCCCTACCTCTCTGGCCTCAACTTGGGCCACTTTCTTCCTAATTCCTCATGATCCAATTATATCTGCTACCTTTCAGTTCTTAAATTTGCTATGTTCTTTCTTACTCCAGACTTCGTGTCCTGGGCATCTCCTTTGCTTGGCAATATTTCCTGCCTCCTAGCTCGCCTCCTTTCACTGAGATAATTCTCTTACACCTCAACATAAACATCACTTCATTTTGGAAGCCTCCCTGGGAAGCTCCACCCTTTACCGTAACTAGGTTAAGTCCTACTGCAGCAGGCTTAAATAGCATCCTCTAATTCTTCCCCTTGGAAGAATTTGTCGCAACCAGTTCTCAGTCTCTCTACTGAGGCTCTACACACCTTGAGAGAAGGGACTTTGTTTATGGTTATTTCCTCAGAACTTAGAAGGCCCTCAAATTTTTGTCGAATGAATAAATATATCTGATTTATTACTTAATTATATATAAGCAGTACTCTTGGTGAAGGGGGTGGAAATCAGTTTAGAGTAAAAAAAAAAAAAACCTGGGCCAGGCTCGGTGGCTCAGCCTATAATCCCGCGCCTTTGGAGGCTGAGGTGAGTGGACTGCCTGAGTCCGTGGGTTCGAGACCCGCCTGGAAAGCGAGACCTCATCTCTACAATAAATCAAAAAAATCAGCTGGGCGTGGTAGCGCATGCCTGTAATTCCGGCTACTCAGAAGGCTGGGGCGGAAGGATCGCCGGAGCCCAGCAGGTCGAGGCTGCCAGTGGTCGGGAGCGGCCACTGCACTCCAGTCTGGGTGACAGAGTGAGACTCCAACTCAAAAAAAAAAAAAAGGAAAAACCTGGATTTTAGTTATGGCTTCACTGTTGAATTTTGTTTGCCTCAGCAGTTACTTTAGAGACCTCGGTCTCATCAGTTTTAAAGTAAAGGTAATATCTGTCAGAGTACTTAATTCACAGGCCAATTATCAAGATCAAATAAAATATTTATTTATAAGTGTGTCTTGAAAGTATGAGGCAGTAGGTATTTTTACTTAAATGGTCTCACTTTTCCATAAAGAAGGAAGAGACAGCCTTAAGCCCATTCCCCATAATGCCCTATACAATACTTGGTATTCTGTAAATATTCACCAAACTCAGGAAGTTCAGCATTATTAAGCTTAAGATATATCTAGGTAACCTGAAGAGCTTAATTTTAAAATGTTTGCCAAATAATGAAATAAGAAATATTCATGCTTACCTCTAGCTGCTTTTACATTAAATCTTAATCTTCTCAATGCTTCTTCTGTATCAAAATTGCACTTAACCAATTCATACAAAGCCTAGAAAAAGAAAAAGTTTCATCCAGTATTTGACTTGAACTATGAACAGTTCGATGCTATAATTTCTTAAGAGAGTGAAAGTCTTTCAAAATCTGAGTGTTTGTTTTTATCCTTTCTGGAGGGTAATTTTAGTGAGTGCAATATATAAAACACCAAGAAACAACAAACATAAATTCAATCCTGATAATTAACTGCCTTTAAATATGTACAAAGGACATATGTAAATACTCTGACGTGGTAGCAATAGTACCCCAAGAATTTAAAATCATAAGAAATTATTTTGTGTAAACCACAATCCCTTTTTTGTGGTTTTTGGAGATTCTTATTAAAATTATTTTAAACAAGTCAGAAAAGAAAAACAATGATTAAAAAGGTAAAAAACAGAATGCTGTTTATTAGGTTCATGTTAGGCACTTGTCATTATCCCAAATACATATTCACAGATTCTCAAGGGATAGCTGAAGGAATTTTTTAAAGTCTAATAAAAAATATGAACAGGCAGAATGAAACATCAAGGTTTTTGTTTTATTTGAGCTGAAGCTGTACCCATGAAATGAGTGTAGTAACAACAGATATCTTATACCAATTATAACTTCATATTCTGTCAACAATGCTACAGAAATTTTGGTGACTGAATAACAGCACAACAGCATTTACTTATATATGTGTTCACTTAATTTATTTTGGGTAAATTCCAGCAGCTGTTTCTTATTCACATACCTGTTCATTGTCTTTTATGTGAGATCCCTCAGGAATTGCTTCTACTCCTTTCTCATCACCTGTTCTTCTAGATGCATCCTTAAGAAATACAATCACCTTATCTTCTGGTAAGTACTCAGGGTCCCATAGGAGCTGATCATCATTTTCATATACTAAATTAGCAAAACATAAAGTTCAAAAAAATTGCCAAACACTGAGAGAGAGTGTGCTAAAACGTATCACTCAACAAATAACCCACACTCAGAGCCAAATGTTGAAAGCTAAGAGGCAAACTGAGGTTCCACTACTCGCTCGCCTCTTTCCTGGGTAGTCCTTACAGCCTATGTGAATTCAGGAATCTCAAGGAGGAGGCGTCACCTGATGCCCTGTGCAGGTGTAGGACTACTTAATCCTGAGTTTACCAAGTTTCGAGCTTTCTTGGCTTGAATACCGCCTCCACTGCTTATTACCTGTATGACCTTGAGGAAATCCCTTTTCTGCTGTGTCATCTGTGAAATGAGAACAATAACTCTACCACAAAAAAGAGTTGTGAGATTTAAAGCCCTTGATAACAGTTTTGGCCTATATTAAGGCTCAATGGATGTTAGCTGTAATTATTATTTTTTGAAAATATGTCTAGAATGCTTTAAATGATTATAGTGTGTATAAATCATTTTCATAAAAACTAAAGTCATAGCTTTAAAAAAAAAGCATTTACATCTCATCATAATTTCCATTAGAAAAAGATTAAAGTCCAAATCTTACCAGAATTTAAAAAGTGAAGGAAAGGAAGACAAGACCACGAAAACAGATATCACAAGACTGGCAAAACACCGAGACAGTGGCATCACAACAGCTCAAGGAACAAAGTGCTTCCAAGAATGGCTTCAAAGAATGGTTCAATACTGCTGAGTGACCAGGGTGGAAACTGAGAAAGGTACTCTAGATTTTAAAAACAAGAGGTGAATGCTCTAGGAATCACTTCTGTGCAGAGATGAAAGCAAAGCTGGCTGGGTGCAGTGGATTGAGCCTATAATCCCAGCACTTCGGGAGACTGAGAAGACTGCCTGAGTCTAGGGGTTCAAGACCAGCCTGGGCAACTTGGTGAGACCTCGTCTCTATAAATCAAAAAAAAGTAGCCAGGCGTGGTGGCGCGCACCTGTAGTTCCAGCAACTTGGAAGGCTGAGGCCGAAGGATCACCTGAGCCCAGCAGGTCGAGGCTGCCGTGGCTGTGAGGGTGCCACTGCACTCCAGCCTGCGTGATGGAGTGAGAATCCAACTCAACAAGAGGAAAGAAAGCAGAAGGTGAACAGGAAAGAGCTGAAGAGTAAATGGAAAGCGAAGAAATAAAGCAGGAAACTCTTGAGAAGTTTGGTTATGAGGGTGGAGATGGCACAGTAAGTATTAAGTTTTTATGTTATTTTTTATTTTAAAGACAGGAGACATTTAAATGCCAACAGGAAAGAGTCCACTTGAGAAAGACTTTAACAGTCAAAGAGTAACTGACAATGTCAGTTTTTTATGTTAAAAAATTAACGACTAATTACACATCTCTCATGTACCAGGCAATGTATTAAATGATGTCACATAAATTACCTTGTCTCCTCACCCACACACTTTAAAACTTGCTTCTACCTTTCCTTTTCCCACAAATACTTCTTTTATTTATTTATTTATTTGTTTTTGACATCCAGGCTGGAGTACAGTGACATGATCATGGTTCACTGCACCTCAACCTCTTGGGCTCAAGTGATCCTCCTGCCTCAGCCTCCCAGGGTAGCTAAGACAACAGGTACGCAACCACACCTGGCTAATTTTTTAAGTTTTCTGTAGAGATGAGGTCTTGTTATGTTGCTTAGATGGTCTTGAACTTCTGGGCTCAAGTACCACAGTTTTCCAGGTACTGTGATTATAGGCATGAACCACCTATGTGGCTGGCCCAGATACCTTTCTTTAAAATACAGCTCAGAGGACAATATCTAGACATTTTCCCTTAAAAAATATCATTCCTTTTCTAGTGAACTCCTGCTGGTACAATCCTAGTTAAGCTCTAAATTATAAACACTAACATGATAAAGTAAATCTGAGTATACTGCTATAGATTCTTTTCTCTGCTCAGTCTCTGTCCTCCAAAGGGAACAAACCACACAAAAGGCCACCCAAGGAAACCCTGCTTCAAGAGAGGAAGGAAGGTGGGTGGTTTCAAGTTCCAAGTGTCCTTCCAGTGAGACCCTCCACGTGGGCCTATGGAACAGTACAAACTACCTGAGAAGTATTTCTATAACTGCTACCAATATGCTGGAAGTCCTGGGTAGCCACGGGGTACAGAGATGTCCTTACTTAAACCAAGTAGACAACCATGACCAGATGGTACCAAATGACAAGTCAGATTCCCTGGAACTGTGGCTGGTTAGACAGGTAATTAGCCCTCATTATTTTACTAACCTCAGAATAATACAACAGTTCATTTTATGCAATTATAATGTAACCTCAATAATGATCCTAAGGTAAGAACAATTAGCGTTTCCACAAAGAATAAGCCACTCTGCCTTCACTGGTTCCAGACAGATACCAATGATTTTCCAGTTAAGCTTATACTCTAGCTTCTAGCTGCAAGCTTGGCAAAAGCTGCTTTTTCTTTTTTTAAGGGTCTCACTACATTGCCCAGGTTGTAGTACAGGCATGATCAGTAATGCCCTGGAGCCCCTGGGCTCAAGTGATCCTCCTGCCTCAGTCATCCCAGTAGCTGGCACTACAGGCACACACTACTGTGCCCAGTGGCAACAGCTGTTTTTAATTAAATGTCTATTATACTGAGAGGACCAGAAATTCAGAAGAACTCCATTATTACAATAAACCATATTAAAAAACAAAAGAGAAATAACATCTACATACACAATACAAAGGAAAAGGACCAAAAATGGAAATAGAAAAAATTACTTATTCGAATTAAGTGACAAGAACATGCTGGGTTCTGAAAGATTGCAATCACTGAAATGCAATGAAATCTTCTGAAACTACTTCATTCTAAATCAATTACCAACACTAAATATCAGAACTTTAAAAAAGCAATCACAAATACATCAACCTCAATATCACTGGTAGGTGTAACTTGTACGCAATTTATAAAAAAGTAAAGGCAACCAGAAAGCAGTTCACGCATATGTTAACACTGGCTGGCTGATGCGCCTCTGGAGTGTCTTGTTAAAGCATAAATCTGAACTCAGCAGGCAGAGAGAGAACCTAGAACCTACATTTCTCACTAACTCACAGGATAACATGACAGTGCTAGTCTATGGACCAAACTGAGTAGCAAAGCACTGACAGATCTCATTCTAGCTACCTTATGATGCAGATTACAACTTTAAAAATCAAAAGCAATAAAAAGTTATGCCTGTCAAATAAACAAAATGAGCTATCAAAATACTTTGATAAAGTCCAGGGTTGAGGGGAAGGAGATAGCGTTTAAGAAGTGGGAGAAAGTTATTAGGTATTCTAACTAGAGAAAAAAAAACGATGTAGAAAGCTGAGAGACCACCGCCACAAAACAATAAAGAAAATTCTGCAAGTTGAGAAATCGCCAATGAAAAAAATGTCTGGTTTTATTTTTCAGCTGGAGCCTTACTCCGCTGCCCAGGCTGGAGTGCAGTGGCACCTCAAGGCCACCCCAACGTCGATCCGCTGGGCTCTGACGATCCTTCCACCTCAGCCTTCCAAGTAGTCAAAACCACAGGTGCATGCTACCACACCCAGCTAATTTTTTGATTTATTGTAGAGATGACATCTCACCAAGTTGCCCGGGCTGATCTCAAACCCCTGGATTCAGGCAATCCTCTCGCCCCGGCCTCCCAAAGGGTTGGGATTACAGGCTTGAGTCACTGCGCCAGGTCGAATAAACGTCTATTAACTGCCAGTTTCACTTTTTTAAAAAAGTGTTATTCCATTTGTCGAAGTAAAAATTCTATCAGCACTAAGATATAATAATGCGGTTTGAAACAGATATCACTATATTCCTAAAAGGTCACTGTGATTAATGACATGGCCTTTTAAGTTGAGTTTTTTCCTATTCACGTATTAAACAAACTGCCTGTTTCAACAATACTATTACCAACTAAGGGTACTACATTTGTTCATTTTTTTCAGTAAGTTTCTTAACAACAAAAAATAATGTGTCAAATGTTCATTAGAAACAATTTGCATGGACCTTAACTATTCACTGCTTAATGAGTCCTAGCCATCTAGAATTTTTGTCATGTGAGCATGAAAACGTGCCTGGGAATGCGGTTACTTGCTCCTTTCCCTTGACCTTTTTTCTCCCCTAGCTAGCCCATCTAATTATTAGTTTATCTAATCCAAGGTTCTCAATCTTGGCATTACTGCCATCTTTGGCCAGATAATTCTGCGTGGTGGGGGTTGTCCTATGCACTGTAGGTTTATACCATTCTGTACCTGGTTTTATCACAATACCACAGTGCTCACTCTGTTTAGTAAATGGGAAAAACATTAACATACAAACGTAACTCGGAAGTAGAATGTTTTGCATCTGCCCAGCACTGCTGTGGAAATTAAACCCTTTTTCTCACATGGTCTGAGTGGGAATAACAGTACCTCTGCAGATCGAGAAATAGGTAAATGAGCCAGGGCAAGCCAGAGTACCATTCATCTCTGGCCACAGTGACGATTGCTGGCTGAATCGAGTTTTCTCTAGGACTTTTGCTGGAGCTCTGCAGGATGAGGAAATTCTCATTTCTGCCGGTTCTCTAGCCAAAAGGACAGTGTAACGTGTAAGCCAAGAGCTCCCAGTGGCCATCTTAGCTTGTGTGACAATAAAGGAGAGAAGGGAGGAACACCTGATATCCTCTTAAAAATATGTGAAGCCAGACCACACAGATTTCCAGTAAGCAATCCAGTATTCTACTTAAGCTAACTGAATTAAGTTTTGTCATCTGCAGGCAGAAGAGCATCAACTGATGCTTCTGAAAATCTCATTAATAAAAGCTAAATATAATGGATGGCATCAATCACCTATTGAATATTAATGTCACTTACTGAGAACTTACTATGTGCCAGGCACTATGCTAAATGTTATACATACAAATATCTTCTATACATGTAATCTTAACAACAGCTCTGAAAATAAATGCTAGTATTGTTATTTGACAGACGAAAAAGTAATGTACCCGAGGGTCGAATGCCTGGGTAATGATTCAAGATAAATGATTCTGTATCAGTTCAGTTACCACCATTCTGCTCCCACTCACCTATTAACTCAGGCACCAAATGTTTACTAAGTGTCGATGTGACAAGGAGCAAACTAGTTAATATTAAGGATACAAAAATCAGTAAACATATGTAAGTGGTTAAAATACACTGTGGTAAGCATAAATGACAATTTGCAAATTGGAGAAAATGTTAATAAGCAAGTAGCTAAGAGCATTGTGTAACCAAAATAGATACAGGTTCAAAAGAGCATGCCTGGAATGTTACTGCAACTAACAAATATTGTTTATTTAGTTGTCTGAATTAGAAGCGATAACCGAAGAGGAATATATAATCTGCATGAAGCCTAGCAAAAAAGCAATCGGATGATAGAGAGAAAAAAACTGTCAATATACGTCCAGGATACTCAGTTAAGACAGTTTTCTAATATCAATGAAAACGAGAATGCTGATATATCTGTTAAGTAACCTCTGCAATAACAATATCTAGATATCTTAGTTTAGTGGCATTTTCATTAAAAAGTCTGAGCTTATCAAACTGATGGAAAATATCCTGTGGAATTTTTTCCATAAGAATGCCCTAGTCAGGCACGGTGGCTTACACCTGTATTCCAGCTCCTTGGAAGGCTGAGGCAGAAGGATTGTTAAGGCTGCAGTGGCCGTAAGCATGCCACTGCACTTTAGCCTGGGCGACAGAGTGAGACTCTGACTCAAAAAAGAAAAAAAGAATGCGCTTATCAGCACTATCCTTTGACAAGTTTTATTTCCAACAGTATGGTTTACACAAAAGTTTTACAAGCTTGGCGTATGCATACATGGTATCCTAAGTAGAGAAAAATTCTGCGTATCTTGACCAAAGTCTGAACTTCCAGGACTGAAGATCATGTATCACAACTACTCCCCCAAAGCAATGTTACCCTGCTAAGTCTAGTCGGATCCTCTTTGCACAATCTAACAAGCTTAATTTCTCAAAATGAGAAAGCTGCACTTTTTCCTGAAAAAAGGTCCGTATGTATAATTGCTTTTTAAAATCATGTTAAAATTGAAAACATCAAGCCAGAATTTAAAACATCAAAAAAATCCAAGATTTTGATCATTACTCATTGTTGATATTTGACAATACAAACATTAAAATAAAAAAATAAAATATTAAGAGAAAATTAAAACTATCATTAGCTGTAATATAAAAACTTCAAAGATGTTTCCTATCCTTCTACTAAATATAATATTTTCAAAGACAGGCTTACTATCTTTCATAGTCAAAACTTAAAAGAAATTTAATGAAAAGACGCAAATGTCTTTCATTTCTTCATTTATTTTCAGAAAGAAAGCAGTCGATGGTGAACATGTACTAACCATTATGTAACATATAAGCATGCAATTTAAATTTCAATTACAAAAATAAATATAAAAGCCGGAGAATCACTTATTCTTGCACACAATTACAATGTGTTCCCAGAACATATGCACAGAATTTCAATATATAAAAAGGTCACTCTATATTGATATCTTCAATGTTCTCATACGTTACAGGAATTACCTTGAAAAGTAAATGCAAACTGTTAAACACTTAAATTACATATTAAAACATTTTGCTGGCCAGGCATGGTGGTGCACGCATATAATCCCAGGACTTTGTGAGGCAGAGGAAAGAGGACTGCCTGAGTCCATGGGTTCAAGAGGAGCCTGGTCAACATGGCGAGACCTCGTCTCTACAATAAATAAAAAAATTAGCCAGGTGTGGTAGCACATGCCTGTGGTTCCAGCTACTTGGAAGGCTGAGGCAGAAGGATCGCCTGAGACCAGCAGGTCTCGAGGCTGCAGTGGTTGTGAGTGTGCCACTGCACTCCAGCCTGGAGGACAGTGAGACTCCAACTCAAAAAACAAAAAAAACACAACAACCAAAAAACCCATTTTGCTGTCACAAAAATGTACTGGCCTTTGATGTGGTTCCCTTGACTACTCTGATATGCTGTGCCTGGAGAGCAGGTGCATACTTAGAATACAAAGTAAGTTTTTGTGAAGAATACTAAACTAGACATAAGCAACAGAAGACTTCTATAACTCCAAAGAGTTCTGCATATGTAAAGTTAAAATGCAGAGAAGAAAGCTAAAATAAAAGAAATGAAGAAAGATTCCTAGCTTTGAGTGATGTCACACTGCACATGAACTCATTAAAAAACACACAGGCACATCATTCTAATCTGAAAGAGACTCTAAAAAAAAATCTTCAACTATTTTATGTTATTGGAAGTATGACTTACCTTACAGACTTTTAATAAAGCAATGGAAAAAAACATGTAAAATTTAAGTATTCAAGTTGTTTGCCCGAATTATTTTAAAAACACAAATATAAAAGTACTTCAATTTAATAATACTAAAAGCCTCAGAAGCAAATAAGCTTTTTTTTTATATCAGTTGTTTACTTTCAAGTTTGTTTTTAAAGCTTTTACTGGTATAAAAATAATCTGCTTTTAAAAACTAAATTATAAAGGCTAGAAAAAAGGGTAAACTTCAGAGTATTTAAAATATGGAGGGGAAAGATACAGTTGGACATTGTAAGTCACCTAAAAAAAAAAAAAAAGCAAGCATGTTTTCATTTTTGTTGGCAAGATTTCTAAGAACAAAACCTGAAAAATACTAAACATATTTCTTCTTACAGAAATAGTGCAAAATTTTCTTTCATAAACCAATGGGATCCCCAAGTAGGCTGTCACGTTATCACATTTTATGTAAAATTAAAGTTTATCAATTTGAAAGCCTAAATTCAGTTATGTAACTTTACTAATAACCCACCTTTTTCGTTTTCTTTGTATCTACAAATGCCAACTGGAATCTCTGCTTGAAACATGGAGCCCACCATAATCTCCTATTTTAAAAAAATAACAAAAAACATCAGTAAGATCTAGGAGAACAGATGTTATATCCTTTTTCTAGCCTTACAATCTTCTCAGCAAATTGTTTCTGTTTTTGTTTTTTTGTCATGAAATACAGATACAACCAATTAACTAGCTCAGAACCAATTAACTAGCTCAGGAGTATTGAGAGAATGCATGAGTTAGTAACAGACAAAAGCCCGGATATGATTAGATAAAATATCAGTAATAATGGGGTGAAATGCAGTGTAGACAATACTACTTCAAAGCACAGAGAAAGAGACACAAAAGTGAATTTTGATAATTCAACTAATAAAATAACTGCAAAACAACGAAAAACCAGAAAGGCAAATTCAGATATTTTAGGAGCATCTACCCTGAGACAGTGGTCTTAAAATATGGTCCCCTGTATCAGCAGCATCAGTGTCACCTGGGAAGCTGTTAAAAATGCAAACGCTCAGGTCCCACTCCAGCCTGAATGAATCAGAACCTCTAGGGACAGGACTCAGTGATTAGCATTTTAACAAACTCTCTAGGTGATTCTGTCATACACTCAAATCTGAGAAGCACAGTTTTAAGGTAAGAGAAATAGCAAAACAGGTTTGTATAAAGGCCATGTGAGCCACACGGATGAAACTCCAGTTAATGCCT
The DNA here is from genome assembly GCA_027257055.1 of Cephalopachus bancanus. Taxonomy (NCBI): domain Eukaryota; kingdom Metazoa; phylum Chordata; class Mammalia; order Primates; family Tarsiidae; genus Cephalopachus; species Cephalopachus bancanus. The sequence continues at coordinate 747,946 of JAPVLO010000344.1, read as the reverse complement.
GACTTACTAAACAACACATCTTGAAAAGTAACCTCCCCTGCCCCAGACATAATTAAATCTTAGTGTAGGAAGTCTGATAATCACATCTGTAGAGTCAGATCGCAGATTAGGGGAAACTGTTTGGAAAGGCAACTGGAGGCTGGGCATGGTGACTCACACCCATCATCCCAGCACTCTGGGATCCGACGAGGGAGGACTGCTTGAGGACGGGAGTTCAAAACCAACCCAGGCAACATAATGAAGCCTCTTCTCTACAAAAAACACTAATATAGCTGAGTGTGGTGACGCATGCCTCAGTTCCAGTTACTCGGGAGGCTGAGGCGGAAAGACTGCCCGAGTCAAAAGGCCAAGGCTGTGGTGAGCTGTGATTGTGCCACACCACTCCAGCCTGGATGACAGAGTAAGATTCTGACTCTGAAAGAAAAAAAAAAAGAAAGGCGATTAGAAATCACCGCTGATGAGAGTTAACAATACACGGGAACCAACATCACATGGGCCATCTTTTGTCTGGTGGCTAAACACTAAGAACAAATTCCCAAGAATTTCCAAAATGAAGACTAGATCACGAAAGGTACAAAATAATGGTCCAGGAGGTTTAGATGACTCTTAGAACTTGAAAAGCTCCCCTCTCCTGCTGCTTTTGTCCCTGACATTAGAATCTCATTTTATCCAGTATAATTCCAAAGACAAGCTCTATGTAATAAAGTTATTGCTATCCCTGTATAGAAAAGTCAGTCTTTATCATGACCAGTTTTCTAAAAAGAATATAGTACTCAACACATTTTCTCCACTCACACACAGGAATTCTCTTCACATCTACTATCACACCTTATGCCTCTTCCATCTTTACTCACCAAGTCTACCAACCCTGGTTGGGGTGCTTCTAAAAGTACCAAAGCCTGAATCCTGCTCAGGCCAATTAAGTCAGAATCTATGGACAAAGGCTCTGGTAGTAAGTACTTAAGAGTTCCCCAAGTGAAGTCTACCATGAAGCCAGAGCTGAGAATGTCTGGAAGAGTATAGAGACAGGCACTTCCCTTTTCCTAAGGAGTTCAGAACACTTCTTTTCACCTGCTACTTTGTTCTGTAGCATAAAAAAAGGGAAGGGAAATAGCATTTACGATCATTAGGTACCAGGTATCATATATGTAGTTTTCATTTAACCTTCACCAAGCCCCATAAGGTTGTCGTTGTTATTCCCAAACCATATGCAAGATGAAGCTAAAACAAAATTAATTTTCTCAGGAACACACAATTAATAGTACATCCTAGAGTTATAACAACTTAGACTTGACTTCAAAGCTGTTTCCCCAACCCTAGTTTCTCTTTTTTTTTTTGAGTTGGGGTTTCACTGCCGCCCAGGCTGGAGGACAGTGGGACAATCACAGCTCACCCCAGTTTTGACTCCTTCTGCCCAGCCTCCCAAGAAGCTGGGACTACAGGTATGCAACTACCACATCTGGCTGTTTTTTTATTTTTGTAGAGACAAGGTGTCCTTATGATGTATAGGCTGGTCTCGAACTCCTGGCCTCAAGCAATTCTCTCATCTTGTCCTCCAAAGTTACAGGTATGAGCCACCACAACCAGTTTCCCTGACCCTAGTTTCTATAATAAACCAATTTCATCATGTAAAAGCCTTAAAATAATGAATCTCTAAAATCTCAAATATTATTTACTACAACAAAATCATACTGAAAAAATACAATCAGAATTTACTGTGGCGTACACTTCATTAAATAACTTTTTTTCTGAGGAAGTTTGGGCTATTCCCTCCAGCAATTAAAGTTTCACCTCCCCCATGTTCTCCCTCATCATCTGAGCTTTTAGTTCCTTCATTAAGAAAATAAAAATACTGACTGCTTCATCAAATACTCTACTGGAGACTCCAGACACAAAAACAATTACTACATGTGGAATAAAGACATATATAAGCTTGCATGTGTGGTGGAAATTAGCAATTAAGAGGATTCCCACGCATTCTAACTTTTTGCATCTTACTTTCTACATGGTGTAGGAATCAGATGAAAACTGGATTGAAAAGCACTTGCCTGAATAGGTCACACAAACAGTAAATAACTTTCGTGAGCCTTGTTTTCTGCCTTCAGTCCTACTGCTCACACTAATTCACAAACACTGCAGACTAGGCTAATCGTCCCTTGTCATTCTAACTCACACTGATGTCTCTCCTAACTCCTACAGCTTTTTGTGGATATCATTCAATTTAACATTTACTTATGCTATACTTGGATAACTTCTTTCAAGGACTGTCCCTCCAACCTGCAACAAAAACATAAGCTTCTTGGGAAAAGGGACTCCTGCCTCTTACTAGTTACGTATACAACAGGTATTCGATCACTACCAAATGTGGAAAACGATACCTCTCCAACTCTTCGACTCTAGTCACTAATTATTAATAATGACCTAGACACTCTACTTTTGCTAGAGAACAGAATGCGAGTCTATGAGAAATATTCCTTTGGAAGCCCACAAAGAGATCAACTCTGGCTGAAGTCTACATCCTTAACCTGCCCACACAAAGTTCATCTGAGTATTTCACCCTTCCTAACTGAAACTCTAAATATGAGATGCTCCCTTGTTTTAGTTAGCAAGAGGGTCAGTTCTTTTTTAAGTTTGTGCCAGGCATCCTAAACCAGACAACTTTCAACCAACAGCAACAACAAAAGTCAGCCATAAAGAAAGCTCAAAGTATTAACCAACTAAGTAATTAAACAAACTTGACTTTACAAGTACAAAACAACCTACTCAATTTGATACCTGTACTATTCTGCTTCCAACATATGACTGCTCAGGCACTAAATTTAGGTAGGAAGAAGGACAGCAAAAAAACTTAATGGGATTTTGTTTTAAGAGGACAGAGCAGAGGATCCACCTCTAAACAAGAGTAACATCGTTTCTCCTTTATAAATAATTTGTTTTAACCAATTAACAAACATTTTTTCTTTTTAAGAGATGGGGTCTCAAAAGAGACGGGCTAGCCTCAAACTCCTGGACTCATTAAGTGTCTTCCTGCCTCAGACTCCCAAGTATCTGGTAAGACAGGGGTGCACCAATGCACCTGGCTAATTCCAATAACATTTTCATTTCCTAAGAGGTCAATTCTTTTACACCAACTTAAAACTTAAACTAAAATTCCTTAATTTAACTGTATGATTATCTAATGCTATATAACTTTATAATTAAAAGCTAATGTTAATATAGTATCTTTAGATTCATTTTAGAAATTAACTTATTTAATTCTATATAGTTCTAGGAAAGCCAAATCTGTATCTTCACACAATATACTTATTAGTTATATACATCAACATTAAATTCAATCATTGTGAAAGTTCTCCCTTTATAAAGTAATATACAATAGAAAACCTGCAAACTAACTATTAAACAAAATCTACTGAACAAATACCAAACCCTCCACAATTACTTTCCACTTAAAAAATGCATATAAGAATTTTTACATGGTAACAAAAGTCTACTTCACCACTAGTCGGGACTAGATCAGAAATTTGGTTTCTAATCTTGGAATACTATCTCCACAAAATCCAATTCTTTTCATACCACCACTTTATTTTATAAAAAGACAAATGTATCTCTCAGATGTATTCAGGGGAATGTGAACATTTATCAGACACTTAAATGTCACAAAAGAACTTTTATCAACTTTATCAATATACATAATTAGCAAAAGCATAATTACACTTAGCCTTTTTTGTATTAATTTATGTAAGTTTTGGGAAAATATCATTCTAACTACCTTTTTCCAGTCTTCTGACGGAATATAATCTTCATCCTCTTCAGATTCTTCTTCTATTTCACTATCTAGAATAAATAAGACATCAATACTATAAAACGATTGCTTATCCTGCCCACATCTATATATGCGTATATTATTTTTATAACCATTATCATGTATTTGGATACCCAAAGGTATCTCTCATGAGTCAGGCCAAGACACTTCTAATGAAATAATCAGTATCTTCACACTAAAAACCAAAAAAACATCAAAAAGTCATAAACCTTCTAGGCTACTGTGTTCTCATAAAAAGGTTTCTTTGGAAAAACATACCTGATTTAGAGTTGAGATAATCTGCTTCTAACCCTCATTCTGCCTACAACAGCCTGGTGACAGAATAAAATGTATGATCACAATTTTTTTACTTATAAGATGAGGATTTAGACAAAACAGTGATTTCTGCCCAATGCTCCTTGGAACAGTGGGACTTCGACAGCTCTACCGTAGGAGGAGCATGTGTAGGAAAGGTGTGTGTGAAGAATCCCACTCTCCCCAACTTCCATTTTATTCAAAGGAAAGAAGATGTCTGTTGACACCTGGAAACAAGAATGTATTTACATAGAGGGGTAGGACATCTGAAACTATCAGACTGCTAGCATCTTCGCAAATCCATAATGGCATACGACATTCAAAAGGACATCACATGTTGAAATAGTTCTTCTGGAGGCTGAGGTGGCAGAATGGCTTGAGGCCAGGAGTTCTAGACCAGCCTGGGCAACACAGTGAGATCCCCATCCCTACAAAAAATAATTTTTAAAAAACTAGCTGGGTGTGGTGGGGCATGCCAGGAGTCTTAGCTACTTGACAGGCTGAGATGGGAGGACTGCTTAAGCCCAAAAGGTGGAGGCTGCAGTGAGCGACAATCATACCACTGCCCCCCAGCCTGAACAACAGAATAAGACCTTGTCTCAAAACAAAAAAAGAAAAGGAAATTAATTCTTCCTATGAAAAAGCTAAGATAGGTGGTACATGTATACCTTCCACGTACACATTACAACTGAAATACCAAATTACAAGTAGAAAATAAATATAACTTCAAGAGGCAAAGCAGTCACTTAGCATCCCACTTTTAAGCAAACTTTGACAATGGACCTCCTCTTTGTTTAACTAATGAAATGTCACTCCAGCCTGAGCAACAAAGGGAGACCTCATTTCTACAAAAAAACAAAATCAAAAGCATTGCCAGGTGTGGTGGTGCGTGCTTATAGTTTCAGCTACTTTGCAGGCTGAGGTAGAAGGACTGCCTGAGCCCAGGAGGTCGAGGCTGTGGTGAGCCATAATTGAGCCACGATTGTGCATTCTAGGCAGGGTGACAGAGTGAGAGCCACCCTGACTCAAAAGAGAAGAAAAAAAAAGAAACGCTACATTTTCTCCAATCTTAAAGTTACCACATTTATTTCAGTAACTAATCTCTCTTTATACGAATACACTTTTCACTTGAACCAGATCACTGATTAAAACTCACATTATTTGGGGAAATATACAAAATTATTAGCAGTACTATACCCAATTCTAAACTAATGTGCAACAAATCATTAATACAAAGCAGTAGCCATGTCTAATCTGTTATTACCTTACTCATATTTCATGAGTGGCTATTTTTCTTCATGTGCTTTTCTTCCTGTTATAGTATAGGAATTCAGGTTGGGCATGGTGGCTCACACCTGTAATCCCAAACTTTGGGAGGTTGAGGCAGGGGGATTGCTTGAGTCTAGGAGTTCAAGATCAGCCTAGGCAATATAGCAAAACCTTGTCTCTACCAAAAAAAAAAAAAAAAAAATTAGCCAGGGACAGTGCCAGCTACTCAGGAGGCTAAAGCAGAAGGAAAGCCTTAAGCCCAAGATATCTAGGCTACAGAGAGCCACGACTGTGCCACTACACTCCAATGTGGGCAACAAAGTGAAACCATGACTCAAAAAAATAGAATTAAATTAAAATAAAAGGCTGGTCGTGGTGGCTCAAGCCTGAAATGCCAGCACTTTGGGAGGTAGAGGTGAGAGGATTGCCTGAGCCTAGGGGTTTGAGACCAGCATAGGCAACTTGGTGAGACCTCATCTCTACATTAAAAAAAAAAAAAAAAAAAAAATTAGCCAGGCATGGTGGCATGTGCCCTGTGGTACCAGCTACTTGGAAGGCTGAGGTGGAAGGCTTGCCTGAGCCCAGCAGGTCGAGGCTGTGGGGGCCGTGAGCATGCCACTGCACTCCAGCCTGGGTGACAGAGTGGGACTCCAAGTCAAAAATAAAGTGTAAAAATTCAGACCACAGATTTAAACTAATAACACTGGTGACTGACTTGTTTTTTCAAAAAGCTGTCTTTTAGAGTAATGATTCATGCTGAGAATGAAACAGGGTAGAGCATAAATGTTGCCTCGACTACTGATCACAGGCCATCCCTGACTAGATTACAGCTGTATAAAAACTAGAGAAGTTCCTTCTATATATGATGTCTTCCTACCTCAAGAGTCAACCACTTCTTTTTGGAGCTGCCGATTAGAAAAAGCAATGCTTGTGAATATACCTATAAAAGGCTAAGAGGAAAAGAAACTGGAAAATGGAAACTAAGGGAAAGAGTGTGAGAAATAAAAAGATGACCACGAGAAATACAATTAAAACCAGGTCAAGGAAAAATGTACAAAACATCCAAAGTAAAGAAGCCATGACACGAACATCTGAAGTCAAGCAGTACATGACAATTACCACTGACAACAGGGCCCCTCCACCACTCAACTAATAACCTATAGCAAAATCTATTTACTACTAAAAGAGATGTCAGAGTAAATGAACTTAAAAAGACCAGTGGGAGCCGGGCTCGGTGGCTCAGCCTGTAATAACGCGCTTTGGGAGGCTGAGATGAGTGGATTGCCTGAGCCCGCGGGTTCGAGACCCACCTGGGCAACTTGGTGAGACCTCATCTATACAATAAATCAAAAATTAGCCAGGCGTGGTAGCATGCACCTGTAGTTCCAGCTACTTGGAAGGCTGAGGCAGAAGGCACGCCAGAGCCCAGTAGGTTGAGGCTGCAGTGGCCAGGAGTGGCCATTGCACTCCAGTCTGGGCGACAGTGAGACTCCAACTCAAAAAAAAAAAAAAAGACCAGTGGGGAAAACATGAGCGTTTTAGTGATATACAAAACAGTAAAAATTGTATGCAAACCATAGCAGCCAATTAACACTTACTTGTATCAAAGTATTTACACCGACGTGGACGAATTATTTCCTGGGCATCTTGAGAAGCAACAGATTGTGATGGATCATCATTGGAAGACTGAGTTTCATCCTCCTGACCTGAAGAATCCTTTATGTTCTCTTCCTATAGAATAATAAATTTCTTTGAAATATAAAGAAAACTGTTGCAGATGAAAGGCCATAGCGTTCAAATTTTGTTCAAAATATAACTGGAAGAGTAAAACGAATACCCTAAATGTAACAAGTTTGGGGTTAGCTCCTGGAACAGGAGAAAGTACATTAGTGAAAAACCCAGTGAAATCTGACTACCGGTAGCTAGCAGTATTATACTAGTGTTGACTTAGTTTTAATAAATAGATCACTACATAGAGGTTAACCTGAGATGAAGAACATGTAGAAAATTTCTATTATCTTTAAACCTCTTCTATAAATCTAAAGTTATTTCAAAATAAAATAAGAAAAATAAATACAGAACTGCCAATTCGTCTTTATTATCTAAAAACAATATCATTTTTTTTAAGAAGTTGGTAAAAATTTAGAATAATCACTGGAGAAAAAGAAGTCTGGAATGACACAGACCAAACTGCTACCTTCTCAGGAGTAGATTATAGCACATTTCCAATTTTCATATTCAATCTTTCTATAATATCTTAGTTTTTTTAACATTTTAACATACTGCTTTTTTAAAATTGAAGAGTTCCTAGAGAACGCATCCTGTGTCTAAAAAATAAAAATAATTACAACTCAAAGAGTAATGATCATAAAAACAAGTAACCAAAATTAACGCATTAAGAAATTTTAACTTCAACAAGAATAGAGATCTTGAACATAAATGAATACAACTGAATACAAGATTGAATACAATCTTGAACATAAATGCATATAGACCTACTTTATTTTCCCCACTGCAGCCACTGTTGTCATCATTATCAGCATCTTCGTCATCTTCCCCTTCTTCTTCCTCTTCTTCCTCTTCCTCATCCTCTTCAGGTAACTGAACAGTACTGTCATAACCATAAAGGCTGAGAAGTTCATGAATTGGCATGTCGCCTTCCTAAATAAACCAAAATAAAAGTCAATTTCTGAATCAGTGACATTTCAGATTCCTAAGCTATAATTCATAAATCTACAGAGTATCCATTCTATATAGCAGAGTACTCTAAGAACTGTATGAAGAATTCTCAAACCATGAAAAGAAAAACTAAAATGTTTCTGAAACCCAGAATATTTCAATCTTTTAAATATTTCTATAAAACTAACCAATTATAATTGTTAACAGTAAAATCTTTAAGTATAATTAAAAAGTGACATTCAGCCAGGTACAATGGCTCACACCTGTAATCTCAGCATTTGGGAGGCCAAGGTGGGAGAACCACTTGAGCCCAGGAGTTTAAGACCAGCCTGGGCTATATAGTGAAACCCTATCTCTTTTACAAAAAATTAAAAAATTAGCCAGGCATGGTGGCACATCCCTGTAGTCCCAGCTACTCGGGAGGTGAAGGAAGACTGCCTAAGCCCAGGAGGTCAAGGTTGTGATAAGCCAGGATCATGCCCCTGCACTCCAGTTAGGGTCTGAACTCAAAAAAGAAAAAAAAAAGCAACACTGGTTTAAAAATTGACTATTCTTTTTTCAATAAATTCAGTATATACACACTGACAGTCAGTTAACATTATACATGGATGCTCATTAATAAAAGTACCATACTTAATGTGGGGGTGGAAAGATAGAATAATTAAAAAACAGGCCGGGAGCCGGGCTCGGTGGCTCAGCCTGTAATCCCGCGCCTTTGGGAGGCTGAGGTGAGTGGATTGCCTGAGCCCGCGGGTTCGAGACCCGCCTGGGCAGCGAGACCTCATCTCTACAATAAATCAAAAAATCAGCCGGGCGTGGTAGCGCGTGCCTGTAATTCCGGCCACTCGGAAGGCTGAGGCGGAAGGATCGCCGGAGCCCAGTAGGTCGAGGCTGCGGTGGCCAGGAGCGGCCACTGCACTCCAGTCTGGGTGACAGAGTGAGACTCCAACTCAAAAAAAAAAAAAAAAAGGGGCCGGGTATGGTGGCTCACGCCTGTAATCCCAGCACTTTGGGAGGCTGAGGTGAGAGGACTGCTTGAGCCCACGAGTTCAAGACCAGCCTGGGCAACATAGCAAGACCTGTCTCTACAAAAAAAATTAATAATCAGTTGGGCATGGTGGTACATGCCTACAGTCCCAGCTACTCAGAAGGCTGAGGTAGAACACCTGAGCGCAAGAGTTTGAGGCTACAGTGAGCTGCGGTCGTGTCACTGCACTCCAGCCTGGTCAACAGAATGACTTGACTCAAAAAAATAATAGCAATAATTAGAAAACAAGCGTAAACTAAGTTAGCAAATCCAGACAGGGAGATGAAATTCACAGCCCAGCTCAAATACACTGCAAGAAAAACAGTGACATTATATAGGAACAATACTGGATGATATCAGCCATATATTCTTTTCTACAGTTATCGCCATTTACACATAAAACCATCTCATCGATCTTTATCATCTATTACACATAACTGTTATATTATCTCTACTCCACAGATAGGGAAACAAAGGCTGACAGATTAGGTAAATTCTTCAAAAATTACACTAGTTATAAGTAACAGAGCCAGATTTAAACACTCCAACTCCAAAAGCCCAAACTCTTGTCAGTACATCAGGGATGTCTCAGCCAGGACTCTCCCACAATCCCCCACAAAAAACACACTCTGTGGATGAAATGAGGATGAAGAATAGCCACATGCAGTGAAATGGAACAGATTTCTATAACAGGTACTCACTCTAATCAGTAATCAAGTAAAGGATCAGAGAAACACAACAGAATTCTATCTATAAAAGGAAAACTGAACCCAAGGCATCTGGACATATTATGCACACACGCACCCATATACCACACCACACACATGCCCTGAAGCAAAACAGGAAACAGTCAGTTTAGAAGTTAAAAAAAAAGGGTAATAACGAAATAAGACATGTTTTACATTTTTTATTCATGGACAGAAATAAGTCTAGCCCATGTTAAACACATTGCTACAGTGCAGATGGGTAAATCAAACTGGATAATACATGATGGTACTAACACTGAGATCATACAATTAGCCCCCATCACTTCGAATCCATGCACAAGAAGCAATCTAATGTTAATAATCGGAAAAGGTTTCTTTCTTTTTTTTTGAGTTGGAGTCACTCTGCCACCTAGGTTGGAGTGCGGGGCACATGTACAGCTGCTGCAGTCTCAACCTGCTGGGCTCAGGCAACCCTTCCACCTCAGCTTTCCAAGTAGCTAGAACCTATAAGCACGTGCTACCATGCCTGGTTAACTGTTTTACTTACTGCAGAGACAAGGTCTCGCCAAGTTGCCCAGGCTGGTCTCGAACCCCTGGGCTCAGGTAATCCTCTGCCTCTGCGTCCCAAAGTGCTGGGATGACAGGCATGAGGCTCCGCACCTGATCTAAGATTTTCTTATGAGAAGAAAATGTCAGTTAACACTTCCAGTTCTCATTGTAAATAAATATTCCAGTTATAAATCAGTTCGTGAATCCATTTCTGAAAGAGAAATCAATTGTGAGAGCCCCTAATAAACTGCAGAAGTTACAGCCTGAGAAGGGGTAGCTCTGGCAAGGAATGACCAGCTGGCATACTTGACAGCTCTCATACTGTGGTCCTCAGAGCACAACACAAACCATGCTTCAGGATCTGGTCCATGTACAAAGAAGCTGGTTCAGGACATTGATACGTAGGAGCTTGAAGAGTCAGTATTTAAGAACTAAGATCAAACTAAAAGGAGATAGAAAGAGAATAAGAGAAAGACAGAAAAAGACAGTTTATACATAAGAACAACAAATAGCTGCCACATGTGTCTTATATGTATCAGGCATTTGTGAGCGGTGCTGGGATTTCATTGTCTTTTCCTCTCTTAAGAATGAAAGCAAAGTCAAAACAATACACAAACTCATTAGATCTTTAAAAGTAACAGATGCAGCGTTTGCTACCATTATTCAGAAATAAGGGAAACAAGCAGGGAGACATCAGCAGAGACTTTACTACAATACCTATATACAAGCCAGGCATGGTGTCTCATGCCTGCAATCCCAGCACTTTAGGAGGCAGAGGAGACAAAACTGCCTGAGCCAGGGGTTCAAGACCAGCCTGGGAAACTTAGCAAGACCCCATCTTTACAATTAAAAAAAAAAATTAACCAGGTGTGGGGGCATGTGCCTGTCATTCCAGCTACCTGGAAAGCTGATGTGGAAGGATAGCCTGAGCCCAGCAGGTCAAGGCTGCAGTGGCCGTGATTGTGCCACTGCACTTCATCCTGGGCAACAGAGTGAGTCTCTGACTCAAAAACAAAACCTACATATAATACCTAGATTTCCTAACTTTTCTTAGGCTCACATCCTGCACCCCAGAATCAGCAGGTTTAGCAACTGAAGTAACTACTGTGAATAAGAGCCCAAACAGGAAAAATGCTTTCGTCTAACCAGTTTGCAACTAATGTTTACACAGGTTTGAGAATTCATGAAAAACTTGTCTCATATTTATTTCATTCCTAAAACTATCCCAATATATATTATTACTATCCCTCACCCCCCCCACTTTTTTTTGAGTTGGAGTCTCACTCAGTCGCCCAGGCTGGAGTGCAGGGGCACGCTCATGGCCACTGCAGCCTCGACTGCTGGGCTCAGGTAATTCTTCCACTTCAGCCTTCCAAGTAGCTGAAACTATAGGTGCTACTGTAAGTGCTGGAATCCAGCACCACTGACAAATACCTGACACATAGAAGACACGTGGCAGCGATTTGTTGTTCTTGTGTATAAACTGTCTTTTTTTGTGTCTTGCTCTTATTCTGTTTCTATCTCCTTTTAGTTTTACCTTAGTTCTTAAATACTGACTCTTCAAGCTCCTACGTATCAATGTCCTGAACCATACTCCAGGTGGTCCTTTGAGACCACATAGCTAGTTAAAAAGGCAGTGCTCTATTTTAAACTCACCTTCTGACTAGACCGTGGCACTTGGTTCACTCTAAGAGGTAGATTATCAGTCAAATAAATGTCCTCAGGTTCTCTCTGCCCTTCGTCTGTCTTACTTAGGGGCATTAGAATCACCTTGAGGGGTTACTGAAACAAGCTGCTGGGCCTCAACCCGAGTTTCTGACCTAGTAGGTCTTACTTAGATGAAGACTGAGAATCTGCATTTTTAAGAAAAAATTCTCAGGTGATGCTGATGTTCCTGGTATAGAACCATCAATTTCACCGGCATGGTGGCTCTCGCCTACTGTAATCTCAACAATTTGGGTGGCGAGAAGACTGTCTGAGTCCAGGGGTTCGAGACCAGCCTGAGCAACTTGGCGAGACCTCGTCTCTACAACAAATCAAAAAAACTGGCCAGGTGTGGTGTCATGTTCCTGTAGCTCTAGCTACTTGGGAGGTGGAGAGAGAAGGATCCTCTGAGCCCAGCAAGTCAAGGCGGCAGTGGCTGTGAGCTTGCCACTGCCCTCCAGCCTGGACAACATAGTGAAATTCCGACTCAAAAGAAAGAACCATCAATTTCACAGGTAGGACAACTGCAAATCAGCCTTTCCAGTAGGAGATGCACATTATCTCTAATAAAGCTCATCATATCACATATATACTATATATGATATATGACATCCACCTCAATGATACTTGTCAGAAGAACAAGTGACATACTAACCCAGCATGGTAAAAGGTTTTTTAAAACTACTATCAAGAATGTAGAATGTCTGACACCCATAGGCTAGATCAAGATTTTTCCTTCTTGGATACACAGATGAGGGCTTTGATTCATTTTATAAAAATTCACTTCTCAGAGAAAAACTCAGCAACACCTCCAATATTGACTAAGCAGAGAACAGAGAGAGTCAAAAGTGTCTTGATCACAGTACATTTAGAGGAGAAATGCCTGAATTAGAAGAAACAGTAACAAAATCGGCAAAGATGGAAAAAAGCCATTCAAGTCAGAGGAAATAATAAAAGTACAGGTAAAGAAACAAAAATGAATAATCAGATCACCCCAATTAAGAGTAGACATACAATCTATAGTAACTTAAAGCAAAATCATTTCAAAAGACCATACGTTACTGAAAGATCAGTTGCAGATTACAGCAAGTCAAGGTTGGTATTTTTACCTACTTTTTCTAGCTTTACCTAGTTTTTAAAGGAATGTTTATTATATTCTACTTTTGACTCCATTTGAGAGTTGCTATTGAATACTTGTTAACACTACGAAAGAGCCTGGGAGAAACGACACACAAAACAACATGTTCAACATGAACTTAGGCAGGGAAAGAGTCAGTTTGCCAAGGAGACTGAGCTAGGTGGGGATCCACTGCTTTCATTCTCCTGTAGTATGATGAGAACCTAACCTAAATTAGTGGTCATGGGAAAAAAAACACAGAACAAAAAACTGAAGCAACCCCATAGAAAAAACCGACAGGACTTAATCAGGGCTTAGGAGTGATGGAGGTCCTGGTGATGCTGGATCCCTGGCTCCACACATTCCTTGGACCCAGCTCCACATCCATACTGCTTCTCAAAGTTTCTTTTCAGTCAAGTTATTTTTAGATGGATTCTATCGTATGTATACAAAGTACCTTTGCCTAGCTTAGTATTATTCGGTATTAAACTTGAAACTTAACCTATCATCCAATATCAAGTTAGTAAGCAGCAAGGAAAAACTCATCACCACTGAGAATACAGGCTGGAGCTTGATAGTACTAAGAAAAGTATCTTATTTGACCTAAGGTATAACGATCTTGCAGCAAACACTTGGCTACAATTATAATAAAAATGAGCATCAACTGTGATGAGGAATCCTGCCTAAAAGTGAAGCAGCACTTGTATGTCCTTTGCGCTAACGGAAGTAGTCAAAAGACTTAAGCAAGCATAAACAAGTATCCTGTGAAGCTTGTTTATTGTGATCTGCCCTCCAACCCTTTCCCTCTCTCTTCTACCTCTGTTCTTGTCTTCTCCCAGGAACCATTCTTTCCTCTATTCCAAGCATCGATTTTGATGGAAAGATCACTTCTGGGCCACAGTATCTAATATAATTGGAATCACTGTACATCCCGTTGTAAAGAGAGTAAGTGGACAGACTGTGAAGAGTAAGAAAAACAGGCATAGCACAAGACAGATAAAAATACAGGCATGTTGTCAGGCCTGGTGGCATATGCCTGTAATCCCAGGTACTTGGGAGGCTGAGGCAGGAGAATCACTTTAGCCCAGGAGTTCAAGACCAGCCTGTAACATAAACACTCCGTTGCAGAAAAAACCAAAACAAAACAGAAAACAGGAATGTGCACTGTACGTACAGATCGTGCTTTAAGAAATGAGTTGTCTAAGCACTATATTAAAAAGTGAGGCAACCGTGTCTGCATAAGCTAAATAAAGTCTGGCTGGAAGTGGAAAGAATGGACTTTTAAAACTATCAAATGCGGGGTGCAGTGGTTCAAGCCTGTAATACCAGCACGTTGGGAGGTTGAGGCATGTGGGTTGCCTGAGTGCAGGGGTTCGAGACCAGTCTGGGCAACTTGGCGAGACCTCGTTTCTACAATACACCAAAAAATTAGCTGGGTGTGGTGGCACACATCTGTGGTTCCAGCGCATTGGAAGGCTGAGGTGGAAGGATTGCCTGAGCCTAGCAGGTCAAGGCTGTGGTAGCCATGAGCGTACTATAGCACTCCAGCTTGGGCGACAGAGTGAGACTACTCAAAAATAAAATTAAAAATACTCAAAAAATAAAATAAAAAAGCTATCAAACAACGACAGACAACAGCATAAGGTTGGAGTGGCATCCATCTCCCAGCTGCAGAAAAGGTAGCTTCTTCTCTCCCTCACATCAGGAGGTCGATCATTAAGAAATGACTGTGTGTGGCAGCAGAGGCTGGCCTTCAAGTTAGGGCTCTGTAGGGAGATGAACACCCATACTCTTCATATACCTACTGTAGCAAAACGGACTTCCTGATAAATACTAATGAAGAGCAGAGAAAGAAGCAGCTGATTTCCAGCCAAAAAAGCCTGAAGGACCACA
Organism: Cephalopachus bancanus; assembly: GCA_027257055.1. Classification (NCBI taxonomy): domain Eukaryota; kingdom Metazoa; phylum Chordata; class Mammalia; order Primates; family Tarsiidae; genus Cephalopachus; species Cephalopachus bancanus. The sequence goes on along the minus strand of JAPVLO010000344.1, from coordinate 732,884 downwards.
TCCAGATTGAACTAGAAAGATGGGCCATAAGGTAAACAACCTCTTGAGTGTAAGATAAACTATGAAGGAATAGAAGCAATGAACTCTTCTCTAGAATCCCCACAACAAGGCTTCTTTTGTATATATCTAATTCATGGTGTGTGCATACTTCATAAAAATCACAATCTCTCACATTTAATTCTTTTTTTTTTTTTGGAGTCAGAGTCTCGCTCTGTCGCCCAGCCTGGAGGGCAGTGGCACACTTATGCTCAAGGCCACCCCGGTGTCAACCTGCTGGGCTCAGGCAATCCTTCCGCCTGAATCTATCAAGTAGCCAGAACTATAGGCACGCACTGCCACACCTGGCTAGTTTTTTTTTTGATATATTGTAGAGACAAGGTCTCACCAAGTTGCCCAAGCTGCTTTTGAAACCCTGAGCTCAGGCAATCCTCTCGCCATGGTTATTTTTATTTTTTTTTAAAGACAGGGTCTTGCTCTTTTGTCCAGGATGAAATGCATTGTCACAATTACAGTTCACTGCAACCTTGACCTCATGAGCTCAAGCAATCTTCTGGTCTCAGCTTCCTGAGTAATTGGAACTACAGGCATGTGTCACCAGACCCGGCTAATTTATTTTTTTGTAGAAACAGAATCTTGCTAGGTGACCCAGGCTGGCCTCCCATCTTGGTGTCCCAAAGTGCTGGGATTACAGGTATGAGCCATCATGCCTCGTCTCTCTCACATTTTAATCTTTATTCTCTAGCTCTGGAGATTCACTAGATGGAACACGTCTAGTACTTTAATGTGTATATTAAGAACTGGTATTATTATAGTGTGATTTTTCCAAGATATATCTAAACACATAAAGATACTATGATCCTGATTTTCATTTTCCCAAATGGATTGCTATGCCCATGCAGTGTCTGAGTTTTGATAATTCATTAGGAAAACAGAGTTAGACTTTTGTTTGCTATAAATAGCAATACTCAGGTTTATTTCCTATGGGAATGATTTTGACACCCTTTCTAAGATCGCCACACTAAATTCTAACCCATGTATCCAATTCTATTAAAACATTTAAATATTAGACTTACATAATTGAAATACCTTTTATATTGGACAAGATACACATGTAAATGTAATAATACACATCAAAGCTTCTTCTGTTAACAATTATTTTCACTGAAAACTTTAGAGTTCCAATTTAATAAACTTAAAATCACATGCTACCAATGACCCCTGAATAAACCAACTGTCAGAGCTCTACTGTAATTACATCAAAAATTCATTTCATGAGACCAAAGTGCCCTGTGAAAAACACTACCAGCTCCTGACATAACTAATGTTTTGCTTCTATAAAAGCAAACCAGTAAATATGGCAAAATCATGTTCACCTTTTAAAAATTAAAGCGCCGGGCTCGATGGCTCAGCCTGTAATCCTGTGCTTTGGGAGGCTGAGGTGAGTGGATTGCTGAGCCCGCAGGTTCGAGACCCGCCTAGGCAATTTGGTGAGACCTCATCTCTACAATAAATCAAAAAAATCAGCCGGGCACGGTAGTACATGCCTATAATTCCGGCTTCTCGGAAGGTTGAGGCGGAAGGATCGCCAGAGCCCAGCAGGTCGAGGCTGTGGTGGCCGGGAGCGGCCACTGCACTCCAGTCTGGGCAACGAAGTGAGACTCCAACTCAAAAACTAAATAAATAAATAAAAGCAAAAACAAAACCAGTTTGGTTTGGTTTATACCTAAAGAGTTTATAGCTACAAAAAATACAACATACTGACTCTTAACTAGCTTCGGCTAGTTGAAAGCACTGGTGACTATGTGCTACTTAAACCTAAGCTCTAGGTCTTTCAAGGAGAAATTAGAGAAGAATCTGAGAAGGCATAAGACTATCTACAGTTCAAAGGATGATAATGGTTGGTTTCAGCAAGGCACAGTGGCTCATGTCTGTAATCCCAGCACTTCAGGAGGCAGAGGTGAGAAAACTGCCTGAGCTTTGGGGTTTGAGACCAGCCTGGGCAACTTGACGAGACCTCATCTCTACAATAAATCAAAAAACTAGCTGGGCATGGTGGTGCACGCCTGTGATTCCAGCTACTTGAAAGGCTGAGGCAGAAAGATCACCTGAGCCCAGCAGGTCAAGGCTGCGGTGGCTATGAGTGTGCCAATTCACAGCCTGGGTGTCAGAGTTAAAGATTCTGACTCAAAAAAAAAGGTTGGTTCCATTGTCACTTTCTTCCTTTCTCTATAAATAATTCTATTTTCATTACTATTTCCTAAGGAAGGGTCATTAATTATAAAGCAAATTTGGAGGGATTGGGGAAAAGTATGGAAGAAAGGAAAAACAGGAGAAAGCAATGACATGCCTAAAATTTTAGCAAAGCCCTTTAGTAATTTTATACCAGTTAAATACAATAGTCCACCATCTGAAATAGAACAGCCATATTACCTCATAACCTATTACAAAAACTGTACTTGATTATTTTCTCTAATTAGTATTTGAGTTAATACAAAATGTGACAAGACTTTCTTATCGTTTATTTTTTGAGTTGGAGTCTCTGTCATCCAGGGTGGAGTGCAGTGGCACGCTCATGGCCACTGCAGCCTCAACCTGCCGGGCTCTAGAGATCCTTCCACCTCAGCTTTCCAAGCAGCTGTAACTACAGGCATGCACCACCATGTCCGGCTAGCTTTTTGTGATTTATTATAGAGACGAGGTCTCACCAAGTTGCCCAGGCTGGTCTCAGACCCATGGGCTCAGGCAATCCTCTCATCTCAGCCTCCCAAGGTGCTGGGATTATAGGTGAGAGCCTCCTTTATCTTTTATCCCATGGATGGGTTATCCAGTAGCAGAAAGTACATCTAAAGTGATAAAAGTTTCTGTGAATATAAGCAAATAATTAAAATTAATTTCCTTCCAACTTCACAAATATATAAAACAACTGTGATTTTTTTTTTTGAGTTGAGATCTCATTCCATTGCCAACATTGAAGTGCAGTGGTACTATCATGGCTCACCTTAGCCTCGACCTTGCTTGGGTTCAGGCAATCCTCTTCCCTCAGCTTCCAAGTAGTTGGGATTACAGGCATATGCCACCACATCTGGCTAATTTATGATTTCTTGTAGAGATAGGGTCTCACTGTATTGCCCAGGCTGATCTTGAATTCCCAGCCTCAAACAATCCTCCCACCTCAGCTTCCCAAACTACTGGGATTACTGGTGTGGTGCCCGGTCACTCGTAATATCAGTTGTTTCCCTTGGTGCTCACCTAGGTTCTGAATCATCCAAGCAAATTGTTGTCTTTTGAATAGCTTCCCAGCCTCCTGCTTTTAAAGAATAATGTCACTACAAGTTCTTCATGACCTTTTTTAACCCATTCTTGAAAGGTTTTTATAATCATCAATATACACCCTGGCCATATTTATTAACTCTTTGCACTCAAAGACACCTCACGGATCACCTACCTGCAACTCAACCACTTTTTCATGAAACAGTAAAAAACAAAATCACTTCATATTAAATAGTATATCATTGGAACCAATTATCTTATTGTAATGATAGTTGGCTTACAGTGGAATTTTGGACAATGAAGAACTTATTTGTTGTTTTTTTGTTTTTTTTTTTTGAATTGGAGTCTCACTCTGTCGCCCAGGCTGGAGTGCAGTGGCCGCTTCCGGCCACCGCATCCTCGCCTGCTGGGCTCTGGTGATCCTTCCGCCTCAGCCTTCCGAGTAGCCAGAATTACAGGCATGTGCTACCACACCCGGCTGATTTTTTTTTTATTTATTGTAGAGATGAGGTCTCGCTGCCCAGGCGGGTCTCGAACCCGCGGGCTCAGGCAATCCACTCACCTCAGCCTCCCAAAGGCGCGGGATTACAGGCTGAGCCACCAAGCCCGGCTGAAGAACTTATTTGTAACAAGAAAAATCAAAATTTTATATCCTATATTTTTTTAACACATAAAACAGTCACCAACACACATAGCAGGTTCATTGATATGTGTTGTGCAACAGTCATTTGTTTGATGTCTTCCACCTGGTGTTTTTCTATTTGAGTTAGACAATGAAGTCTTGCCTTCTTCCTCCCACATTCATAGTATATGGATTTATTGTCCAATCTGTGCACCACTGTGAGAGCACTTCGCACTCTCTATGCAACACCAGCTGATATTTTTTTAACATATATCTCAGTATATACTCCATCTCTCTAATTGCTTTTTCGTGCAATTTGAATAGAAAACTTCAAGGAGATAAACATTTTTTTAAATTGGCGCTAAGTTTGCCCTGTATAATCACCAGCAATCTCTTTATGCCCCGAGAGGGTTCATCCGAATGGTTTGCCAGTTTTACGACAACCCCTCAGAGGGGACACTCAAGTGCAAAGTGTTAAACTGCTTAGGCATTGTGAATTAAGGCAGCTCTAATGACTGAATGATCCAAAATGGGATCGCTTGACAATATGTGAATAAACAGTAATAGGACTCCTTTTCAAGTCCTTTAAATGTAAACTTTAAAAAACTCCAAACTAAAATTCAGAAACATAGTCTTTATTACTATAAAAAGTATAAGCATTTATTTTCCATGATATATATTCCAAGTCCTTAAAGGCTGGCACTATGTCTTATTTCTTACATTGTTTTTATCATGGAGTAAAGCAGATCATTTGCATAATAAGTTTTATTAGAGCATACAAAATTGATGTATCCAGTCATTCATTCGATACTTGTGAGTGATCACACTTGTTAGTTACCATGAAATACATGGGTGATTCAGTTGCAACTGACCCTCATACTACATTTCGAGGACAACTGATGTCGACAGAGACAGAAGAGAAGACAAGAAGGTTCAAAACTAAGAACTGGAAGACACCAACATTTAAACCTTGGTAAAGGAAGAAGAGTCTGCCAAAGACAATGAATAGGAACAAAAAGACAGGGAAAGCTATATCCTCCTCTAGATACAGTTAAAAAACTGAGTGGTAAACCGCGTTCAATTCCACTGAGAAAAAAGAAGAAAGAGAAAAATGAACGTAACAATCAAAGTCACTGGTCACCTTGATAGGAAGGGGTGGAGACCCTCTTGAGTACTTCATGTAGTAAATGGGAAATGAGGAAAATAATGATAACTCAAGACATTTTTGACCTGAAGGGGAATAAATAAAAGGTCCAGTAATTGGGGAAGGACAGAAGATGTGGAATAGAGAATTCAGAATCCTTTTATGGTTCATTTTTTACCAGACCTGTGATGTCTTATCAAAGTATATGAATTACGATTTTTCACATAACAAGTTTTTTGTTTTGTTTTTTGTTTTTGAGCTGGAGTCTTATTTATTTGCCCAAGCTGGAGTGCAGGGGGCACACTCACTGTCACCCCAGCATCAAACCGCTAGGCTCCAGCAATCCTTCCACCTCAGTCTTCCAGGTAGTCAGAACTACAGGCATGCGCTACCACGCCCAGCTAATTTTTGATTTACTGCAGAGATCTTGCCAAGTGATTTATTATAGAGGTCTCGCCAAGTTGCTGGACTGATCTCGAACCTGTTGGCTCAGGCAATCCACTTGCCTCGGTCTCCCAAAGCGCTGGAATTACAGGCTGAGCCACCGAACCCGGACCAATAAAGTTATTTTTAAAATGGCTTTCATTTCAAACTTTAAAGATCCAACTAGACATCAGAGTTTTTCAATATGAACCATATATAATATGACTTTCCCCCAAAAATATAGAGAACCACAATTTCAAATGTTTCCTCTCTCCACAAAAAAGCTGGTGACTGTTTCATTTCCTGGCTCTTAATGTTATTTACCCTTGCAAGATCCTCTATTTCAGAACTGAAGTTTGCTTCTCCTTCCATCATTTCTTCCTCTTCTAATGTTCGTTCATCATCAAAATCATGAACCAGCATGTCAGCTGATGGATCAAATTCATGGTCATCTGATGTTGCTGAACCTCCTGGTAAAGAACATTTCAAAAGTTTGGTAAACCAAATTAAGTGTATCCTATTAATATTAGTGTATGTATATGCTTTATTTATCTGAAACTGGATATAATTAAAAGTACCTGGAAAAAGCTATACATGGCAAGTATTTATTGATTTTTTTAAATCCTTGCCCTTATGCTTTACCACTACATAAAAAAAATTCCACTCTTCTAAGAGATTATTTCTTTGCCCTGTCTCGGCCCTATATATTCAGTTACAACTACAAAACTAGGGGGAAAATATCTATAGCTTAAAGTGTTGTAATTTTATAAACACAAAACTTTCACTGAATAAACCGCCATATCAAATAAGAATGACCTTTTCATGTGAGGAAAAAAACTACAATTATTAACCTTTGATTAATGTTTGATAGACCCAATAATTCCTATGGCCTGTGAGAAAAATGTCAGCCCTCCATAACCCTGGGTTTGGCATCTGTGGATTCACCCAAGAGCAGACTTAAAATATTAGAGAAAGCTTATGTGAAGATATGCATAAATATATGCAAATATGACACCACTATATATTAAGGACTTGAGTACGCACCATTTTGGTATCCAAGGGAGATTCATGAATACTGGGGATGACTGTACAGTCATGTGAAATATATAATTAACTGAATATACAGTCTAGTGAAGATACAGCTGCACTCAAATATTATTCTTCTATCAGCACTTCCTTGAAAATACATTCTAGTATTTGAGTAGCTATCCTAGACTTACTTAGTTGATTTTGATCTAAAATAACTCAAAAGACAGAGTGTAAAAGTAAAATTTATTAATACTGTGGCCTGGTACTATGGCTCACACCTGTAATCCTAGCATTTTGTGAAGCCGTGGCAGGAGGACTGCTTGAGGCCAGGAGTTTAAGACCAGTCTGGGCAACATAGCGTGACCTCATCTCTATAAAAATACAAAAAATTAGCCAGGCATGGTGGCACGCACCTATAGTCCCAACTACTCGGGAGCTGAGGTGGAAGGATTGTGTGAGCCCAGAAGGTTAAGGCTGCAGTTAAGTCATGACTGTGCCACTGCACCCCAGCCTAGATGACAGAGTAAAACCCTGTCTCAAAAAAAAAAAAAAAAGAAAAGGCATACAGAACTCCTACCAAAGGCATTAAAAATAATCTAGTAGATAACTAATGTGTAAGTTAATGTTTTTAGCCTGGTGGTTGTGGAATACTCCTGGACTAATAGGGCCAAGCCCTATAATAGTAGACTGCAAAGGCTGTTCATATATATTCTATAAAATATCCCATTTGACCATGGCCAAACCTGGACTTAAATTTGCAAAACCACTGTCTACTAATAAAACAAATGGATTACTTAACACTAAAAAAATTAACTACAATTTTTTAATCAGTCTAAGATGTTGAAGGTTATGTAGTAGTTGTACCTATTCTTTCATTTCACTTGAGCAAGAGAACCAATTAGTAAAACAGAGATACAGCTGACTTCTCGGGAACCCAGCTATTATGAGTAAGAGTGCCCAGAGCTCAAGGTTCTTCAGTCACCTCCCACAATTTTCAGAATAAAAATAATTTTTTGAGTGCTTACTATGTACTAGACAGTATGCTCAAGCACATCCCTTATATAATCTCAATTAATGCCCAAACAATTCCATGAAGTGTTATCATTCCATTTAAAGAGAAAAAAAACAAAGACTCAAGACTTAGAGCGTTTAAGTAACATGTCTAAACTCAGAGCCAGTAGGTGGCAAAGACAGAATTTGAATCCTGGGAATGCTAATTCCAAAATCTATACTTTTATTGCACTCCATGTCTCCAGTAAGTCTGTAAGAATCCTGCCTCAAGAAATACTTAAGGGGAGTCTCTGTTTACTAAGATGAGTGAATTCAAGCTAGGTCAGATGACAAAGCACTTAAAAGTCATTGTGCCCTTTGAGGAGCATTAAAAAAATCGATAATTACCTGGCAAATCAGGTATCTTATACCAGATTATAGTAAAAATGAGATAACACTTATCAAAGTTTTAGAATAATTTGCAAAATAAAAACATTTAGGAAAGTATATCATCTTAATTTCTTCCAGTTATTAAGAAAAGCTTGCATAAATTTTAGTAGAGTATCTTAGTGCTCACTGGGGTAATGGACACAGGTTTCACAGGAGCACAACTTGAGAATCACTAATTTAGCTGCAGTTTTGTTTCCCACTCATTATCTCTATCTCATTTCAATGGAAAACTCTCTTGAAACTTTTTCTGCTCAACTCAGCAATCTCCTGGGACATCTAGCAGTCAATCATCATGTATTCTTACAGATGACGCTATACTGTTCTTCTTTTTGTAGGCAGAAAGACCTTAAAAAATCCTCACACCACCTCTTCTGTATACTATTATCTCAATAAGAATATAGTTATTAGATGCAAGTACTGCCAAAAATAATTACGCTTAATTCCTAACAATAACTTACTGTTAAACTCTATTAACTTCTGAAAAATTCAAGCCTATGAGAACACAGTATCAAATCGTGTGTGTTATATGACTTATCTGAAGTCCCTATTTTTTGTCATTATTTGCAAAGCCAAGTATATATGAAGGCTTAACACTTCACTCCCTTCACTACCTCAAATAACGAGTAAGTGAACTTTCTCTCATTTCTCACTCCAAATTCCTTTCCCCACATACACACCACACTGTTTTCAATAATTTTTCAATTTCCTTTTTTTTTTTTTGAGTTGGAGTCTCACTCTGTCACCCAGACTGGAGTGCAGTGGCCGCTCCCGGTCACCGCAGCCTCGACCTGTTGTCCTCCGGCCATCCTTCCGCTTCAGCCTTCCAAGTGGCTGGAACTACAGGCGCGCGCTACCACGCTCGGCTAATTTTTGATTTATTGTAGAGATGAGGTCTCGCCAAGTTGCCCAGGTGGGTCTTGAACCCACGGGCTCAGGCAATTCACTCACCTCAGCCTCCCAAAGGCGCGGGATTACAGGCTGAGCCACAGCTCGGCTTCAATTTCCATTTTTTATCTTGCTTTACCTAACCCTCTTTATCAGACTTTTTTATGCATCGTTTTTTAGGACCAAATAACCCATCCTAGTCCTTTCTGTAAATTGCTAGGCTCATCGTTAGACTGTTTCCTGTGGGGAAAAAAACCCCAATAAAAATTGTTAGGAGTAGAAAGTCTGATGCTTTGTATAAATAAGTATTTTGCTTCAGAGTTGAGGCAAATATCACTGCTTTGTCATAAAATCTCATTCTACTGAAAGTACTTTACATACATTTTTCCAACGACTCAAAGATAAATTCAGTTTAAATTTATCATGTGCACTCATTTAATCACTTTTTAAATCATCTTCCCTTCTCTTAATTCCCACTTCTCATGGCCACTAGTCTTACAGGAAAAGTTTTGTATTGTGTCTCCACTTTGGTTTTCACACTGGAGTCTACAGACAAGCCAATTGATGTGGTCATGTGACTATTATCCCTAGCAATGATTCTAAAGTATAGATGCAAAAGACAGTCTTTTTACTAGTGGACCATGCATTTTTTTTCACATGAAATCTCCATTCCTAGTTTTGCCCACCAACTTTTGTAACTGTTCATAACTAGCATTTACAAGAACAATAAATATTCCCTAGGGCAAAAGTCCAACATTACAAACGCTGTCTAATCCAGAAAATCTTCCTCAATCTGAAAACAGTCTAAAAAAATATAAATATTACTACTATATATATAAGTATTCAACAAGTAACAAAGCTGTCAAAGACATCTGTATTCTTCAAACTCCACTATTCTTCCAGTTCAGCCTAGGCTGATTCAAATGCAGTGGAAACTGAGAAAGCCATTTGTTAATATAACTTTTGGAGTAATTATTTTTTACGTATCTATGCATTATCTGATAAATGCCTCAAAAACTCAAAACATCTAAAACTCAGTCTATTTTCAGTATCACAGTATTAATAAAAACTAAAACCTATTTTTCTCAATAAAAAAGAGAAAAGTATTGGAAACAATTCCATGTTGTAAAAAGAATATGGTGATCTAATACATATCTCAGGTCAGATTACTTCCAATCTCAACCATTCAGAATATATTTATAAATCAGGAAGTTTAAAAACAAAAACAAACCCTTGATTTTCAGAAATGTCACAAAGTCTAATGCACTTTACTTCCAAGTATAGTATAAAGAGTAAAACATCTTCAGGTGCAATAAAGATGACAAAATCAACAGTCAACTAAGCGCAGGAATCATTTAAAATGGATGTAGAGGTGCTCTAGTCCAATCCCTAAAGAGTAAAATGATTTTGTACCCTGAAACCGTAAGCCTGAAAAAAGGCTTACGTTAACCATTTGTAAAAACTTTTTCTTACTTAAAACACAGAAAGGTGACTGTGTCAATAAACTGGAAAAATCAGTTATGTGGAATATATAGTATCTAAACTTGCAATACATGTAAGATGTTTCAAATAAAACATCGCCATGCCTTCATGCCTTTTCTCACTCTTCTACCCTGGGTTGGGTGCTCCTTAACTCGTTTAGTCCAGGTGGAAGGCAATCCCATCTCTCTTAGTAAAGTCACTGGATACTAAGGTCAAAAGAGTACTACCTGATTCTTTATTCATGTCTATTTAACTCCAATTAACTACTGCCATGTAGAAATGCTATACCCAGTGGTGCCAGATCCTGTGATTGATCATGAGAACCCTAAATCCAGATTTTCATTTAAAATATTGTAATTCTTAAAGTTCACTATAGTAGCCAAACAAAAAACATCTGTGGCCCAGATGTGGTCAAGAGATCACAAGCTTGCAACATCTCAATTAGGAAAAAATTTAACTGTACTGTATTTGGGAAAGAACACAAACATCCTAGATATATGGTCAGAGGATAAAACTTGATCCCGCTCAAATCTAAGAATAACTTACTTAAACTACAACATTAAATATTCACTTGTTGAATCTCTTGCTTACTTTATTTTTCCCTCTCTCTAAACGCATTAACAATTTTTTCTCAAATAAAATGCACTGAATTTCTTACATAAGCAAGTATTTCTAAGCTGATTCCTTTTTCAAAGATACATTTCATATGTACTTCAAGCCAAATAACAATTTAAAACTATAAGAAATGCATATAAAAATTCATCAAAAAAGAAAGAGAACCCAAAAATAGTCATGAGGATGAACTAACAGTAGCCTCACCTGTACTTTCATGGGAAGTCAAACATTTCATCCATTTCTTTTTCCCCAGAGAAAAGAAGCATTCAGAAGAAAAGCAAGTCAGATGACAGGCTAACTCTTCTAGCCTCTATGCAACAAATGTCAGTCAAATAGAGATTATAAAAAATATTTACCTGGACTTGAAGATTCAACAGACGGCTGAGGGGGGGAAAAGAATAAAAATTAGCACTTTTATATCGTATATCTTCACAAACATTACAGAAATTATTCAAATATGACACCAAAAATTATGGTAAACTTTAATGTCTGAATTGTCTGAGACAAACTAAAATGTCCCATATAATCCTTTTTCTCTCAATATATTTAAGCATAAAGAAAAATTCAAAGCACTTGAATCTAGAAACAAAGACAGTAATATGGAATGGATTCAGATTTTAAAGGCAAATATATGGGCCTCATAACATATGTGGTTTAAAAGATATAATTTTAGATCTTGGGATTATCTGAAGTTGATTTTTCTCCTAGCAGTAGAGGAAAAACTATGTATAAAGTTTGCTATCAAACTGGTCTCTGGCTTTAAAAAAATGAGTGTGATGGGCGACAAACAATTTTTAAAACATTATTTTAAATAAAAATGATGTTGTAAGAAAGCATTAATGATGTTGTAAGAAAAAATTAAAATGTTATTTAAGCACCAAATACTACAGTAGGTTAACTTTACTAAAAAGCAACATATTTTTAAGTTATGACAGAATTAGCAACCATTCAAGCTGAAGCCTAGAGAGTTTAGGTTAGCCAGTGGAAGACAGCATAGATGATCAATTATAATGTTCCCTCAACTGTGCCACTCTACCTCTCATAAATTTAACCACAAGCAATTGAAGAATTGGTAGCAACTTGTTTTAGTAATGCTACCACCTGACAGTGTGCAGTTGTTTATCTAAATTCAGTTGATTCACAATTACAAACAGGTCATCTACAAACATAAACTCCTACAAGTTCAATAATAAAACTCAAAAGATGCTTCAAAGGACAGAAAATGTGTAACTAAAACATTGCTGATTCACCCAAAGATATTTCATGCCCATGGGAAGAGAGATGGTGGGAGGCCAAAAGCACTAGCAAAACAGAGATTGAGACGCACGGCATTTTCTTTCCCTCTGCTAATGGAGCAGAGAGGCAAGACGGAGAGCAAAACAGAAAGGAGGGAAATGCTCAGTTTTCCAAAAGGTAGGCATCAAAGACAAATTCCTATAAGGCATTAAAATTCTGCTTCAGAAACTGTCCACTTTATGCAATTTTAAGTACAGAATTCTAGATTCCACAGAGTGACTCATGTTATGTTCTTTTGAGGCACACTTTTTCAAAGGTCCTATTTTTTTTCTTTTAAAGTCTTGTAAGAGAACAGTTCTTTCCTATGGCATTGTATAACAAAAAATCAACAGTACCCACTATTACACATTTCCAATGTCGCACCACCATCATTATTTAAGTTACTCTACCAGAACATGGTAAACATAGTGCTACGTTTTAGTTTGATTCCTCTAATGGGAAACTGGAGAGCAGGGTGACATGGAGAGAGTAATGTGACCACAAAAGAGTTTTTAGCTTACTTAATGTCTTTGGGCAGGGCTACATATTTCTGGCTCAAAATAGATTTAACCACCACACAAATTATTACACAGAAAATCAATATTTTAACCTATTAATCCACTTGAGTTCCAGGCAGTTATAATTTATTGCCCAAGTGTAAGCACGATCTCTGTGCAAGGCTGCAAGCAATGTCAATGACCATCTTCATCTGGTCCCAGGCTCACTATCCACAGACAGCAGCCTTATGAACACGCCAGTAATTATGCCATATGACCGTTTTCTGGCTGGGCACGGTAGCTCACATCTATAATTGCAGCACTTAGGTGGGCTGAGGTGGGAGGACCACTTGAGACCAGGAGTTGAGACCAGTCTGGACAACGTAGTGAGACCCCCATCTCTACCAAAAAAAATTTTTTAAATCAGGTGGGCATGGTGGTACTCGCCTGTAGTCCCACCTCCCTGAGAGGCTGAGGTGGCAGGATGGCTTGAGCTCCCAGGTTCGTGAGCTGTGAATACACGCCACTACACTCCAGCCCTGTGTCTCAATAACAGCAACAACAAAAAATAGCTTTCAGGCAGACATGAAGCCCAGAACCTGTGACTCCTCGGTGTTCCTTCTATAAGAAATAACTATGTAAATAACCCTCATGTCCTCTTCTCCTTCTCTTTTTCTTGTTTTTGAATAAAAAGGCTTTCTGATTACTAAATAAAGGAACGTTTTTATTGACATTAGATAGTAATAGGGATTTTGAATTGCAAATGACATCAGTATACTTCTGTTTATAAAAGGTCTCAACAGCACTAAATGCCAATATATATCATACTGATCATTATTTTACTAGAAAATAGTTACCACTCTAAAGTTCTGAAAGGCTCCCCAAACTTTCCAGTCATTAAGATATAAAATGTTTCCCAGAAGACTGGTAGCATTTGTAAACATAACTGGTACAGAGTAGAAGAGTCAGTGTTCAAGGATAACTTTAATGTGATATCATATCCAGACATACTGGAATGTTTCAAGGACTAATTTGAAGGCATATCTAGATTAGCATAGGAGAGGAAATAGGGATGGTTTGCCTATAGATACATTTAGCATCTGTACACATTTTAGTATTTTATGTCCAAAATAAAATTCTATTTTATCAGTCAGGGGATAGGACTAAGACTGTTGCTTTGAAGTTGACTGTATCCAGTTAAATTGAAGACGAGTTTCTGAAAAACTGGCATTTGAAAACAGTTCATACTATAAATATTACTTTTCTAAGCAAGTATCAAAAATGATTATCTTTCAAGATAAAAAGTGGGTTTAATAGCATAATATAGGAGGATTCAGTGTGGAACAAGGGCAAGTTTTAGCCAGTTTACCCTTACATGGCGCCACACATTTTCAAATGCACCTCTCTCCTCCTCCCGTCCACTTCTCTTTTCTTTTTGAATGGTTTGCATCAGTCCAAAGCAAGTTGAAAATGTGACTGGAGGTAGTCATCTGTCACACCAGATTGCGATCTGTCTCTTTAGAAACTGCTGTCTCTAACAATATCCTCCAGAAAAACCTGCAGCATCTACCATCACTATGATAAATTAGAATGGAGGAAGAAGAGAAAAGACCCAAACTAAAGCTAAACACACACTTACTTATTATAACCATACCAAAGTTGAGAAAAAGCTCAACCGTAAGCAGGAAAGACTACTTATCACTGGGCATTAAAATGAATTTTAAATGCACTCATACGTTATTGGTAGAAATAAACAAAACGGTTGTTTCAATTGTTCCAGAGATCATTTTGCCAACATAAACTTACCCTATTGACGCTCTGAAAAAAAGTACACCAAGATATACATATAACACTCACTACCGCAATGTTGTTCACAGCAAAATGCTGGAAAAACAAATTTAAGATTCACCACTTAACTATTAGAAATGATATACAGTTCTTCCAAACAATGGAACACTATGAATCCACTAAAAAGAATGAGACATGTCGATAGGAAAAAAATGCTTAAAAATATTATATGTATGTGTGTGTGTTATATATTTATATATGGAGTAAAAAGAAAAGTGTAAAGCAGGGAATAAATTGGGTTGGAATACATAATTTTCTCCCAAAAGGCATATATACACGAACTTGCTAATAATGGTTATCTCTGGAGAATGGGTCAGAGAAGGAAGGCTTTTTTTTCATTTTCTACCTTTCTATACTGTTGTAATTTTCCAACCACTTTTATGCACTACTTACTCTTTCCTAAAAAGAAAGTCGGGGGGATTGATTATCTTGAGGAATTATGAGCCATTTTCATCTTCATCCTCTACTTTTACATTTTAAAGAAAACCTAATACTTGCTACTTTTTAAAATCTAATTTTGAAAAATTACGTTGTTTTGGGAAACATACATATTTACTGTAACCTATATGAAAAATAACACCGGAAAGACAGAAAGACACACACACAGCATATGAATGGGCTAAATCAAATTTTAAAAAACAAACTCTAGTAACTTTTATAGCAAGTCACTCTCACTCATATATTTACATGATTTAGTTGATAAAGTTGCTAACAGCTGTAACAAATATTCAACGCCTCAGATTTGTTTTTCTTGTATATATTTTTTTCTTGTATATTTTTCTAGAACATGGTGAGAAACGTCCCATAGGACAAAAGACTATAATTTGGGTGAGAGTGAAAGATCAACTAACTACAAAATATTATCATTATTTTTACAAAAGAAAAAAACTAAGGTAGTTAAAATATGAAGTAATCACTAGACCTTTTCATTCGAGGCAATCAAAAACCTATTTTCATTAAGTATAACTGTCTGAATGTATTTGTCCTCTCAAACCAATTCCACCACCATTCCCCGAATGTTACCATTACCTACTTAGTTATATGTACTCTACATCAGAGATCCTCACAGCAATGGAGATAGATGGAATAGAGGTAGGGCCCCTGCTTCAGGATCAAAGGTTCAGGGATACTGTGCCAAGAGCTCCCCATCCCTCTCCCCTGATACAAAACTAAGCACTGGCTTTTCTGTTATCTTCCATGAATGCTGGGTTACAAAAAGGTTAAGAATGTATCACAGTTAAAATTAGCGATTTACTACAGTAGTAATAATTTAGAAGATAGAATCACTAGGAATTCAAAAGTCTGGTTTCCAGTATTAACTGTGCCCCAGACTAACTGCACGACCTTCTCAGGGTCATTTTCTCTGTGACGAAAGGATTTAGGTTTCTTCAAGCTTAGTTCAATTGCTTTCCAGACCTACTTCTTTACTTTTATTATGTATTGTTCAAAAAACATAACACTACTAAGGAGTACTTAGCTAAATGAATGGGATATGCTTTTAACAAGTCTCTTCGGTAAAGAAGAGATAATCTCAATGTGCAAAAAGCCTTTTTGGGATGCTACTTTATGATTTTCATATCTGCAAAAGCATAACAGTCATTCTTCTAAGCCACAGATTAAGTCATGTACGGCTGGTACATGAACAGTTTCATTACTGCAGTGAAACTATCTGCAAATCTTCCGAAATATATAAAGACTTGATCTGAGCGTCAAGCAAGAAATTTCTATGCAGCTGACTTCTTTTCATAAAGACATGCTTACGCTTAAATGGCAGCGGTGGTTTATTTCTAAATTATTTGGATAACTGAATAGTGTCACCAGAATTACCTTAAAGTAATATACTTCTTTATTTCTTCCAATAAACCTTTCCCACTGTTATCAAGTACTTCAACTCTTACAGCCATCAAATTAAGCTTTTTTAGGGCTCACATGCAATGGTGTTCTTGACCACTCTGGATAAAACCCTAATAGCTCTGCAGTATAAACACTAAGATAAATTTTAATTACCAGTATAGAAAATGATTTAAAGTGTAAATCCATTTCAGTGAAACAAGTTTTGTTTAGACTAGAAATTAACATCTTGAAGAGCAATCTTCAACATGATCCTACTTCCTTAAAAAACAAAATCCAAATACACTCAAAATGCTCAGCAAGAAGCCTATTTTTAAGAGAAATAGATGTGACAGTGAATAAACAGATTATATACCACTTTAGAAAATATTAAAATCCTTTAAGACGGAAAAGCAACTCCATTGAATGTTTTTATCTTCATATCCCACAAATGTGGCCTAGGTGAAAAGATAAGGTTGGCTCTTGGACTGTGCTGTGGTTTTTTTTTCTTGAGAAGAAAGTCCCTTATGTGTTTACAAACTCTGAAATAAAAGACAAATCGTTCGTTCCCAAAGGTCCCTACACTACATTCCTTAAAAACCCCAAAGGATCAGCTATTTCTTCCTCGTATTTTTTTCCCCTCTCTCACTGCCTTAGCAAAACTGCAACTATCTCGTAATTTCCTTTCTTTTAACTTTGACTAGGAGAGCCTCCTTTTAGAAGGTTGGTAAATAATTTTAAGGGATAATAAGCAATGAGAAATACTGCCAACAGGTATTAAGAAAGGGGGCATACTCCTTTTTTTCTAAGCACATTAAATATATTTTTAATGTTACTACAACTGAAGACTCATTAAATTTATACTTTCTATAATGGACCGACTAGGATCAAGCATGAAAATTTGTATATTCTCTTCATATCTAAAGCAATTTGTATTCAAGAATTAAATATTCTTCTGGGAAAACATGGTCATGGTCTTTTGTGGGAAGCAACAACAACAAAAAACCAGAAGGGTAATACCTACATTTTTCTCTGGAGACACGCTTCTGCAATGAACTGTTTTTTCCTCTCAGATTTATCAAATACATACATACATTTATGTATGTAGCTTTGCATTTAACGCTATTTCCCAAGTTATCTTTCAGTTCTCAGGTCTACTTGACTAAAAGTGCAACAGTTCAGCATCCGAATTATTTCACCACATGCTCTATACTGGCATCATAAAGAATGAATCTACTAAAAGATCAAACAAAGGCAAGTAAAAACCAACCACGTATTTCTCCTTCAACTAATCTTTTAAAACCACTGGTATCAAAACTCACTCTAGTTACTTAGTAGTGACACCAGAGACATTAATTTTACTTTTCACCTGTTTTAGATTTGTTTTTGCAGGGTACAGATCAACAAAGTTCCTCTACTCCTCCCCAAATTCATTATAAGTAACACCATCTACAAGTGACTGACGAATACAAAAGATATCAAATTATTTAACAATACCAGGTACTTAAATAATGCCCTGAAAACTAAATTCAGGTTTTTCTGCTTGAAACTGAACCATCCAAGTGTTCCTACAAAACATGAGAGTTCACTTCTCCGCGTGAAAAAATAACGATGTAAGAAACCAAAACATACACTAGAAAGTAAGAAAATGACTAGTGACTCAAAACACTATCCTCCCTTTATCTCACATTAACGCAGCCATCTTGAGCTTCTAAAACAAGAACAAACGTTAACATGCTTCCATTGACATTAAGTTTTCTGTACGCTGGGCAGGGTAACACGTCTGAGGTTTTCTTAGCTTGAATTTCACGGCATACGCTAAGCTCCGTTCCTTCAGTAACTTCTTGCCTCAGAAGATGACAACCAACTCCGCGCGCCAATCACTGTAAGCAGCACCCGGAGAGAAGAAGCCGTGCCCCGTCCGGCCTGTCTCGGGGACGGAGACCCACCGAAGGTCAAGCGGCCACAGGTCCGCACGCCCAGCCGCGTGCGACTCCTCCTCCGCACAGATGCAAAGGAGGGGAACCGCAAGAACCCGCCAGGACCGCAGCTCAGTTCCGACTCTCAGTCCGCCGCATCCAGCCCATCACATCCGAGCCAAGGAGACAGCTCTGGCAGCAATGGGAGCCCCCGGCTCCACAGAAGCACGGAACGGCGAGCCGGGCGGGGGCTCCCGCCTGTCGGGGAGCCGAGGCAGCAGAGAGCCCGGAGCCCCAGGGCGGAGGGTGGGGCGAGGGAGGCGTGCTCGGGCCGGGCGCTGCGGCCGGAGCAAGCGCGAGACCCTGCCCCAGAAGTCCCGTCCCGCGGCTCACGTGCCTGCAAACGCGGCGCCGCCGCCCAGAAGAGCGACACGCAAGCGAAGACCACTCCGGGCGCCAGAAGCGCGGGATGCTTCGGGCGGCCGCGGCAACCGAACCCCGCCGGGCGCCCGGGAAGCGCGACCGCGGCGACGCCGGGGAGGCAGAGTCGCCCTCCCGCCGCACGCCGACAGGGGCTCAGCGACGGCAGAGGAGACCTCAAGGTCCGCCCGCATCCCCTCGAACTCTGAAACCTTCCAGGGGCCCGGGGGGAGAGTCGAGAAACAAAGCCAACGCCAGCCCGCGGCACTCGCGACGCGCAGCGCGCCGACACAAGACCGACTTCCCGCCGCGGAGCCTGGCGCCCGCCGACGACCGAGCGCGGCGCGGCCGGCCCGACGTCAACCGCCTTCCGCCGAGAGGGAGGGGCCGCGGAAACTTGCGGGCCGGAAAGCGGGCGAGGCGGCGGCGCAGCTCCCGAGAGCCGGGGAGGCCGGGAGCCCGCCGAGCCGGGCCCGGGCGCGGCAGGGGGGAAGGCGGCCCCGCGCTCCGGCCGGGAAGGCGACGCGCGCAGCCCCGGGCGTCGCCACCGACGGGGGCGGCGCAGAGAGAAACTTCGCGGGAGGAAGGGCACCCCTCGCCGCCGGCCGGCGAAGTTGCGCCACAGCCGCCCCTACCCGGCCGGGCCCCGCCGCGCGCCCGTCAAACTGCCCCGAAGTCCCGCGGCGGCGGCTCCCCACCCCGGCCCAACTAAGTTCCGGCCAGGCTCCCGCCCGAGCGCGGCCCGTTCCGGACAACAGGTGGGCAGCGGCGCCAGCGGGGCCGGGCCCGCCCCGCTTCTCCGCGGCCGGCTCGGCCGCCGGCTCCGGACGGGGCGGGGGAGCGCGCTCCCTTACCTCCGCCATGTTTGCCGTACTGCCGGGTCACATCTCCGCGGCGACCGCGGCTGGGTCGCGGCCAGAACCCGGATGTGAGACTCGGCTTCGGGACTCCTGCCGCCGCCGCCGCCGCCGCCGCCGCCGCTGCCCGGCGGGAACGCGCAGGAGCCGCCCGCGCGCGTCCGCCACGCCCCGCTCCGCCTCCTCGCGGCGCCCGGCCGGGCCGCACTAGACGGAGAGCGCCGGCGCGCGCGCGCGCTACCCCACCCCCCGGCGGCGCGGAGGGGGCGGAGCCAAGGCGGGACGGGGGAGGCGGCGGGGCGGTGGCGCGCGGCTCCCGCCCCCGCCGGCCCGCGACTCGGGCGGGGAGGGAGGGGTCCGGCGCGCGGCGAGGCGCGGAGCAGCGCCCAGGGGCCCCGTCTGGCACGCGCGCCGGGAGCACAGCCGAAGGGTTCTGCACGCAGGTCGCGTGGGGCGCAGCGGCCAGGGCTGCGATGCGACAGCGCCAGGAGCGGAGCTTTGAACGCGCGAAGCCTGGACAGGTCGCTCCCGGCGGGTGCGCGACGGAAATCGAATCGCCCCACCTGCCAGAACCGTTCGGGTAGGAGGGAAGACGAGTGGATCGTGACAGGCAGTCTGCCCCTCTTGGGGCACCGGTCTCTCCCCCCGTCCCGCAGCGCCCGGATGAATTCTGTGCAATTAGACGAAGCTCAAAAATGTAAGATCCCGAAAATCTGCTCTTCGATGGAGATGAATAATCGCCACTTGACGGCGTAAAGGGAGAACCCACTTATCTGCCACGCCTGAAATGCCTGTAATTTGAAAGTTTATTTTAATGTGCTGACCTCGAGCTGCCAATTGGCTCTGATGCAGTTCTGATGCTCGCCAGAGCCAATGATTTCAAAGTAACCGGCACGTTTCGCTTCCATCACTAAGGCAGATACTGGGTAATACAAAGGTGATATTAAAACGGGCAGTAATATCTTTTACTAAGCCAGGAATTTCAAGACTGTGTTTTTTTCAAATCTCCGAGGGATCCTCTTAATGCAGTTTTCGAAAGTGACTACCAAAACCAACCAGTTAAATAGGAGAATTATTCATTCCCTGCGAGTAAAGTGAGCCAGCACTACGATATATTGCATAATTGTGTATATATAGTTTTTCCTAAAGTTCGTCCCTAACTTATAACCCAATATAGGGGCTGTTTTCTTAAATTATATATTTGTATTTCCCTAAAATTCTAGACTATCAAGCACTTTCCTTTTCCAAAATTCAACAGTAACTTGAAACTGCTATGTCCAATAATAATTTGTGTATGAATAAACTGCATTTACAGATATATGAAGTAGCTGCTAAGTGAAAGGTCATTACCTGGTAATTTGACAGGAAAAGAGTCCACAGACAGTCTGTAAACCAATTAAACATAAACATCTGATGCACATTTTCTACTGAAAGAAAAGCAAGGGAAAGAAGAGAAAGGAAAACTTTAAGGTTCCCAAATCTACAAACAATTTTTACCATTAACTGTACTGTACAGTATTTTCACTTTACTTTTAAAAAAAAACTCATAGTTTTCAAGATTCCTTGGGGGAATAAAATTTTAGCATAGGCATATAGTTTCTAAGAGTTACTCTGTTGATTGTTAATTCTTTGGACTTGGAATAAAAATGACTTTTAAAAAATATCGGTTCATATTCAAATAGTTTTCACTTTATACACTTGATAAAGCGATCTGAAGGAAAAGAACAACGGACATACACTGTGGGTACAGATAAAAACCATAAGGAGCCTAGAGGTAGAGACTCAGGCTTTATACCATGGGGATAGAAGAAGATTTTCCGCTAAAATCCAAAGCTAATTTTTGGAATCTAGCTGGCTACCAAAAGGAAAATTAGGAAGTGTTGTTAAAACACAAAATACAAGAATAACTTGCTTGCTGGAGGACATTGAGTCTCTGATACTTCAGTTAAACCACCAACAAAAATCCCAACTGTGATAAAGAGCAGGGCATCATGGCCCTGTAAGCCTAAATGAATTCTGGAAGTGTCAGAAAAATCCAGGTCTGAGACATTTTTGAATGGGTATCCACCTTACTGTTAAATGGCTTTTAAGTTTATTAATATTGTATATCAATATTACTAACTTGAAATGGCATTATCATTGAGTGAAAGAAATTCTCTCTACATTTTTCTCCTCCTTTTTATAAATGTGAGCTTGGTTGGGGTTTTTTTAGATTCGGATGTTATAAAGGTGAGAAGCAGCTCTAATTCTGTAATTCATAGGCAACACCACTGCTGAATACACTTCCACTGTCATTTTATTCTAGTAATATACTTATCTTTACAGTTTCAGGACCACCTTAAGGAATGAAAAGTTTTTCTCAAAACTCTTGCTTACCCTCTTCAGTCTCAAAAATGTAAAATGTATCTATTCATTACTCTCAGAGCCTGAGTGTTGGATAGGACCTTAGCAGTCTCTGACTCTACTCTCTACCCAGTTAAGATAGAAATCCCTCATTATGCTTCTACTACCAGGCTTTTCTGCTTCCGTTTAAACTCCTCCAGTGACTCACTACATCTCATGAAGTTGCTCTCTTCAAATAAAGTTCAAATGTTTGGAACGTTCTCCCTTTTATTAAGCCAGAATCTACCTCCTGATTACCTTCATCCATTGCCCTTAGTTCTTCAGCACTTTGCATTAATTTAACAGATATCTGTATCCAAATGCAAACAGTCAATATTTATACTTTGGGTTAACAAAAAAATATACATATATATCTTTAAAGTCTGTTGATACCAGAAGAGCTGAAAACAGGTCAGACAGAGCTAAAGATATGAGAAACTCCACCAGTAACTAGGACTGTTTAAAACTATTACACTGTATGTTATTTATTAATGTAATTTCCAAGATGGTAGTTCTGTTAGAATTTTGCAGTAAAATGTTTAAATGAAACAGTATGGTTAATTCTAATTTTATGTGATGTTTGTGGTTAATGTCCCCCTTCCCCCCAAAAAATGACTATACAAAGCCTGAGTAAATGCCTCTTAAGCTCCTGTTCCCCACCTAAAGGCCTCCTTATTTTCAGGAAAACTAACATTAATTTTGACCAATTAAGCTGCTCAAAGCTGCTATTATATTGAGTAATTATTTTTAACAAATTTACTGAATCCTCCATTCAAAAGTTGTTAAACAATTTCATAGCGACTATAAGGCATACACACATACACACACACACAAACCTCCAGAGTTGTTATTTTGCTGTTAAAAGCATTTCGGGTCACAATTTTACTTCAATCAGTACCTTAAACTAACCAATAAACAAACTTTTTTGGCAATTTACATAGACCTAAGAAATATAACCTTTTATTCAGTACCAACACCCGATTCAAATCCAATACATATCTGTACTATGCTCTGCAACTCAAAAAGATACCTTTCAGAATGCACCAAAAATACGGTACTTGTAACAATTTAGACTCTGGGATTAGTTGACTGAATAGAACACGACACATCCGAAACCCTACAGTTTCTACAGCTATGTATCCACGAGTCTCTTTTGAGGTTATTTTGTAAACTATTTCCTAAAATGTTTATTTAAAAGTGACAGTCCACACTGTATCTCCATGATGTGGAGGTAAAATTTTATGGATGGTTACTAATTTGGTTGAAAAACACCTAAAGACCGAAACATTGAACCTTTTTTTAAAAATGGCATTTTAGATCAACTGAGTTCACCTTTACTTTAGTAGGCAGAGTGCAGGTTGGAAAGCACTATTGCTTGCCTCTGGAAGCCCCAAGCTAGGCGACAATCAGCGTCATCTTTTCGTTAGTCTGTCTTTTTATTGCGATTATCAAGAATGCCACCCTGAGCCACTGACATGGCCTGTCCGCGATTTTTACATAGACTGGTACCCAGCGGCCCCTCATCAGAAAAGCTCAAACGGGCGTGTGACGGTCCTTGCGGGCCCGCGACTCCATCTCACCCGCCTGCCGGCAGTCCGGAGCCCACAGGGCGACCGGGCTGCGACGCCTCGAGGGGGTCCGGACTGTCCCTCCTCCCTCGATCTCCAGGCGCGCCCCTGCCTACCAGCATCACAGCCGTCTTGTCTGCATTGAACCTCAGCCAGTTGGCTCTTAACCACGTCCGAAACTCCGCCAGGCGCTGGGAGAACCGAGCGACCACACCATCTGGAGCAAAGGAGAGAGAGCCTCGGTCGCGAGGAGGCCGCGGGCGCGCGGGCGAGGCCCCGGGCGGCTTCTGAGGACGCGCGTTCGAGGCTCGAGCCGGCCGTCGGCAGCCGACGGCAGCGGAGTGGCGGCGCCCAGTGCGTCCGAGCGGAGGAGGCTCCGCGCACGCTGGTCCGTCGCGGCCGAGCGGCCTCGGGGGCCGGGCCGGCCTCGCGGCCGCACGCGCTTAACTGCATAACTGGCCTCGGCGCCGGGGGCAGCGCGGCCTAGGGAAGCGGGGCTCAGAGAGAGCAGCGCCCGCTCGACGCCACACAGCGCGCGAGGGCCGGAGGCGGGCTCGGGCCAGGTCCCCTCCGCCACGAAGGAGACAGCCACGAAGGAGCCAGCCGCCCCGGAGGGGCAGGCGCCGGCCCCAGGGAAGCCCCGGGGCCGGGGCCCGCCCTCCCGCAGCAGCGCGCTCGGGATCCCGTCCCCTCCCCGAGCCCTCCGAAGCGGGCATGTGGGCCCCCGACCCGCTCACCACCGGGGCCGCCGCGCAGGCGGGGCCTCCCCGGGCCGGGATGCCGCAGAGGGGGGCGGGGCCAGAGGGGAGGCCAGCGTAGCCCACCCCGACGGGGACACGGGGCCGGCGGGGAAGGGCGCGGACGGGCGAGGCCGACACTCCGCAGCGGCTCCGACGCGCCGCAGCCGCCGGGCAGAAGGGTGGGTCGTGGGGGGGCTGCACATGCGCGGCGGCGCGGCGCGGCGAGCGGGCCGGGGCCTTCCCGCGGCCCCGCCCCGGAAGTCCGGCGTCTTCCGGGCGGGCCTCCGCCGTGGGGGAGGGGAGGAGGAGAAAGGGCCCGGAGCCGCCGCGGGCCCCGCGTCCCGGGGGGTGTCGGGAAGGGAGATGGCTGGTGGAGGCTGCACTTACAGCCGCCGCCGCCGCTGTCGCCGCCGCCGCTGTCGCCGCCGCCGCCGGAGGAGCCCCATCCATCCGCCTGCCGCCGGGAGCGCGAGCGCCGGGGAGGGGCCGGGGCCCGGGCCGCCCGCCTCCTCCTCCCCGTCGTCGTCCGGAGCTTCCTCCCACTCCACCAACCCTCTGCCCTCCCCTCCGCCTCCGCCCTCCTCCCCGGCCTCGCGCCGCCAGCCAACCGCGCGGCCGCTTGTTGGGCCCGGCTCCGCCGTCGCCATGGCGCCCGGCAAACATGCCCGGGCCGCTGACGCCGGGGGCTGGCGACTCCGCGACTGCCGCCATGCGCGTCGCCCCGGCCGGCCGTCGCGGGCAGCGGAACCTCGGGCCGTAAGTGTGGCGCGGAGGCGTCGCGCGGCCCCAGCCGGAGCCCGGCGCCCTCAAGCCGGGAAGGGGCCGCCGGCCGCGTCGGGCTCGGGCTGCGGGTCTCCCGGGCTGCGCGGGCCCCTCTGCGGCCGGCACGGCCTTGGCCGAAGCCGCCGCGCGGGCTCGCCCGGGAGCAGAGACCCGGCCTGCTCCGAGCCGCCCTCGCCCCGCGCGGCTCGGCCTTTCGACTCGCCGTGGTCCTGCGAGCCGCCGGGCCCAGCGTCCCCGGGCTCCTCTCTCGCGCCGTCCACCCCCAGAACCCGTCCCGCTCGCGACCCCCCGCGTGGGCAGCGGTTGTACGAGGCGGAGGGGAGTCGCGCTGGCCAAGCCGAGGGCTCGGGTCCCGTGCCTTCGCCTCCCGCGCTTCCGCGCGTTCGCCTTCCGCTTGGGTCTCCTCCTGCTTGACTCGCCTCGGATCGGCGGAACGCTTCGCGAGGGCCCGGGGGACCCCCGCGTGCTCTCCTGCGGCGGGTGATCGGCCCCCCGCCACTCCGGCAAAGCGGCGCTCGTGACAATCGGCGACGTGGCCCGTTAACGTTCGCCGACAGACGGGCCCTCGCTCGGTCTCGAAACCCTTCGTGTGGGCCCCGCGATGCCGCTTTTCTCCCCCGGGTTGGTGGCAGCCCCTTCTGCAGGCACGTGGCCGGCGCCGCCGCCTCTCCCGCCACGGGACGGGGGATGCCTCTGGGAAACACCCGCCAGTCGGGTTCTTCGGTGTGCCGGCGCCGTCGAGGGCACTTGCGGAAACACGGTGGCGCGACCTTTCACGCACCGCGGCCGTGGGGCTCGGTGGGCCGCCGTCACCGGCATTTGCGCATCTCAGCGTGGAAGGGATCCTGCCTTGTGTCTGGACTCTGTGACGGCCGTTTCCCCAGGCAGTGGCTGTTTTCAGCTGCGTCATAATCTTAGGAGACTGCGGTGGTGTCTGTGGTTCGTTGTTGACATAAACATCATTGGGTGGCCCGTGACTGGGGTGTCCCTGGGGTCAGTCAAACCTGTTCTCATTTAAGATTCACCTGTAACAGGCCAAGTATGGTGGTTCACACCTGTAATCCCAGTACTTTGGGGGGGTGTTGCTTGAGACCAGCCTGGGCAACGTAGCAAGACCTCATCTCTACAAAAAAATGAGCCAAATGTGGTGGCGCGTGCCAGAGGTCAGGGCTGCGGTGAGCCATGTGCTCCAGCATGGGTGACAGAGTGAGATCCCGACTCAAACAACAAAAAAACACCCGTAATGATGAATCACACAATTTTATCTCTAGCTAAGACTTCTCCCGAGAAAACAGACTACGAAAAACACCTGCACAGAGAAGTTAATAGACATCTCAAAATTCATACCCAAGGCCAAATATATTTCCTCTCTTTTCTGCTTAACTCTGCAGTCTTTCCATTTGAGTAAATGGCAAATTCCATTTTTTCAGTTACTCAGATGAAACGCCTTTTCTTTTATATCCCACTTCATAGGCAAATTCTACCACGTCTACCTGCAAGACAAATCTAGGCTAACCCTCTGTGTAAGTCGCTGCGTCGCATTGTGGTAGCTTCCTCAACAGTCTCCTTGCCAGCACCCTCATAGTAATCAGTGCAGTCCTGCTCAAAACCTTTCTCAGGATTTTCTCAGCAAAAGCTCACATCCTTCCAGGGCCCCACAGGATCTTACTGTGGACTCCTCCCCTTGGCTAAATACACTCCATACTGTTCCACAACACCTTAGGCACACTGTGTTCCCACTGTAGGGCCTGTGCACATTCTGCTCTTTGGAGTACTGTGCCTCCCCAGATAATTTTGTGACTCGTCGCCTTCCGATGCCATCGTATCAGAGTCCTCTAACCACCCTACGTAAATTACTACCTCTCAGCTCTTCAACTCCTCATTTTTGTTTTAATCTTTCCCATAAAATTTATAATTACTTATTCCATTTTTGCTAAGGAAGGTAGTCCACAAGGGCAGAGATTTTTGTTTCGTTCACTGCTATGTCCTTTATTGCCTAAAATTAAGAAAGTACTAAATAAGTACTGGTTGAATGAATGAAAAAGTACTTCAGTAACTGCTTACTGTTCGTCTTGTCTGGTTTTTGTTTTCGCCTTCAATTATGGAAATCTCAACATAAAATTAAATTGAATTCACTTTAAAAAATAGAAAAGCCATGCAGCTCTCACTCAGCTACTAGGCTGAGTGAGTGTTAGGAAAATGCCCTTGGGAATTTCTTAAATATTGACAAATTTATAGTAGATTAACCGTTAAGGAAAGAATATGATGGAAGATGGAAAGTAGCATAATCTTTACTTTTTGCTATAGCCAGTTTAATTAAGACAGTTTCACAGACACTAAAGTTTACAACCTATTGGCTTGACCTAATACATTATTTCTCATCTTTCTCCTTTTAGGATTGAATTCTGATCTTAGAAAGGATCTCATGAAGCAAATATTTATCAATTTTCCGTTTTTCTCACTCCAGTGTTTTCTGTATTAGATCCTTCCCTTTGACTTAAAAATATTGGATAATTCTCCCATTGTGGTAAAAACAACTACTGACTCTTCAACCCTTGTGTCTTATTTCTTTGTCCAGTTCTCCTATGGTAATTCCTAATGTGTTCATATTTCCTTTTAATTCTTTCTTACGGTTTTCATCTCTGCATACGTTATCCACCTGTTCTTGCACATTATCCACTTTTTCCACTAGAACCTTCAGCCTATAGATCATAATTATTTCAAATTCACACTCTTACAATTCCAAAATTTCTGCCATATCTGAATCTGGCTCTGGTGCTTGCTTTGTCTCTTCACACTCTGTTTTTTGCCTTTTGAGATGTCTTATAATTTTTTTGTTGAAAGCTAAACATATTGTATTAGGTAGTATGAACTGAGAAAAATAAGCCTTCAGTGTGAGATTTTAATGTTTGTTGGGCTAGGAATTAGGCTGTGTTTGCTGTAGAAGTGTGTAAGTCTTCAGTTTCCTCTGATATCTTTGTTTTTGTCTCTTATATTTTAGCTTTCCCTAAGGACTCCTTAAATAGAATCAGATGTGGCCAGGTGCAGTGGCTCATGCCTGTAATCCCAGCATTTGTGGAGGCCAAATCAGGAAAGTTGCTTAGGCAACATAGTGAGACCCCATCGCTACAAAAAATCAGCAGGGCATGTGGTGACAGCTGCTCAGGAGGCTGGGGTGGGAGGATCGCTTGAGCCCAGGAGGTCAAGGGTACAGTGAGCCATCAGTGTGCCACTGCAATCCAGTCTAGGCGACAGAGTGAGACCCCCAACTCAAAAAAGCAATAGAGTCAGCTTGGCAGTTCCGTTGTAATTTTCTGTTATTACACAGGAGTGCTGCTGGTGTGGTAAGATGAAGGGGAGGGGAAGTGTCCGATAGTCCTGTTTAGCTCTCAGTCTTTAGTGGGCCTTTGTCCCTGGGGTGAGGCCTTCACAAGTACTTTTCAAAAGTTTTATTATGTGGAACAGGATGGCTGGAGAGGGCCAGAGTTGGGTATATCTTTTCTACATCTTAGTTAAACTCTGGTAAAACCCAGGTTGACTAGGCTCTGGTACAGTACTTTTCCTTGAGGGCGAGTCTTGATTAAGGAAAACAGAACATTCTAGGTGTATTTCAAAATGATTATTTCTAGTTCACTTGCTGGAACCCTGAGGACATTTGTCTCTAATCTTTATCCTAAGAACCTGGTGGCCTCATGGAAGTAAAACTCATGAAGGCTAGGCTCCCAAAAGTATTTTATCTCTAAAGCTGATCTGCACTTAGTCTTCAGCAATTAGGTAATTGCTCTTTAAGTTGATGGCTCCGGTGGCAATTTCTGCTTCCTGAAAGCCGGGACTCTATTTTCACCTTGTCTTCATTTTTCAGGGTAGTTATTTGCCCTGTGCTCTCAGTTCTCCAGTGGATCTGACAAGAACTGTTGGCTTTCTGTTTATTCCGTCTTTTGCTTTTTGCGAGGGCAAGAGTGATGATTTTTAAGGTCTTCACATGTTGGACTAGAATCCAGAAGTCCCTGTGTTTACACTTTAACCCTTGCAATCATTGTCTCCACTGCCATGCAGAAACAACTCAAAGGTCTAGAGTGAGTAACCTAAAGGTTTCCAAAGGCAAAAGATTAAGTGGGCTTTCTTACTCCCCTGTCTCTGCAGCACTTGACAGTGTTGATCTCCTTGATACTTTCTTGGTTTCCTTTATACTGAACTTCACTGGTTCAGTCAGTACTGGTTGTCAGTCTCCATGCCTCTTTTCTGGTTCCTCTTCCTTTATGCATCCAGTTTTTCTCCTTGGTCCTATTACTTTCTCATTGTTTCTTTAGGCTTTTATTTTGGGGCTCAGTTCATTTATTATCATCTCCATGCAGAGATTCTCAAATCAGAATCTCCAGCTCTCGTTTCTGTTCCCTGAAATTCACTTTACTCTTGCACTTTCGATTGCTATTGGACTGCTCCACTCTGATGTCTAAGGTTGAACATGTCTACAGTTTAATTCCTTACTGTGTTTTAGAAGTAAAAACTATTTTAATCATTACCCCAACTCTATGAGGCAGGTAGTATTATTAACCCCATTTACAAATAACGAAAGAAAGGGAACTGAAGAAATTTGCCCAGGAACACATAACCTATGAGTTTTGAATGCATTTAGGTGTTTAACTTGACCTTATTGAGCTTTTGTAAGGAATTAAGTTGTAAAACACGGCTATTATGTATCTAGCAAGTTATTTTAAGAATTGAATTAGAACATACAGGTGGAAGTTCTTTGAAATTTAAATTTTGTGTTATTAAAGTTAACAAGTGCTACCAATTCTATATCTGCTGTGTTTTAAAGGTACCCAGAATTTGTTTTAATCAGATATGGTAAGACACACAGACATGGAAATGACTGTCATTAAGGAAATTGTTTTTGTTTGTTTGTTTAATGCCTACAGATTCCTAGAAACAGTAAGTATGGCAAGCCACTCCATGCAGGAGGCACCGGGGTCAGTTAGGGACAGAAAGAACAAGGGGAAAAACCTGGACAAGAGTCTTTATTGTGGCTTCTGTGGAAAGGAATTAGCAAAGCAGTAAGCAAGTTTAGAATGGGCTAGTTTGAGTAATTTCAGCGGTTCTAGGCATAGGAACTGTCTCTAGTTGTCTGGTACCTGTCCCTGGGATGATGAAGGCTGGTGGACAATGACCCAGAATGTGAGCGCTCCCCTGGGTAAAGGAGGTGCTTGGGGTTATGAAAGGTATGCCTACAGGCTGGGCTACTCATTAGCTATCTCTTGGAATTGGTTAGCACTTTGAGAAGGAAGATAGCCCTTGTAGCATCAGCAAGTCCTTAGCTGTCAAAACATCAAAATATACAGCACAAAAAGACACGCTTAATACCTGCTATATCTTGAATTTGTTTTAGTTGTACACTTGACACACCAGGTTAGTCCTTGAC
This sequence comes from Cephalopachus bancanus, assembly GCA_027257055.1. Classification (NCBI taxonomy): domain Eukaryota; kingdom Metazoa; phylum Chordata; class Mammalia; order Primates; family Tarsiidae; genus Cephalopachus; species Cephalopachus bancanus. The sequence continues at coordinate 702,436 of JAPVLO010000344.1, read as the reverse complement.
TATGTCTCACCTAGACTGTTCCCACAGCAGCTTAACTAACGGTTTTCTTGCTTCTCGTGTGTTCTGCATAGCACCGTGTGAACTGACCTGAAGCACAGTTTTGATGATCTTTCTGCTCAAAAACGAAGGCACTCGCTTGTATTATATATCCCAAAGACTTAGCCTGAGTTACTTTTTCAAAGTTTATTGTTGTTTTTCTTTATGCATCTAATTGAGTCACTGAGAATTCCCTGTGTATACCACATGCTTTTCTATCTTAATTGTAATTAAGGTAGAAATGATCTTTGCCAAGGGTGCATTTCCTAGCCTGCTCCAATACTCCTGGATCCCCTCACTTTCACATTCACTCACACCAGACATACACACCCTGTACATTTCTTTTGAATTGACCTATTACTGAAGGTTTTTACTCAGATGGCACCTTTGTGACTTTGTTCACTCCAGTGGCCAAAAGTAATCTTTACCACAACTGTCATTTCATCTTATATGTACCTCTTTTGAGGCAAATACAATTCTGTGCCTGCATTATAATCATATACAATCAAGTGTTTATCTCTTTTATTAGATTATAAACTCCCTAGAGTCTGTATCATTCATATTTGTCTTAATCCATTTTCTGTTGTTACAGAGGGATACCTGAGAGTGAGTCATTTATAAATAAGTTTATGTCTTAGAGTTCTGGAGGCTGGGAAGTCCAAGGTCGAGCGGCCACAACTGGCATGACTCTGCTGGTTGTCTGGAGGGTCATCTTGCTGGTGGGGTCACAGCAGAATCCTGAGGTGGCCCAGAGTATCACCTGGTGAGGAAGGAGTGCTGAAAGCCAGCGTGGCTCTTGTAACAAACCACTCTTGTGATAACTAACCTAATCCTGTGATAACCCACTAATCCATTAACCTATAAGCGGATTAATTCATTCATGAGGGCGGAGCCTTCAAGACCCAATCATCTCTTGAAGACTCCACATCTTACTTCCGTTTCGTTGTGTTACAGAACTGAACGGGGTCAGCCTGCCCGGCACAGGCACAGTAAAACTAGGCATCCACATAGGTTTGTGCGGTAGAGGAAAAGGCTTTTATCACAGGGCACCAAGCAAGGATGATCAGGCAGCTGAATGCTCAAATTCTGGCCTCCCCAGTGACTTGCAGGCAAGGATTTGTCATGGCAGGGGTATATTTCAGGAAAGCAGAAGATATAGGCAAAATCAAAGATCAGTACATGGAGGTTGCACATTGTTTTAAACTTAAAAGAGCAGGATATCTTGAAGCAGGGCTTATGGTTTATAAATAGAACAGATTTTCTAATCCGCAGTTGGTTAAGGAAGAGACGCTTTGCTTAAAACTTAGAGACCTGTAGAAATATGTTATCTAGTGAGAGGGAGTGACTTTCTCTAAGCCCCTCAGGAAGAAGCTTAGAACAAGGACAGTAGTTCAAGTTCAGTCTTCACTTCCCCCTTATCTGTGGTCTACTTGCCAGCATGGGGGGGTGGGTGGGGTCCTCAATGGGGCTCTGAGCTTCAGAACTACGTTAAGATGTTATCTTTAATTTCTGTAGGGAAAACAAATGTCTCTGGAACTTTAACTTTCTTGGCTATTGTTTTAGGCTACAAATAGCTTCTTGTTTAACAAGGTACTTATTTATTTCTGGAACTAGCTAGGTTCCTAGAATTTCCCTTAAAGGAACGGAACTTAAGGATTTTCCTTTCCATGCTCGGTGTCTGAGGACCCTTTAAAAAAAAGTTGGTTCTTGCTTTGTCTCGATTGGGGATTAAGTTTTAACATGAATTTTGGTGGACACAAGTATTAAAGCCATAGCAGTATTGTATCCCTGCCAGCACATAGCATAGAACTTTATGTACAGTAAATGTTTTATAAATAACTGTTGAATGAATAGGTGAAATTGAGTTGGCTTATATTGCAATAACTTTCATCCCATTAAAGTAAGAAGAGGGTAATACAGGTACCTTTTCTTAAGCCACTTCTACTTTCCCTCTTGGGATTATTTATTTCATACTGAGATGTATGTGTCTGTAGTATGCTTTAATTTTCCTCTTTTTTCATAGAAGTTATAATACTCTATAGATATCTATTGAATGCCTCATATTTTCCAGGTATTGTCATAGATTCTAAAGATACAAGAACAAACAAAACCACTTAGAACCTTGCTTCAGGAAACTAAAAAATGTACAGGTATGTGACTTCTTGTATCATGACTGTTTTTCAGGCAAAACTTTCAATGTGGTTATCTCTTAAAAGTCATCCTATTGCCCCATAATTTGCCAATATAGAAACATTTATATTTTCTCATATAGATACATATATATCATAGATTTGTGACAACTGATTACAGATCCATCTTCCATTTCTTTAGAAAAGGTTATCTGTACTTTCTGTCTCCAATTGCCTACTTTTTAGAGGCACAGGGCTAAGAGCTGGGGCTATAATGGTGAACATAATAAACATCGTCTCCTTTCCATAAAATGTGCAGTCCAACAATTTCAGAGAGTTCGCTGATAATATTCTCACAAAAGATCCCATTAACTACCTAATTGATAACTCTAGCATCATTCATTCATAATTTGTTCATTTCTGTTTGAGTTCTTAGGGGACTAAAAGAGGAAGAGCTGCTTTACGAGCTAATGTGATGTGATTTTATTATGCATCTATTCAGTCTGAGGTGCCTGTTAGAATATTAAACAGATGAGTACATAGTGCGAGAGAGTGTTTTGAGTTGGGTGTAATGATTCTTTCAACATGCTTACAAAGCAGCTCCTGTGTGTTAGGTACTAATGTAGCCTGATGTGAGTAACATGCCCGCTGCCAGTAAAACCAGAACCGATGCAACTGTGACACTGGAGAAAGAGTTTAGTATTGCAAGGAAGCTGAGCTGGGAGGACAAGAGATGTAACTCAAATCCAGCTCCCCAAAAAGTCAGAGGGCTTTGCAGGTGGTACCCCCCCCCCACTTCCCTAGCAGTCAGGAGGTGAAGATAATCACCTGTTCTCTATTAGAGTGAAAGATACTTAGAAAAAAACAGATTTGCAAAATTCAAACTATACCTGTACCTTCTCATGGCCCAGGTCTCTTACAGCTTTTATCCCGTGGTCTGATATTAATTTTATATAGGTAGTTTCACTGTGATAATGTAAAATAAATATTTGGTCTTTAGTAGTTTCCTGTCATACAACTCCTGTAGCATCAGGATTGGGGCTAGTTACTTGAAAGACTAAGGCATAGCCGGGCTCGGTGGCTCAGCCTGTAATCCCATGCTTTGGGAGACTGAAGTGAGTGAATTGCCTGAGCCCACGGGTTCGAGACCCGCCTGGGCAACTTGGCAAGACCTCATCTCCACAATAAATCAAAAATTAGCCGGGTGTGGTAGCATGTGCCTGTAGTTCCAGCTACTTGAAAGGCTGAAGTGGAAGGATCACCGGAGCCCAGCAGGTTGAGGTTGTGGTGGCCAGGAGTGGCCACTGCACTCCAGTCTGGGTGACAAAGTGAGACTCCAACTCAAAAAACGAATTAAAAAAAGAAAGACTAAGGCATGATTAGAGGGTTGGGGTCTGTGTGTGTGTGTGTGTGTGTGTGTGTGTGTGTGTGTGTGTATGTGTGTGTCGGGGTCTCACTCCATTGCCTAGGCTAGAATGCAGAGGCACCATCAAGGCTCATGCAGCATTGACTTCCTGAGTTCATGCCATCTTCCTGCCTCAGCCTTCCAAGTAGCTGGGACTACAGGTGCCCACCACCACACCCAGCTAATTTTAAAAAAAAAAACGTTTTATAGAAATGAGGTCTCGTTTTGTTGCCCACTCCTGGGTTCAAGTAATTCTCCTGCCTTGGCCTCCCAGAGTGCTGGAATTACAAGTGGAAACTACTGCATCAGTTGGAGAGTGGGGACCTTAAACTCCACCTCCCAACTTCCAAGGAGGAGAGAGGGACTGAAAGTTAAGTTGATCACCAATGATCAGTGGTTTAATCGATTATGCCTACTTAGTGAAGCCGCCATTAATACCTCAAAGGACTGTGTTGAGAGTGCTTCTGGATAGCTGGACCTGCAGGCTTCCTGAAGGGTATCATGCCCAGAGGGCTCGTGAAAGCCACTCGCCCCTTCCTCACATCCTTTGCCGTGTGCATCTTTTCATCTGTATCCTTTGTCATGTCCTTTATAATAAATCATGAAACATAAGTAAGTGTTTCTCTGAGTTCTGTGAGACGCTGTAGCAAATTGATCTAACCCAAGGAAGGGGTTATGGGAACCCCGATGTGTAGCCAATCATCTCAGTTCACAACCTGTTTTGTGATGGCATCTGAAGTGGGGAATAGTCTTATGGGACTGAGCCCTCAGCCTGTGGGATCTGATGCCATCCCCAGGTAGACCGTGCTGGAATTAAATTGGAAGACACCCAGCTGGGTGCACTGAAGAATTGATTGCTTGCTTGGTGTGTGGGGAAAACCCCCACACATTTGGTCACAGAACTCGTCTCTGTTGATTGTTGTGGTGTAAGAGTGGAGGAAAAACTTTCTTTCACACTTGGGTACTGTTGTAAGCACTAAGGATACAGCAGGAAACAAAGCAGCCCAGTGTCCTTGTGGAACTTAGACGCTAAGGTAGAGAGACAACTGGCTCACAAGATAAGTAAATAAAGCATACAGTTAGTCCACCACCTGTGAGTGAGCTCCATTCCAAGAGCACATTCGTAAGTCTGATTTCCTAAGTCCAACCAAGTTAGCCTAGGCACCCAACTCACACGATCTACAGTACCGCCAGCTACTTCACCGCTGCTTTTGTGCTTGCTTCTGTACTTCCTGGGCTTGAAATAAGGACACTGTCCCATTGTACTCCACACAGTACTATACAATAAAGTACACAGACGCACAACCACTTGTAGAGGATGCACACATTACAATACATGCCAGGCACATGAGTTAACTTACATGATGGAACATGTGAACACATGTTCGTTCGCATCTTTCAAAGTTTGCGACGTGTAGGTTCATATAGAGGGGACTTACTGCATACTGTGTTGGATAGAAACAACTGGTACACAAGGTAACTAAGCACAATCTACACTGTTAGTAAGAAGTGCTAAGGAGAAAAAAAAGCGAGGGGATATGAGAGGAATGTTTGACATCTTAGATAGGAAAACCAGAAAAGCCCACGCTGAGAGGGTGATAAAGACCTGAAGAAAGTGATGATGCTAGGCGTGTGCATGTAGGAGAAAGAGTGTTTTAGATGAAGAGAACAGCAAGTGTGAATTCTGATATGGAAATGTGCCCGGCATGAATATCAAGGATGCTAACATGACTGGAACAGAGCTAACAAGGGAGAGACTGCTGGAGGTGAAATCAGAGGCCTAACTTGTATGCATGTTAGGACTTTTTAAGTGACAGTAAAGATGTATGCTTTTATTCTGAATGTGATAGGAAATGAATAAAGGGTGTCAAGCACAACAGTGGTATGATCTTATTTGTGTTTTGATTTATTTTTTCAGAGACAAAGTCTTACTTTGTCACTCAGACTGGAGCACAGTAGCTCAATCTTAGTTCACTGTAACTGCAAATTCATAGGCTTAAGCAGTTTTCCCACCACAAGCTCCTGAGTAGCTAGGATTACAGATGCAGCCACCATGCCTGGCTAGTATTTTATATTTTTCTAGAGATGGATTCTCACTGTGTTGCCCAGATCAGTCTTGAACTCCTGGTCTCAAGCAGTCCTCCCACTCTGGCTTCCCAAAGTGCTGGGATTACAGGTGTGAGCCACCATGCCCAACCCTTACTTGTGTTTTGAAAGGTCACCGTGGTTACATGGAGGGTAAACTTCAGGGGATCGAGGTTAAGTAGGAAGATGAGTTGAAAGGTACTGCAATAATCCAGGAGATAAGACAGTGTTTAGACCAGGATGGTAGCAAAAAGGATGGTGACAAATGGTGGATTTTGGATATATTTTGATTGTTTTGTTTCCCTCAAGTAGCTGGAAGAATAGAGTTGCCTTTTTAACAAAAACTGGGAGGTCTGCAAGAGTGGTAGATTTGCTGGCCAGGTAAGGGTGAGGTGGTGGTGGTGATGTCAAATGGCGTGGGTGTAATTGCTCAATGGGTCCTTGGCTTGTCACAGAGAGGAATTTCAGAGCAAGTCACAAAAAGAGTTCTAAAATACAGTTTATTAGAGAAAAAAAATACATATTCAAGAAAGCGCTGGTGTCAAGGGAAAGGGCACACGCTGTTAACAGAAAGCTTTATTATATATTGTACAAAATGATTAAGCAACCTATTTCTAAGCTAAGCTTTTATTACAAGTTTTAATTCTTAATGTTTTACTCTTTGCTTGTGTCATGAGGAACTTTTGAGATAATAGCAAAAGTTGTTGTTTAAGTTTTTCCTAGAGCACAGTGCCTCTATGTCTCTAGTAACTCTCTATTGTCCTGTTTTTGGTCTTTGTAGCCAGCTGTCCCATCTTCCAAGATCAGGCCTGAGTTTCAGTCGCTGTGTAGTTATTTAAAGTGTTATGTCCCAATAGGTCAGTGCCTAGATGCCTGACCATCTGGTTTCATAGTTATCTAAGCCTGCCTATAAGAAACTCACTATCTACATATCTCTAAGCTATGCTAGCTGTCCTGTCTCAGTGGTGGAGGTTAATGTCACAAACTTAGTTTTAGACATTCTGCATTTTGGTTAGTGATGTCAAGTAGGCAAGTGGATCTATATGGAGAGGTCTAGGTAGGTGGGGATCATTTTCATATAGATGGCTTTTAAATCATGGCATTGAATGAATTCACTAGGCTATGATTGTAGATAGAAAAGAGAAGTCCAAGGATGAATGCCACAGACACAGACACACACACACACACACAAAGAATGAACAGCTGGCTGAAATGCTGCTTATAAGTAAGATGAGGCTGGGCTCGGTGGCTCAGCCTATAATCCTAGCACTTTGGGAGGCCAAGGCAAGTGGATTGCCTGAGCCCACGGGTTCGAGACCCGCCCAGGCAAGTTGGTGAGCCCTCGTCTCTACAATAAATCAAAAATTAGCTGGGCATGGTAGTGTGCACCTGTAGCTCCAGCTACTTGGAAGGCTGAGGCGGAAGGATCGCCAGAGCCCAACAGGTCGAGGCTGCGGTGGCCGGCAGTGTGCCACTGCACTCCAGTCTGGGCGACGGAGTGAGACTCCAACTCAAAATAAATAAATAAATAAAAATAAGTAAGATGAGAACATTGAAATGACCATAGATTGAAAATTGTGGAGATGGTTGGAGCTTGGTAGTAATCCTTTTGGTGGAATAATAGGGGCAAAAACCTGATCAGAGTAGACTTAGAGAGAGAGAGAGAGAGAGAGAGAGAGAGAGAGAGAGTGTGTCTGTGTGTGTGTGTGTGTGTGTGTGTGTGTGTGTGTGTGTGTGTGTGTAGAGTGAGAGAGAATTGAGAGAGAGAGAGTGTGTGTGTGTGTATATATATATATATATATAGAGAGAGAGAGAGAGAGAGGAAGCAATAAATATAGAAAATTGTCCCAGGAATTGCTATAATTAAAGGAAACACAAATGACAGATAGATGGAGTCAAGAGAAGGTTTCTGTTTAAATGTGAGAAATACCAGCATATTTACCTACTGAAAGGAATAGTCCAGTAGAGAGTTGAAAATTTATGATGCAGAGAGAGACCTAATAGAGCAATATCCTTGAACAGGCAAAAAAGGAATGGAACCCAGTATGCATGTAGAAGGATTGACCTAAACTATCATCATCGATAATTCACCCAGAGTACCAGGAAGGAAACAGAATGCAGGCATGATACAGGCAGGCGCATAAATGTGATATGGAAGTATATGAAAGTTACCAGGTAGCTTCAGCTTTCTCATTTAATCAACTGAAAGTAAAAACGTCAGAGGAGGTATTCATATTTGAAGAAAGAGAAGGTATAAAATAATGGCCTTAGAGAGTATAGTAAAAGGTAAACCAAGAAAATACAGATTAAGGACTCAGATTAAGTTAATGATTCATAATTTAAAGTGAGACCTGTCATCATGGTTGGGTATTTTTTTTTCCAGTTTCATTTAGTCACACAGGTTAAGTTAAAATAGTGTACCATAATAAAATTTGAGGAACAGTAAGACTAATAGATCAGGAAATTATTGCCATTGAAAAATTCGTTTATTACAGTTTTCAAGAGGAGTGTGCTCACCACACCATGGGGGCTACCCAGGACACAGGATGATCTGTCAAGAAGCAGATGGGTGGAGGAGGGAGATTGTGAACGAGAACCTTTATTGTGCTTTCCACCAGAAAGAATGGATAAGGCAGGGTAGAGAGGTTTAGGATTTACTACTTTGAGTAATTTCAGTGGTTTCTGGGCACAAGGGCTGTCCCTATTGGTCTGGACATCTGGCCATGGGGTGATTAGAGTGGGTGTAGTGGTGCCAAGAGCGTCCCATGGGAGAGATGGTTGGGGGTGTGGAATCAGGATTGGCTGCTGTGTGTTTGAAAAGTACAACCCTGGGAGGAGGATTCCACCTGAGGAACGTGGGAGGGGGTGGCAAGAGGAGAGCTGGAAGGCCAAGGCAAGGTAACGTGGGCATGTTATCAGCTTGTCCAGTGTAAGGCATGCCTAGCCTGAGCACATACGACAAGTGTTAAAGCATCAAGTTTGTAGAAGCTAGAAATACAGTTAACACACAGGTGCAGGCTCAAAGTAAGAGGATAATGGGAATTATCCACGATTTTGGTTTTGCCGACCAACTCAGTGAAACAAAAAGCAAAAGAGGGCAACAATGTAAATAAAGAGTGATTATCATAATTACCTGCTGATTAATCTTAGCTTTAAGAGGAAGGAGGTGGCATGAGAAGGGTAGGTAAGGAAATAAAACTTGGCGGAATTAAGGGCTCAAAGGGTTAAAGGACAGTCGAAGCTGGTGTTTAAGAGAATGTATAAGCTGGAAAAACAGGAAGTGGTGGTTGGTCTTGCTGAAGACAAAGCTGAGTGTGTGACCATGGGGGAGTAAGTGGCTAAAGTTAGGCGTGTAAACTCATTTATGTGAGAGGATTTCAAGGAACTGAGAGGCCAGGATAGTTGAAGGATTACCTTCATGGATATTGAAATTCTCAAGAATCATGCCAGGAATAGCATTGGAGAGAGAGCAAGTGATTGAGGATATAAAATCTTCAGAGGATGGGAGACAGGAAGTGCTGATGAGAGTAATTGCCATAGGAAAGTGGAATACACCTGGCCACTGAAGTGGTGACATTTACTCTGGAATAGTGTACATAGTGAGAAATCAGACAAACAACAGTTTGAGCCTAAGTGTTGTCTGTGAAAGAGGAACCTGACAAAGGAAAACGGAATAGGAGGACTAGATTTTGTAAGGCAAGTAGGATGTCAAGGAGAAAGAAAATAAGAGAGTTGAAGGAAATGATAAAAGAGTGATTCAATTGATAAACTGGATTCCGGATTTAATAGCAAAAGAAGAAAAATCTAAATCTGATTATTTGGTAGAAAAGGAAGGGTAGAGGCCTTGAGGTGTTTGAAGAATAGGAGACAGTGGTATCACAGAAACCAACTTGAGAAGTCAGATGCTACAAAGATAAGTACTGAAAAGAGTCCTTTGGATTCACCAATTTGAAGAACTAGGTGATTTTGATGAAAGCAGTCTTGGCCAGACATGGTGGCTCATGCCTATAATCCTAGCACTTTGGGAGGTTGAGGCAGAAGAATCTCTTGAGCCCAGGAGTTTGAGACCAGCCTGGGTAACATAGCAAGACCCCATCCCTACACAAATTTAAAGAAAAAAAAATCAACTGGGCGTGGTGGTGCACATTTGTAGTTCCAGCTACTCAGAAGGCTGAGGCAGGAGGATTGCTCAAGCCCAGGAATTTGAGGATACAGTGAACTACCATCATGCTACTGTACTGTGGCCTGGCCAACATAGTGAGACCCTGACTCTACAAAAGAAAGAAAGAAAAAGAGAGAACGACAGTAATCTCTATGCAATAGAAGAAGAGAGAGTAGAGGAGTAGAGCAAGATTGTAGTTTGAAGCAAATACGAGGAGTGAAGAAGTAAGCAGTATTATTGACTAATATTTTAAGAAGTTGAACTGAAAGGAAGGAGAGATATGGTAATAGATAGAGGAGGATATAGGTAAAGGAATGATTTTCTTTTTTTAAGTTGAAAAGATGACATAGGGAAAAGACAGAAGAAAATAAGGTACGGGAGAGTCCCTGAGAAAACAGTGAGGGCCAGGTTTCTGTAGGCAGATAAAAGATTAGTCTTTAATAAGAATGACAATGCTTTTACTGAGAGAGGAAAAAAGAGATAAAGATGGACTGAGCTGATTTTGTAGGAGGTAGAAGAATTTAAAGAAGGTAGAGGATGTGAAGTAGTTTACATGACTGTTACTTTGTTTTCTTAGAGATATTAGAGGTAAAATCTTTTGGAGATGGAAGGAGAGGGTAGAATACCTTAAAAGAATGTAAATTTGAAGCAGTGCACAAATGGAATTCATTTATTCATGTATTTTAAAAAATATGTATTTGGTGCCCATGGTATATGAGGCACTGTGCTCAGTGCAAGGGATACAGCAGTGACCATGACAAGGTTCCTGCCCTAAACGTGCTTACGCTCTGTAGAGGAATGGACAACACAAGCACAATGTCAAAAAGTGGTAAGTGCTATGAAGAAAAATGAAATATGAAAGCTGGATCGATTGTTGTCATTTAAAAATATTTCTTCTAGTCTGATCTTTCATGGTTTAAAAAGTGGAAGTGTTATTTGAAATGTTTCCTTTGGAAGCATATTTCCTTTTTATAATCTAAGGGAAGGTCATCCTCATTTTATAGAAACCCACATTACGCCGGGCTCGGAGGCTCAGCCTGTACTCCCGCGCCTTTGGGAGGCTGAGGTGAGTAGATTGCCTGAGCCTGCGGGTTCGAGACCCGCCTGGGCAACTTGGCGAGACCTCATCTCTACAATAAATCAAAAATCGGCCGGGTGTGGTAGCGCGTGCCTGTAGTTCCAGCTACTTAGAAGGCTGAGGCGGAAGGATCGCCGGAGCACAGCAGGTTGAGGCTGCAGTGGCCAGGAGCGGCCACTGCACTCCAGTCTGGGTGACAGAGTGAGACTCCAACTCAAAACAAACAAACAAACAAAAAAAGAAACCCACATTACAAAATCCTAAAGAGGAATGAAATGGTAAGGTAGGTTCTTGTCTTAAGTAGTAAATCCAAATGTGAATTTTTGCCTCCTCAATAGAAATATTTTAATTATATTCCTCTTCTTATTAAAAACTGTGACATTCAGGCAGGAATATGATATTCTTTCTCAGGTTGTGTTAATCATGTTTAAATCTGCCTATGTAACTAGACTGTACACTCATTTGTGCTTACTATGTGCCAGGTACTTCCTAATCATAATAAATACATTAATGTATCTGTATCCAATCCTCATAATAACCCATGAGTTAGGCACTATTATATTTCCCCATTTTACAGGTAAAGAAACTAGGACTTAGAGAAGGCCGTGTGACGTTGGAACTGACTGCCTGGGTTCAGATCAAGCTCCTGTGCCTTTATACAAAAATAATATTCATAACAAGCTCTTAGAATTGAGGAAAAAGTGACATAATGTATGTAAACTCTTTAGAACTATGCTTACTTATAGTAAGATCTCAAGTAGCTATTCCTATTTCTCGCTGTATGTTTAGATGGTTCACGTGTTTCTACATAAAAGTCTTTTTTATTGTTGGTTGATGTTTCTTTTCAACCCTGAATCCTCTGTACTATGTGTTCTTTTTTCATATAGGAGCAGTGCCACACAACCGAAGAAGTCTATTAGCTTCATCAGCCCTGTAAGAGGAGCACCAGCGAAGAGCTATGCTGGTGCAAATCAAAGCAGAATGGCGATATCAAAAACCATGGTTGTACCGGAATTGAAATTAGCAGAAAAAATTAACATTTCTAGCACAAAGATAACACAGGTACTATTTTTTAGAATACTGAGTCTATTTGAAAATGGCATCATGAAAAACCGGACTGGCGTGTTAAAGGTAGAAAATGCACTGTTTGGGCACATATTCCCAGGACCTCCTGAGGATGGGTGTTCCAGCCAAAATAAATAATACATAAAAATTTAAAAACTAAGAAAATATGCTGCTGTCAAACAGTCATCCCTTGTAACTTTAAAATATTGATTTTGTTGGAACTTTTACCATGTAGCATTTCTTACAACATATTATTGGCAATTGACTCTTACAACTAGTTATTGCTAATAAGAATATTAAAGTGGAATGAGAAAAGTCTACTTGGGACCTTAAGAACTAGTTGCTTATGGTATTAATTATAATTAATACACTACAGTATCATCTACTCTTCTCACCAATGTACTTTTGAAAATACCACAAAATTAATTGTCATAAAGTCAGTTATTGTGTCTCATACTTTTAATCAAAGTATACTTTTAATTAAGGTATAACATATATACAGGAAAGCATATAACTTTGAATGGGTTAGATATTTTTTTGGATGGGACATTAAAAGCACAGTCCATAAAAGATAAAATTGGTAAATTGGATTTCATCAAAATCAAAACATTTCCTCTTTGAAAGACATTGTTAACAGAATGAAAAAAAATGTGACACACCAGGGAAAATGATTTACTAAGGACATTCTGATAAAGTACTTGTAGCTAAAATGCATAAACAACCTTCAAAACAGTATTCAGACAACCCAATTTTAAAAGACAAGCAGAATACTTGAACAAATACTTTACTGCACTAGAAATATAGATGACATATGAACACGTGAAAAGATGATCAGTACTGTATTGGTCATTAAGGAAATGCAAATTAGAATCATAAAATACTGCTAAATACCTATTAGAATGACTGAGATTAAAAAGGCTAACTGGGGCAACCCCTTCGCATCCCCTCCCACTGTGGGAGCTTCTCTGTCCTTTCAATAAATCCTACTTTCTCAAAAAAAAAAAAAAAAAAAAGGGCTGACCAGATCAAGTGTTGACAAATATGTGGAGAAACTAACACTCAGATGCTGCTGGTAGACATGGAAAATAGAAAATAACTTGGCAAGTTATTAAATATTAAACATATACCTACTATATCATCCAGCTATTCCACTTCTAAGTATTTACCAAGAGAAGATAAAGTATATGTTTGTACAAAGACCTTTGCATGATGTTTATAGCAACTTTATTCCTAATGGCCAAAAATGAAAACAACCCTAATATAGTATTAGTAAAAAATACTTGTATTTACACATATATAATATATATTTCGTTTATGTGTGTGTATAACCCCCCCTTTAAAAAAAACACTTTAGTGTTTATCATCCTGCCTCCAGCTGTCCATTGCTGAGACTGATACTGGAAGTTTTTATCCCAAGATTAGGAACAAGAGAAGGATACCTGATTTCATCACTTCATCATATTATAGTAGTGGAAGTCCTGGTCAGGGTGATTAGGCAAAAAAATAAAATAAAATAAAAGGCATCAAAATTGGAAGAGAAAAGAAAAGTCATCTCTATTCACAGATGACATGATCTTGTATGTACAAAACTATAAAGATCACAAACGTGGGCAACCCTTTCTGGTCCCCTCCCACTGTGGGAGTTTTTCTGTCCTCTCAACAAATCCTGCTTTCCAAACAAAAAGGGGATTATATACATACACAAACTGTTAGAACTAGTAAATAAATTCAACAAAGTTGCAGGATAGAAAACTAACACAGAAATCTATCGTATTTCTAACAAAGAGCAATCTAAAAAGGAAATTAAGAAAACGTTTGCATTTACAGTAGGATCAAACATAATAAAATACTTAGGAATAAATTAAGCAAGGAAACCAAAGGTTTGTACACTGAAAACTATAGTACATTGCCGAAAGAAATGAAAGAAGACACCAATAAATGGAAAGATATTTCTTGTTCATGGATTGGAAGACTTAGTATTGTTAGAATGTCAGCACTTCCCAAAGTAATGTACAGATTTAATGCAATCTTTACCAAAATCCCAATGATGAATATATTTTTTCAGAAATAGGAAACCCATCCCAAAATTGATACGAAATATCAAGAGACCCAAATAGCCAAAACAATCTTGAAAAAGAAGAACAGGGCAACCCCCTTGGGTCCCCTCCCACTGTGGGAGCTTTTCTGTCTTCTTAATAAATCCTGCTTTCAAAAAAAGAACAAACTCAGAAGTCTCATACTTCCTGATTTCAAAACTTATTATAAATCTATAGTCATCAAAATAGTGTGGCACTAGAATAAAGACAGACATACAGTATAGACCAATGAAACAGAGTAGAGCGCCCAGAAATATACCCTCAGATATATGGTCAGATAATTTTCAACAAGGATGCCAAGACTATGTAGTAGAGAAAGGACAGTCTTATCAAAAAATGATGTTGGGACATCTGGATATCCACACAGAGAAGAATGAAGTTCCCTTACCTTACACCGTGTACAAAAATGAACTCAAAATGGATGGAAGACTGAAAAGTAAGAGGCAAAGCTGTTAAAAACTTTAGACATTGGATTTGGCAGCAATTTCTTGGGTTTGACACCAAGAGCGCATGCAGTTCTTGAAAAAGATATATTGGGCTACATCAAAATTAGAAACGTAGCCGGGCTCGGTGGCTCAGCCTGTAATCCCATGCTTTGAGAGGCTGAGGTGAGTGGATTGTCTGAGCCCGCGGGTTTGAGACCTACCTGGGCAACTTAGCAAGACCTCATCTCTACAATAAATCAAAAAATTAGCCGGGCGTGGGAACGCGTGCCTGTAGTTCCAGCTACTTGGAAGGCTGAGGTGGAAGGATCGCCGGAGCCCAGCAGGTCGAGGCTGCAGTGGCCAGGAGCAGCCACTGCACTCCAGTCTGGGCGACAGAGTGGTACTCCAACTCAAAAAAAAAAGTTAGAAACTTCTGTTCAGCAAAGGACAGAACCAACATAGTGAAAAGTCATCCTTACAGATTGGAGTTAAATATTTGCAGGTCATATATCTCACAAGTGGTTAATACCCAGAGTATATGGAGAACCCCTAAAAAAAAAAAGCAAAAACATCCCAGTTGATGGGCAAAGTACTTGAATAGATATTTCTCCAAAGACAATATACAAATAACCAACAAGTACATGAAAAGATGTTCAACATTACTAGTCACTAGGGAAATCCAGATCAAGGCCACAGTGAGATACCATTTTACACCAATTATGATGACTACTATTAAAAAAACAAGTGTCGAGGATATGGAGAGATTGAAACCCTGTGTGGTGTTGGTAGGATTTTAAAATGGTGTAACCACTGTGAGACACAGTATTGTGGTTCCTCAAAAACTTAAAAACAGAATTACTGTATGATTCAGGAAAACTATTTCTGAGTATAAATGCAAAAGACTGTTAAAAGCCCGAAAGTAGGGCTTTAAACAGACATTTGAGCAAACATCTTTATAGCAGCATTATGTACAATAACTACAAGGTGAGAACAACTGAGGTATTCATTAACAGATGAGCAGATAAATAAAATGTGGCATATACATACCATGCACTGTTAGGAGCCTTGAAAAGGAAGGAAAGTCTGACACTTGCTGCTACATGGACGAACCTGAAGACATAACACATGAAATAAGCCAGTTGCAAAAGGACGGATTCTGTATGATTCCATATATACGAAGTATCTTAACTAGTCAAATTCATAGTTGCAGAAAGTATAACCCCTACACAAGAAAAAGAGCAGACAATAGAAACTGTGAGAGAGACCAGATGTCAGATTTAAAATAAATTTCAAAGCAGTCACTGTAAATGTTTACAGAATGAAAATAAACCATGATTTTAAAAGTAAAGACTAGTTGTACTCCCCCAGAACTATTGAAATAAAAATAAATAAAATTAAAAACAAAAGTAAAGGAAAGTATGAGGACATCAAATAGAGAATGTCTATAAAGATACAGAAATTACAAAATATTAAGTGGAAATTTTTTAGTTGAAAAATACAATAATGAAAATTTTAAAAATTGACTACAGGAGCTCCATACTAGATTTTGATAGATGGCTGAAAGAAGTAGCAAATGTGAAGATAAAGTGAAATAGATTACTCAGGCCAAAGGTGGGGGGAATGAATAGAGCCTCAGAAAAATGTGGAACACCATCAAATACACCAACATGCACATAATGGAAGAGGAGATGAAGTAGAAGAAAATATATTCAAAGTAATGGTGGTATGTAAATAAATGGCAAGTCAAAGAAGAAATCAAAATAGTCTGGAACGACAGATCAACAAGATAATTCTTATGGAATGCAATTAAAACAGCTTATAGGGAAGTTTATAGCTATAAATACCTTTTTAAGAAGAAAGATCTCGAATCAATAATTTTACCCTAAGAAACTGGAAAAAAAAACAAATAACATAAAGTAAAAAGAAGGAAGGAAATAATAAATATTGAACCAAAATTAGTGAAATGTTGAATATAAAAACAATAGAGAAAATTAGCGAAACCAAAAGCTGATTCTTTAAAAAGATCAACAATATTGACAAACCTTTAGCTAGTCTAACAAAGGAAAAAAGAAGGAGAAAAGACTCAATCTACTAGAATCAGAAATAAATACTGATTCTAGTATTTATAAATAAATTATTACTGACCTTACAGAAATAAAAAAGATTATAAAGGACTACTATGAACAATTGCATGCCAACAAATTAAATAACTTACATGAAATGAGCATATTTCTAGAAAATCACAAACTACCCGAGGAACTAACTGGAAAAAAATGTATAATCTGAATATATCTGTAACAAGCGAATAAATTAAATTCATAGTTTAAAAAAAAAAAAACAACAGCTGGGCTCAGTGACTCAGCCTGTAATCCCGCGCTTTGGGAGGCTGAGGTGAGTGGATTGCCTGAGCCCGCGGGTTCGAGACCCGTCTGGGTAACTTGGCGAGACCTCATCTCCACAATAAATCAAAAAATTAGCCAGGCATGGTAGTGCGTGCCTGTAATTCCAGCTACTTGGAAGGCTGAGGCGGAAGGATCGCCGGAGCCCAGCAGGTCAAGGCTGCGGTGGCCGGGAGCAGCCACTGCACTTTAGTCTGGGTGACAGAGTGAGACTCCAACTCAAAAAAAAAAAAAAAAAACTACCCACAAAGAAAAGCCTGGCTCATATGTCTTCACCATGGAATTCTACCAAATTCTTCATGAATGTGCCCAAGAAATATAAGAAGAGGAAACCCTTCTCAACTTCTTCTCTGAGGCCAGTATTATGCTGATACAAAACCAAACAGACTTCACAAGTAATTATACCAATATATCTTATCAATGTGGATGTAAAAATCCTCATCAGAATACTAGCAAAACAAATTTAGCAACATATAAAAAAATTATATATCATGATATTGTGAGTTTGCTAGGGCTATCATAACAAAATACCACCTACTAGGTAGGCTAAACAACAAGTTTTCTCACTGTTCCAAAGGCTAGAATTCCAAGATGTCAGCAGGTTTAGTGTCCTCCAAGGCCTCTCTCCTCTTTGGTTTACAGATGGCCTGTTTTTTGCTGTGTTATTCTTACATGGTCTTTCCTCTGTGCACATGCATCCCTAATGTCTCTTTGTATCCTAATCTCTTTTTAGGAGGATAACAGATTGGATTTGAGCCCAGCCTATTTTAACTTGGTAATCTGTTAAAAGGGTCATTTAAAAATGCAGTTACATTCTGAAGTTCTGGTGGTTAGGTCTTCAATCTATAAGATTTTGGGAAACGTAATTCAGCCCATTACCAGAACCAGTAGGGATTCAAGGGTTACAAAGTAATTTAACATTTGAAAATCAATTACTTAATACATCATATCAGTTTTAAAAGCAAAAATCACATATCAGTAGATACAAAAAAGCATTTGACAAAATTCAGTGTCTTTAATAACATATATATTTAACAAACTAAGAAGACAATTTCTTCAATTTCATAAATGACATTTTAAAAAAACCTCACAGCTAACATTATACTTAATCACACATAATCCCCTTATAAACAGGAACAAGACAAGTTTTTCTTGCCATTTCTATTCATTATAGGAGAGGTTCTAGAAATGTACACTAGGCAAGAAATCAAAGGCATCCATATTGGAAAGGAAGTAAAACTCTGTTTGCAGATAACGTGATATTATGTATAGAAACTCCTAAGGAATCCTCTAAAAAAACTATTAGAACTAGCACTTGAGTTTTATAGGGTTGTCATATACATGACTAATGTACAAATATTTAATATGCAATCATTTCTATACACTTAAAACAATTTGAAAATTCAGTTAAGAAATGATTTTGGACGAACCCTTCGGGTCCCCTCCCACTGTGGGAGCTTTCCTGTCCTTTCAATAAATCCTGCTTTCTTTAAAAAAAAAAGATTTCTTTCACAATAGCATAAAAAACAATAAAATATGTAAGAATACATTTAATAAATGTAAACTACATGCTCTGGAAAACTACAAAACGTTATTGAAAGACCTAATTAAATGGGAAAATATCTCACATTTGTGATCATTGCTTACTTGACAATACTCCCCCAAGCCGATCTGCAAATTTAACAGTTTTTATCAGAATCCTGGGTGACTTCTTTCTATAAATTGACAACTGATTCTAAAATTCATACAGAATTACAGGAGACCAAGAATGACCAAAATAATTCTGAAAAAGAACAAAGCAGGAGGACTCACACTTCCAAATTTCAAATTTTACTACAAAACAATATTAATCAAAACAATGTGGTATTGACACACAGCTAACCTGTATATCAATGGGATAGAATTGAGAGTTCATAAGTACACCCATACATCTAATGTCAACTGATATTTTTTTATAAGGGTGTCAAGATCATTCAATGATGTCAAGACTACTCTGTCCAACAAATTGTGCCAGCATAACTGGATTGCCACATGTACAAGAATGAAGTTAGACCCTTACCACATATCATATTTTTTAAAACTCAAAATATATCAAATACCTAGATTTAAGAGCTAAAACAATAAAACTCTTAGAAGAAAACATAGGACTAAATTTTTCATGATGTTAAATTTGGCAAAGAATTCTTAGATATGACACTAAAAGCATGAGTAACAGAAAACAGTAGATAAATTTGGTATTACCAAAATTAAAATTTTTTGGCATCAAAAACATTCTAAGTGAAAAGATAGATAACCCACAGAACAGAAGAAAATATTTGTAAATCATATCCGATAAGGGATTTGTAATATAAAAAGAACTCTTTGAATTCATTAATAAAGACAAATAATTAAATATTGGAATATAATCTGAATGCTCATTTCTCCAAAAAAGATGTACAAATGGTCACAAAGCACATGAAAACATGCTGGACATTATTAGTCATCAGAGGAATGTAAATTAAACCCACAAAGAGATACCTGCTTCATACCCATTAGGATGGCTTGAATCAAAGAGTCAGATAATAATAGTATTGATGAGGATGTGAAGAAATCAGAACCCTCATACACTGCTGATAGGAATGTAAATGGTCGAGCCACTTTGTAAAACAGTTTGAAAGTTCCTCAAAAGTTTAAACTTATTGTTAACCATCTGAACCAACAATTCCATTCTTAAGTATATCTAAGAGAAGTTAAAATATATTTCTGCACAGAAAGTTGTGCACAAATGTTTCTAGCAGCATCATTCATTGTAGCCAAATGGTGGAACCAACCCAAATGTCCATCAGTGGAAAAGTGGCTGAAGAAAATATGGTCTGTTCATACAGTAGACTATTATTCAGCCATAAAGAGGAATGAAGTACTGATGCATGCTACAATATAGATGAATCTTGAAAACATGCTAAGTGAGAGAAGCCAGCTACAGAATATCACATAGTATGTGATTTTACTCATATCAAAGTCCAGAACAGGGAAATCTTTAGAGATAAGAAGTGTATTAGTGGTGGCCTAGGTCTGGGAGAGGAGATAGTGGTTAGTGGAATGCCCTAGACTGTTTTCTGTTGCTGTAACTGAATACCCGAGACTGGGAAATTCACAAAAGAAATATATTTCTGACAGCTCTGGAGACTGGGAAGCTCAGGGTCAAGGGTCAAGATCCCTGGTGAGGGCCTTCTTCCTGGAGTGCACTCTGCAGGGTCCAGAGGCAGTGCAGGGCATTACACGATGAGAGGGGCTCAAAAGAGATGGAGAAATTGGCTTTTATAACAGACCACTCTCATGTTACCTAACCTATTCCTTTTATATCCCATTAATCCATAGTGAATTAATTCATTTATTAGGGCAGAGTCACCTCCAGTCAGATCCAGTCACCTCCCAGAGGTCCCACCTCTCAGCATTATGGCACTGGGGATCAAGTTGCCAACACAACTTTTAGGGTTGCATTCAAACCATAACATTACGCTCCTAGCCCCCAAATGCATGTTCTTGCATGTAAAATACATTTATTCCATCCCCAAAAGCCCCCAAATTCCAGCATCAATTGAAAGTCCAAAGTTTCATCTGTGAGCCTGTAAAATCAAAACATTATACTTAAGAATACAATGCTTGGAAAGACATGGGATATGCATTCCCATTCCAAAAAGAAAAACAATGGGCCAGAAGAAAGGAGTAACAGGCCTCAAGTAAGTCTGAAACTGCAGAGCAGACATTAAACCTGAAAACTAGAAATTAATATCTTCTGACTCTGTGCTGCCTCCTGGACACTGGTGCAGTGATTGGGCACCCAAGACATGGAGCATTCCTGCCTCGATGATATCGCTGGGCGCTTCCTACACTGTGGCTCTCCTAGGATGGGTTTTCAAGCTGGTAGCTCCATAGTTCTGGGGTCTCAGTGGTGGTCCTGCACCCATGTCTCCACTAGGCATTAGCCTGGTTGGGACTGTCTGCAGTGGCTTTGTGCCTGTGACAAGTCTCTGCCTGGACCTTCAGGCTGCCTGATACATCATTCGGAATTGAGGGGGAGGCCACCATTCCTCCACAGCTCTTGCTTTCTGTGAGCCTCAGAATTAGCACCATGTGAATGCTTCCAAGGCATCTTCCACTTGGTGTGTAGTCTCACCTGGGGTCACTTTAGCCACAGCTGGGGCCGTTGAGGAACTTTTTGCCAAAGGCCCTGAGATGGCTCTGGGCAGTGAGCTCTTGGAGGGTACCTGGGACCGGTCCCCCGAAGCCATTCTGCCCTTCTAGGTCTCTGTTCTTGTGTTTGGATGGACCACCTGGAAGACCTCTGAAGTACCTGTGGGGTCTTCCAATGTCTTGATGATCCTTTTTATCTGTACTAGTTAGTCTCTTTAGGAAATGGCCTCTGTGCTACGCCTTTGGTTTCTTCTCCTAAATAAGCCTTAACATTCTTTACAGTTTCCACATCTTTCTACTTTGCTTCCTTTTGATGATAAATTCTGTCTTTCATCCCTTTGCTGCCAAATCTCACTGTAAGCAAGCAAGAGTAAACACGCAGCATCTTAGACACTTTGCTGCTTAGATATATCTCCTCCCAGTTATCCCAGTTTGTCACTCTTAAATTTGCCTTTCATACATTTTCTAATTCTTTACTACTTTATTAGCAAGGATGGCTTTTCCACCAGTTTCTAATAAGCCATTTTCCATTTCCATCTGAGACCTCCTTTACTATCCATATCTCTACCAATCGTTCTGTTCACACCCACTTAAGTACTTAAGAAAATTCAGACTTTCCTAGTCTCCTGAGACCTTGCCAGCATCCCCCATAACACTCTGTTTATGTCAGTACAGGCTTTTTCTAGACTATTCCTTCAAGTTCTTCCAGCCTCTACCCATTACTCTGTTCCAAAGCCACAACCACATTTTTAGGTATTTGTTATTAGCAACAGCACCACTTCTTGGTAACGATTTCCTGTCTTAGTTTATTTCCTGTTATGACTGAATACTTGAGACTAAATAATTTATAAGTAAAATAATTTTATTTCTTACAGTTCTGGAGGCTGGGAAGTCCAGGGCCAAGGGACTGCATCTAGTGAGGGCGTTATTGCTGATGGTGACTCTGAAACAGAGTCCTGAGGGAACCCAGGGCATCGTGCGTTGAGGGGGTTCGCAAGTGATGGACAAGATGGCTTTCATGACAGATTCCCCTTGTGACAACTGACCCACCTCATTAATCCACTCCATAACCCATGAATCACAAATGGGTTAATCCATTCATGAGGACAGAGTCCTCATAACCTAATCACCTCCCAAAGGTTGCAGCTCTCCACACTGCTGTTCTGGGGACCATATTCCCAACACATGGGCTTTGGGTATACACATCAAGCCACAGTGGGGCCATAGTTAAAGGACCCAGGGCCTCTCCTTGAAGTGTGAAAAGTTTCTGAAATTAATTGTGGTAGTTGCACATATCTGTGAATATACTAAAAACAACGGAATTGCATACTTTAAAAGCTATTTAAAAAGTTAGTGCATATTTTATGTGATTTATTCTAATTTTGAATGTTGGAAATTTTGGTAAAATGGAAAAAAATCTTTTAACACGATACACTTTACCAAAAGATATGGAAAAAAAAAAGAAAACTGGAATCTATTAAATAAATTTGTATAAGTAATTCTAAAACTTCCTTCCGAGGTAATTTCAGGCCAGGTGTGGTGGCTCATCCTGTAATCCCAGCACTTGGAGAGGCTGAAGCAAGAGGACTGCTCAAACCCAGGAGTTCCAGACCTGCCTAGGCAACATAGTGAGACTCTGGGTTTATGAAAAAATTAGCCAGGGGTGGTGGCTCTTGCATGCAGTCCCAGCTACTCAGGAGGCTGACGTGGAAAAATCGCCCAAGCCCAGGAGATTAAAGCTGTGGTGAGCCATGATCGTGCTCCAGCATGGGTGACAGTGAGACCCTGACTCAAAAATAATAATAATAATTCCAGGCCTAGAAAAGCCAATTCAATTTCTCCATCTCTTGTGAAACCTCCTCATAATTCCAGACCCATATGGCTTCACTTGTGGTATATGTCAAACACACATGGATGAAAACAGAACACAAAAAGTAGGAATACTGTAAAACTCATTTATGAGTCTAGCATCACTTTATTCAAAACCTGAGTATAACAGTATGAGAAAGAAACATAAGTCAGTCTTATTTGCAAACATAGAGAAAGCCTCAGTAAAATATTAGGTAGTAAAATTCAATAACAACAAAAATGCCTAATACATCATGAGGAAGTTGGGACCATACCAAGAAATAAAGATTGATTTAACATTTAAAAATCCAATTTACCATATTAGCAACTTGAAAGAAAAAAAGCATATGATAATGTCAATACAGACAGAAAATAGCTGACGAAATTTAATATTCATGATTTTTTAAATTCTTTTGAAACCAGGAATAAAAAGAAACTTTTTTTTCTTTTCTTTTTTTGATTTGGCGTCTCACTCTGTCACCCAGGCTGGAGTGTAGTGGCATGCTCACAGCCACCCCAGTGTCAACCTGCTGGGCTCCGGCGATCCTTCCGCCTTAGCCTTCCAAGTAGCCGGAACTACAGGTGCACACTACCATGCCCAGCTAATTTTTAAAAAGATTTATTGTAGAGATAGGTCTCACCACGTTGCCCAGGTGGGTCCTGAACCCGCGGGCTCAGACAGTCCGCTTGCTTCAGCCTCCTACAGTGCTGGGATTACAGGCTGAGCCACTGAGCCCAGCCAAAAGAAACTTTCTTAATTTTACTTAGGCCATCTGTAAAATCCAACTGGTGAAGCATTTCAAAAAAGACTCCCACTTCTTTCCAACATTCTTAGAAGTCTCAGTTCAAATTGACAAGAAAAAGAAATGAACGGTTTAAACTGGAAAGGGAGAAACAAAACATTGAATATTTGTAGATTATACTTATTGTCTATATATAATATTCAAAATCACTGATAAATTATTACATTAAGGAGAGGGTTTTGCAAGTTTATTGGATATCAAATCAAAAAATACAATTAAATATCTATATACTAGCAACAAATAGTTCAAAAATTTTATTTTTTACCTTATTCGTTTTTATTTTGTAAAGATGTGGTCTCACTCTAAAACCCAGACTGGAGTGCAGGGCTGCAATCATAGCCCACTGCAGCCTCAAACTCCTGGGCTCAAGTGGTTCTTCCACCTCAGATTCTCATGTAGCTAGAACTACAGGAGTGTGCCACTATGTCCAGCTAATTTTTTACATTTTTTGTAGAGATGGAATCTCTGTGTTACCCAGACTGATCTCAAATTCCTGGGCTAGAGCAATCCTCCCACTTCAGCCTCCCAAAGTGCTGGGATTACAGGCGTGAGTTATTGGACCCAGTAAAAAATTAGATGTTTTTAAATGATACAACTTATAACCACACTAAAATTTATCAAGCACTTGTGGAAAAATATAGCAAAAGATGCACATATCAATATTTTTAAAATTATAAAATGTTACTGAAAGACATTAAAGAGGACCTAAACAAAAAGAGAGCAAGGACCATGCTCTCTTTTTGTTAATATTTTAAGCAGATCAATTACTGCAAATTTTTTATTTATACTTCTTTACAATTTTAACCAAAATCTCAAAAATTTGTTATTTTTTTCCAGAAACCTGTCAAAATAATTCTAAAATTTATATGAAAACACTGAAGACAAAAAATAGCCAAGACACTCTTGCATAAAAACTTGGTGGAAGCACTTGCTCTCCTAGATACCAAACTTAATAAAATGTGTGATATTAGCAAGGACTAGACAGACTCCAAAAGACCTGAACATATATGAACACCCATCCTAAGTACGCACTGCAGAGTAATGCAAAAATGACAGGATTTTAAAAAATAAACTATTGCTGAGACAATTGGGTATTCTTATGCAATAAAAATATATTGGTGTTCTTTCTCATGCTATATATAAACTCAATTCCAGGTATATTATAGACCTAAATATGAAAAGCAACATATAGGATTTCAGAATTGGAAATGGTTCTTAAACAACACATCTAGAGCACCAAGGAAAGGAAGAGCAAAAAGGAAAACATAAATTTGACCACATTAAGAATAAGAATTCATCAAATAACCAGGTGTGGTGACTCATGCCTACAATTCCAGCACTTTGGGAGGTGGAGACGAGAGGATTGCCTAAGCTCAGGGGTTCAAGACCAGGACTACTTGGTGAGACCTCACCTCTACAATAAATCAAAAAATTAGCCAGGCGTGGTGTTGCATGGCTGTGGTTCCAGCTACTTAGAAGGCTGAGGTGGAAGGATGGCCTGAGCCCAGCAGGTCAAGGCTGCTTTGGTCGTGAGGGTGCCACTGTGAGACTCCTATGCAAAAAAAAAGAAAAAAAATGACATTGGAAAAAAAAAAATGAAGCCTTGTATAAGAGTTATCCAGTGGAGTATTTTTTTAAAGGAAAATTAAAAAATAAAAATCAAGCCGCAGAGTGAAAGAAGACATTTGCAATTCATACAACTGAAAGGAGCATGTTCAGAATATTTAATGAACTATATTATCAGTAACAAAAAGTTCTCAGTAACAAAGTGTTCAAAGGACTTGGGTGAGATATTCCTTCAAAAGAAAACCACAATGGAAATAATTATATAAAAGCAAGTTCAACTTTATCAATATCATTATTGATAGACCTTCACATTTTGTCACACTGGAAGGTCTTTGGAGAAGGTAACATGGAGGTAGCCATCATCTTCTGTGATGACAATGCCTTCCTTGGTAATACCTCCTGAAGAAACTGCCTGATGTTGTTTTATAGTTAATTTTTATTTATTTTATATTTCCGAGTTGGAGTCTCACTCTGTTGCCCAGGTTGGAGTGCAGTGGCAAGATCATGGCTCAGGTGATCCTTCTGCCTCAGCCTCTCAAGTAGCTGGGACACAGGCACATGCCACCATGCCAACCTATTTTAAAATTTTTTTGTAGGTCTTGCTACGTTGCCGAGGCGGGTCTTGAAATCAGCTCAAGCAATCCTCCCGCCTCAGCCTCCCAAAGTGCTGGGATTACAGGCTGCCACACCCAGCCTAAACTTTTTTTTAACAAGTAAATACGAGTATGCTCTAAAATAACAATGAAAAGTATAATGGCCGGGCACGGTGGCTCATGCCTATAATCCCAGCACTTTGGGAGACTAAGGTGAGAGGATTGCCTGAACCCACAGGCTCGACACCAACCTGGGCAACTTGGCAAGACCTCATCTCTACAATTAAAAAAAAAAAAATTAGCCGGGCGTGGTGGCATGTGACTGTAGCTCCAGCTACTTGGAAGGCTGAAGTGGAAGAATTGCCTGACCTCAGCAGGCCAAGATTGCAGTGGCCATGAGCAGTGTGCCACCGCACTCCAGCCTGGGTGACAGAGTGAGACTCCGACTAAAAAAAAAAAGTGTATTAAATACATAAGCCAGTAACATAGTCATTTGTTATTATCAAATGTTATACATTATATGTAATCATATGTGCTGTGCTTTTATATGACTAGCAGGGCTGTAGGTTTGTTTACACCGTCATCACCACAAATTCATGAGTAATGCGTTGTGCTACAACATTATGATGATGACAACATCACTAGGTGTTGGGAATTTTTCAGCTCCATTATAATGTTATGAGGCCACTATCATATATGTGGTCCGTTGTTGACCAAATAATTGTTTTGCATGCATGGTTGTAAAACAAAGCTACAAAATAACTTGGGAAATGTTTGTTAATGAGTTTTTAAAGAAGTTTATACATATAATTTTTTTTTGAGTCAGCGTCTCACTCTGTCGCCCAGGCTGGAGTGCAGTGGCACGCTCACGGTCATTGCAGCCTTGGCCTGCTGGGCTCAGGTGATCCTTCCAGCTCAGCCTTCCAAGGAGCTGAAGCCACAGGCATGCGCCACCATGCCTGCCTAATATTTTGATTTATTGTAGAACTGAGGTCTCGCCATGTTGCTCAGGCTGGTCTCGAGCTCCTGAGCTCAGGCAATCCTCTTGTCTCTGCCTCCCAAAGTGCTGGAATTACAGGCATGAGCCACCACACCTGACCTACATACAATATTAAATACACCAGAATATGAACAATCTGGATGAATTATCTTTCTAGCTCTCTGGTTTTTCCTGAAGTTAATGTATATTACTTATACATAGGGCCAGGTACGGTGGCTCACACCTGTAATCCCAACACTTTGGGAGGCTGAAGTGGGAGGGGGATTGCTTGAGACCAGGAGTCCGAGACCAGCTTGGGCAACAAAGCAAGACCCCGTCTCTACATTAAAAGAAAGAGAGAGAGAGAGAGAAAGGAAGGAAGGAAGGACGAAAGATACATTAGCTGGGCATGGTGGTGTGTTCCTGTAACCTCATCTACTTAGGAGATTGAGGCAGGAAGATTGCTTGAACCCAAGAGTTCAAGACTGCTACAGCATTCCAGCCTATATGACAGAGTAAAACTGTCTAGAAAATTGTATGTATCTATTTACCTATATCTTATATATATAGGTAAACATGAATAAGATTTTAAGAAAATGTATGTTAAGAAACTTTTTAAGCGTAAAATTTTATATCATCCAGTTATTCATGTTTATCCTGTCATAGGAAGATTATACTTATTCTTTTCTATGATACTTATTTCTGTTTTCTAAGACCTGTTATTTAGAAGCCTCAACTTTTTTGGTCATTTCATTTTAAATAACCATTTCCCACAGGTGCTGGATATAAATGGAGTTGATGTTACCCCTCGACCCCTTTACCATCCAGATCCACAGACTGGGCCAGCGAAGCCAAATAAACTCTTTACATCACAGGAGGGATCGCTTGGCTCAGACTTCATATCTTCCTATACCCTTTATCAGAATACCACAAATCCTAATATGTTAGGGCAGTTTACAAGGTAGAGTATACTTCGTTGTTCTTTTCTATGTTTTATATATAACCTCTCCATTTAAATTGCATCTGTGTAACTTAGATATCAGTTGTCTCCAGTCTCCTTCCACCTTCCATCTATCATTCTAGTGTGCCATATCTAATGAAACAGAGATGTTTTTATTCGATGCAGAGCCCTTCGTATCTTCTGAGTTCCTGTACACCCACAACAGGTATTGGTGAGAGAGTACACACACACACACGCACGCATATATATTTTTTTTACCTGAGTAACTGAAAGATGGTACTAACGTCACATATAATTAATTACAAATTCTTGTTAGACATATTTTTTTTCCGTTTTCTTCAGCTTCTTTTGTGCTGCATTTTATGGGAAGGGATGGCTCTCCTTTTTCCCTGTTCTCCCACACATGTCTCTGTCCTCCTAAGGATTGATTTTTAATGCACAGCAATTATGTGCTGCTACAGAGCTTGCCTTGGAATTTGCATACAAAACACAGGAGCATGCCCAGCGAAACAAAGGACATTCCAAGACACACACTCTTGGCGAGCAGTTGAAGCTAAATAGAAAGGAAATAAAAAGTATTAATATCGTGGAGTAATGTTAAGTTCATATGTTTAAGGAAATTATTTTTGGGATCTTTCATTGATTTCTTGCTGAGTACATGTATTTTTTAAAATTAAATCTGAATCAGGCCTTACTGAAATTGAATAAGATGGCATTCGAACAATGAGAGGAAACCAGGTGAAAAATGAAAGGAAAGGAAGTATTCCAGCCTGAGGCCCTGAAGTAAAAGCTCCATAAGATTGAAGAACTTAAAAATAAAAAGCATAGGGAGAGTGATGATGAAGTGGAGGAGGCTGGGTTGGTAGGCTGAGTTTTGGAATTTTGTACTAAATGTATTGGGAATTCATTGAAGAACACTGAAGAGGCATAGGTTTGACATGTTTATCCTCTATTGATGAAACTCTCTATAAAGAGCATTAAGAATCAACTCATTATTTAAAAAATTAATTATTTGATGTTTTATGTGATCACTGCATATTTGATTTCTCCATCTGATAATATGTTCTAATTTATATATCTTATTGCCTATAAAGGACATCTAAATAGATGATAATGTTGTTATTCATTATTAAAGGTCAGTTTTAGGAAGCAGTACAGTTTCCAAGTCCAGTGCATCAACAACTGAATCAATAGCAGAAGACCTAGAAGAATCATCCTATAAACGAGAAAAATTGACCAGTTTCACAGGTAATGAAAATGTACTTTTTAATTTCAGTAACAGTTCATTAGTTATTTAATTAATAGACTTATTACTATTATTAATATACCTACTATAGAAGTATGGTAAAGATTCCCAGATGTTGGCTTATGAGTAGCTACATGAGCTCTACCAGGGGAATCTCTCTCTTTAAGTTCCCAAGGTGATTCTTCAATCATCAGCCTGAGGAACCACTGGTGTGTGTTAAGGTTCAACTTCAACTTGGGAGACAAATAATTCTGGTATATTTCTGGTCAATTTCATAATGACATGCACTGAGTGTGATGGGAACATTTAGAAAGAGAAATTAACTCCTTTGAGGTGAAAAAGAAAAAGGCTTCACAAAAAATATTGCTGACTTTTGAATTGGGTTTTTTAAGATAATTAGTTATTTGTCAGGAGAAGAACCAGGGAAAGCCTAGTCCATGCGAAGGGTAGAACATAAGGATATGGAAAGGATTGTGGAAATGAAGATACAAGAATAAGGAAATAATGGATGATCAAAAGTGCTGTAAGAAATGGTTACATTGTTGAGGGATACTTGATTTGGAGTGCAATAAGGATGTCTTTTCCCCCAAAACGATAATGAGAAACTGGGAGAATACTTGTGACGTTGGCAAATTACGAGCTCTTCTCTTTTGGCATTAGGAGAAAGAACAGGAATGCTTCTGACAACAAGTAACAGAATACCCAATAACATGAACTTAAATATTTATTTTTCCCACATTAAATGAAGATAAGAGATAGATAACTTTTGGGTTTGATTTTTTTAATTCAGTTTTGTCAGTATCTGAATTGGTAGTTTTGCTATTCTCTTTCCCAAAGCCTTTCCTCTTGCCTCATGGTCTCGAAACATCTTCCCCAGCTCTGGACATTTTATTCATATTAAAGGCAGAAAGAAGGAAAAAGGCGGTAGCACCAGTCATGTCTCTATTTATTGGGGAAGTGAAAAATTTCCCAAACGTTTTCCCTATTCCTTTGTATTTTTGCTTTCATCTCATTGGCCAAAACTTGTCACGACCATCCTTAGCTTCAAGAAAGGCTGGGAAAGTTAACTGCTTGATCTCTCAGCCTCTGTTAATGGAAAGAGGCAAAGGAAGGGAGAAGGGGGTTAAGAATACAAACTTAACCAAACAGCAATGTCTGCTGCAGGAGACACCCACGGTCCTTCTCTCAGAAGGAGGCAGGGAGAATTGGATTATTGTCATTACCTCCCCAGCTTTCTGTATATACATTCTTGCCACCTTCCAATCTATATTTTCAAACTGTATCCAGAATGGTTTTTTAGAAACACAATTCAATCACATCCTTCTCTGCTTTAAGAACCCTTCAAAGAATGTGTATTTAGGATAAAGACTAATTCTTTATGTAATGTAATGATTTGCCTTGAAGTCTTCCTTTGCTTGTCTATCTCAAAAACAAACAAAAACAAGTAACACAAATTCACCTCCAGAAGCTTTAAGGAAAAATATAGATGTGTATATCATCTTGGTCAGTTGCTGATGAATTCTAACCACAAAATCATCCTCTAAAATTAATGACACCTAAACAACTCTACTTCTACCACCTGGCTTTTTTAGACCAGAACACTGCTGTTCACATTTCTTTTTTTTTTTTAAAGTCTGAGGTCTCGCTCTGTGGCCCAGGCTAGAGTGCAGTGGTGGGTGGCATCACGGCTCACCGCAGCCTCAACCTCCTGGGCCCAGGTGATCCTTCTGCCTCAGCTTCTCAAGTAGTGGGACTACAGGCATGTACCATCATGCCCAGCTAATTTTTTTTTTTTTGTAGAGATGAGGTCTCGCTATGTTGCCTAGGCTGGTCTTGAACTCCTGGGCTCAAGCAATCCTCTTCCCTCAGCCTCCTAAAGTGCTGGAGTTACAGGTATGAGCCACTGTACATGGCCCCTTGTTTCTCTCTCTTGAATGTACATTTAAATCATCTGGTATGCCTTGAAAAAATTCCCGAGGTTGAGTCTTACTTCAGGCAAATTGAATTGGGATATCTGGGAACAGGGTTTAAGCCTAAGCAGTGGTATGCTAGTAAATGTTATACTATCTGTATTGGGGCAAGGAAAACCCTCATGTGTGGCTTTTGCCAATTTCCATGTTATAAATCCTCTCACCACAGCAGGTTTCAAACTCCCAATATAAAATTCCTGAATGGGAAGTTGGGAGCAGATGCTTAGTTACACACCACCACACAGATAACAGTAGATATTTCATTTTATTTATTTATTTATTTGAGTTGGAGTCTCACTCTGTCGCCCAGACTGGAGTGCAATGGCCACTCCCGGCCACCGCAGCCTCGACCTGCTGGGCTCCGGCGATCCTTCCACCTCAGCCTTCCAAGTAGCTGGAACTACAGGCGCGCGCTACGACACCCGGCTAATTTTTTGATTTATTGTAGAGATGAGGTCTCACCAAGTTGCCCAGGCAGGTCTTGAACCCGCGGGCTCAGGCAATCCACTCACCTCAGCCTCCCAAGGTGCGGGATTACAGGCTGAGCCACCGAGCCCAGCTTCAGTAGATATTTTAAATAACCACAAGAGCTTAGAGAGTAGTAAAATTTAATATCATAATTGGGATGTGATGAGTCTTGAGTAATTATTCTCTGTTTTTAATATGTTGTATGTAAATATAACTGGCAGCTTGTTTAATTTACTTAATTATAAGCTTATATAATTTAATTCTGAATAATGTGTTCAACAACTGGCTCACAAAAGTCCTGAAAATTTAACAGTTGATCCTTGCAAACTGGTATAGTCTGCTCTAATATTCTTTCAGATACAAATATATTTACAATTTTCCCAGGTGATTCTAAATGAGTGGTACAAAATATTGATGCCTAGGTTGCATGCCCAGAATTCTGATTTAATAATTGTAGGAGCCGGGCTCGGTGGCTCAGCCTGTAATCCCGTGCCTTTGGGAGGCTGAGGTGAGTGGATTGCCTGAGCCCGCGGGTTCGAGACCCGCCTGGGCAGCGAGACCTCATCTCTACAATAAATCAAAAAATCAGCCGGGGGTGGTAGCGCATACCTGTAATTCCAGCTACTTGGAAGGCTGAGGTGGAAGGATCGCCGAAGCCCAGCAGGCGAGGCTGCGGTGGCCGGGAGCGGCCACTGCACTCCAGTCTAGGCAACAGAGTGAGACTCCAACTCAAAAAAAAAAAAACAAAAACATTGTAGGATGATGCCTGCTCATCAAAAATTTTAAAAGATGTCCAGGTAATAAGAAATGTGCAGTCTTTACTTGAGAACCTCTTCTTTACAGTGTACTTCTCAG
Source organism: Cephalopachus bancanus (assembly GCA_027257055.1). Lineage (NCBI taxonomy): Eukaryota > Metazoa > Chordata > Mammalia > Primates > Tarsiidae > Cephalopachus > Cephalopachus bancanus. The sequence continues at coordinate 670,094 of JAPVLO010000344.1, read as the reverse complement.
ACTAGTAGCATTAGCATCATCTGGGAATTTGTTAGAAATACAAATTCTCAGACCCTCACCTAGGCCTGCTGAACAAAAATCTGGGGGTGGACTTCCAGTTTCAGCTCCAACACATAGAGAATTTAGAAGTCATTACTCCTGTTTTGTAATAGGAAAAAGTTGGACAAATTGAACATTATCAACTTTTCTTGGACTCATCAGAAAACTGAGATGACAGGGCAAACCACCTTGAGATGGGGAGAGAGACAATTCAGAGATGTATCTCCCAAGATTTGCTTACCGTAGCTAGGGGAACACATAAATTATTCTTTTTCACAAATTGCTGAAGGTTGAATGCTTACTAGTGTGACTGACAAAGTTGGCTTGGCCCCCAAAATGGAATTCTTTCCTGCCAAGTATTACAAAGCCAGTTTAAGAAACTGAAAGTGAGGTCAAATGGGACAGGCTTCATTTCTATGGCCTCAAAGTGGAGAAACAGGAACATGGTTCTCAAATCAACTTCTCACCAGGTGGGAGGTGAGGGGATTAAAAATAGGGTTTTTTCTAATGAAGAGGGTGGACATTAAAAACAAGGAGGAATATTCATGTCTTTTCTGGGAATGGGCAGTGAACTTCTTTGAACCTGAGTGCCACCTTTCTATTGTCCTTTTATGGTTTCTTTTGGTTGTTATCATGGTGATTGTCAACAGTCATGGCACTGGTGGGAGTGTCATTTTGCATAGAAATTCTATTACAAAAAGGTTAGAGGTTCTTCAGAGGTCAAGTGAGCTGCCATCTTGGATCCCATCAGTTTAGCTTCTCTGATCAAGAGGAGAATTCTGTCTTTTGGACTTTCTGTTTCTTAAAGATGAGCAGACTTAGCCTGAGGTGGAAATTTAGCTGTGGGCATTACACTGGTTAACAATTGTGTGAGAGTAAACAATTCCTGGGGGACCACAGTCACAAGAGAAGGGAGGGCCGCCCCCTTATATGGAATTCTAGGAATTCTAGGAATGGACTAGATTCTTTCAGTGAGGATCTGAGAAAGATATATGGTACTAGTGGCTCTGGCTAGGGAGAGAAAGGACAACCACCTTGAAACACTCATAGTCTCTTCTTTCTAACAAAGACCTAGTCTAGGGATGGGGTGCAGGAGTGGGAGAGACTATATCTCAGTTAGCAAAAAGGAATTCTACCCTAGCATCAACCTTCCTCTGTTAACTAGGAGAGACTAGAGCAGTGTTCAGGGCTTTAAAGAATTGGGGCAACATTGTTGCTAGAGAAAGAAGTGAGGGCAGGAATAAGAAAGTTATACACTTGGAGTAGGAACAGAAATACTTGTGGACACTACACCTCCAAGGAATAGGTTCATTGAGAGTCCAAAACTTAGCTTATAGTATACTTCCCTTCTCCATACTTTACCACCAGTGGGTCTCCAGGGTAATAATACTGGATTACAGCCAAAAGAGTTGCAAGACACAGGCTTTCTCTAAGGAGCAATACAAAAAGAAGTGTATACAAGTGTAACACATGTATAATTGGAATACCAAAAAAGAAGAAAGAGAAAATGAGATAGAAGAATACTTGCAGCAATACTGGTTGAGAACATCCCACAACCAAGAGAGGAAACAAAACCAAGAGAGGACTTTGAAGGACTTCATACCTGTAGCTACAACAATATTAAAAACAACCAAACCCCTAGTCTAATTGCCGTAAATTCTTAAGCTAAAAGCCTATTCACTTGAGCATCTGTGACAGGATACAATATATTTGACTTTCCACAGAAAGTCATTAGGAATGTGAAAGGGCAAGAAAAAAATATTCTTAAAAGATCAAACAAGCATCAAACCCAGACTCAGCCATGACACAAATTTAAGAATTGTTGGACAGAGAATTTAAACTAATTATGATTAATATGTTAAGAGTGCTAATGAGCCGGGCTCGGTGGCTCAGCCTATAATCCCGCGCCTTTGGGAGGCTGAGGTGAGTGGATTGCCTGAGCCCGTGGGTTTGAGACCCGCCTGGGCAACTTGGCGAGACCTCATATCTACAATAAGTCAAAAAATCAGCCAGGTGTGGTAGCACATGCCTGTAATTCCAGCTACTCGGAAGGCTGAGGCGGAAGGATCGCCGGAGCCCAGCAGATCGAGGCTGCGGTGGCCGGGAGCGGCCACTGCACTCCAGTCTGGGTGACAGAGTGAGACTCCAACTCAGAAAAAAAAAAGAGTGCTAATGGAAAAAAGTATACAACATACAAGATGTGTAATGTTAGCGGAGAGGTGAAATTATATGAAAGAGTCAAAATGAAATGCTAGATATCAAAAATACAGTCATAGAAATGAAGACTATCTTTGATAGGTCAGTAAAACCTACCAAAATTAAAATGCAAAGAGAGAAAATAATGTAAAAAAATAGAACAGTCATCCAAGAACTGTGGGACACTACCAAAAAGTGTAACACATATATAATTGGAATACCAAAAAAGAAGAAAGAGAAAATGAGATAGACGAATACTTGCAGCAATACTGGTTGAGAACATCCCCAAATTGTCAGACACAAAACCAAAGATACAAAAGCTTAGAGAATATCAAACAAGATAAATATCAAAACAAGACAAAAACAAAAAACCTAGGACTATTATATTCAAATTCCATATAACCAAAGACAAAGAGGAAATCTTGAAGGAAGCCAGAAGGAAAGAATACCTATAGGAGATACCTATACCAAGGATATAAATTACAATGGGCTTCTCCAGAAGAAGAGAGAGGAACAAAAATCTTTAAAGTGTTGAAACTGACATTCTACAATTCTCTAACTAGAAAATTTATCCTTCAAGAATGAAAGATAGGCCGGGCTCAGTGGCTCAGCCTGTAATCCCGCACTTTGGGAGGCCGAGGTGAGTGAATTGCCTGAGTCTGCAGGTTCGAGACCCAATCTGGACAACTTGGCAAGACCTCATCTCCACAATAAATAAAAAAAATTAGCCGGGTGTGGTAGCGCGCACCTGTAATTCCAGCTACTTGGAAGGCTGAGGCGGAAGGATTACCGGAGCTCAGCAGGTTGAGGCTGCGGTGGCCAGGAGCATGCCACGGCACTCCAGTCTGGGTGACAGAATGAGACTCCAACTCAAAAAAAAAAAAAGAATGAAAGATAAATGAAGATTTTCCAAACAAAATTCTGAGATAATTCACTGCCAGTAGACCTGCTCTGAAAGAAATGTTAAAAGAACTTTAGGCAAAAGTAAAATGATCTAGATGAAAAACTTGGATTTACATAAAGAAAGGAAGTGCATTGGAAAAGGGAGAAATTAGGGTAAAATAATGTCTTATTCTTAATCTGCTCTAAAAGATAACTGGATTTTTTTGTCAAAGCTATAATGATAAATCTTTTAGATGTTTAAATATTTATAACATATGAATAAGTGAAATGAATGACAGTAATGTCATAAGAAATGGGAGGAAGGAATTAGAAATACTCTGTTATAATGTACCTGCACTATATATGAAGTGTTGCAGTGTTATTGGAAGGTAGATGTAGGGATTTTTTTTTTTTTTTTAAGACAGCATCTTGTTCTGTTACCCAGGCTGGAGTGTAGTAGTGCAATCAAAGCTCATTGCAGCCCTGAACTTATGCCTGGGCTCAAGCAATCCTCCTGCCTCAGTTGCCCGAGTGCCTGAGACTACAGACGTGTGCCAATGCACCCAGCTTAAGTGGGTGATGATGATGATGCTGATGATGATGATTTTGAGGAGAGGCCGCAATCTGTTGCCCAGACTGGAGTGCAGTAGTGCCGTCACGGCTCATCACACCCTCGACCTCCTGGGCTCAGGTGATCCTTCCAACTTAGCCTCCCAAGTAGCTGGAACTACAGACATGCACCACCATGCCTGACTAATTTTTAAACTTTTTTGTAGAGACAAAGTCACGCTATATTGCCTAGGCTGGTCTCGAACCCCTGGGCTCAAGCAGTCTCCCTTCCTTAGCCTCCCATAGCGCTGGGATTACAGGCATGAGGCACCATACCTGGCCTTATAATGTAGATTGTTTTTACATGTATATTGTAGACCCTGGAAAAACCTACTCAAAAAGTTTATAAAAAGAAATGTAAATGTTATGCCAAGAAAGGAGATAAAATGAAACTTTTAAAAAATGCTTAATTTAAACCAGAGAAGGGAGGAAAAGAAGTAATAAAATAAACAAATAGAAGACAAATCCAAAGTTGATAGATTTTAATCCAGGTGTATGAGTAGGCTCTTTAAATGTGAGTGGTCTACACACATCAGTTCAAAGAGATCGACAGGGCAATTAAAAACAAAAAATAAAAAGCAAGACCCTACTATACGCAGTCTATATGAAACCCACTTTAAATATAAAGGTACAAATAGGTTGTAAGTAAAAGGTTTGGTCTGGTGACAGAATGAGACTCTGACTCATAAAAAAAAAAAGTAAAAGGTTGGCGATATAACAGAATAACAGTAATTTAATGAAAGCTGTTATAGCTGCATTAATGGCAGACATAGCACACTTCAGAATAAGGAAGATTATCAGACATAGACAGAAATTATGAAATGATGAAACGGTCAATTTTACAATAAGGCATAATCCTAAGTGTTTATGCACCTATCAACAAAGCATAGAAATACATGAGGCAAAAACTCATGATAGAGCTGAAAAGAGAAATAAGCATATTCACTATTACACTATTACAACTGGAGACTTTAACAGCCTCTGTCTGCATTTGCTGGATCAAGCTGGCAGAGTCAGTAAGAATGACAGGAACAGCACTATCAACCACTACCTGATATGTATAGAGTATTCCCATTTAACACATCACCACGCTTACACAAAACATTCACCAAGACAGACCACATTCTGTAGCCCACATAAAACATTTCGATAAATCAAAATAAAAAAATAGAAATTATATGCAGTATGTACTCAGGTGATGACAGAAATAAGCTAAAAATCGAAAGATAGCTGGAAATTTCCCAAACATTGTGGATTAAACCACACAATTATAAATAACCTATGGGTCAAAGAAGAAGTCTCAAGAGACATTTAAAAGTAATTAATTTGAACTAAATGAAAATGAAAATACAACTCATCAAAATTTTGGGATGCAGAAAATGCCATTTTTAAAGGGAAATTTATAGCACCAAGTATATATGTTAGAAAAGAAGAGCCATATAAAATTAATAAATTAGGTTTCCACTGCCCAGTGGGACCCCTGGCTGGGCTCTGATATCAGGGGGAACTGCTGTCTGGGTACTTCAGTGGCTTCTGGTCAGGTTGATCATAGAATATATTCCCTGGCTAGGCAGTTCTGCTAGTTGGTATCTGCAGTTGGGCAGGATGGCAGATTGGGTTTCAAGGAGGGACCACTTCCGAACTTATTTCACAAGGCCAGCTTTACCCTGAGACCAAAGCCAGACACGAACATTATAAGAAAAGAAAATTACAGGCCAATCTCTTTGACGAACATAGATGCAAAAATCCTTGACAAAATACTAGCAAACTGGATTCAACTACACATTGACAGGATCATCCAGCTCAAACGGTAGAATTTGTCCCTGTGATGCAAGAATGTTTCAACATATGCAAATTAATACATATGATACATCACATTGATAGGATGAAGGACAAAAACCATATGAACTAATACAGTAAAGTTGCAGGATAGAAAACCAATACTCCTTCCTTCCTTCCTTCCTTCCTTCCTTCCTTCCTTCCTTCCTTCCTTCCTTCCTTCTTTCCTTCCTTCTTTTTATTTTTTTGGGGCTGGGTCTTACTCTGTCACCCAAGCTGAATCACTGCTCACAATCACTGCTCGCCACAGTCTCAACCTCCTGAGCTCGGGTGGTCTTTCCACCTCAGCCTCCCAGATGACTGGAGCTGCAGGTGTGCACCACCATGGCTGGCTGGTTTTTTGACCTTTTTTATGGATATGAGATTTCTCTGTGTTGCCTAGGCTGGTCTCAGACTCCTGGGCTTGAGCGGTCCTCTTGCCTTGGCCTCCCTAAGTGCTGGGATTGTGGGCGTGAGCCACCACATCAGGTCAAATATTTTGACATATTTCTTTCCTTTGTGCATATATTTTTGTTTTGTTGAGATCAATTGCTTGATTGAGATCATGTATGTTAGACTTCACTTTTTATACCTCATCTTATCCACTCTTCATCTTCTACTCCATATGTTCTTGCATTTTAAGAATCTGTATGCATAATTACCTGGCAGGGGAGGGACCATGATCACAAAGATGGTTTTCCCAGGGGGAAGCTTATCCATTGCACTCTGGATGGGCTGACCCCTGGGATTTCCCCAAATGTGGGAAGCTTAACTGCATAATTTGTGGTAGTGGGGAACTGTGTTCAAACTAGAGACCAAAAAAAAAAAAAAACCCAAAAAACAAAAGCAAAAAAACAAAACAAGACAGTATGCAGCATGGGGAAGGAGCAGAGGGAGGCCTTGAAATTTCACATGTATATTTCATTAAATATAAGCTATCACACAATAGACAAAAATCAGTAGCATTTCTATATGCTAGCAAACAATGATCTGAAAAGTAAATCAAGAGAACAAGCACATTTACAACAGCTACAAAAAAATCAGAGAACTTAGGAATAAAGTTAACCAAGGAGGTGAAAGACATGTACACTGGAAACTATAAAACATTTATCAAAGAAATTGATGAAGACACAAATAAATAGAAAGATATTCCAATATTCATAGATTGGAAGAATTAATATTGTTAAAATGCTTATACTACTCAAAGTGACCTACAGCTTTAATTGCAATCCCTATCAAAATCTAAGTGTTGGAGTCTTTTGTGGCTTCAAACAAATTTTATAATTTTTTTATTTCTGTAAAAAAATGTCATTAATATTTGGATAGAAATACAAAAATCAATCCAAAAATTCATACGGAACCACAAAAAAATTTCAAATAGCCAAGGCAATTATGAGCAAAAAAGAACGAAGCACAGTAAAAAAAAAAATCTACTACCTGATTTCTTTCCTTCCTTTCCTTTTTTCTTTTTTTTTTTGAGTTGGAGTCTCACTGTCGCCCAGACTGGAGTGCAGTGGCTGCTCTCGGCCACCGCAGCCTCGACCTGCTGGGCTCAGGCGATCCTTCCGCCTCAGCCTTCCGAGTTGCTGGAACTATAGGCACGCGCTACCACGCCCGGCTGATTTTTTTTATTTACTGTAGAGATGAGGTCTCGCCTGCCCAGGCGGGTCTCGAACCCATGGGCTCAGGCAATCCACTCACCTCAGCCTCCCAAAGGCGCGGGATTACAGGCTGAGCCACCAAGCCTGGCTCCTTTTCTTTTTTCTTTTTCCTTTTTCCTTCCTTCCTTTCTCCTTCCCTCCCTCCCTGCCTGCCTGCCTGCCTTCCTTCCTTCCTTACTCTCTTTTTTTTTTGACAGAGTCTTCCTCTCCTGCCCAGGCTGGAAGTGCATTTGTGCAATTCCGGCTCACCACAATCTTGACTTCCTGGGTTCAAGTGATCCTTTGGCCTCAGCCTCCTGAGTAGCTGGGACTACAGGCATGTACCACCATGCCCAGCTAATTTTTGTATTTTTTTGTAGAGACAGGATCTTAACTATGTTGCCTAGGCTGTTCTCAAACTCCTGGGGTCAAATAATTCTCCTGCCTCAACTTCCCAAAGTGCTGGGATTACAGATATGAGCCATCACACTTGGCCATACTACCTGATTCCAAACTATACTACAAATCCATAGTAATTAAAACAGCATTGTACTGGCAAAAAAAAAAATAGCCTGACCAATGGAACAAAATAGCTCAAAAATAAACCTACACATGTACAGCTAATTGATTTTTGATAAAGGTGGCAAGAATATACAATGAGAAAAGGATAGTCTCTTCAGCAAGCAATATAGGGAAAACCGGATAGTTATATGCAGGAGAATTAATCTAGACTCTTGTCTCACACCCTATAAAAAATCAACTTAACATGAATTAAAACTTGAACATAAGACCAGAAACTGTTAAACTACCATGACATTGATCTGGGCAATTGCTTTTTTGGATATGACCCCAAAAGTGCCGACAACAAAAGCAAAAATTGACAAATGGGATTACGTCAAACTAAGCACAGCACAGCAAAGGAAACAACAATATGAAGAGACAACTTATAGTTTGGGAGAAAATATTTGCAAGCCAAACATCCAATGAGGCATTAAGATCCTAACTGTATAAGGAGCCCAAACAACTCAATGACAAGAAAACAAAAAATCCAATTAAAAAATGGACAAGGAGCCGGGCTTGGTGGCTCAGCCTGTAATCCCGCGCTTTTGGGAGACTGAGATGAGTGGATTTCCTGAGCCCGCAGGTTTGAGACCCGCCTGAGCAGCAAGACCTCATCTCTACAATAAATTAAAAAATCAGCCAGGCGTGGTAGCGCATGCCTGTAATTCCGGCTACTCGGAAGGCTGAGGTGGGAAGATCGCCGGAGCCCAGCAGGCGAGGCTGCGGTGGCCAGGAGCGGCCACTGCACTCCAGTCTGGGAGACTGAGTGAGACTCCAACTCAAAAAAAACAAAAACAAAAAACGGACAAGGGATTTTGAGTTGATGTTTCTCAAAAAGAGACATACAAATGGTCAATAGATATATGAAAAAATGCTCAACTTCTCTAACGATTAAGAAAATGCAAATTAAAACCACAATGATAGATCATCTTACACCTGTCAGAATGCTGTTATGAAAATGATGAAAAGTAAGTATTGGCAAGGAAGAGGAGAAAAGGGGGTCCTTATACAATGTTGATGGGAATGTAAACGAGTACAGCCATTTTGGAAAACTGTATGTAGTTTCCTCAAAGAGCTAAAAATAGAATTGCCATATGATCCAGCAATCTTATTTCTGGTATTCATCAGAAAGATTTGACATCATTCTATGTCTGCGCTCCCATGTTCATTGCAGCACTGTTCACAATAGCCAAGTTCTGAAATCAACCTATGTTCATCAACAGATGAATGGATAAAGAAAATCGGTTAATTTACACAATGGGATACTATTCAGCCTTAAAAAAGTAGGACATTCTGTCATTTGTGACAACATGGATGGAATTGGAGAACATTGTGCTAAGTGAAATAAACCAGGCACAGAAAAACAAGTACTGCATGTTCTCATTTGTACTTAGAATCTAAAACAGTTGATCTCAGAAGCAAAGTGTAGAATGATGGTCACGGAGGCTGGGGGTTTAGAGGAATGGGGAGATAATGATCAAAAGGTACAAAATTTCAGTAGGAATATGGGTGTTTTTTTTTTTTTTAGGTTTAATGTGATGAATATAGTGGAAAATAGAGTATTACACATTTATTTTTTTGAGTCAGAGTCTCACTCTGTCACCCAGGCTGGAGTGCAGTGGCACAATCATGGGATCACGGCACCATAGCCTTCACCTGCTGGACTCAGACAATCTTTTTGCCTTGGCCTTCTAAAGTAGCTGGGACTTTACAGGCGCCTGCTACCATACCCAGCTAATTTTTATTTATTTATTGTAGAGATGATGTCTTGCTGTGTTGCCCAGGCTGGTCTCAAACTCCTGGTCTCAGGCAGCCCTCTTGCCTCAGTCTCCCAAAATGCTAGGATTACAGGCATGAGCCACCATGCCTAGCCGAGCATTGTACATTTCAAAATTGAAAAGAAAGAAATTTAAAATGTTCTCATCACAAAAATGATAAGTATTTGAGATGATGGATATGTTAACTAATTTGATTTAATTATTCCACATTTTATTCACAAAATCACTTTGTACCCCCTAAATATGCACAATTATAAATGATCAATTCATAATTAAAAATTACATATACATAAAAATACATGATATTATAAAATACCTTCTTAAACTATTTCTACTCAAATATTATTTTAAAATAAGATATTTGGAAAATTATGACAGGCAAAATGACACTAGCTTTATTTTTTAAAAAAGGAAAAAAATACAGATTGGAAAGTAAGACTACTGTCCATATTTACAGATGACATCAAAACCTATGTAGAAAATTCTTAGGAAAACACAGACACAAAAACCCATCTGATTCTAATAAGCTTGCATCCCACAGCATTGTAGGATACAAGGTCACTATATAAAGCAAACTACCTTTTTATATGTCATCAATGAACAATTGAATTTGAAAATTTAAAAAACAGTACCATTTACAGAAGCATCAGAAAAAATAAGTATACATCTAACAAAATATTGACACAATCTGTATGTTGGAAAGTGTAAAACAAGAATGAAAGAAGTTTTAAAAATCTAGATAAATGGAGTCCATGTTCATGAGTTGGAATCTCAATATTGTAAAGATATCAGCTCTTTGCAATTGTATGTATAGATTCAATCCAATCTTAATCAAAATCCCTGCAATATATTTTATAGATATCAACAAACTCTGTAATTTGTATTGAACGGCAAAGGATCTAGAACAGTGAACACAACTCTGATAAAGGAAAAAGTTGGAGGACTCCCTTTACCCAATCTCAAGCACAAGTTTAAAGCTATTATAATCAAGTACATTGATCAATAAAACAGCAACGGAGCCAAGAAACAGACCCACACTAATATCATGAACTAATTTTTGAAAAAAATCACAAAGTCAATTCAATAAACTTTGATGGAACAATTGTACATCCATGTGAGAAAAAAATACATAGAAATAGACCTTACATCTTACTCAAAAATTAACTCAAAATGGACTATAGACCTAAATGTAAAATGCCAAAGTATAAAACTTCTTGGGAAAAAAAAAAAATCAGTGTAATCTTGGCTTTGGTGGTGAGATTTTAGAGGCACCAAATGCACAATCTATGAGAGAAAAAATTGGTAGATTGGACTTTATGAAAATTAAAAATTTGGCTTTGTGAAAGACAATGTTAAGTGAAAGAACAAGTCACAGACTGGGAGAAAATACTTGCAAATCAACGATGTGATAGAAGCCTTCTATCCAGAATGCATTAACAACTCTTAAATTGAACAATAATAAATTTAACCCAAAGAAAAATGAACAAAAATTTTAACAATTACTTCACCCAAATGGGTGGCAAATAAGCATATAAAAAGATGCCTAGTTTCACTTGTCATTAGAAAAATACAAATTAAAACAAAAATGAGATACCACTCACATCCATTAAAATGGCTAAAGTTAAAAAAAAAAAAACCACATACACACAGACAATACCAATTGCTGGCAAGGATGTGGAGGAATAGGAACTCTCATTCCTTGCTGATCAGAATGCACAGGAGTACAACCACTTTGGAAGATAGTTTATACTTTCTTATAAAACTAAACATGTTCATACCATACAAACCAGGAATTGTGCACCTTGATATTTACTCAAATGAGCTGAAAACTTATATTCACACAAAAACCTGCATTCAAATGTTTCTAGCTGCTTAATCATAAATGCAAAAGACTAGAAGCAATCAAAATGTCTTTCTACAGGTGAATGGATAAATAAGCAATGGTACATCCATATAATGGAATATTATTCAACAATAAAAAATGAGTTATGAATCCATGCCTCATGCCCTTTACTTTTAGATGAGCTAAAAGTAAAGGAGTGCCCAAACAAAACAAAACAAAACCCTACAACAAACAACAAAAAAGGGGTATGTAAGAGCATCACAACTGCTAACGGAAAGAGCTCTCAATGGCAAAAGGTAGAACAATTTCAACAACAAAATAGTGTGAAATTGAATTATAGCCCAAATTATAAAATAAATACCCATGAGGCCATACTGATATAAATATTGAATAAATAAGGAGGAGAGGATAGACAAATCTGTACAGAAGAATGTCAAATGATTATGTAATATTCCTCCTTCAAGAAGGTGGGTATTAACTTCCCATCCTGTAAGTGTGGGCTTTTCATGTTGACTTTCTTCTAAAAAGTATAGTACATAAAGGGGAGAAGGGAAGAATAACTTAAAAGCTGAGAAAGCTGACCAGTACTACCTCAGCCAGGTAACCAAGGCTAATACTATCAGCGATGAGTTATGTTGATAGTGTGTGCTCTTGATATGATATGATGAGAATGACACTTTACCTCTGTAGTCTTCCTCCCAGAAACCCATAACACTTGTCTAACATCAGACAAACACAAATTGAAGGATATTCTACAAAATACCTGACTAGTGCTCCTCAAAACCCTCTCATTCATCAAAAACAAGGGAAGTCTGAGAAACAGTCACAGAGAAGCCTAAGGAGACATGATGACTGAATGTAATTGGTATCTTGGATGAGATCCTGGAACAGAAAGTGACATTATTTAAAACCTAGGGACACTGGAATAAATATGGACTTTAGATGATAGAGAATCCATATTGGTTCACTAGTTGCATTAAATGTATCATAGTATTAACAGAGAAAACTGAATATAGGGTATATAGAAACTTAGTGATGTTCTTGCGACTTTTCTGAATACCTAAAACTATTCTAAAATAAGATGTTTATTAAATGTTTTGATAAAAGTCTATGGGTTAGTCCAAGCAATCTTTACAAGCCCCTAGGTGATTATGATGCATGCTAACCTCTGAGAACCGTGGCTTGACTGTATAACCAAAAGGAGACTTATGCTTCGAAAGTTTGTGGTTTTAATTGCAAGGTAGGAGACAAACAATATCTTATACAACAGTTGTCTCTGGATGGTCTCAGTAAATAAGGAATGGATATCTTTGACATGAACTCATAAAGCATATTGATTCTCATATAATCCATTTGTGAGAGGGGTGAGAGTGAACTGCATTTGTAGCTCAGTTGTACTGTAATTGTATCGGGCCCACAGAAGATTAAATTAGAAGGAAATGGAAGGAAGATAAAGTAAAGGAAGTCTTCCTAGGTTGCTCTCTACGGGGGTCTCCGAGAACAGCCAAAAAATGGCATCGCTTTCCCCCACCAAGTTCTGAATTCATTGAAGAATATGGCAAGGTAGATATAATGGGTTAGAGCCAAAATGTCACATCATGTATAAAAATCTCCAGTTAAACTCCCAAATCTGACAGATGTACCTACCGGTTGCTTAAAGATTCTAGACCACCATCGGCCTCTACCAACACTCTCAAGGGGTTTCATGAGTAAAGGTCTGGAAGAGCCATGATCGTCATAGTGGGCTTGGGAAGCAGCTCTGGGAAGAACCATCAAGCAGGGAGATGTTCATCACTGGCAGTAAAGAGGAACAGACAAAGCATATTGATGGCGTTGTGATTCTTTTCTGGATGGAAAGGCAGGTGGAGTCAGGATCTGCTGGATGACCAGTTTGGAGTCAGGGGATCCAATCCATGAAATAGGCAGATTCTATAGCCTGGTTTGGGGTAGTTGCTCACTATGCATCAAATTCAAGCAACATTCAGGAAATGCTGATACCAAAATCCAGGCAGAAATCCTATTTGCCTATGAATGGTAGACTATTACTTTCCCCACTCATGACAGATATCTGAGATGTTGCTATATTAGGTTCTATACATGTGACACATCTGACATGAAATCATTTATTTTTATAATTAGCATGTCTATGCCACAGTGATACTTTGAAGTATATATAACTAGGTCGTCAATGAAGATCTGGTTGTCTAGCAGCAAGAAAACTCAGAGAATCAAGAACCCACATTTCTAGTCTCAAAATTGTCAGTATTCCTGTATGGCCTTAGACTTCTCATTTAATGTCTGCTTCTGGTTTTCTTCATTGATGAAGTAAAAAGTATTAATTACATATACCTCAAATTGTGTCCATGTGAATAATTCATTTACTTTTTTGCTTATCTTGTCTGTCTTAGCCAGATTTACTTATATAAATCATATCTTTATTTTACTTTAAGAATTTATAGCACATATAATAAAGATGAAAGAATATTTTTAAAAAGAAAGTTCTCTTGCCAGGCTCGGTGGCTCAGCCTGTAATCCCGCGCCTTTGAGAGACTGAGGTGAGTGGATTGCCTGAGCCCACGGGTTCGAGACCCGCCTGGGCAGGCGAGACCTCATCTCTACAATAAATCAAAAAATTAGCCGGGCGTGGTAGCGCGTGCCTGTAATTCCGGCTACTCGGAAGGGTGAGGCGGAAGGATCACCGGAGCCCAGCAGGTCGAGGCTGCGGTAGCCGGGAGCGGCCACTGCACTCCAGTCTGGGCAACAGAGTGAGACTCCAACTCAAAAAAAAATAAAAAAAAAAATATAAAGAAAACTCTCCTGGTACTGAAGATTAGCAATTTAAAGTTGTTTGTTTCCAGCCCTGTCCATCTGTATAATATGCTACATTATTATTACCATAATGTAGCTTATGTTCTGAACTGCTGTTATTTAACATTTAATCACAAGCATATTTTCATGATTTTTTATATTTAATTGCTTTTTAAATGCACTAAATACAGATGAGTATACCATAATTTATTTAGCCTTTCCAAATGTTGATGATTGGTTTTTGAAATTGATAACTTTTTTTTTAGATTACAAGGAAGGTGTTTTTCTCAGGCTATGAACCTTCTTAAGAGGAGACTGAACCTTAGTCTCTGGAAAGTGTATTTTTTTTGTTTTTTTTTGAGTTGGAGCCTCTCTCTGACACCCAGGCTGGAGTGCAGTGGCACGCTCACGGCCACCACAGCCTCAACCAGCTGGGCTCCGGCGATCCTTCCATCTCAGTCTTCCAAGTAGCTGGAACTACAGGTGCGCACCATCACTCCTGACTAATTTTTTTGATTTATTGTCGAGACGAGGTCTCGCCAAGTTGCCCAGGCTGGTCTTGAACCCTAGGCTCGGGCAGGAAAGTGTATGTTCTGGAATCTTGTTTTCCTGAAGCGATGCGAGCTTTACCTATCCCAAGGGCTTATGGATCCCAGTTTCACAGCGTTTTATTAATAGAAAACATTAACCTCTGATCCATGTATCTCGTCATGACTCATCATGACTCTTTATTACCCACATAACCAATTTCAAACTCTACTAGCCCTGAAACTTTATCCTCAGTAAAATTTTCTAAGGACCTTGGACTAAGTCCCAACTGTCCTAAAGGTTTATGGTCAGTTCTTTTTAACGTATTATTTGTATAGACATTGAGTTCATTTTATTCCTGTAGTCAGCCAGGACTTCTCTGAGAGCCGTGCCTTTCCCTCCTTGTGATAATCATTGGTGGTAGAATGTGATCTAAGTTAAAAGACCACTAGTAAGAGGGCCAAATGAGGAATAAAAGGTTGTTGTAGCTCTAAATTAGAGTTAACTTCAGAGCCCAAAGAAGGGTCGCATATGATATCCCCCAGATATACTTGCCTACGTTCTCTTGGGTAGTACCAAGAGTCACTAACCCCAGTTCCTCTGTTAGCATTGTGGAGTAGTATAATGAGATACTGTTGGAGTTATGACTTTAGATGTGAGACTGGAATAGGCTTGATATGTCAGCAAGGGAGATTGCTGATGGGCTATAAGATCCAGTTTGGCTTCGGAAATGTTGGACAGACTACATTTCATAACATGGCCTGTTCTTTGACCATGTATGTCACCTGCAATGTGTGATTCATGATGGTATGTTGGTGACTAGGAAGAAAAAATGAAAATTAAAATAACAATTAGTAAATGATCTTTATTAAGTCATGTATTTTAGATTTGCGAGTTATGAGAGCAACACCTGAGAAAGCTATAACAAAAGAAGACCTGGAGAAGAGTATAACGATAATACTCACAGAGACGGAAACACTGAGATTTTTTGACTTGCCAACAGTCATGGTGTCTGTAGAATCTGAAGAAGCTGAGAAAGTAATGTATGTATGGCTCAGTGGGCGCCACTGTTTCTGTAATTCAATTGCTAAGCCAGGGGTTCTTGTCTTTGTTTCTGTGAAGGGTCCTTGAGGATTCCTGGATATACACTAGGAATATATGTTCCTGTGAAATTATATATAAAATTGAAATTGTATGTAAAGTAAATGTTTATTTGTATGCAAATTTTTCTAGAGGAGGATCTCATAACCTTACCATATTTTTAAATAATTAGGTGAACTTCTAAGCCAAATAATAAAAGAAATTTAAAAAGTTCCCAAGTATTTATATAGGTTCTTATCGCTTTCTTATACATATATAAAGTATTTCATTTAAAAAGAAAGAACTGACTTTTTATGTTTAAAGCTTAAGAAGGGGAAAATGAATTTACGATGTTAAAGCAGTTTTCTTTTTTTTTTTGAGTTGGAGTCTCACTCTGTCGCCCAGACTGGAGTGCAGTTGCCGCTCCCGGCTACCGCAGCGTCTACCTGCTGTGCGCCGGCAATCCTTCCGCTCAGCCTTCCAAGTAGCTGGAACTACAGGCGCGCGCAACCATGCCCGGCTAATTTTTTGATTTATTGTAGAGATGAGGTCTTGCCTGCCCAGCGGGTCTCGAACCTGTGGGCTCAAGCGATTCACTCACCTCAGCCTCCCAAAGGCGTGGGATTACAGGCTGAGCCACCGAGCCCGGCATTAAAGCAGTTTTCTATTTCTCTTTATTAATGAATATAAGTAGATCATTACTTTTACTCTCAAATACACTGATACTCTGTTGTTAGGTGCATACACACTGATGGTCAGGTTTTCATGGAGAATTGACCCCTTTGTCATTCTGTAATGCCCTTACATGGCCCTAATAATTTTTCATGCTCTCAGGTCTATTCTGTCTAAAATTAATAGCGCTACTGTAAGTAGATGATTAATTGTTTTCAGATTATTTTGCATCAAGTATTATTTAAATATGATTCATAGTACTAAATATGTGCTAAATGCACTAAATACGTTAGTACATAGTACTAAATACACTAAAATAATTTTAGGGTTTATCCCTTTACAAAATATATAATGTTGTAAAATTGGACTATAAAACATAGTACAATGTTTTATACTATCATGAATAACATTCTTTTAAAAGCTCATAAGAAGTAAAAAAAAGTTCCTAAGACAGAAAAAAAAGAAAAGAAAAAATAAGAAAGGTATATATATATACTCTGGAGAGCTAAAGGTTAGCCAGATATATATATATAATTTCTTTTTGAGTCAGAGTCTCACTACAGCCTCCAACTCTTGGGGCTCAGGTGATCCTCCTGCCACAGCCTCCCAAGTGGCTACAGGTACGTGCCAGCACACCCAGCTAACTTTTTGAATTTTTGTAGAGATGAGATCTCTCTGTGTTACCTAGATGGGTCTAAAACACAAGCAACCCTCTCGCCTCAGACTCCCAAAGTGCTAGAATTACAGACATGAGCTACCATGTCCACTCTGTATAGATAGTTGATCTGAAATCGGAGAGGGAGAGATGCTGGGAGCAAATGTTAATATTAGCACATGAAATCTGGAGACCAATGGTAAGTCGTGGGTTCCCCCTCAAATTGAGAGAGCTGAGATTCGTGTGTTAAGCCAAGACTCTCAAAAAGAACTCAGTTATCTCAAATGGTCCTAGGGCAGTAGGGTCTCCTGGCCACTATCAAACGCAAACACAAACCTCTGAAGGAAAACATACCCCATTTAGGCTCTTAAGATTCCCTCAGATTGAAATTGGTAAAAGTACACTAAAGCATTAAAGAAACAGGTCACTATGAATAAGAATAAACAGAAAT
This sequence comes from Cephalopachus bancanus, assembly GCA_027257055.1. Taxonomy (NCBI): domain Eukaryota; kingdom Metazoa; phylum Chordata; class Mammalia; order Primates; family Tarsiidae; genus Cephalopachus; species Cephalopachus bancanus. The sequence goes on along the minus strand of JAPVLO010000344.1, from coordinate 652,534 downwards.
AACAAACCCGAGAAACAGATACTGAGGACTATGGAAAATCACATTATACGATGTAGAATTTAAAATATGTGTGAAATGTTTAAACAATCACACAAAAATTGGAATAAATAAGAAATCTACAAAAAAGAAATATACTTAGTGCATTATACTGGCACTCCAGAATACCAATATTCTCATATTCTCATACCTATATTCCTAGCTACTTGGGAGGCTAAAGCAGGAGGATAGCTTGAGCCCAGGCGTTTAAATCCAGCCTGGGCAATGTAGCGAAGCCCCATCTCTTAAATAGATAAATAGATAAATACATTGACATTTCAAAGTAATTTTATTTTTATTTTTTGTTTATTTGTTTTGGTTTTTTTTTGAGTTGGAGTCTCACTCAGTCACCCAGACGGAGTGCAGTGGCCGCTCCCGGCCACCGCAGCCTCGACCTGCTGGGCTCCGGCGATCCTACCGCCTCAGCCTTCCAAGTAGCTGGAACTACAGGTGTGTGCTACCATGCCCAGCGAATTTTTTTGATTTATTGTAGAAATGAGGTCTTGCCAAGTTGCCCAGGCAGGTCTCGAACCTGCAGGCTCAGGCAATCCACTCACCTCGGCATCCGAAAGCGCGGTATTACAGGCTGAGCCACCAAGCCCAGCCAGTAATTTTATTTTTAAAAAAGAAGAAAAACTATAGGGAAAAACATCACCTACATAGAAACAATTAAACTGACACCATTATTAGATATAAAGTTGCAGGCGGGCTTGGTGGCTCAGCCTGTAATCCCAGCGTTTTGGGAGGCTGAGGTGGGTGGATTGCCTGAGTCCGCAGGTTCGAGACCCGCCTGGGCAACTTGGCGAGACCTCATCTCTACAATAAATTTTAAAAAACTAGCCGGGTGTGGTAGCGCGCACCTGTAGTTCCAGCTACTTGGAAGGCTGAGGCGGAAGGATCTCCAGAGCCCAGCAGGTCGAGGCTGCAGTGGCCAGGAGTGTCACTCAGTCTGGGTGACAGAGTGAGACTTCAACTCAAAAAAAAAGAGATATAAAGTTTACTACATAATGATAAGAAGTTATGCTAATTCTAAACTTGAACATTTCTAGTAAAATAACCTCAAAATATGCTAAACGAAAATTGGAAATTTGATAAGTATATCCCATTAAAGCAGGAAATTGAAACCACACCTCTCTTAATTATTCACAGGTCAGCCAGAGAAAAATTAGTATGGATATAGAAAATTTGAACAAAACCCGAATGGTCATACATAGACCTCTGCACTTAACAATTAGATAACACATTCTTTCCAGCACATGTGGAACACCTATAAAAATCATCTATACACAAGGCTATGAAGCAAGATCTCAAAAATGTCAAAGAAGTAGAAATATACAAACTAAATTATTTGGCCACAATGCAATAAGGTTAAAAATCAATAATATACATCTCAACTAAAACAGACACACATGCAGATACACATTTGAAAGTTCAAAAACACATTTCTAAAGTCCTCATGGATCAAAGAATAAATCATATTGGAAATTTAAAAAATATTTAGAACTAAAAGCATATGGAGTTAGGGCTAGCATATTATTGATAGGTACTGAGAATAGTAGGACTGTTGGGTGATCCAGTATAAAAGATCATTTAATGTAATCTTTTCCCAAGGATTTTTTTAAAACTCTAATTCACTTTTTGGTGTATTCCACATTAATGAAAGTAATTATAAGAGAAAGAACAATACAAAAAGATATGTGTGGTGACAATTTTTGTTTATGGGTTTGGTATATTTTATTTTTTATAGCCAGAGAAACAAAAATTATGAAATCCTTTGTAAAAACAGAGTAGGCAATGACCTATATGTTGAAAGGATGATGCAAACTATCAATGGAGCACCAAAGAATAAAGACATTCAATGTGATAAGATCATAATGGAAGACAAAGGTAATTTGTTTTATTCTGCTTGATAAGCTACAATGTTTCATTATATATTCTTTGAGTCTGTCAATCAACAAATCAATGTTGAAATATATAAAGCAAAAATAGAAATAATTTGGCCAAATTACAACAGTAGTTGGATACTGTGATCTATAGCTTTCAGATTTTGACAAATAAAGATATAGAATTTAAATATAGATTTGAAAAAATATGTATAGATTGGAATAACATAATTATCAACCTTGATTTTTATGCATATTATGACATAGAACTTTTCATTCTTGAATATTCATGAAATATTTAGAAAAACTGATTATTTACTATGTTGTCAAGAATATCAACCACAACTAATAGCATTTTAAATGTCCCTCACATGCATTAACTGGTTTAATTCTAACAGCAACCTGATGAGGTAGGTATTATGATTCTCCATTTTAGAGATGAGGAAACAGGCCAAGAGAAGTTAGCTACTGGTTCTGGTTTGGAACCTGTGCTTAAACACTACACTTACCACTTCTCTTTTTTTTTGAGTTGAAGTCTCACTCTGTCGCCCAGACTGGAGTGCAGTGGCCGCTCCCAGCCACCGCAGCCTCGACCTGCTGGGCTCCGGCGATCCTTCCACCTCAGCCGTCCGAGTAGCTGGAATTACAGGCGCGCGCTACCACACCCGGCTAATTTTTTGATTTTATTGTAGAGATGAGGTCTCGCCTGCCCAGGTGGGTCTCAAACCCGTGGCCTCAGGCAAGCCACTCACCTCAGCCTCCCAAAGGCGCGGGATTACAGGCTGACCCACCGAGCCCGGCACCACTTCTTAATGTGTACAAATTAACAACCTTGAGCACATTGCATAGCAAAAACTCTGTGAGATGTGGCCAAGGAGTAATTAGAAGTAATTGTAATCTTAATTGCCTTTATTACACAGCAAAACTATAAACTAGTTTTTGTTTGCTTTTGAGTTGGAGCCTCACTCTGTTGCCCAGGCTGTGATACAGTGGCATGATCACGGCTACCGCAGCCTTGACCACCTGGGCTCAGGCAATCCTTCCACTTCAGCCTTCCAAGTAACTGGAACTACAGGCGCACCTCACCACCTTTGGGTAATTTTTTGATTTATTGTAGAAATGAGGTCTCACCAAGTTGCCCAGGTTGATCTTGAACCCCTGGGCTCAGGCAATCCTGTCATCTCCACCTCCCAAAGTGCTGGAATTAAAGTGTGTGAGCCTCCACATCCGGCCTAAATTAGTTTGTTTTTTTAAAAGATTAAAATTACAAACTTCTAGCAAAGAAGTTGACATTGCTTTTAATAAAAGAGCACACATACATCCTGTTGGTGGGAGCATTTATTTCCTACTCCTAATATTTTGTTTTATGTGGAAGAACATGAACATCTCCATCTCTCTCCACTCTCTCACTCATTGCTGCCTGGGAGTGGAGGTGTGACTTACCTGGTTGGTGAATTGGGGAGCAGGAACATGGGCATGTATGGTTATTGCTTTGCTTTCCCTTTCCTGATGGCATGCTGGCAGCAGGAAGTACAGATTCTGATTGGTTTCTTCATGCTGTACATTTTGTAAGGGGAGTTACTTTTATTGATCCATATATCCTTAATATTTACCTGATCTGTATCTAAATTATTTATTGTAAACTGTCTGTCATTATCTAAAAAGATCTTTATTGTGAAATATATCCTACAAACAGAAGAGCAAATAGCACATATATGTGCGGTGTAAAGAAAGAATTAATCCCATATGCTCAGTTAGGATAAGAGATGGAACATCTCCAGCTGCTAGAAGCCCTGGGACATGCTTCTCTCACAATGTGCTTTCTCCACACCTCTGGCAGAAGCATCTGGGCTCCTGCCTTTTGGTCTGGTGTTGGCCCGCTTTTGCTTTTCTTTGCGGCTCTTCTCCTGCAGCAGAAGCTGTGGTGTCCTGCCTGCATCACTCCTGTATCACCTTGCACTAGCCAAGCTCTGTACACCAGCAACACCAGCATTTCTTGACCTTTTAAAAACCTTTAGACATGTTTTAGACTCAGAAATGCTGAAAAAAGAAAGTATGTGGAATACTTTTTTCTGATACTAGTTAAAATAAGCATTCTTCAGTAGTATATTAACTATAAAATTGGGAAGTCACAATCACTCATTACTTACTACCCAGTTTTTATGTTATATTAGGGCATGTGGTTTAAGATCTTGTTATTTTTTAAAATAGCTTTATTGAGGTATACTTGATACAAAAAACTGCACATATTTAATGTATATAATTTGATGGGTTTAAGATTTTCTGTTTCATAGTTTAATTAAACTTGTTTATGAACAAATGGTGGTACTCAAGCACCAAAATTAGTAATCATTTGTTAACTTCAAATAAGAAACATCTTTTTTTCACCCAGATATCCTGCATTGCTGATTCATATTATGTATATTTATTCATGTGGCAATTATCGTATTCGTGACCATGTAACAATATATTGCTATATACTAAACTTCCAATTAAAAGAAAGAAAAGAAAGGTAATTCAATATTCAAAGTGTTTCTTTCTAAAGTCTCTTCATGAACATGGAACTTCTAGCCTTTCAATTCAGCAAAATATGCTAGGTATCCATGTATGATTTTTTTTTAGGGTGGTATTAAGATAAAGTCATTAAGACAGAAATACTGTAAAGGAATTTGAGGCCAGGCATGGTGACTCATACCTGTAATCCCAGCACTTTGGGAGACCTAGGCAGAAGGGTTGCTTGAGCCTAGGAGTTTGAGACCAGCCTGGACAACAAAGAGAGATCTCGTCTCTATAAAACATCAGGTGTGGTGGCATGTGCCTGTAGTCTCAGCTACTCAGGAGGCTGAGTGGGGAGGATTGCTTGAGTCCAGGAATTTGAGGTGGTGGTGAGCCACAGTTGTATCACTGCACTCCAGTCTGGGCAACAGAATGAGAAATTAGAATTAATCCTCTTACCCATTGAAAACATTGAGATACTAAGGCTCCTTCATTCTATATTTGGAAAATTGTAGCAATGATGTAACTGCAGATCCAGAATCTATTTTTATTTTTAAGGAAAATATTGTTTATTAAATCACCATCTTTTAACTGAAAGTTTGGGAAATTTAGCATGTAGGAATATACTGTTACATGACCACTGATAAAATATACAAAAGCATTACAAATCAGCAGTGAAAGGGGCTGGTGGATTTTTATTATTATTTTAAGATAACAAAACACTGACTGACAATTTTTGTTTGGAGTTCATTGTTATATTTGATGATTTGAATAAATTTAACTAGCTTAAACTAAAATTTTAAAAGAGACGGTAATAACCACACTCCTCTACAAGTTTCTTAAGATCATATTTGATATCATTTTCCAGTAGGTGCAATCTTTTCACACTAGGAAATTTTACTTGATAAAAATGGAATTAGATGCGTGCAAATAAACATCTGAGAGTATAACATGTTATAGGTTAACCATATGCAAAGGAACATAGCAATCTTGTTATAACATCATTGTCTGGGTCCACATAACCAAGGCAGACTGATATTATGCTGCACCAGCGTGGGTAGAGGGAGAGACGTGTGGTAGTCAGAAGGGATGAGGATATTTTGGAGGCATTCCTAAAGCACTAAGGTATTTGTAGATGCTTGCAATGTGATGACAAAGGGTCTCTTGACATGTACTCATGATCTATTCTTTTTATCCACTTCCTGCCATTATTGTGAGACAATAGTATGTTTTAAAAATAAACAATAGATTTTTTTTTAATGTTAAACTTTTTTTCAATGTGTTGCCCAGTCTATAGTGCAGTAGCTATTCTCGGGTGTGATCACAGCACACTACAGCTTTGAACTCCTGGCCACAAGCGATCCTTCCTCCTTAGCTGGACCTATAACTGGGATTACAGGCACAGGCAACCGTGCCCAGCAACAGTAGATATTCTCAATCTTAGATTTGCAATGTTTGATTATATATAAATAGAAAATAGTGCAGTTTGGCTTAAAATATTTTTTACCTTTCTGTCTCTTTTTAGGCATAATGTCCACTGCCTGGGATTTGTATGATTCTTTCAATACTATGGAACTTGTATCTTTATCAGCAAAACAATCTGCAATTGAGCCAAGTAGTAAAGCAAGCATACCTCCTAAAGAGCAGGACCAAAGATTGCCAGGGAGCACTACAGAGAAAAGTAAGATTTCATTTATTCAAGTTTTTTTGAATGATATTCACGACATTTTCTAATAAATTATTTCCTTGCAGTAATAATGTTCCTTTCTGGTGGACCATGAAAAGTACGAGCTTTACTCACAAATAGCGCTGTTACCGTAACATTTGCATTATCTTGAACTCAACTGAAAATTTATTTTTCTTTACTACTGTCAAGTCAAGAAATTTCAAAGCAGTTTCTCTAGTGTGTCTGTACTTGCTCCTAAACTCTCATATATGTGAGTTCCATCATTTTCTCTCTCTCTTTCCTTCTTTAGATTAATTTATAAGAAAAAGAGTATATACTAACTCTGTGACCGCTTAAAATGGAGATATATTAACAATAGTGCCTCTTAATTTGGGGCAATGTCAGTTCCCCAGGGGGCATTTGGAAATGTCTGGAGACATTTGTGGTTGCCATGTCTATGAGGGACAGCCCTTACAACAAAGAATTATTCAACCCCAATGTCAATGCCTGTGTCAAGGTTGAGAGACTCTGCATAACTTTCATGTTTCATATTTTAAGTTTTAAGAGAAAGTGTTATAATGACAACCAATACAAAATTGTAACTTTCCAAATATACTTGGCAATGTGGAAGAATTTTGACTAAGAGCAGTTATAAGAAGTTTGTTAAATTCTACTTCTGAATATTTTGTGATTACCTAATTTTACTCTTCCTATTCTGAAGTCTTGAGTTTTTTCTTATAAAATTATATCACTGCATTTAAGAGATAGTTTTCTTAAGTTTAGATTAACTAAAACCTGACAAGTTTTTGTGACGTTTTGGCAACTTACTATAATTAACCTGAATTGCTTCTACTTTCACTAATGTTGACCCAAAGACAAACTTAATATTCAAAAACTCAGTAAATCAGAAGATATTTTGAAGTAGCAAGTTTAAAGAAAATGAATAATTTTCAGAAAACAATTACCTTATTTATAATTAAATACATTATAAATTTATTCCTAGTCTTCCTTAGCATACTAAAGATCCACAGACCTTTGAACTTAGCTTGGTCTTTTTCATCTTGTTTACTATTCCTTTAATATCTGACTTTAGATATGTGGCCTATATTCTTTTGTTTCTTTGATTAAAGACATTTAATCATATTTACAGTTTTGTAGACTGGATCTGTGTTTTACTGAAAGCTGCTTATAATGAAGATTAGTTAATTTTCCCAGAGAACAATGAAGGGAAAGAAACTACTGGTTATCACTAAAGAGACACTGTTGCTGTTAAGTGTGAATGTCCAGTTGACAGATTTGCTTTTAGAAGCTATCAAAAGCTCAGGAAAAAATCCAATCTTAGACTGAAAATTTCATTGGGACTTTAGGTTGAATATGTGTGCCCTGTTTTCATCAAGACCATTGACCTACAAAAAAAAGTGCAAGTGCAAAGTCCCAAAAGAAAAATGCCTCAACTTGTGAGTATTTTACCATTTCATGTGCTTCTGGATGTGCTTTTAGGAGCAAAAAGGTAAACTGGAACCATATTCAATAACTCCATTAGAATATAGATCACCTCTAAAGTCCCTTTGACTGTGAGATTTTATAGTACAAAGAGAAAAAAATCTAAATATGATCCATATTCGATTTAAGAAAATGTTAACTTAAACTTTTAAAGTGCAAGTTACATTTTAATCTTCTATTTGTCATATTCGGGGGGGGAAGCATCCAATAATTTTTATCTTCAAATGTAAGACTACACCTCAGTTCACAGAGAAAAGATAGTTGTTATTCTTAAATAGGGCTTCAGATTAAAAAATGATTAGTAGTCTTTTTTAGTAAAGTTTTAGATTTACAGAAAAATTGAGCAGATGGTACTGAGAGATTCACAAAATCCTCCTATCCCTCCTCTTCCTGTACACAATTTCCCCTATTATTAATGTAGTTAATTAGTGTAGTATCTGAGTAGGGACCCCTCCCCCAAAATGGAATTATCTTTTGGAGGGCAGGCCTCTTGTAGTGAATTCGGAATTTGTTTCTCCAGATCAAACAGTTGATCAGAGTTTTTAATCTGGAAGTTTTGAGAAGGTTGCATGATGATCTGCAGAAAAAATGTCCTGAGTGTTGTGACAAACAAGTGACTAGTTCTTCCACTATGACACTGCATCTGCCAGCACCGTAATGAGTGTTCAGCATTTTTGACCAAAAACACTTGAGCCCCATGCCCCACCCTCCCTATTCACCCAATCTCCCCCCAAGCAATTTTTTTTGTTTCGCCGGATGAAATAAGTCCTCAAAGGGAAACATTTTGTTGCTGTGAAAGTGGTAGGAACACTAAAAGGCACCACAATTGACCAATTTAAAAACTGTTTTGAGCAGTGAAAAAAGCGTATCCATAGGCACATTGCATCAAACGGAGAGTACTTTGACGGTGACTGAAGTTTAAACATGTAAGAATAAATACACAATTTTTTATAAATAAATTCCGTTTTTTGGGGGAGTCCCCTTCGCATTTGCTATAATTGGTGGACCAATATCGATACATTATTAATAACTAAAATTCATAGTTTACATTAAGCTCCATTCTTTGTGCTATATGGTTCTTCAAGTTTTAACAAATGCGTAACAGCATGTTGCCACCATTACAGTTTCATACAGCAGCAGGAGAGTTTCGCTGTCCTAAATACCTCCTGTGCTCCACCTGTTCATCATTTCTCCTTTCTCCTATGCCCTTGATAATCGCTGATATTTTTAATTTTTTTATCTCCATAGTTTTGTCTTTACCAATCTGTCATTCGGTTGGAATCATACAATATGTAGCCTTTTCGGAATGGCTCCTTTCACTAAACAATATGGTTTAAGGCATTTCCATGTTTTTTCATGGCTTGATAGTGCATTTATTTTTATCCCTGAATAACTTTCCATTGGATGGATGTACCACAGTTTGCTTATGCATCCACTCACTGAAGGACATCTTGGTTGCTCCAAATTTTTGATGAGTCTGAATAAAATTGTTGTAAACATTCATGTGCAAGTTTTTGTGTGCACATAGTTTTCAGTTCATTTAGGTAAGTAGTTAGGAGTATAATTGCTGGATCACATAGTAAGAGTATGACTATCCTTTTAAAAAACTACCAAACTGTCTTCCAAAGTTGTAACATTTTGCATTCTACCAGCAACAAGTGAACATTCCTGTTGGTCCTCATTCTTGCCGGCATTTGGTCTTGTTAGCTTTTTTAGATTTTAGCCATTCAAATATGTATGCAGTTGGTATCTCATTGCTGATTTAATATGCAATTTCCTAATGACATGTGATGTTGAGCATCTTTATATCTTCTTTGGTGAGGTATCTATGTGGAATTTTCACCCTTTAAAAAATTTGGCCATTTTTTTATTATGAAGTTTTAAGTAGTCTGTATATAATTTGTATATAAGTCCTTTATATATTTTGCAAATATTTTCTCCCAGTCTGTGACTTATCCAATTTTTTAGCAGTTTTTCACAGACCAGAACTTTTAAATTTTAATTTAATTTTTAAATTTTAATAAAGTTTAATTTATCAATTTTTTTCTCTTTTAGATTATGTATTTGATGGTGTACCTAAAAATGTATCTCATTGTTTTCCTATATTGTCATCTAACACTTTTATAGTTTTTTGTTTTACATTTAAGTCTAAGGTCAATTTCAGTTATTTTTGTAAAAGGTTCTTTGTCTTGATTAAAGCATTTTGCAAATGGGTGTCCAATTGTGTTAAATTGTTTCAGCACTGTTTGTTGAAAAGGCTATCCTCTCTTTGTTGAATTGCCTTGCTCATTTTTCAGATATCAGTTAACTTTATTCATGTGGGTTTATTTCTGGGCTATGGATCAATTTGTTTATTATTTTGCCAATGCCATAATGTCTTGATTAACTGTAATTTTAATTCTTGGTCTTTTGCTTTTCCACATAAACTTTAGAGTTAATTTATTGATATCCATGAAATAAGTTGCTGGGATTTTGATTGACAGTGCATTGAATCTAAAGATTAAGTTGTACATAATTGATTCCTTAACATTATTGGGCTTTTCTACCCTTGAAAATTTATTTAATTTAGATATTCTTTGATTTTTTCATAGAGCTTTATAATTTTCCTCATATAGATCCTCATACATATTTTGTTAGGTTTATGCATAAGAATTTAATTTTTTGTTGTTGACATAAGTGGTATTGTGGTTTTAATTTTAAATTCCAATTCATTGCTGGTTTATAAGAAAGTAGATGATTACCATCACAAAGATAGTTTATTATACCGATACAGCTCGAGAGAAGGAGGCATGCCATGCCATGGACTGACTATACATGAAAGCACCGGGGTTAGTCAGAGGGCAGAGGGAGCGTTGGGGAAACCAAGGGAAGCGATGAGTGAGGAGGTAAGCAAGCTTAGGACTGGCTAGTTTGAGGAATGTCAGTGGGCTCTGGGGCGGAGGAGGTTGTCTGGTAGTTGACCCTGAAGTAGTTAGGGCAGGAGAACAGTGGCTCTGAGATAAAATCTTTTTTTTTTGAGTTGGAATCTCACTCTGTCACCCAGACTGGAGTGCAGTGGCCGCTCCCGGCCACCGCAGCCTCGACCTGCTGGGCTCCGGCGATCCTTCCGCCTCAGCCTTCCGAGTAGCTGGAACTACAGGCATGCGCTACCACGCCCGGCTAATTTTTGATTTATTGTAGAGACGAGGTCTTGCCAAGTTGCCCAGGTGGGTCTAGAACCCGCGGGCTCAGGCAGTTCACTCAACTCAGCCTCCCAAGGTGCGGGATTACAGGCTGAACCACCGAGGCCAGCTGAAATAAAATCTTTATGAAGGAGGCAGTCGGGGTATGTCCTTGGTTGGTTTGCGTATGAAAAGCATGCTGTCATTTAGTCCTTCCTTTCATTTGCTGTGACTTTCTAATCCTTTGATGATACTTTCTATTTTTCATTTGTTTCAAGCGTATTCATAAATACTTGTTGAAGCATTATTATGATGTCTGCCGTCAACCCTTTGTCCAATAATTCCAATATCTCTGCCATTTTGATGTTGGTGTCCGTTTTCTTCTTCTTTTTCATTCAAGTTAAGATTTTCTTGGATTTTGGTATGATGAGTGACTTTGGTATGAAGAGTGATTTTCTTGGATTTTGGTATGGTGAGTGACTTTCAATGAAACCCCTCATTATATTATGAGGGTCTGACTCTTTCTTAAGCCTTCTATGTTAGCAGACTAGTCTGGCACTGTTCTGGCAGGGGAAAGGGAGATCACTGCCTCATTATTGCCAGGTGGGGGTAGAAGCCCAGGTTCTTCACTTGACCTTCAATGATGCCTGGGGGGAGATATCTTCATAATTGCTGGGCAGTGATAGGACCTCTGGTTTCCACAGTTGGGTGATATAGGAGTGCTTCATTATTGCTCCACATGTGGCCCTCATCAACACCACAGAGTAGGAGTTAGCCTCATGACTGCTGGGCAGTGATGAAAGTTCTGACTCTTCACCAGTCCAACTCTGACTACTCCAGCGGTGAGAAGATGTGGAATTCCAGACTCCCCAACTGGTCTCCACTGACACTGTAGGAAGGGGACTACTATCATTATGTTTGGTAGGGACGAAAGTTCTGGCTTCCTACTGAAGCTTCTCTGACACCATACACAGTAGAGGGTCAGGGGATTGGGATGCCTCGCTGCAGCCTGGTGAGTTTAGAAGTTTAGGCTCTTAATTGACCTTTATGGAGTGATAGGGCTACAGTCACATTTTGTTTGACTGGAGTAGAATGGTTGTTATCTAAAAGCTTTCTTTCTTTCAAAGCTACTCCTTTCCTTTGACTAGAGAGAGGGAGCTTCTTTTAGATACTCTTGGTTTGTGCCCATTGGTGGTTCCATGTCTGGGATATGTGAGGCAAAAAGAATACACATTCCTTCTTCTCTCCACCTGAGAAAAACTCCTGGCTGGGCTCGGTGGCTCAACCTGTCATCCCAGCACTTTGGGATACTGAGGCAGAAGGATCGCCAGAGCCCAGCAGGCCAAGGCTGGGGTGGCTGTGAGCGTGCCACTGCACTCCAGCCTGGGCGACCGAGTGAGATGCCGACTCATAGTTAGCTTTTGCAGGTGGAGTGGGGAGAGGTGTGTTCACTCTGTCTGCGAAGATGAGGAAGCCAGAGTCCTCTTCATTCAGTTTTTAGAACAAGAGTTTACTAAGTAGCGTAGTGGGTAGAAAAATAGTCCCCAGATTTGTACACATCCCAATCTCTGGAATCTGGGAATATGTTACCTTATATGGCAAAAGGGATTTTCCAGATGCAATTGCAGTGAGACTCTTAGGATGGAAAGATTATCTTGTATAGTCGATTGGGCCCAATCTAATCACATGACTACTAAGAAGTGAAAGACCATTTGCAATTGTGGTCTGGGAGAGAGATGAAGTGACAGATGACAGTAAGACAATAAATGTTGCTGTCTTTGAAAATGGAGGGAAGGTTGTGGGTCCCCTCTGGAAGCTGAAAAGTCAAGGATAACAGATTCTCCTTAGAGCCTACAGAGAGGAATGTAGCACCGTCAGTGTCTTGGTTTTAGCTCAGTGACACTTGTGTCAGGCCTCTAACATACAAAACTGTAAGATAATAAATTTATGTTGTTTGAAGCCACTGTAATTTGTTATAGCAGCAATAGAAAACATAATACAGCAGTGTAAATTCCTATAAAGCCCTCATTAAATCAGACCTTTAGCTGAAGACTGATAATCTTATTTCAATTTGAATGTGAAGTGTAGAGATACAAATTACCTCAGGAGGTTATCATTGCTTACATTCTGAAAAGCAGTGTAATTTTTGATGGTTAATAATTCCAAAATGAAATAATATAAGTGCATCTTGCATCTGCTTGGTACATAAATATATTAAATAAATGTCTACTGAAGTTATTGGAAATTAGAGGAAAACAAATACAAATGATGAAATGTCATTTAAAAAATCTATAGAATGTATGAACCATCTAATGTTATTTGAATATTTTATCATTGCATCATGTTTATATTTTACAGATAGTGAAGCTAGTTCTCTCATGGATATAGAAAATGTAATTCTGGCAAAAATCCGTGAAGATGAGGAGGACCACTCAGATATGATATTTAAATCTGACAAATTCCGTCAGGACTTATTTTTTATGGAACGGGTTCTAATGGAAAATGTATTTCAGCCAAAACTTGCAGCCTATCGTCAGCTTCCTGTTTTAAAAGGTACTTTTAACAAATCATGTTTAGACAAACTCAATTTTAAAATGTAAATAGTATCACATATTTCTAAACATAATCTTGAGACAGTTATCAGCAAACATGTTTATAAAGCCTAGAGCACTAAACATAGAGCAGTGATGGCATCCAGGTGAAGGTGTCCACAGCAGGCTGTTTCTTAGACTCAGAACCTCTCAAGCTTCTGCAGCTCTTTTTTCTCCCTTAGTCGACATTCAGTTGGTTAATTATTTTTCCAGCATTGCTCATATTCAGCCCTCCTTTTCCATTGCCACAGACACTTTCTAGGTCTGGCTGTTATTGCTGCTCCTTAATTTTAATTGCAGAAACATTCTCCCCATTCTCTTTGCTACAAATCCCATCTTGTATGGTCACAGAATATTTGAAAGGACTTTAGAGCTTGTCTAATTCAACTTTTCAATATGTGAATGGAGAAAATGGAGATTATAGAAACCTTGTAAGGTAACATAGAAAGAGGCAAACCTAGGCATTCTACCCAGGTCCTTTGATCTTAATTAAGTTCCTGTTCTCTTTCCACCCTATCACCCCACCTTGCTGATGTGTCCTAAACACAGCATGGCACTTAACTGCTCGAAAACCTCCAGTGCCTTCCCATTGCCTAGAATACATTACAGACCTCAGAGTGTATCCCTCAAGAGAAACCTGCAATCTGGCCACAGACTACTGTATATCACTGCATTACTCTGGAGAGCTAAAGGTTAGCCATGCTAGACTTGACTTGACAGTCCCCAAATATAATTCAAATTTTCTTGCTTTTGTAGTTTCAATTGGAGTTTGCTTGACAGTCCACCCTTGTCCCCACCTCATCTTTGCTTATTGTATCCCAAGCTTTCAAGTATTGATTAGGGCAAACTCCTTCATGAAACCCTTCATGATTCTTCAAGTCAAAATTAATCTACATGATTACATAAAAAAATAAATTATGGAGTAGTACGTGTGACAAATGGCTGTACATATTCTTGCCTGTCTATATCTAGAAGAATATTGAAAAACTATATTCCTTCTCTCATGTTAGATTGATGTTTTAAGAAAATTATTGTATATTTAAAGAATTATAAGGTTACAACTTAGAGTACTGTAAATGTTGACATTTACAAAACAAAAAGCTGTTTGTACCTTACTCCTTTAAATGTATTTTATTTTTAGTTTTAATTTTAATTTTTTTTTATTTTGAGTTGGAGTCTCACTCTGTCACCCAGATTGGAGTGCAGTGGCCGCTCCCGGCCACCGCAGCCTCGGCCTGCTGGTCTCTGGCAATCCTTCCGCCTCAGCCTTCCAAGTAGCTGGAGCTACAGGCGTGTGCTACCACGCCCGGCTGATTTTTAATTTATTGTAGAGATGAGGTCTCGCTGCCCAGGCGGGTCTCGAACCCGCGGGCTCAGGCAATCCACTCACCTCAGCCTCCCAAAGGCGCAGGATTACAGGCGGAGCCACCAGGACCGGCTTAAATGTATTTTAAAAATAAAAATACCGCTGGGCTTGGTGGCTCAGCCTGTAATCCTGCGCTTGGGAGGCTGAGGTGAGTGGATTGCCTGAGCCCGCGGGTTCGAGACCCGCCTGGACAACTTGGCGAGACCTCATCTCTACAATAAATCAAAAAATCAGCTGGGCGTGGTAGCGCGTGCCTGTAATTCCAGCTACTTGGAAGGCTGAGGTGGAAGGATCACTGTAGTCCAGCAGGTCGAGGCTGCGGTGGCCGGGAGCGGCCACTGCATTCTAGTCTAGGCGACAGAGTGAGACTCCAACTCAAAAAACAAAAAAATAAAAATAAATAAATAAATAAAAATACCATAGCACATGTTTTAATGAGGTAAGATTTAGATGCAGTATATTTTAACTGTATTTTAAAATACATTTTGAAAAGGTGTAAACCTGTGTTACCAATACACCAATCAAAACAAATAACATATATGTCGACCCTAAAAGTTACCTTCTGCTATTTTTTAAATAAACCTGACCCTCCCATCATCCCAGGCATTGCCCTGTGATCTATCAACATGGATTAACTTTCACTATCCTCCAATAGCATATAAATAGCTTCATATAGTAAGTATTCTTTTGCATCTGGCTTCTTTTACTGAGCATTAATATTTCTGAGATTCATCGAGGTTGATGAGTGTATAAGTGGTTCGTTTTTTTCTCTAAGTAGTGTTCCAGCACATGGACACCCCATACTGGTTTGTTTACCCATCCACCTGCTGATGGACAGCTGGGGTGTTTTCAGTTGGGGCTATTATGAGCAAAGCTGATGTGCACATTTTTGTGTCAACCTTTTGGTAGACATATATTTTAATTTCTCTTACGAAAAAACCTAGGAATGAAATTGCTGGGTTATTGGGTAGATGTTTAACTTTTCTAAAAACTGTGAAGTACTTTTCCAAATTAGTTATATCATCTTATACTCCCACAGCAATGTCCAAGGGACTCAGTTTCTCCACCTTCTTGACAACACCTGATATTGACAATCCTTTTAGTATTGTCCTAAGACTGTTTGTTTGTGTAGTCCATTTTGGTAATTGGAATGTATTATTTTGTTTACTGTTTGGTCAAGCTTTTTGCCAATTTTAAAATTGACTTATCCTTTTATACATCAAGTTGTAAGAGCTTATTTTTATATATTCAGGATACAAGTCCTCTGTCAGTTACATGTTCTATAAATGTTTTCTTTAAGTTTGTGGTTTGCCAATTTTTTTCTTTTTAAAATTTAAAAAATATTTTAGACTTGAGGGATGCAAGGGGGGGATTAACTACATAAGTAAGTTGTATGCAAATGAAGTTTGGGCTTCTAGCTGGCCCTCTCCCCCTGTTGTGGATCAGGTACCCAATGTATCGCCATGTGCCTCCCTTCCTTCTCCACCCCCCACCCCCGCAATGTCCAGCACCTGCTGATCCCACCCTTGTGCTAGTGTGACCAGAGATCAGGGCCCACTTATGAGTGAGAACATGCAATATTCAGTTCTTTATTTCTGTAATAGTTCACTCAGTATGATGAACTCCAGCTACATCCAAGTTGCTGCGAAGGCTATGCTTTTGTTCTTCTTTATGACTGCATAATATTCCATCATGTATGTGTACCACATTTTCTTTATCCAATCTACTTTCAATGGACATCTGGGTTGGTTCCATGTTTTTGTTACTGTAAAAAGCACTGCAATAAACATAGCATGTGCAGATGTCTTTTTGGTAGAGCACTTTATGTTCCTCTGGCTATAGTCCCAAGAATGGGATTGCTGGATCATATGGAAGCTCAATTTTTAGTTCTTTGAGAAATCACCAGTCTGCTTTCCAGCCAGGTTGAACTAGCTTACATTCCCACCAACAATGTAGAAGTCATCCCTTTTCTCCACAGCTGTGCCAGCACTTGTTGATTTTTGACTTATTAGTGATAGCTATTCTTACCAGTGTTAGGTGGTATGTCAGTATAGTCTTGTATTGCATTTCTCTGATGATTAGTGAGGCTGAGCATTTTTTCATGTGTTTTTAATATGTTATCTTTTAAGAAGTGTCTGTTCATGTCCTGTGCCCACTTTTTAATGTTTTTTTTTCTTTCTTTCAATTCTGAGTTCCTTATAGATCCTAGATGTTAGACCTTTGTCAGATGCTAGCTTGCAAATATCTTTTCCCATTCCATAGGTTGTTTCTTTACTCTCTTGATGGTTTCTTGCTGTGGAAAAACTTTTCAGTTTGGTAAGTTCCCACCTTATCTTAGCTTTTTTTGCATTTGCTTTTGAGGCCTTGCCTATTAATTCATTGCCTACTCTGATGTCCAGGAAAGTGTTCTCTACATTGTCTTATAAAATTCTTATAGTTTGAGTTTTCACATTTAAGTCCTTGATCCATTTTAAGTTAATTTTTGTATATGGTGATAAGACAGTTAGGGGTCCAGTTTCATTCTTCTGCATGTGGCTAGCCAGTTTTCCCAGCACTATTTGCTAAATATGGTTTCCTTTCCCCAATGTTTGTTATTGATGGTCTTGTTGAAGATGAGTAGATTGAGCGTTTTTAGTTCTGGATTCTGTGTCCTGTTCCTATTTGTCTATGTGCCTACTCCTGTACTAATAGTCATGCCATCTTGGTTACTGTAGCCTTGTAATGAAGTTTAAAGTCTGGAATTGTGTTACCTCCCACTTTTTTCCTTTTGCTAAGAATTGCTTTAGTTATTTGTGTCCTTTTTTGCTTCCATATGAATTTCCGTATTGTCTTTTCTCGGTCTGTGAAAAATGGTGTTGGCAATTTGATAGCGATTACACTGAATCTGTAGATTGCCCTGGGTTGGATGGACATCTTTACAATATTGATTCTTCCAATCCACGAGCCTGGGATGTATTCTCATTTGTTTGTATCATCCTTAATTTCCTTAAGTTTTGTAGTTCTCATTGTAAAAGTCTTTCATTTCTTTGGCTAAGTGGATACCAAGGCATTTTATTTATTTATTTATTATTATAAAGATGTGGGCTAGAGTTTAGGGTTAGGTATACAAACGTTGGTTATGCAGGTACCCTTGTTGATGAGTTATTTATTTTTTTGGTGGCTATTGTGAATGGAATTGTGTTTTTATTTGGTTCTCTTCTGCGTGTTGTTGGTGTATAGAAATGCAACTGTCTTGTGTGCATTGATTTTGTGTCCTGAGACTTGACTGAAGTCATTTGTCAGTGTGAGGTTTTCTAGTTATAGAATCATATCATCCACAGAGAGGGATAACTTAACTTCCTCTTTTCTTTTTTGGATACTTGATTTCTTTCTCCTGCCTGATTGCTCTGATTAGGACCTCCAGGACTACCTTAAATAGTAGTGGTGAGAGCGGACATCCTTGTCTTAATCTAGCTCTTAGGGGGAATGCTTCCAGCTTCTGCCCATTAAGCATGATGTTGGCTGCAGGTTTGTTATAGATGAATCACTCGCATTGTTTTAAGAAATGTTCCTTTGATGTCTAGGTGCTTTAGGGTTTTTATTAAGACAGGATGTTGGATTTTATTGAATGCTTTTTCTGCGTCTAATGAGATATTCAAGTGCTTCTTGGTCTCACACCTGTTAATGTGCTGAATTATGTTTATAGACTTGTGAATGTTGAACCAGCCCTGCATCCTGGGAATGAAGCCTATGTGGTCATGATGAATGATCCTTGAAATGTGTTGTTGGGTATAATTTGCTAAAATCTTTTTTTTTTTTTTTTTGAGTTGGAGTCTCACTGTGTTGCCCGGGCTGGAGTGCAGTGGCATAGTCGTGGCCACCGCAGCCTCGACCTGCTGGACTCAGGCGATCCTTCCACCTCAGCCTTCCAGGTAGCTGGGTCTACAGGTGTGTGCTACCACACCTGGCTAATTATTTTATTTATTGTGGAGATGAGGTCTTGCAAAGTTGCCCAGGCTGGTCTCGAACCCCTGGACTCAGGCAATTCTCTCACCTCAGCCTCCCAAAGTGCTGGGATTTAGGCATGAGCCACTGTGCCTGGCCTGCTAGAATCTTATTGAGAATTTTTGCATCTGTATTCCTCAGGGAAACTGGCCTGTAATTTTCTTTCCTTGTTGGGCCTTTGCCAAATTTTGGGTATCAGAATAATATTATCTCTCTTTGTGGACAATATAATATCACAGGGAGGACTCCTTCCTTCTCTATTACCGGAAATACTT
Organism: Cephalopachus bancanus; assembly: GCA_027257055.1. Taxonomy (NCBI): domain Eukaryota; kingdom Metazoa; phylum Chordata; class Mammalia; order Primates; family Tarsiidae; genus Cephalopachus; species Cephalopachus bancanus. The sequence continues at coordinate 633,573 of JAPVLO010000344.1, read as the reverse complement.
TCAGTAGGATTGATAACAGCTCTTCCTTGCATGTCTTGTAGAATTCAGCTGAAAAACCATCTGCTCCAGGGCTTTTTATGACAGGTAGCTTTCTTATAACCAAGTCAATTTCCCAGGTGTTATTGGTCTTAGGGTTTCAATTTCTTCCTGTTTTAACCTTGGGAGGATATGTGATGCCTGGAGTTCCTCCATTTCCTCTAGATTTTCTACTTTATTTGCATTCAGATGTTCATAGTAATCTCTGATAGTCTTTTGAATTTCTTCAGTGTCAGTTGTGACATCATCACCTTTTCCGTTTCTTTTTTTTTTTCTGCATTGGAACCAATAATTTTATTGCAATGATATTTGGCTTATAATGGAATTTTGGACAATGAAGGAACTTATTTATGACAAAGAAATTAAAATTTTGCATCTTATACCTTTCTAACATTTGAAACAGTCACTGACATGCATTACAGGCTCATTGATCCATGATGTGCAATAGGAATTTGCTTACCGTGTTCCACCTGGTGTTTTTCCTCTCAAGCAAATAGTGCAGTCTTGCTTTCTTCCTCCCACGTTAATACATTAATAATATGTAATTTATTGTCCAGTCTGTTCCACGAAGATAGTGTGGAAGAACACTCTCTTTCTATGTAATGCCAGCTGAGTTTTTTTTTTTTTTTTTTTTGAGTCGGAATCTCACTCTGTCTCCTAGGCTGGAGTGCAATGGCATGCACCGCAGGCTCGACCTGCTGGGCTCTGGCGATCCTTCCGCCTAAGCCTTCCAAGTAGCAGAACTACAAACATGTGCCACCACACCCGGCTAAGTTTTTGATTTATTGTAGAGATGAGGTCTTGCCATGTTGCCCAGGCTGGTCTTGAACCGTGGGCTCAGGCAGTCCTTTCACTTTGGCCTCCCAAAGTGCTAGGATTATAGGTATGAGCCACTGTGCCCGGCTCTAGCTGATTTTTTTTCCTTTAACTTTTTTTAAATTTTAAAGATATGGGGTACAATTCAGGGTTAGGTATACAAACGTTCATTATGCCTTGTTAATGAGGTGTGCCCCCCTTCCCCTGGCAGATTCCCACTACTGCCAATCCTGCTTCCCCACCCCTTCCTGACAGTTTCCTACTACTGCCAATCATTCTCTTATAGATAATTGTTCAAGGTCCACTTATAAGTGAGAACATGTGATACTCAGTTCTTTGTTTCTGTGAAAGTTCACTCAGTATTATAGACTCTAAGTCCATCCAGGTTGCTGTGAAGTTCATTCATGATTTTGTCTTTCTTTACGGCTGTGTCATATTCCCTTGTGTGTATATACCACATTTTTTTATCCAGTCCTCTTTCAATGGGCAGCACGGTTGGTTCCATGTTCTTGCTACTGTGAACAATGCTACAATAAAAATACACATACAGGTATCTTTTTTATAGAGTGATTTGGGTTCTGACAAAAGAAACATCTTCCTGGAATGTCCCTGACCCCTAGGGCAGCCATAACTCCTTTCCTGAAAACTTCTCCTCTGTTGTGTAAATTAACTGGGAAAGCTAATCTGCTTATGCCAGCATAACCAACCACATCTGCTTCTGTGAATTTGATCGCTTGCTTGCACCAGCAGGAGATAGGAAATGTTGTGGTTAAATCAAATAAATCCCCTAACGCACGTAGCCCAGGCCTTCAGAATGCGGTTAAGGGCTATTTAAGACAATCCTTTGCTACAGGATGGGGCCTTTGCTCGGAACTAGCTCCCTGCAAGCGGTCGCCGGCCAGAAAAAGCCTTGACTAATAAACTTCTCCTTTGTTACTTATAACTTTGTGTCGGTGTCTGTGATTTAAGCACTCGGACCCTACTTCATTATTCCCCCCTGTCAGTTGTTCCTGGAGTCAAATCATTGACTCCTTACACAAGGGGCTATAATGGGATCTCACAACCATCATTTTGATGGGTGTGATGCTACTCTTGATGTAATTTAGGAGGCTTTTAATAATACAGGGACCCACCATGATGCTTATTAGAAATAGGAGAAGGGGGCCTACTACGACTGAGACTAGGGATGTGAGCCAGGGGGACCATGAAAAGAGGGATTGGTACCAATCTCCTGAGGCTTAATTTTGTAGTTCTTGTTGCCTGATGTTTTCCCTTACTTGGGCGAAAGTCTCCCGTATTATTTCAGACTCATTAGCATAAAAACAGCAGGCTTCCCCTAGGGTCATACATACTCCCCCTTGTTTTATAAAGAGGAGGTCTAGGCCCCTCCGGTTTTGGAGTACCACCTCAGCTAGAGAGTTCACTTGCTGTTTCAGCTGGGATATACTAGACTCAAGCAGATCCATAGTAACTTGTGCACTTAGTTGCTTGAGGCTCTGGTCCCCCACAACCAAGGAGGATGTACCCAGAGCAGTACTACCTGCAATACCTAGACCCACAAGGAGGGGCACCAGTATAGGGGTGGCATGTTTAGCTCGCATTAGACCAGGGAACCTGAGATGCTCCCGTTCCCCGTTTCTTCATAGATATATACCTGAGGCAAAATATGCACCAAGACACAGAGCTCTGAGGTGTTCTGGAGGTGCTGTATGGTGATACATGGGGTAATGCCCCATGTGCAAGTGAACTAAGTAGTGGGAAGGGCCACGGCCAGACTAGGGTCCTCGGAGTCCTGAAGACTTGCAACATGAGTCCAGGAGGAGATGTTGCAGGATGCCTGAAAGAGAGAACTATTTACAGGATACTGTGGGGAATGGAGACAAATCCCCTGCCCCTGAAGATCCCCTAAGATTAGCGTAGGGTAGGTGCTGCAAGGGCACAGCCCTTGGGACTGGACCATAGTTAAGGTGAGGATTTGTATACTTTTTTCTGTGTGTTCTGCAGAGGAGATGGCCCCAATTCCCACGAAATACGGGGGGCGAGGGTCTAGGCATAGCCAACAATCCTTTGCCAAATCAGGGCACATTGCATTGGCAAGCCGGTGGATTGCCAACAGCATAGGAAAGGATTGCCAGGTGGTGGGGCAGGTAGAGGGGTACCTTCAGCGGACAGAGTAGTGGCGGAGCAGGTGGCAGAGGGAGTAGTTAACTCAGGGTTCGATTTCCCCTTAACAGTAGGATTGGGAGGTACAGGCACACGTAACATGATATTACGGATTGGGACCACAGGATTGAGAGTATGTAGAGCAGGTTTTCTTTGTATGGTAAAAAGCACTCTGGGGTCAAACCCTGGGACATACAATCTGAGTCCCCACGTCCTGCCCGATTCCCATACTTTTTGAATGTGAAAGGCATCCCAATGACAAACAGTAAGTTTCAGTGGGTTACAAGTTTTCAACTGACCACATGGGGAGGGGGGTGATTGTCTGTGGAGGTATATATAAGGATCAGTGTCTTTCCAGGGGGCAAAGTTTCACAGCCCCATGTGGCACGATGGAATGGCCCTGACTTGTGGCAGTGGGTAGGTCTGGATGCCGGGCAGGTGTAAAAGGCAACACTTGCAAACTTTTTCTCAGATTTTAGGCACCAACAGCCATGGGCCACAATTGTTTCCATACTACTATCATCGTCAATGAGCCTTCCATCCTCACTTACTTTTAGACCAGGCCACAGGTTACAGAGGTTAAAATTAAAAACTGGTTGTTCACTCCCATAGTAGGAGGAGACTATAGTCCCAGTGACTGTGTCTATTAAGTCCCAAGAGTAATTCCCAGGAGCATAATAGTACCATGAATAGGGCTAGTAAGCATTACACCAGGGGAGACCTACTAAGACCAAAACTAGGGGGCCAAGGTTTGCAAGAGTCTTATCTTTTTTTTTTTTTTGAGTTGGAGTCTCACTCTGTCGCCCAGACTGGAGTGCAGTGGCCGCTCCCGGCCACCGCAGCCTCGACCTGCTGGGCTCTGGCGATCCTTCCGCCTCAGCCTTCCGAGTAGCCAGAATTACAGGCATGCACTACCAAGCCCGGCTGATTTTTTTGATTTATTGTAGAGATGAGGTCTCGCTGCCCAGGCGGGTCTCGAACCCGCGGGCTCAGGCAATCCACTCACCTCAGCCTCCCAAAGGCGCGGGATTACAGGCTGAGCCACCGAGCCCGGCAAGAGTTTTATCTTTAAAGGGTCCTTCCGGGCGGCTGGCTTGGTGACTTTCCATGTTTCTGAGTGCGAGGTGTTAGCTGCCTTTACTTGCGAGTGGTGAATCCAGGGTTGGACTCCGCTAACCTTGACAGTGGTGGTAGTTGTCAGGATCACCACATGGGGGCCCTTCCACCTGGGGGCAAGAGCCTCGGTATTGTGCTGCTTTATCCAGACATGATCACTGGACTAGAACAGGTGCAGGATTTCTGGAGCCGGTTTTTGGAGGGCTGCTTGCACGGTTTTAGTCACAGCCTGCTGGACTTTTTGAAGTGCCTGCAGTGACTGAAGCAAATAATGATCAGACAATTCTGACATATTTTCTAATTCCACCTTTGGAAGTAACGGCGGGGGCCGTCTGAAGAGGATTTCAAAGGGAGTTAGGCCTTTGATGTGGGGGGTACACCTGGCCCTTAAGAGAGCATAGGGAAGGAGCGTTACGCAACCCTTGCCGGTCTCCAGGGTTAATTTGGTTAAGGTCTCCTTGAGTGTTCAAGTCATTCTTTCTACCTGACCTGAGCTTTGGGGATGATAAGCACAAGGTATATTCCAATTTATCCCCAAGGTTTTTGCAATACTTTCAGTGAGTTTTGAGACAAATTCTGGGCCATTGTCTGAGTCTATTGAGATAGGTAGACTATACCTCGGGATAATGTCATTTAAGAGCTTTTTAACAGTGACTGAGGCAGTTTCAGTTTTTGTGGGAAATGCCTCCACCCATCCCAAGAAAGTGTCCACCAACACCAATAAGTATTTATATTCATACTGCCCAGGTTTTATCTCCATAAAATCTATTTCCTAATGTCTCCCAGGGGTTAATCCCCTGTCTCGGACCCCGTGGGTAGATACACTGATCTTAGCACAGTTGGTTTGTTGACAGGGCACACAGGCCTGAACGAGTTCTTGCACCAGCTGGTCTAGATGGGGGAGGAAAAACTCCTTCCGCATGAGTTTGGTTAGTTTTGTTTTCCCTGAGTGGGTTCCTTCGTGGAGCTGGCGCAACAATTGCCGTCCTACGGCTTGTGGGAGAAAGATTCTGCCATCCTGAAGATGCAGCCACCCATTGGGGTTTTTGGTTCCACCTAGTTATCGCGCAGCAAGGAGGTCTTCTTTTGTGTATTTCATTGACTCGCTTAGCACCGGAGGAGGCAGTGTTAGCAAGCAAGTGGTTCTGTGGTAAGCAGCATCTCTGGCCACTTGGTCTGCCTTTCCTTTCCTATTGCTTCCTTTGAGTTCCCTTTTGGGTGGCCTGGGCAGTGAATAATGGCCACCCTTTTAGGGGCCCAGATTGCCGCCAGTAAGTCTAGGATTTCCGCCTTGTTTTTCCCTCTGCAGTGAGCAACCCCCTCTCTCTGTAAACTGCCCCGTGCACATGCGCAGTAGCAGAGGCATATTTGCTGTCAGTGTAAATGTTGACGGTTTTCCCCATGCCCGCTTTTAGGGCCTCCATCAGCACAATTAGTTCCGCTTTCTGGGCCGATGTTCCCTGGGGGAGAGGCTCAGCCCAGACATTCCCTTGCAGAGTGACCACTGCTGCCTCCGCATACCTGACCCCATCCTGCACGAAACTATTGCCATAGGAGAAGAGAATCAGGTCAGGGTTTGTTCTCGGAACGTCTGTTAGGTCCCATTGCAACTTCTGGAGAGATTCAGTGACCTCAAAACAACAGTGGGGCAGTCCTGCAGGGCTTTCTTCTGGCAGCAGGGTTGCTGGGTTCAAGCTGGTGGTGTGCTGAAACTTGATACGCGGCTGATCTAGAAGCAGCGCTTGGTAATGGGTTTTTCCGGGCATTTGACATCCATTTGTCAGGGGCCCCTCGAAGCAAGGACTTCACCGCGTGAGTTGCTGTGATAGTTAAATTCTGTCCCAGCGTTAGCTTGTCTGAGTCCTTTACTAACATAGTGATAGCTGCAATGACCTGTAGGCAAGGCGGCCACCCTGAAGCTACTGGGTCTAGCTGCTTTGACAAATAAGCCACTGGCCTATTCCATGGACCGAGTTTCTGGGTTAGGACTCCTCGAGCAGCACCACGCCTCTCATCCACAAAGAGGTGGAAAGGTTTTTCAATGTCCGGCAAGGCCAGAGCTGGGGCCGAGACTAAGGCAGGTTTAAGGGCCTGGAACGCTTTTTTTTCTTCCAGGGTCCATTGGAAGCTAGCTTCTGGTCCCTTTGTGATTTCATATAGGGGTTTTGCAAGCTCAGCAAACTTGGGGATCCACAGTTGGCAGTACCCTACAGTCCCTAGGAACTCCCGAACCTGCCTTTTGTTCCCCGGGGTGGGGATGCCTTCTGTGACTTGAATGCTCTGGGTAGTTAGAGACCTTTTACCTCCTTGGAGATTGTACCTGAGGTAGGTAGCTATTGATACGCAAAGCTGAGCCTTTTTTGCTGACACCCAATACCCCAGTGCTTGGAGTTCTTTGAGCAGGTGGCGGGTAGCATTTAGGCACTCACCTCCTGTCGGGGCTGCTATTAATAAATCATCCACATAATGCAGCAGGGTTACCTCAGGGTGCTGCTGCCAAAAAGTTTGGAGGTCCTAATGAAGAGCCTCGTCAAACAACATAGGGGAATTTTTGAACCCCTGCGGGAGGCGCATCCAAGTTAGCTGACCACTTTCTCCTTTATCAGGATTTTTCCATTCAAAGGCAAACATAGGCTGACTCTGCCTAGCCAGTGGGATGCTGAAGAAGTCATCCTTGAGGTCCAGGACAGTATACACTTGTCTTTCGGGGGAGAGCCCACCCAAGAGGATATATGGGTTAGGGACCATGGGATGAATGTCTTCCACTTGCTTGTTAACTTTCCTTAGGTCCTGCACTGGTTGGTAATCCCCTGTGCCTGCCTTCCAGACCGGGAGCAGCAGAGTGTTCCAGGGCAAGTGGCATGGTACTAAGATTCCAGCCTGCCAGAGGTGCTGGATGTGGACTGCAATACCCCTCCGGGCCTCCTGGGGTATAGGGCACTGCTTTACCCTAATGGGCACTGCCTGGCTTTTGAGCTGTACAATGACCAGCGGCTGATGGGATGCCAGCCTGGGGGGGATTTGATTCGGCCCATACTTGGGGAAACTCAGTCTGCAGCTGAGCTAGTAGAAAGGCGTTTGAAGAGTCAAGAGGGAACTTACCCTCTGTTAACATGTATTTCTTACTTAGAGGAATTTTTGATGCCTCTGGCTGGTTTAGGCTCACTGTTGCTGTGGCTTCTTGAAAACCTAGGTTGGCCTTGAGTTTATGCAGGAGGTCCTGTCCCAGAAGTGGATACGGGCAATCTGGCATTACCAGGAATGAGTGGGTTACTTCCCCTTTTCCTAGGCTTACCATTTTTTCTGTGGTCCAGGGGCATAATTGAGTTCCAGTTGCCCCTTGGACCAGAGTCTGCTACTTTTGCAAAGGACCGTTATCTTTTTGGAGAACTGAGTTTTCAGCCCCTGTGTCTACCAGAAAGTGGATGAGTTCACCCCCCACAATGAGTTTTACCCTAGGCTCTGGGGGGGTTTTAGCAGAGCCCCGGCCCCATCAGTCAGTCTGTAGTTGGAGTACCAGAGTGGGCTGCGGCAGATGTTCTTCCAACTGCGGGGAGGGGCCCTGCCGCCGGGGCAGTTTGTTCGGGCAGTCTTTTACAAAGTGCCCAGACTTTTTGAAGTAGGTGCATTGGTCCTTTGCCAGTGACTTTCTCCTGGTGCCTCTGTTGGCTTCCCCCGCAGTTGGTTGCCTGGGTTTGGCTTCTTCCAGGGCTGCCACAACTACCTTGGCCATTTTCTTAGCCTACCTATCCTCCTGGGAGTTCCTATTGTTAAAAACTTTCTGAGCTATCTCTGGTAATTCTGATAAGCTTCTGCCTTTGACTCCCTTAATTTTTTGCAGTTTTTGCCTTATATCTGGGAGACAAATGCTATGACCAGTGCCCTCCAGTTTTCTGGGGCTTCAGGATCTATAGGAGTGTACGTCTGATAGGCCTCCATGAGCCATTCCAAAAAAGCGGTAGGGGATTCCTGTGGGCCCTGGGTAACCTCACTTACCTTAGATAGATTTGTAGGGTGCCTTGTGGCAGCCTGGAGACCCCCCCATTAGAGTCAATAGGTGGTGAGATGCTCCCTACCATGATCAGTGTTATGGTCCCAGTTGGGTCTTGGTGGGAAAAACGTGTTTTACCCGAGATTGTTTGGCTAGTCTGCCATCTGGCCCCAGGACTAGTCTTTTCGCCTCCTGGCAGATTCTTTCCCTTTCTTCTGCCATGAAGAGAGCTTGGAGCAGTTGCTGGCAATCATCCCAGGTGGGTTGATGGGTGAAAAAGATAGTTTCTAGGAGAGATATGAGACCCTGGGGTCTTTCAGAGAATGACAGGTTTTGGTTCTTCCAGTTATAAAGGTCACTAGTGGAAAAGGGGACATAGACCATGAAGGGCTGGACCCCCATTCCACCAGCATCAAGCCCCAGAGCCTGTCTCAGGGGGAGAATCGCTGGCGTCTGTGCTTCTAGCTTTCCCGAGGACGAATCTGGGCTTGTTGGCTGGTCGGGGGTCACCTGCTCTCCCAAGGACAAATGAGAAAGAGAGGGGTAAAGGGGTTGATAGGAGGACCCGCTCCTAGTATGTGACGGACTGAGAATTTCCTGAGCCCCTTGCTTCCACCTGGGTGTAGGGTACATCAGGGGAATTTCGTCATCCTCCAGTGGGCTCTGGAGGACCGGGGGCTTGGCCTTAGGGGTTTCCTGCAAAGTTAAAACATAAGAAAAGTTATTTTCCTTTTTTACCTTTTTCATCCATGGTGGCTGCTGCATCACCAGGAGGTACCATGCAGTGATATATAGGATTTGGTCTGGATGGTGGACTGGCGGACTTTTTCCGCTATAGTGAGGTTGAAGGTTCCCTCTGGCGGCCAGCTGCAATTAGGAAATGTGGGCCACTTGAGGGAGCAAAAGGTGGTTAGTTTACCTTTGTTTACCTGGTCACCCAAGTCTTGTGCTGCTTTTTGGAAATTCTTGAAGTGGCACAAGACCAGCTGCAGAGGAGTGTCATGCTGAGAGCATTGTTGTCCCATGACATCAACAGCAATGACAGACACAACAGTGACAAACACCAAACACGAAAAGACAAGGATAAGGACTGAACAAAGAGATTTAACTGCCCGTGGGCAAAACAGGAGGTCCTGGTGGCGTTTCACTGGAACCTCAGACCCCAGAATTAGCGCTGTGTCCAACTTTCCTGAGGGTCCCTACAGGAGTGCACTCAAACAGAAATCAGGAACCTGACTTACCTCTCCAAGGGCTTCCAGGGGCATTGTGAGTCTGCCAGAGGTACAGGCCCAATCAAACCCAGAGAGTTTGCTGGGATGCAGCCCCACAAGGCCCATCGGTTGAATCAGGTTCAATTTAAGCCCTCACTTATCCTGGACGAGCCCCTAAATGAAGTAGGGTCCGAGCGCTTAAATCACAGACACCAACACAAAGTTATAAGTAACAAAGGAGAGGTTTATTAGTCAAGGCCCTTGCTTGGAACTAGCTTCCTGCAAGTGGTCGCCAGCCGGCAAGAGCCTTGACTAATAACCTCTCCTTTGTTACTTATAACTTTGTGTCAGTGTCTGTGATTTAAGCGCTGGGATCCTACTTCAGTTCTTCCAGGTATATTCCCAGTAGGGGGATTGCAGGGTCATATGGAAGGTCGATCTTTAGATTTTTTTAGGAATCACCACACTGTTTTCCACAGAGGTTGTATTAGTTTACACTCCCACCAACAGTGTAGAAGTGTTCCTTTTTTGCCACATTCTCTCCAGCATCTGTTGTTTTTGAGTTATTGATGATGGCCACTGTGACTGGAGTTAGGTGGTATCTTAGTGTGGTTTTAATTTGCATTTCTTTGATGACTAGTGAGACTGAACATTTTTTCACGTATCCGTTGGCTGCTCTTATGTCTTCTTTTGAGAAGTGTCTATTCACATTTTTCCCCCACTTTGTAACAGGGCTGTTTGTTTTTTTCTTTTTGGCAAGTTTGAATTCCTTGTAGATCCTAGATGTTTAGGCCTTTGTCAGACATACAGTTGGCAAATATTTTTCCCAGTCTGTGGGTTGTCTCCCTGCTCTCTTGATGGTTTCTATAGCTTTGCAGAAGCTTGTCAGTTTGATGAGGTCCCACTTGTCTATCTTATCTCTTATGGCATGGGCACTTGGAGTTTTGATCAGGAATTGGTTGCTAGTTCCAATTTCCATAAGGGTATCTCCTGCATTTTCTAAGGTTCTTATAGTTTGAGGTTTTACATTTAGGTCTTTGATCCATTTAGAGTTGATCTTTGTGTATAGTGATAGGTAGGAACCTTGTTTTAATATTGTACATGTGGTCAGCCATTTTTCCCAGCACCATTTACTGAATAGGTTCTCCTCTCCCCAGTGGTTGGTGGTGGAGGCTTTGCCAAAGATGAGTTGGTTGAGAAATTGAGGTTTTGCTTCTGGAATCTCTGTCCTGTTCCATTGATCTATATGCCTGTTCTTGTACCAACACCAGGCTGTTTTTATTATTGTAGCTTTATAATAGAGTTTAAAGTCTGGAAGTGTGATACCTCCTGCTTTTTTTTTTTTTAATTCTCATAATTTTAATGGTCAATAGCTTCTAGTTGTCTCTGGATGGTACAGTCAAACAATATACTTAAAGAACCCCGCCAAGCGCATCCACACCCCCTCAGTAGCATTTACTTCCATCAGCATTCCACTGCCCAGTTAGATTTCCACAGCCTCAGACCCTGTTCTTGGGTTATGGAAATTCACATCTTAGTGTAATGAGCTGAAGAAACCCTTGGTACACCCGTGATCTGTGTTATTTTAAAAAAATAACAAATATTAAACCAAACACTTTCCCAGGTTCCGCTGCCTCACGAGCAAAAAATGTTACTGTGGCAACCTGAATATTCTGTTGTCTCTTGTGGGCTGGGTGGTTTTGCTTCTCTCCCTGTTCTACTGAAATCATATGGCGTAGAGTTCGTAAATCTTCTTTACACAGTACAACAGGGCAGCCAGTGCTATCGTTTTGTGCAGTCTCTATCTGTGCAGGTCGTCCTTCCGGACCAGCACCACTGGGGTGGAGGAGGTGAGTGTGTGCAGAGGCAGGCGGGACAGTTTATAGGCATTGTACTCTGCTTGATACTTGCAGCAAGGGTCAAACTGCCAGGAGATTCCATAGAGGGTGTAGCAGGCCAGGCTTAGCACGCCAGTGGGCAGGGAGATGTAGTGGGAATAATCTAAGGGCAGCACCAACAAGGTGAAGAGGCAGGTGGTGCCCGCCAGCACAGCCGTCTTGTGTAGGCAGTTGCCCACAGTGATCCAGCGAGCCATCTCATCGCCGATGCGGGTGGGCTCAATCACAATGTACTTGTACTGGGCTTCCAAGGCCTGCTCCAGCTTGTACTCAAACTGGTCTTGGGCATTCTCCCCATTGTAGATCTCGTGCATGATGTAGCAGTCTGTGGCCGACAAACTCACCCTCTCTCAGGCGCTGCCGCCACTGCTGCCCAGGCCAAGATGCCGCCTTCCCCAAGCGGCCATCTTGAAGACCTTTTTTTTTTTTTTTTGCTGAGGATTGTTTTGGCAATTTGTGGTCATTTATGTTTCCATATGAATTCCTGTATTGTCATTTCCCAGTCTGAGAACAATGCTGCTGGCAATTTAATGGGTATTGTGTTAAATCTGTAGGTTGCCTTGGGTAGGATGGACATCTTAACAATGTTGATTCTTCCAATCCATGGGCATGGAATATTTTTCCATTTGTTTGTGTCATCTTTGACTTCTTTGGCAGTGTTTTGTAGTTTTCATTGTAAAGGTCTTTCACGTCTTTGGTTAGGAAGATGCCAAGATATTTTATTTTTTTCTGGCTATTTTGAATGGCATTGTGCTTTTGATTTGTGTTTCCATTTGTTTGTTGTGGGTGTATAGAAATGCGACTGTCTTTTGCACATTGATTTTATACCCTGAGACTTTGCCAAAGTCCTTTATCAGTGCAAGGAGGTTTTTGACAGATTCTCTTGGGTTTTTGAGGTATAGTATCATGTTGTCTGCAAAGAGGGGTAACTTGACTTTCTCTTTTCCTATTTGGATACCACTAAACCTTCTCTTGTCTGATTTCTCTAGCTAGGACTTCTAAAACTGTGTTAAAAGGAGGAGTGAGGGTGGGCCTCCTTGTCTTGTTCTGGTTTTCAGTGGAAATGTTTCCAATTTCTGTCTGTTTAGCAGTATGGTGGCTGTGGGATTCTCATAGATGGCTCTTACTATTTTGCAATATGTTCCATTTATGCCTAGATGTTCGAGAGTTTTTATCAAGAAGGGATGCTGGATTTTTATCAAAAGCTTTTTCTGTGTCTAATGATATAATCATGTGGTTTTTGTTTTTACATCTGTTGATGTATTTAATTATGATCTTGTGAATGTTGAACCACTCCTGCATCCTGGGGATGAAGCCTATTTGTCATGGTGGATAATTCTTTTTTTTTTTTTTTGCGTTGGAGTCTCACTCTGTTGCCCAGACTGGAGTGCAGTGGCCACTCCCGGCCACCGCAGCCTCGATCTGCTGGGCTTGGCGATCCTTCTGCCTCAGCCTTCCAAGTAGCCAGAATTACAGGCATGTACTACCACGCCCGGCTGATTTTTTTATTTATTGTAGAGATGAGGTCTCCTTGCCCAGGCAGGTCTTGAACCTGCAGGCTCAGGCAATCCACTCACCTCAGCCTCCCAAAGGCACGGGATTACAGGCTAAGCCACCGAGCCCAGCATGGTGGATAATTCTTGAGATGTATTGTTGAATCCGATTTGCTAGGATCTTGTTGAGAATTTTAGCATCTATGTTCATCAAGGATATTGGCCTGTAGTTCCCCTTCTTTGTTGGATCTTTACTTGGCTTGGGCATCAATGTGATGTTAGCTTCATAAAATAATTTGGAAAGAGTTCTATCTTTCTCAATTGCTTGGAATACTTTCAGTAGGATTTATATCAGTTCCTCCTTGTATGCTTCATAGAATTCTGCTGGAAAGCCATCTGTTCCAGGACTTTTTTGATAGGTGATTTTCTTTTCTTTTCTTTTCTTTTCTTTTCTTTTTTGAGTTGGAGTCTCACTCTGTAGCCCAGACTGGAGTGCAGTGGCTGCTCCTGGCCACCGCAGCCTCAACCTGCTGGACTCTGGCGATCCTTCCGCCTCAACCTTCCAAGTAGCCGGAATTATAGGCGTGCGCTACCATGCCCGGCTGAATTTTTGATTTATTGTAGAGATGAGGTCTTGCTGCCCAGGAAGGTCTCAAACCTACGGGCTCAGGCAATCCACTCACCTCAGCCTCTCAAAGGTGCGGGATTACAGGCTGAGCCACCGAGCCTGACTGGTAGGTAATTTTCTTATGACACAGTCAATTTCCTGGATTGTTATTGGTCTGTTTAGGGTCTCGATTTCTTCTTGTTTCAACTTGGGGAAGTTGTGTGATTTCAGAAAGTCCTCCATTTCTTTTAGGTTTTCAAGTTTGTTTCCATATAAGTGTACATAGTAGTCTCTGATAATCTTTTGTATTTCTTCGAGGTCAGTTGTGACTTGATCTTTTGCATTTCTGGTTGTGTTTATTTGGGCTTTTCCTCTCTTTTTCTCAGTCTAGCTAGGGAACCATCAGTCTTGTTTATCCTTTCAAAGAACCAGCTTTTTGTTTCATTGGTTTTTTTGTATTATCTTTTTGTCTTCTATGTCCCTAATTTGGGCTTTTATTTTAGTGATCTGGATTCTTCTGCTGAAATTAGGGTTTTGGTGGTCCTGCTTTTCCAACTTCCTTAGGTGATTTATTAGGCTATTAACTTGCGATCTTTCCATTTTCTTCATGTGTGTTTGTAGAGATATGAATTCCCCTTTTAGTACTGTTTTCATGGCATCCCAGAGGTTTTGATAAGATGTTTTTTCATTTTCATTTGTTTCCAGGTATCTTTTAATCTCTGTTTGATTTCCATCTTGACCCAGGAGTTGCTTAGCATCATGCTGTTTAGTGTTCATGTCTTTGTGCGTTTTTGGGGAGATTTGTTGGTGTTAATATTTATTTTTATTCCACTGTGGTCTGAGAAGGTGCATGGCAGGATTTCAACCTTGTGAAATTTGTTTATGCTTGATTTATGACTGAGGATGTGGTCGATCTTAGAATATGTTCCATGTGGTGATGAGTAGAATTCCATGGTTGTTGGGTGAAGTATTCTGTAGGTATCAATTATGTCCATTTGGTCAAGTGTCACACTGAGGTTCTGGATCTCCTTGTTGATTTTTTTGTCTTGATGATCTGTCTAGAGTTATGAGTGGGATATTCAAGTCCCCAGGTATGATAGTGTTAGAGTTAATATCTTTTTTCAATTTACCTAGAAGCTCCTTTATGAAAGTTGGTGCTTCTATGTTAGGTGCATATATATTTAGGATGGATGTTTCTTGTTGATGACTTGAACCTTTTATTGTTATGTAGTGACCCACCATATCTTTTTAAATTTTTGATTGCTTAAAGGGTATTTTGTCTGATCCTAAGACTCCTGCTTTCTTTTGTGTTCCGTTTGCCTGAAATTTTTTTCCCCATCCTCTTACTTTGAGTCTGTAAGAGTCCTTTCTGGTGAGATGAGTTTCTTGGAGACAATATATTGCTGCCTCATTATATTTTATCCATTTTGCCATTCTTTGTCTTTTCAGTGGTGCATTTAGCCCATTCACATTCAGGCTAATTATTGAAATGTGAGAGTTTATCTCTGTCATGAGGTTCTTATAGTTTGTTGTTGTTGCTGCTGTTTGTTTTTCTTTCTTTTGATTTTTGGGTTGATTCATGTGTGGTTTTGATTTTTTTCCTGCATTCTCATGAAGGGCATTGTCATTCTTTTTTTCCTTTCTTTTGTGTTTAATACTTTCTAAAGTGGTTCTTATGAAGCTGGTCTGGAGGCAGCATAAGCTCTTAAGGATTGGATGTCTGGGAAAGACTTTAATTCCCCATCACAGATGAAGCTCAGCTTAGCTGGATAGATAATTCTTGGTTGAAATTGTTTATCTTTGAGAACTTTGAAGATTGGGCTCCAATCTCTCCTCACCTGAAGTATTTCTCTGGATAAGTCTGCGACTGTTTTTACTGGTCTTCCCCTGTAGGTAGTCTGACCTTTTTCTCTTGCTGCCTTTAGAATTTTTTCTTTTGTACCTTACTTTGTGTAGGCAAATAGTATACTATGTGTCTAGGTCTACTCATTTATTGTCTTGCAGGGGTTCTCTGAATCTCTTGTGTTTGAATGGTCACATCACTGATGAGATGAGGGAAGTTTTCTTGGATAATTTCATGGAATGTTTGTTCCAAGGTGGTCTCTCTCTCTTTCTGCCTCAGGAAGTCAAATTAATCTTAGGTTTGGCCTCTTGAAATAATCACTTATCTCTTGAAGGTTTTACTCTGTCATTTTAAGCTTCTTTTCTATATTTCTGACAGTTTGGGTTAGTTCCATATTTTGGTCCTCAAGCTCTGAGATTCTTTATTTTGCTTGGTTAATTTTGTTTCCTATGCTTATCAGTTTGTTATTTATTTCATTTACTTATTCTTTATTGCTGTTATCTCAGTTACCAACTCCTTCATTCTTTCCTCTTGCCTCTCCTCGGCTCTATTTATTCTTTCTATTAATGTTTTAATATCTGAGTTTGTGATTTGAGATCAGTCATTCTGGGGACTCTTCACTGTTTGTATTCCAAAGTCTGTATTCTCATTGCCTGACCTCCCAGGTCTGTGTGAGACCCATATTCTTCTTTTGGTTTTTCTTCATTTGTGTAGATTTTCCTCCCTCCTTTTTCCCCCTCTTCTTTAATTCTATTGTTCAGGGATTGGGGGAGTTGCTTTTACTTCTGTTTGCTCAATCCCTATTCTTCCTAATGTGGATCCTCTGGCTTTGTTCAATTCTGAGGCTGGACTATGGTGGGAGGCTGTACTTTTTGCAGTTTTGAGATTTAATTGAGGGGGGGGCTGTGATTCAGAATCTATCTGCAGATCCCAGTATCTGCTGACAGGTGTGTGGGCCCCCTGGAACCCATTCCCCACTGTCCATTCAGTGGAGGTATAGGTTTTCCCCCTGAAAGCAAAGTGAGGTAATAAAAAGGAAAAGAATGGAAAAAGGAAGAAGAAGGGGTGAGAGGAAGGTGGAGAGACAGGAGTAAGAGGGAAAACAGACAGTCATACACACTAACAATTGAAAATAGACACAAACAAAAACAGAAAAAAGTTAAAAAAAACTAAAACATACAATCATACAAACACACAAACTCACAAAAACTGCTCTATTGATGTACTCTCCCTCAAAAATACCCATACACAGACAGGAAGTCTAAAAACAATAGTAATTAAAAACAAAGCAAGTATGAAAATGTTATTGAAAACTGAAAGAAAGAGAAAAAACTAAAGCAAAAAACAAACAAAAATGAGCAAAACAGACACACACACAAAAACTCCGAGGTTTTTCCTGTAAGTCCAACTTCCTTTCAGCTCTGACCTCCAGCCCCTCCCCTCTGCTCTCAGGATAGGCTGATAGGGTTGGTCTCAGCGCGGGTCAGATGCCCCAGGCCTACTGGGGGAGGAGGGTGGATCAGATCTGGACTCACTGGCTTGCTGCCTGGCAAGTCTCCCACTCAGCTCTGACGTGTCTGTCTCTGATCCTCTGATCCTGCATGGGGGAGGGGCATCTGTCTTTCCAAGATGGATGAGGTGACCTTAGGTCCTAAGTTGGAGGCTGGGTGGAGCTAGGCAGGGCAGTGCAGGTCTCTACCTGGACAGAGAAAATGGCCGCAGTGTGCAGTTCCTGGGGGGAGGGGCTCATCTCTGGCTCTCCCAGATCTTCTCTCTACTCGGATCGGATCCGGGTTCCAGCTGCTCTGCTGTTGCAGGTGATGGTGTGGGCCAGGCACCAGGCAGTAAGAATCAGCTGAATTCTGCAAGCTCTTCTCAGGAGATTCCCAAGAACGTAGACAATCCTGCATGCCGTTAGCTCCAATCTCAGGATTGTGGGGGGGGGTTGCAGTCACTCCAGAGGAGAACCCTGGGTGCATGAGCCGGAGTCCTCTCTCAGACAGACTTTCACTCACCCACCAGCACATGCCTGTTCACACAGAGAGTCTTTATGGATGGTGGCTTTTGCAGAGACTCTCACAGACCGACCTGGCCTGTCACCTGTCCTGTCACCATCTTGTTGGAAGTCCTCACCCTTTTCCTTTCTAATTGTATTTATTTGGACTTTCTCTGTCTTTTTTTTTTTTTTTTTTTTTTTAGTCAGTCTGGCCAAGGGTTTGTCAAACTTATTTATCCTTTCAATGAACCAGCTTTTTGTCTTGTTGATCCTTTCTATGATAGGCATTCCAAGCTTGGATAGGTTCCCAGTGCCATGTGGGCTCTGGCAGCATGGCTGCTGTGCCCTAACCAGGCCTCCTCCTGCGTGGGACCAAGGACCTGTACACTGTTGGGGGGAGGGGATTGTTCCAGACTGTGTCAGGAGCACTCACACCGTAGGACTGCAAATTCTAAGTGAGCCTAGCACCTGGTAGGGATGCTCTCTCTATCTCTCTCTTTGCTTCCTGCGCATTTTAAGAGTCCTCTGTGGTATGTAGGGCACTTTCTCTAAGTCTGAGGTTATTGGCAGCTGGGATCGGCTTTCTTGTTCTGCTCCGCAAGAAAGGTGCCCATCAGCTACTCACTGGTGACCACATTGGGTCTTCTTCCACATGTCTATTTTCTTTTTCTTCTTTTTTTTTTTTGAGTTGGAGTCCCACGCCATCACCCAGGCTGGAGTGCAGTGGCACTCTCGTGGCCACCCTAGCATCGACCTGCTGGGCTCAGGCGATCCTTCCACCTCAGCCTTCCAAGAAGCTGGAACCACAGGCATGCGCCATCATTCCTGGCTAATTTTTTGATTTATTGTAGAGATGAGGTCTTGTCAAGTTGCCTAGGTTGTTCTTGAACCCATAGGCTAAGACAGTCCCTTTCACCTCAGCCTCCCAAAGTGCTGGGATTACAGGCTTGAGCCCCTGTGCCTGGCCATCTATTTTCTTTCAGAAACATTTTTATTTTAGACTCATGGGGTACATGTGCAAGTTTGTTATGTGGGGAGATTGCATGATGGTGAGGTCGGGCTTCTATTGAGCCCATCACCAAATGGTGAGCATGGTACCCAGAAGGTAGTATTTCAACCTTTATCCCCCTTCCTGCTTCCCTCCCTGCTTTGGGAGTCCCCAGGGTCCGTTGTTCCCATCCTTAGACCCATGTGTACTCAGTGATTAACTCCTACTTTTAAGAGAACATATAATATGTGGTTTTCTTTTTCTGTGTTAGCTTGCTTAGAATAATGGCCTCCAACTGCATCCATGTTGCTGCAAAGGACATGATTTAGTTCTTTTTTATGGCTATGCAGTATTTCCATGGTGTCCATGTACCACATTTTCTTTATTCAGTGTGCTTTTGATGGGCAATTGGGTTGGATCCATGTTTTTTCTATTTTGAATAGTGCTATATCAAATATATGATTGTAGGTGTCTTTCTGGTAGAATAATTTATGTGCCTTTGGGGCATTCCCAGGAGTAGGAATTCTGGGTCAAATGATGAATCTATTTTTAGTTCTCTGCTTTCCACTGGGCCTGAACTAGCTTACCTTCCCGCCAATAGTGAATGAGCATTCCCTTTTCTCTGCAACTTCACCGACATCTGTTGTTTACCAACTTTTTAATATAACCATTCTGCCTGGTGTGAGATGGCATCTCACTGTGGTCCTCTCTGCATATTTTTATGTACATTTCTTTGATGACCAGTGATGTTGATTGTTTCATATTTTTTTTAGCCACTTACATGTCTTCATTTGAGAAGTGTCTGTTCCTGTCCTTTGCCCACTTTTTAATGGGTTATTTTTGTTTTTTCCTTCAAGATCCTTATCAATTCTGGATCCTTTGTCAGATGCATAGTTTGCCAATATTTTCTACCATTCTGTAGGTTGTCTGTTTACTCTATTGATATTTCTTTTACTACACACAAGCTCTTTAGTTTAATTAGGTTCCACTTGTCAAGTTTTATTTTTCCTGCATTTACTTTGAGAACTTGGTCATAAATTCATTGTCGAGGCCGATATCCAGAAGAGTGTTTCCTAGGCTTTATTCTAGGATTTTTATAGTATCAGGTCTTACATTTAAGTCCTTAATTCATCTTGAGTTAATTTCTGTATATGATGGGAGAAAGATGTCTTGCTTCTTTTTTCTGCATATGGCTAGCCAGTTTTCTCAGCACAATTTATAGAATAGAGTGTCCTTTGGCCAATGTTTATTTTTTTAAACTTTGTTAAAGGTCAATTGGTTGTAGGTGAGTGGCTTCATTTCTGGGTTCTCTATTCTGTTCCATTGATCTATGTGTCTATTTTTGTACCAGTACCCTGTTGTTTTGTTTACTGTAGCCTTGTAGTAAAGTTTGAAGTCCAGTAATGTGATGCTTCCTGCTTTGTTCTTTTTATTTAGAATTACTTTGGCTTTTCTCACTCTTTTTTGTTTCCATGTGAACTTAAGTATTGTTTTTTCTAGATTTGTGAAAAATGAGTTTGGTAGTTTGAAAGGGATTGCATTGAATCTATAGATTGCTTTGGGCAATGTGAACATTTACACAATATTTATTCTTCCAATCCATGAATATGGGATATTTTTCCATTTTTTTATGCTACTAGTCACGTCTAGGAGTCTCATGCTAGAATCTTTAGATTTTTCTAGATATAGAACAGTATCATCTATGAGTAGAGATAATTTGACTTTCTCTTTTTCTGTTTGATACCTTTTATTTTTTTCTCTTGCCTGATTGCTCTAAGGCCTCCAGTCCTATGTTAAATAGGAGTAGCAAGTGTGGATATCTTTGTCTTGTTCCAGTTCTAAGGGAGAATGCTTCTAACTTCTGCCTGTTCAGTATGATGTTGGTTGTGAGTTTGCCACAGATGGCTCCCTTATTTTGTGGCAAGTTCCCGTGATGCTTAGATGGCTGAAAGTTTTATTATGAAGTAATATGGGATTTTATCAAATGTCTTTTCTGCATCTATTGAGGTGATCATGTAGTACTTGTTTTTATTTTTTATATTTTTTGAATCAAAGTCTCACTTTCTTGCCAGGCTGGGGTGTAGTGGCACACTCAGCAACTGCAGTCACAACATGCTGGGTTCAGGCAATCCTTCCACCTCAGCCTTCCAAGTAGCTGGAACTTCAGATGCGTGCCACCATGTCTAGCTATTTTTTGGATTTATTATAGAGACAAAATCTTGCCAAGGTGCTCAGGCTGGTTTTAAACCACTGGGCTTAGGCAACCCTCTTGCCTCTGCCTCCCAAAGTGCTAAGATTATAGGCATGAGGCACCACACATGGTGGTCCTTATTTTTAATTTTATGTATGTGGTGGATAATGTTCATTGATTTGCATCTATTGAGCCACACTTGTATGCCTGGAATGAAGCCTACTTGATCATGGAGAACAATTTTTTTTGATGCACAGCAGGATGTGGTTTGCTAGTATTTTGTTAAGGATTTTTGCATGTATGTTCATCAGGGATATCAACGTATAATTTTGTTTCTTTTTGTCTTTCCCAGATTTTAGTATTGAGATAATTTTAGTTCATAGAATGAGTTAAAGAGGAGTCCCTCCTCTTCAATTATTTGAAATAGTTTCAGTAGGATGGCACCAGCTCTTCCTTGTACATTTGGTAGAATTTGACTGAATCTGTCTGATCCAGGATTTTTTTTGTGTGGTAGACCTTTTATTACTGATTCAATTTTGTGGTTTGTTATTGGTCTGTTCAGTGTTTCAATTTTAATCTTGAGAGATTGTGTTTTTTTCAGGATTTTATCCTTTTTCTGTAGATTTTCTAGCTTATACACATATAGATATTTATTATAATCTCTGAGAATCTTTTATGTTTCTTTGGGATAAGTTGTAATATGGCCTTTTAACATTTCTGATTCATTTGTATTTTCTCTTTCCATTTCTTTCTTTCTTTCTTTTTTTTTTTTTTTTTTTGGTTGTTGTTGATAATCTGGACAGCAGTCTATCAATTTTATTTATTCTTTCAAAGAACCAGTGTCTTGATTTGTTGATCCTTTGTATGTTTTTTGGGGGGGAGGGATCTCAATTTTGATTAATTCTGTTCTGATTTTTGTTCTTTCTTTTCTTCTGCTAGTTTTGGGTCCAGTTTATTTTTGTTTTTCTAGTTCCCTTAGGTGAGATGTTAGGTTGTTTATTTGAGAACTTTCTATCTTCTTGATGTGGATATGTAGTTCTATGAACTTTCCTCTCAACACTGCTTTTGTAGCATCTCAGAGGTTTAGGTAAATTATGTCTTTATTTTCATTTGTTTCTAAGAATTTTTAAATTTCTGTCTTGATTTTGTTATTTATTCAAAAATCATTCAGGAGCAAGTTGTTTAGTTTCCATATATTTGTGTGGTTTTGAGGTTTCCTTTTAGTGTTGATTTCTATTTCTATTTATTCCACTGTGGTCAGAGAAGAGGCCTGGCATGATTTTGATTTTTTTTTTTTTTAATTTATTAACACTTGATTTATGACCAAATATGTGGTTATCTCACAGTATGTTCCATCCTTTTACCTATAAACTATGAGTGCTATTATCAGTGAGGTGGTTCTACTGAAGACAGAAGAAGGATGAGTCATTTTTTAAAATTAAATTTATCCTTCTATGTCTTTTGAGTGGGGACATTTAGGCCATTGACATTCAAGGCTACTGTTGATATGTGAGGTTTTGTTCCTGACATAGTGTTTTTAATTTGGTGCTTTGTATTCTCAGTTTTGTGGATGATTTTATGGTCTGTAGACTATGTGCTTGTGTGTGTGTGTGTGTGTGTGTGTGTGTGTGTGTGTGTGTGTGTGTGTGTGTTTGTTTAAGGCAGCATCCTTCTTTTATTTTCATATTTAGAACTCCCTTAAGCATCTCTTGTAGTCTGGTGGTGATGAATTCCCTTAATGTTTGCTTGTCTAGGAAAGACTTTATTCTTCCTTTGTTTATGAAGCTTAGTTTGACATGATAAGAAATTCTTGGCTGTCATTTTTGTAAAGAATGCTAAAATGAGCCCCCAATATATTCTGCCTTGTAGGATTTCTGCTGAGAGGTTTGCTGTTATTCTGCTGGGTCTCTGTTGGTAGGTAGTCTGACCCTTTTCTACAGCTGGTTTTAAGATTTTTGTGTATGTTTTCTTTGCATGGTCAGATGAGTATGTGCAATAGAGATGGCTGTCTTCTATAACATCTCACAAGAGTTTTCTGAATTTCTTGGATCTGCATGTCACCCTCTCGAGGAAGATAAGGAAAATTTTCTTGGGTTATATCCTGACACACTTTTTCCAGATTACTTCCATTCTCTTCTTCTCTCTCAGGAATGCCAATCAGATATAGATTTGGTCTCTTTACAAAATCCCACATTTCTTGAAGTCTTTGTTCATTTTTTAAATTCCCTTTTTTTTTTTTTTTTTTTTTAGCCTGGCTGGGCTGATTTGAAAAGTTGGTCTTCGAGCTCTGAAATCCTTTCTTCTGCTTGACCTAGTCTGTTGTTAAGACTTGCAACTGTATTTTAGAATTCCTGAAGTGAATTCAAATCCAGTTGTTTCAGCATCATTTTTAAAAAGAGTTTTTCTTCCCTCATGAATTGCTTTGACACCCTGGTCAAAATCATTTTATCATTCATTAGTAGGTTTATTTATGGATTCTGTCTTGCTATTTATTTATCCTATAGCAAATACCATAGTGTGTTGATAACTGCAGCTTTATATTGTAATGAGATTCAGAGTCAGCAGTGAAATTGTTCTTTTTCCTATATGGCTTTGACTATACTAGTTCCTTTCCATTTCCATCTGTGGAAATGGGTAATCTTGTCAATTTCTACCAGAAACCTGCTGAGATTTTGATCTGAGTTGTGTTGAATCATAAACCAGTTTGAAGGCTAGGCACAGTGGCTCACTTCTGTAATCTCAGCACTTTGGGTGGTTGAGGTGAGAGGATTTCTTGAAACCAGGAGTTCAAGATCAGCCCGGACAAAGTAGTGAAAGCTTGTCTCTACAAAAAATTTTAAAAATAGCCAGATGTTGGGGCACATACCAGTAGTCCCAGCTACTCAGGAGGCTGAGGCAGAAGAATCTCCTGAGCCCAGGAGGTCAAGGCTGTCGTGAGCCTCAATCATCCCACTGCACTCTGGGTGACAGAGTGAGACTCTGACTCCAAAAATAAAAAATACAGACATGTGCCATCATACCTAGCTAATTTTTAATTTTTTTGTAGAGATGAGAACTTATTATGTTACCCAGGCTGGTCTTGAACTCTTGAGCTCAATAAAATCCTATATACTGCACATAACTGTCTTGACCTCTCAAAGTGCTGGGATTACAGGTGTGACCCACTGTGCCTGGCCTACACTAAGTTTATAAAATTTTGCTTTCTTCAGTATAAATTAATCTTAGCTTATCTGTAACCTTTGACCTTGGGAACTGTTACATCTTCTTTAACTTTTTGACTATTTTGTAATAACACTGAGCTTAAAACACAAGCACATTATACAGCTGTACAAAAACTATTTTCTTTCTTTGTATCCTTATTCTATAAACTTTTTTCTCCTTAGAAATTTTTTATTTGTATTTTACCTTTTAGTCATTAAAAAAAAAACTAAGACACAAACACACACAATTAGCCTAGGCCTATTTGGGATCAAGATCAATATCACTGTCTTCCATCTCCACATGTTGTCTCACTGAAATGGTTTCAGGGGAAACTTAACACACTCAGAGCTATCATCTGCTATGATAACTATGCTATCTCTGCATTACCTCTCGAAGGACCTGCCTGAGACTGTTTTACAGTTAACTTTTTTTTAAATAAATAGGAGTACAATCTAAAATAACAGTTTAAAAGTACAGTATAGTAAATATACAAACCAGTAGCATAGTCATTTATTATCCTTATCAAGTATGATATATTGCACATAACTATATATGCAGTACTTTTACATGACTGGCAGCACAATGGGTTTGTTTACACTAGCATCACCACAGACACGTGAGTAATATTTTGCTGCTGTGTTATGATGGCTATCACTGCATCAGGAGGTAAGAATTTTTCAGCTCCATGATTACCTTGTGAGACCACTCTCATGCATGCAGTCCATGTGACTAAAACATTGCTTTGCAGTCCACAGCTGTATATATTTACAATTCTGTTATCTGCAAATGTAATTTTTATTTTTCTCTTTCAAATATTTTTGTCTTATTTCCTTATTGCATGGCTAGGATTCCCAGTACAATGTCAAGTACATGTGGTGAAAGCAGATATTTTTGTGTTGTTCCTGAACTTAGAAAGAAAATATTCAATATTCCATAATTAGATATGATCTTAATTGTAGTTTTTTTATAGATAATTTTTATTGGTTTGGGAAAGTTTTCTTCTTCTGGTTTGCTAGATAATTTTTCAAAATAAATATAGTATATACTCACTTGTACCCCACATCCCTATAATACAATACAATTTAATTTAAAAAATAAGTTCATCATAACATTGATACAAAAATCTATCAGAGGCATTAAAAGGAAATTACAGAAATATGTGCTGCATGAACACAGTAGAAAAAATTCTTAACTGAGTATTGGAAAATTGATCCTATCAATGTGTAAAAAGGATAATGCATCATCGTCAAGTGAGGTTTAACCCCAAGAATTCAGTTTGTTTCAACATTTGAAAATCAACCAGTGTAACTTGACCATACTGACAGATTAAAGGAGAAAACTATATGATCATTTTCATAGATGTGGAAGGCTTGGACAAAATTCAACAGCCATTTATTTCATTTTCTTATAGAGATGGGGGTACAAGTGAGGATGAACTACAAAATAGGCTGCATGCAGGTGAGGTTTGGGCTGCTAGCTGGCGTTCACTGCCCCTGGTATGGTGTTGCCGCATGCTCCCCACCCTTTTTCCTCCCTCCCTCCCCTAGCTGTGCTCAGCGACTACTGATCCCTCCCTTGTGCTACTGTGACTAGTGTTCAGGTCCCACTAATGAGTGAGAACATGCAGTATTCAGTTCTTTGTTTCTGTGATCGTTCACTTGGTATGAGGGTCTCTAATTTAATCCAATTTGCTGCAAAGTTCATGATTTTATGGCTGCATAATATTCCATAGTGTATATGTACCACATTTTTTTTAATCCAGTCCAGCTTCAATGGGCCGCATGGTTGGTTCTGTTGTTGGTAATGTGAATAGAGCTGCAACAAACATGCGTGTGCAGGTATCTTTTGGGCATCTAGGTTGGTTCCATGTTTTTGTTATTGTGAATAGTGTGGCAATAAACATGCGTGTGCAGGTGTCTTTTTTGTAGAATGATTTATGTTCCTCGAGGTATATTTACAGGAGAGGGATTGCTGGGTCATATGAAAGGTCAAGTTTTAGTTCTTTTAGGAATTGCCACACTGCTTTCCATAGAGGTTTAACTAGCTTGCACTCCGATCAACAGTATAGAAGCATTCCTTTTTCTCTTACCCATGCCAGCATCTGTTGTTTTTTGACATATTAATGATGACCATCCTTGCCTAAGTTAGGTGATATCTAATTGTAGTTTTGATTTGCATTTCTTTGATGATCAGTGAAGCTGAGCATCCTTTCATGTGTCTGTTGACTGCTTGTATGCCTTCTTTTGAAAAATATCTATTCATGTCCCTTGCCCACTTTTTAATGGAGTTTTTTGTTTCCCTTTCACTTTGTTTGAGTTCCTTGTAGGCCCTGGATGTTAGACCTTTGTCAGATGCATAATTTGCCATTTTTTCCCCATTCTGTTGATTGTCCCTTTGCTCTCTTGACAGTTACTATTGCTGTGCAAAAGCTTTTGTTTTACTTGTCTATCTTAGCTCAATGGCATTTGCTTTTGGTGACTTGGCCAAGCATTTGTTGCCTACTCCGATGTGCATAAGGGTGCTTCCTGCATTTTCTTCTAGGATTACTAGAGTTTGAGGTTTTACGTTTAGGTCTTTGATCCATTTTGAGTTGATTTTTGTATATGGTGATAGGTAGGGATCCAGTTTCACTCTTCTGCATGTGGTCAGCCAGTTTTTCCAGCACCATTTGCTAAATATGGTTTCCTTTTCCCAGTGGTTGTTATTGGTGGCTTTGTTGAAGATGAGTTGATTGAGAGACTGAGTTTTTGCTTCCAGAATCTCTGTCCTGTTCCATTGGTCTATGTGCCTATTCTTGTACCAATACCAGGCTGTTTTGGTGACTGTAGCCTTGTAATACACTTTAAAGACTAGAAGTGTGATACTTCCCACTTTGTTCCTTTTGCTGAGGATTGTTTTGGCTATTCATGCTCTTTTTTTTTCCATATGAATTTCTGTATTGTCATTTCCAGGCCTGAGAAAAATGATGTTGATGCTTTGATGGGTATTGCATTGAATCTGTAGATTGCCTTGGGTAGGATGGACATCTTAATGATATTGATTCTTCTGATCCATGAACATGGATGGTTTTTCCATTTGTTTGTATCATCCTTGATTTCTTTGAGCAGTGTTTTATAGTTCTTGTTGTTAGGATTTTTCACTTCTCTGGTTGGGTGGCTGCCAAGGCATCTCATTTTTCTGATGGCTATTGTGAATGGGATTGTGCTTTTAATTTGTTTCTCTGAAGTCTTTCGTCATTCTCTAATTTACAAACAAATTTGTGTGATATTTGAGTTTTTAACTCTTCAAAACTTTGATAAAATTTACCAGTGAAACAATTTGAACTGTGTTTTCTTTGTAGGAAGTTTTTAGATTGCAAATTTAATTTGTTCACAGATACAGGGTTACTTAGTCTATTTCTATATGAGCCAATTCTGGTAATTTATAAGGAATCTGTCCATTTTTCCATGTTATTGAGTTTATTTGTATAAAGTTGTTCATAATACAGAGCATGGTGGCTCATGTCTGCAAAACTAGCACTTTGGGAAGCTGAGGCAGGAGGATGTCTTGAGGTTAGGAGTTTGAGACCAGCCTGGGCAACATAGCTATCCTTTGTCTCTACAAAAAATAAAAAAATTAGCCAGGGGTTGTGGTGCATATCTGTAGTTCCAGCTACTTGGAAGGATCACCTGGGCAACAGAGTAAGACCCTGACTCAAAAAAATTATTCATAATAGTCTCTTCTTAAATTAGATCTCTTAATATGTGTAAGATTTATAGTGATATCTCCCATTTCATTCTTGATTTTTATCATTTGTGAATATTCTCTTATTTTTATTAGTCTTGTTGGGTATTTGTTAATCTTTTCAAGAACCATCGTTTAGCTTTCTTAATTTTTCCCTTTAGAGGATGTGGGGGGGAAAGGAACACTTCTACACTGTCGATGGGAGTATAAACTTGTACACCCTCTGTGGAAAACAGTATGGTGATTCCTAAAAAAAAATCTAAATATTGACCTTCTACATGATGCAGTAATCTCTGTCCTGGGAATATGCCTGGAGGAACTCAAATCGTTCTCTAAAAAAAAAACCAAACCTGCACATGCATGTTTATTGCAGCACTATTCACAATACCAAAAACATGGAACCAATCATGCTGCCATGGAAGGTGGACTGGATAAAAGAATGTGGTACATATACATGAGGGACTATTACACAGCCATAAAGAAGGACAAAATTATGGACTTCGCAGCAACTTGGATGGATTTAGAGTCTATAATACTCAGTGACCTATCACAGAAACAAAGCACAGAATACCACATGCTCTCACTCATAAGTGAACCCTGAACATTTATCATAATACTATAAAAAAGGGACTGGCACTAGTGGGAAAGTGCCAGAGTGGAGAGGGGGGCACACAACATCAATAAGTGATTTCAAACCAGGCAAAGTGGGGGGACCAAAGGAAGGCCCAAACAGCACCTATACAATGACTACTTATATACTTAATCCTGAATTGTACCCCACATCTTTAAAAAAATTCTTTTATTCCGGCTACTTGGAAGGCTGAGACGGAAGGATCGCCGGAGCCTGGCAGGTTGAGGCTGCGGTGGCCGGGAGCGGCCACTGCACTCCAGTCTGGGCGACAGAGTGAGACTCCAACTCAAAAAAAAAAAGAAAATTCTATTATTTCTAATTTTACTTAAAACTTTTATTCTACATTGTGTTTACTTTACTCTTTTTCTGGTTTCTTAGTAAGTATAAAAGTTTGGATCACTAATTTCACATTTTTTCTTGTGTAATATAAGTATTTGATGTCATAAATTTACCTATTAGTACTACATTAGCTGCATCCACAAATTTTGATATGTTGTATTTTCATTATCATTCAGTTCAAAATAGTTTTCAATTTCCTATCTGGATTTTTTTTGACCCATAAGTTAATTAAAAGTGTGTTTCTGATTTTCAAAACCTGCTGGGCTCAGCAATTCTTCCGTCTCAGCCTCCAAGTAGCTGAGACTGCAGGTGTGCCACCATGCCCAGCTAATTTATTTGTTTATTTATTGTAGAGATGAAGTCTCACCATGTTGCCCAGGCTGGTCTTGAACTCCTGAACTCAGCCAATCTTCTCACCTCATGTTCCCAAAGTGCTGGGTTTATAGGCATGAGCCACCATGCCCAGTCTTGATTATCAAAATTTTAATATTTTTTAGCCATTTCTTTTTAGTGAATTCAGAGAACATATTCTATATGATTTCAATCCTTTGAAAGTTATTGAGACTTGTTTTATTGCCCAGAATATGGTGAATATTCCACAAAAGAAGAATATGTATTCTGTTGTATTTGCTATGGTATTATTTAAATGTTAATTGCATCGAATTGGTTGATTGTGTTTTTAAAATCTTTTATCATTATTGAGTTTTAATGAGAGATTAGTGCTAAAATCTCAAATAATTATTATGGATTTATTTATACTCTGCATTTATCAATTTTGCTCAACATAATTGAGAACTTTATTATCAGGTAGATGCAATCTTAAAAGTTGTTCTAGTTTCTGGATGCTATCTGTGATGGTTAATTTTGGGTGTCAACTTATCTAGATTAAGGGCTACTCAGATGGCTCGTAAGCACTATTTCTGGGTATGTGTGTGAGCGTGTTTCTGGAAGAGATTAGCATTTGAATCAGGGACTGAGTAAGGAAGATAGATCCCCCCTCACTCAGCGTGGGTAGGCACCGTCTAATCACCTGGAGGCCCAATAGAACAGGAGGGCAATGGAGAGAGACACTTACTCTCTTCCTTCTGCAGTTGGAACACCCTTCTCCTCCTGCCCATGGACATTAGAACTCTGAGTTCTCTGGTCTTCGGACACTAGGACTTGCACCAGTGGATCCCAGGCTTTTAGGCTTTTGGCCTTGGCTTCCCTGGGTATGAGGCTTTTGGACTTGGATTGAGCCATGCTACCAGCCTTCCCTACTTCTCCAGCTTGCAGTCTTGTGAGACTTCTCAGCTTTCATAACTAATGAAGCCAATTCCTCTAATAAATCCTCTTTCATATATCTCTCTGTATATATCCTATTGCTTCATTCTCTCTGGAGAAGCCTGACTCATACACTGTCTGTTAAAAAAATTATTATTTACCCTTTTATCATTATGAAATGCCCATATTTATCTTTGCTAATACTCTCTGTTTTGAAGTTTGATTTGCATAGTATTAACATAGCCACATCAGCCTCCTTATCCTTAGTATTTGCATATGTATTTTTCTTCCTTTTACTTTTAACATATTTTTGGTTTTATGTTTAAAATGTGTCTCTTGGCTGGGTATGGTGGCTCAACCTGTAATCCCGGAACTTGGGAGGCCAAGGCACAAGGATTGCTTGAGCCCAGGAGTTTGAGACCTGGGTAGGGAACACAGTGAGACCTCTTCTCTATAAAAAAATTTAAAAAATAACCAGGCATGGTGGCACATACCCATAGTCCCAGCTACCCAGGAAGCTGACATGAAAGGATCCCTTGAGCCTAGGAGGTCCAGGCTACAGTGAGCTGTAATCATGCCACTGCACTCCAGCCTGGGCAACAGAGTAAGACCCTGACTCAAGAAAAAAAAAAGGGCCTCATATAAGCAATGTATTATTGAACATTGATTATTTTCACTCAATCTAACAATCTATGCCTCCCCCCCCATTTTTATTTTAGATTCAGGAGTTACATGAGCATGTTTGTTACATGGACATATTGTGTGGTGTTGGGATTGAATCATAGGTAGCCCATTCCTCAGATATGGAACATAGTACCCAATAGATAATTTCTGAACCCTAATGCCCGTCTTTGTCTCCTCCTTATTGGGGTCCCCCTGTCTATTATTTCCATCTTTGTGCCCATTTAGCTCCTGCATATGAGGGAGAACATGCACTGTTTAGTTTTCTGATTCCAAGTTAGTTCACTTAGGATGATTATCTCCAGCTCCATCCATGTTGCTGCAAAGGACATGATTTCATTTTTTTCTATGGCTGTGTGTTATTCCATGGTATACATATACCACATTTTCTTTATCCAGTAAATTGTTGGTGGGCACTTAGGTCGGTTCCATGATATTGCTATTATAAATAGTGCTGCAATGAACATATGAGTGCAGATATCTTTTTTAATATATTGATTTATTTTCCTTTGAGTATATCCCTAGTAGTGGGATTGCTGGATCAAATGGTAATTCAAATTTTAGTTCTTTGTGAACTCCATACTGTTTTCCATAGAGGCTGAGCTAGTTTACAAGCCCACCATCAGTGAATGAGCATTCCCTTTTGTCTGCAACCGCTGTTCTTTGACTTTCTAATAATAGCAAATCTGACTAGTGTGAGGCAATATCTCATTGTGGTTTTAATTTGCATTTCTCTGATGATTAGTGATGATTTTTCACGTTTGTTGGCTGCTTGTGTGTCTTCTTTTGCATGTCCGTTGCCTACCTTTTGATGCAGTTGTTTTCTTTTTTCTTGTTGAGTTGTTTGAGTTTCTTGGAGATTCTGGATATTAACTTTTTGTCTGAGGCAGTATTTGCAAGTATTTCTCCCATTTATTAGATTTTTTTGTTCATTCTGTTGATTATTTCTTTTTCTGTGTACAAGTTTTTTAGTTTGATTAAGTTCTACTTGTCTTTCTTGTCTTTGCCACAATTGCTTTTGGGGAACTTTATAATAAATTCTCTGCCTAGGCCAATGTCCAGAAGAGTGTTTCCTAAGTTTTCTTCTAAGATTTTTATAGTGTGAGGTCTTACATTTAAATCTTTAATCCATTTTGAGTTAATTTTTGTATATGGTAAGAGATAGGGTTCTAGATTTATTCTTTTGCATATGGATGGTCAATTTTCCAAGCACCATTTATTGAATAGGGTGTCCTTTCCTCGTTGTTCATTTTTCTTGGTTTTATTTATGAACCTTCTATTCTGTTCCTTTGATCTATCTGTCTACTTTTGTACCAGTACCATGCTGTTTTGGTTACTGTAACCATATAGTATAATTTGAGGTCAGACAGTGTGATTCCTTTGCAATTATTCCTTTTTGCTTACAATTGCTTTGGCTATTTGGGTCTACTTTTGGTTCCCTATAAATTTTAAGATTGTTTTTTCAAGTTGTATGGAGAATAAAGTTGGTATTTTGATTGAGATTGTATTGAATCTGTAGATTGCTTTGGGCAGTATGGTCATTTAAACAATATTGAGTCTTCCAATCCACAAAAATGGGATGTTCTTCCATTTGTTTGTGTCATCTTGTGATTTTTTTCATCAGTGTTTTGTAGTTCTCCTTGTAGAGACTTTTCACCTGCTTACTTTGGTATATTCCTGGGTATTTTATTTATGTTTTCGTGGCTAGTGTAAGTTGGATTGAGCTCTTGATTTGGTTCTCAGCTTGTGCGTTGTTGGTATATAGGAACACTACAGATTTTTGTGCGTTGATTTTGTATCCTGAGACTTTACTGATATCATTTATCAAGTCTAGAAGCTTCTTGGAGGAGTCTTTAGCATTTTGTAGGTATATAATCATGTCATCCATAAACAAGGATAGTTAACTTCTTCCTTGCTGATTTGGAGGCCTTTTATTTATTTCTCTTTCTGGATTGCTTGTGCCAGGACTTCCAGTACAATGTTGAATAAGAGTGGTGAGAGTAGACACCCCTGTCTTGTTTCTGTTCTGAAGGAGAATATTTTCAATTATTCTCAATTAAGTATGAGAATTTGACTGTGGGTTTGTCATTATATGGCTCTTATTATTTTGAGATATGCTCTTTTGATGCCCAGTTTTTTAAGGCTTTTTATCATGAAGGGATGTTAGATTTTATTGAGAGCTTTTTTTGCATCTATTGAGATGATCAGATGGTTTTTATTTTTGTTTCTGTTTATGTGGTGGATCATGTTTATTGATTTGCAGATATTGATCCATTCTTGCATCCCTGGAATAAAACTCACTTGGTTGTCACTGATTTTTTTGATATCCTGTTGAATTTGGTTTGCTAGTATTTTTTATAAAGAATTTTTGAATCTGTATTCATCAGAGAAATAGATCTGTAGCTTTTATTTTTATTGTGTCCTTACTTGTCTTTTCTATCAGTGTGAAATTGGTTTTATAGAATGAGTTAGGGAGGAGTCACTTCTTGATTTTTTGGAATAGTTACAGTAGGATTGACATCAGCTCTTCTTTGTATGTGTGATAAAATTCAACTGTGAATCTGTCTGGCCCTGGGCTTTTTTTATTGGAATTTTTATTAAATTACTGATTCAGTTTCATTGCTTGTTATTGGGTATCTCTTTCTTTCTGGTTCAGTCTTGAGAGGTTTTATGTTTCTAGGAATTTATCCATTTCCTCTAGGTTTTTCAGTTTGTTGCCATAGAGGTATTCATGGTAGTCTCTGATGATCCTTTGCATTTCTGTGGTATCAGTTGTTATGTCACCCCTGTCATTTCTGATTGATTTGAATCTCCTTTTTTTCTGGGTTAGTCTAGCTAATGGTGTGTTATGTTTATCCTTTCAAAAAATCAACTTTTGATTCAATTATGCTTTGCATTATTTTTTCTTAGTCCCAATCTCATTTAGTTCTGCTCTGGTCTTATTTCTTTTCTGCTGGTTCGAGGTTTAGATTGCTTTTGTTTTTTCTATTCCTTGAAGTGCAGATAAACTGTTGATTTATGATATCTGTATCTTTTTGTGGGGGAGGCCAGAGTCTAACTCTGTTGCCCAGACTGGAGTGCAGTGGCATGCTCACAGCCACCGCAGTCTCGACCTGCTGGGTTCAAGTTAATTCTTCCGCCTCAGCCTTCCAAGTAGCTGGAACCACAGGCATGCACCACCATGCCCAGCTAATCTTTTGATTTATTGTAGAGATGAGATCTTGCCAAATTGCCCAGGCTGCTATCGAACCCCTGGACTCAGGCAGTCCCCTTGCTTCCACCCAGCTGATCTCTGTATCTTTTTGATGTAGGCATTTAATGCTACAAACTTTCCTCTCTAAACTTTTTTTTTTGAGTTGGAGTCTCACTCTGTCACCCAGACTGGAGTGCAGTGGCTGCTCCCGGCCACCGCAGCCTCGACCTGCTGTGCTCCGGCGATCCTTCCGCCTCAGCCTTCCAAGTAGCCATTAAAGTATTTTTGTTGTATCCCAGAGGTTTTGGTATGTTGTGTCGCTGTTTTCATTTGCTTTAATTAATTTTTTTGATTTCTGCCTTAATTTCATTGTTTACTCAAGGGTAATTCAAGTATGGTTGTTCACTTTATTTTTTCTATTCTTTTTATTAAATTTTTTTTTTTTTTTTGAGCCGGAGTCTCACTCTGTCACCCAGACTGGAGTGCAGTGGCCGCTCCCGGCCACCGCAGCCTCGACCTGCTGGGCTCCGGCAATCCTTCCGCCTCAGCCTTCCAAGTAGCTGGAACTACAGGTGCGCGCTACCACACCCAGCTAATTTTTTGATTTATTGTAGAGATGAGGTCTCGCCAAGTTGCCCAGCCGGGTCTTGAACCCATGGGCTCAGGCAATTCACTCACCTCAGCCTCCCAAAGGCACGGGATTACAGGCTGAGCCACCGAGCCCGGCTTAAATTTTTTTTAATTTTAAAGATGTGGGATACAATTCAGGGTTAGGTATACAAATGTTCATTATGCAGGTGCCCTTATTGATGAGGCGTGTTTCCCCTACCTCAGCAGTTTCCCACTGCTGCCAATCCTGCCCCCTGAGTTGTTCACTTTTTATGTAGTGGTGTAATTTTGGGAACTCCTCTTAGTGTTGATTTCTAGTTTTGTTCCACTGTGGTCTGAGAAGATATTAGGTATAATTTTGATGTTTCTAAATTTACTGAGACTTGCTTTATGTCCAAGCAGACGGCCTATTTTAGAGAATGTTCCATGTAGAAATGAGAAGAATGTATATTCTGCAATTGTTGGATGGATGCTCTGTAAATGTCTGTTAGGTCCATTTGATCTAGTCCAGTGCTTCTTTGTTAAATTCTGCTTTGGTGATCTGTCTAGTGATGTCAGTGGGGTGTTGAAGTCACTGACTTTTATGGTATCTCTATTGATGTGCTTTCTAAGGTCAAGTAGTATTTGCTTCATGAATTTGGGTGCTCCAATGTTCAGTGCATGTTATATTTAAGAATGAATTGTACCATTTATCATTATATAATATTTTTCTTTGTCTTTTGTTTTTTACTGTTTTGAGCTATCTGATATGAGGATGGCTACTCTTACTTGTTTCTGTCTTCCATTTGCCTGATACATCTTTTTCTACTCATTCACTTTGAATCTGTAACTCTCATTGACCAGTAGGTTGGTCTTTTGAAGGCAGCATATGGTTGGGTCTTGTTTTTTATCCAGTTTGCCACTCTGGTTATTTTAAGTGGAGTATTTATACCATTTATGTTCAGGGTCAATATTGATACGTGAGGTTTTGTTCCTGCCATAGTATTGTGAGCTAGCTGATATGGGGATCTGAATGTGAAGTTGCTTTGTAGGCTCTGTGAGCTTTGTACTCATGTACTCTTTTATGATAGCAAGAGTCGCTGTTTCATTTCCAAGTTTAGAAGTTCTTTGAGCATCCCTTGTAGAACTGGTTTAGTGACAACAAATTCTTTCAGTGTTTGTTTATCAGGGAAGGATTTTATTTCTCCTTCATTGATGAAACTTAGTTATGCCAGAAATAAGATTCTTGCTAGCATTTTTTCTTTAAGAAGTTTGAAAAAAAGACTCCCATTCTTTTTCTGGCTTGTAGGGTTTCTGCTGAGAAGTCCACTGTTAGCCTAATGTCCGTTCCTTTATAAGTGATTCAGCACTTCTGTCTTGCTTCTCTTAGGATATTTTCTTTCATATTCACTTTGGAGAATCTGACAACTGTATCCTTGGTGAGTTCCTCTTGAGATGTATCTTGCATGAGTTCTTTGGGATTCTTGTATCTGGATGTCTAGGTCTCTCTCAAGACCAGGGAGGTTTTCTTGAATTGTTTCCTTGAGTATATTTTCTATACTTCTCATTTTAACTTCTTCTTCCTCTGGAATGCCTATGATCCATAGGTTTGCTCACTTTACATAATCCCATATTTCTCATAGGCTTTGCTCACTCTTCCTAATTCCTTCTTT
This sequence comes from Cephalopachus bancanus, assembly GCA_027257055.1. Lineage (NCBI taxonomy): Eukaryota > Metazoa > Chordata > Mammalia > Primates > Tarsiidae > Cephalopachus > Cephalopachus bancanus. Next base: position 597,932 of record JAPVLO010000344.1, on the reverse strand, counting down.
TGTTATTTATGTCTGACTGGGTAAGTCTGAAGAGCCTGTCTTCCATCTCTGAGATTCTTTCTTCCACTTATTCTAGCCTACTGCCAAAGCTTTGTACTGTGTTTTGTATCTCCACCATTGAATTTTTTAGTTCTTTTTTTGCTGTTGTTGTCAATCTCTCCTTTTGCCTCCTGAATTATTCTGCCGACTTCTTTGTGTTGGCTATCAGCTTTGTCTTGCATCTCGTTGAGCTTCTTTATAATCAATATTCTGAATTTGTTCTTTAACATTTCAGGGATTTCGTTTGGGTTGGGATTTGTTGAGGAATTCGTGTGCCTCTTTGGAGGGGTGACCCTCTGTTTTTTCCTGCCTTCAGAGCTGTTTCTCTGTGCTTTCCAGTCTGGACGAACTATGGCGGCTAGCCCGTGAGAGTTCCCTTGATACAGATGGTCTGTGTACGTGGGCTTGCCCAGGGGTTGGCTGCAGCAGCAAGCGTGGCGGGCGAGTGCTGGCTCACACGTCTCGCAGGCTGAGCAGCGGCCTTCTCAGGACGCGCAGCCCGCTCCTCGGTGGCGCCGCCGGTATCGCCCGTCGTGGTGTGTTGTTAGACCTCCAAGTCGGCAGGCGGGGCCTGCGGGTGAGGGCCGGCTACTGTCGTGCGGACCGGGTCGCCTGGATCCTCGGTTTCGGCGAGGAGCCTCCGTGATCTCTGCGGCGGGCCGGGCCGGGGCGCGCAGGCGTGCTCCATACTGCGGGTCTGGCCCCGGCGCCCGTCGCTCTTCCCGCAAGGGGAGGCCGCTTTGGCGGCGAGCGCCCCCGCTGCTCCGACCTGCGGGCGTGGAGCCCAGGCCCATGTCCGAAAGCCTGGCTCGGGAGGAGCCCCACGCGCCTGCCGGCTCGCTGTGGCCGCCGCCCACGGGCCGGGCCAAGACCGAGGCGTCCGCCCCGCCCGGGCTTGGGAGCACCCGGCGGCTGCCCTGGGTCCTTCCTTCCCGCCGGCTCTCGACCTCCCCCGGGATGGCTCCGGGGCCTGCGCCAAGCAGACCCCGGTGGGAAGACGCGGCTCGGGGTTCTCCAGTCCCACCTGCGTCCGGGCCACGCTCATTTTCCTCGTTGTTCTTCGCCCAGGCGCCGTCCAGGGGCTGCTCGCTGTCTTCTCCGCCCTGAGGCCCAGGGGTCCTTTGCCCCTCGGATGCACATCCCTTCTCCTTCTTGAAATCGGGTTTCCTGTGTTGATCCCTCCACACTGTTTCACCGTGTTCTGATGGGTGAGGCGTGCTGAGAGCCTTTGATCCGCCCCATTACCTGTGTACTGTGTCCACCAGCCCTTGGGGAGCCTGGTAACACTCTTTATAGCGAGTGGTCTCCAATCTGCCTCTTTATTTATTTACTTGTTTTATATATATATATATATATATATTATATATATATATATATATAATATATATATACACACACACACATACATACACACACATATTTATATATATATAAATATATATATTTATTTATTTATCTTAAAGATGTGGAGTACAATTCAGGATTAGGTGTACAAGTGGATATCGTGCAGGTAAGGAGGTAAGGTTTGGGCCTTCCTTTGGTCCCCACTTTGCCTGGTTTGCGATCAGGTACCCTTATTGATGTTATGTGCCACCCCCCCCCCAGTATCCCACTCCTGTCAATCCCTTTCTTATTGTATTATGCTAATTGTTCAGGGTTCATTTATGAGTGAGAACTCGTGGTACTCAGTTCTTTGTTTCTGTGATAGATCCCTGAGTATGATAGACTTTGAACCCATCCAAGTTGCCGTGAAGTCCATGTGTTTGTCCTTCTTTATGGCTGCGTAATATTCCATCATGTATATGTACCACATTTTCTTTTGTCCAGTCGAGTTTTGTTGGGCAGCACGGTTGGTTCCATGTTTTTGCTAGTGTGAATAGTGCTGCAATAAACATGTGTGTGCAGGTATCTTTTTTGCAGAGTGTGACATTTGAGTTCAGATAGCCAGAGAGACAGACCCTGATGTACATCTGAGGTGTTCAGCAGCTATCTAGAAGGATGATACCTCAACAGTAGGGCAAGACAGCCCTAGAGTAAAGACTAGTTTGTATCTCCCAACAGCCCTTCAGAAACAGCCTTAAAAATTTCAAGCTAATCTGAAAGTAAATTAACCACTTGCTGCAACAAATCTCAACACTTTTTAAAAGAAGAAAACACAATCCAGACATTCAACATTGTAACATTTATGAGTCCAGCACTCTCCCAAAAATATTACTAGTAATGTGAATAAGCAGGAAAATGTGACCCATAACTCCAAGAAAAATCAGTCCAGAGAAACAGATGAAAAGGTGACTGTGATGGTAGAAAAAAGAAGAGAAGGACTTTTAAAAAGCTGTCATACTCAGAATATTCAACACAGTATTAAGGAAAAGAACAAAGTCAGGGAACTGATACTACCTGACTTCGTGACTTATTGTAAAGCTACAGTGATGAAGAAAGTGTGGTATTGGCAAGATCACAGACAAAAATATAGAATAGAAGAGAGAGCCCAGAAATAGAGTGACCTAAATGTAGTCAACTGGTCTTTGACAAAAGAAGAAAGGCAATACAATGGGGGGAGGAGAGTTTTTTCAGCAAATAGTGTTAAAAAATGAATCTAGACAGACACCTTATACTCTTCATAAAAATTAAATAGATTGAATACCTTAATGTAAGATGCAAAACTATAAAACTTCAAGAAGATAACAGAGGAGAAACAATAGATAACCTTAAGTATTGCAATGGCTTTTAAAATATAACACCAAAGGCATGATCCATTGAGAGAAATAATTGATAAGCTGGACTTCATTAAAATTAAGAACTTTTGCTCTGCAAAAGACATTGTTGAGAGAGTAAGAAGATAAATCACATACTTGGGAAACAATACTTGCAAAAAATATATCTGATAAATAACTGATCTAAAATACACAAATAACTCTTAAAACCTAACAATAAGAAAACAAACAGCATGATTAAAAAACATGGGCAAAAATGGCCAGAGTGACTCATGCCTGTAATGCCAACAGTTTGTGAGGGTGCGGCAGGAGGATTGTGAGGATTGTGCTAGACTGGCCCATTCACTGTGCAGCCAGAAGAGCTGCTAGCTCTGCACGGGGGCTGGAGCGATAGAACGCCCTTAGCAGGTCCAGGCTGCCCATCCAGGTACCCTGCCACTTCAGCCTTCCGACCCAGCAGACCCAGTGATGCTTCAAGTGTCAGTGGTAGCTGGAGATGCTGTTTGGAGCGCTTGGCAGGGCCCTGCAGATGTCAAGGACAATGGTCTTTTTGTTTGATTAACTTTTAGAGCCAGAACTTGAAGAGCCCAAAGACTTTTTGGAAGGTGAAAAGCATGAAGAGGCAGAGGACGAAGTTAGGAAGGAGGAGGAAGAAGAAACAGAAATACATGCAGAACAATCAACGATCCCAGCCAATTTGGAACGGCTTTGGTCTTTTTCCTGTGACCTGACCAAAGGCCTCAATGTGAGCAGCCTTGCCTGGAATAAAACAAATCCAGTAAGTTAGCAAACATTCTAGCAATTCTATCTCTGCCATTTAAGGGCAACTGTCAAGCTCAAATAATGAAATAATGGAGAATTTATATTCCCTTAGATAAAGGACAGGGGACTTAAATTGACCAAAAGTCTTAGTTTTAGAATGCCCCTAAAATAAGTTCGTGTTTCAAAATGGGGAAAATTCAAGTAGTGACAAAATAATGTTTTTCTCTTTTCATGTATGAAACATTTAATGCATAAAACATTACCGTTTGTATTCTAGGAGCTTGACTAGGGACGTGGCATTCTCCTACTTCATGTCAGATACTGAAAAGTAAACTAGAGGTAGTATATGGTTGACTTAGTTTAACAAGCTTTTATATGCAAGTTGCATTCTCAAAGTAGTCATATTTGAAAATATAACCTTGATCCGGTGACCTACAAAAGCACAAAATAATTTTGAGATTCTTTAAAACTCCATGACTACTAACATTAGCAAGTGTTTGAACAGTACTTAGTAAGTACCAGGCACTGTTGTGTTTCACCTGTATTATCACAACTCTATGAGTCAGATGCTATCATTTTCCTCATTATGTTGAGAGGAAACTGAAGCTCAGGAATAGTAAATAACTTGCCCAAAGTCACGCAGCTAGAAAGCGAAGCAGCCAGAATTCAGATGCAGACATCTGGCTCCAGAGTTCTTGCTCTTAACCTCTGCACTACCAGAAGACATCTTGAGGCAAAGAAGATGAATTATCAAGCTGAAGAATGGCAAGTCTACTTGTAAGAAAGAGACAATTATACAGAAACAAGACCGATTTTCTCCTGGGGTTTATAAAATTGGTTCTGAAGGCATTTCCCCATTAGCCGTTCCAAAAATCCATCGAGTAATGGCAGTAACTTTGGAATAAATATGTAGTGTATTGTTAAAACGGTCAAAACTAACTTGTTTGTTTAAATTATATTATATTGTATATGTTTAAGAATTTGCCTTACTAGGCTGGGTGTGGTTGCTCTTACCTGTAATCTCAGCACTTTGCGAGGCAGAGGTGGGAGGATTGCTTGAGCCCAGTACTTTGAGACCAGCTTGGGCAACATAGCGAGACCTCGTCTCTACAAAAAATAAAATTAACCAGACATTGTGGTGCATGCTTGTAGTCCCAGCTACTCAGGAGACTGAGGTGGAGGGATTGCCTGAGGCTTCTGTGAGCCATGATTGTGCCACTGTACTCCAGCTTGGTCAACAAAGTGGGACCCTGACACACACAACACACACACACACACACACACACACACACACACACACACACACACACACACACACCTTGCCTTATTGCCACACCTTTATCAAGTGCTATGTGCAAACATAATAGTTGTCATGGTTATTAAAAAACAAAGTTTATAATCATTTTTCTTGAAAGCTACATAACACATTTTTAAATTATATGTATTATTTTTTAACAAAATAAAATACTTAGACTATGAATTTGTCTTTATAAAACCATCTTTGAGAATATCTTGTCGATAAGTGAGGTTTTTATTTATTTATTTATTGAGTTGGAGTCTCACTCTGTCACCCAGGCTGGACTGCAGTGACACACATGCTCACGGTCACCCCAGCATTGAGTGGACACCCCACCATTGCTGGACTCAGGTGATCCTTCTGCCTCAGCCTTCCAAGTAGCCAGAATGACAGGTGCGCACTACCATGCCCGGCTAATTTTTTTGATTTATTGTAAACATGAGGTCTCGCCAAGGTGCCCCGGCTGTTCTTGAACTCATGGGCTCAGGCAATCCCCTCACCTTGGCCTCCCAAAGTGCTGGGATGACAGGCTTGAGCCACCGTGCCCAGCCAAGGTTTATTTTTCAAAAACTTTTAAAAATTTTAATATTTTCATAGAAATGTGGTCTCGCTTTGTTGTTACAAGCTGGTCTTTTTCTTCGAATCAGAGTCTCACTGTGTTGCCCCGGCTGCAGTGTAGTGGCACCATCACATTACAGCCTTGACTCTTGGCCTCAGGTGATCCTCTGCCTCAGCCTCCTGAGTAGCTGGGACTACTTGTGCCCCCACACCCGACTAATTTTTTTACTTTTTGTAGAGACAACATCTCACTGTGTTGCCTAGGCTGGTCTCGAACTCCTGAGCTCAAGCTGTCCTTCCACCTTGGCCTCCCAAAGTGCTGGGATTATGGGTGTGAGCCTCCACACCCAGCCTGATAAGTGGATTTTTAAAATCTGCAAGAAAGACACACTAAACTCTTTTATAAACTGAATATACTAGCATTGTAAAAATCAGTCCCTTGATTTTGAGATTAAATCATTTTGAATAAAGCTAAGTACAGACAGAGTACAGATGGGATCTGTAACATGTATTAATTAATTCTACAAGCATTTACTGAACATTAACTTTGTGTTGGGCACACTGTTAGGTCACTAGAGACACCATAGTAATTATATCATACATAGACCCTTTCCATACAAAAATTCCCAGTGTGCTGTGATAAGAAGAGTAAATAGTGCCAAGGAGGCATTTAAGAGAAACTCTAGGATGCTTCTTAGAGAAAGAATTGCTTATGCAGAGTCTAGAAGAGGTGAACAGGAACTTGTCAATGTCAGGGTAAAAAGGGTAGTGGCAAAAAAGGCTTTTAAGACAAATGTGGGAAAATGATGTTGGCCTGAAAGTAAGGCAGTTATAAGAAAATGAATTATTTTTAAAAAATAAAGTATTGTGATTACAGAGAGGAGGCTGGGTTTGACCAGCCATTAAACTTTTGTCTATATGTATTTGCATATGCATTTCCTGAAATGGTCTTCTGTATTAGTTAGCTCATGCTGCCATAACAAAATATTATAGGCTAGGTGGCTTAAACAATAGCAACTTATTTTCTCATGGATGTGGAGGCTGGGAAGTCCAAGGTCAAGGTGCTGCTGATTCGGTTCCTGAGATCTCTTCCTGGCTTCCCATGACTGCCTTCTCACTGCATCTTCACCAGGCAGAGAGAGCGCTTTGGTGCATCTTTCTCTTCTTATAAAGCCACCAATCCCATAGGGTTAGGACCCTACCCTTATGACCTCATTGAACCTCAGTTTACCTCCTAGCATCCTTATCTCCAAATACAATCATATTGGGGGTCAGGGTTTCAACATATGAATTTGGAGGGCCACAAGTCAGTCCATAGCACTTGCTTTTAACTTCAGTGTTCTTTATTTTACATTTGAAATAGTTCATCCTGAAAACCCATGAGATATTAGGATATAATAACATAATCTTGGAAGATTACTTCAATATGTAAAAGATCTTGCTAGCAATCGATTCTTTTTTTTTTTTTTTTCTTTTTAAGTTGGAGTCTCACTCCGTCACCCAGACTGGAATGCAATGGCATGCTCCCGGCCACCGCAGCCTCAACCTGCTGGGCTCTGGCAATCCCTCCACCTCAGCCTTCCAAGTAGCTGGAACTACAGGCACTACCATGCCAGGCTAATTTTTGATTTATTGTAGACATGAGGTCTTGCCAAGTTGCCCAGGCAGGTCTCGAACCCACGAGCTCAGGCAATCCACTCACCTCAGCCTCCCCAAAGCACTGGGATTACAGGCTGAGCCACCAAGCCCAGCACAATGGATTCTTTTTAAGTACTTATCTTTCAGTCTGAAAATGAGAGCTATTACACTCATGAATTATTTTGCTCAGGAAAATGGAGGTGTAGAGTATAAACAGATGGTACACCGGCATTTTTTTTCCTTCTTAACTGAAACGTCTTACCACTATTTTTAACATAGTCTGTTAATATGTGTCTTTATACATTTGCCAATATTTTTATGCCATCTTTTTAAAATTTTAAGTGTGTTTTTCTGTTTTTCAGGACCTTTTGGTTGTTGGCTATGGGCACTTTGGATTTAAAGAGCAAAAAAGAGGATTAGCTTGCTGCTGGTCTATAAAGAATCCCATGGTAAACTGTTAACAAAATTCTTATAACTTACTTTTATTTGGCTAACTGCTGACAAAATTCTCATAAAGTACATAATTATATGTAATAATTTTAAACAAAGTGTAGAAAACTTTAATCAATACTTTATTTTCTTTGGTTTATTATTCATTACAATTAAAATTTGTTCATAGGATAAAGAGTTGACATAGGGCAAAGAGAATTCATTCACTAAATATTCATTGAATAATTTACTACATCCTACTGGATCTGATGATGCAGACTTGAGCCTTTATTGATTATCCAGCTAATTATAAAGAAGCGTGAATCTGCAAATGAAAATCCTTTGAAGATCATGTGTTTTAAATATATGTGGTTGTTTCTTAACATATTAACAGCTTCTGATCACCTGATCTCTGCTATCCTCAGTAGATATAAAATAGGTTAATATGACTTTCTTACTGCCATAAGTTTTTCAGAGTGAACGAATAAGAATCCCCCCCCCTTATTTTTTTGCTAAATAGCCCTGGTTAATCTGTTACTTTAAAGTTTTACATTTAGTTTTAACTCAAACCCTAAATGAGAAGTGGAAAATTTAGAAAAGGGCCAGAAGAGTATATAAAAAAGATGAAAGTTTTTATAAAAAGCCCCAGTCTGTCAGGAAGCTGGGTTTATACAGCATAAGAGAAAGGAAGATGCAATTTTAAGTGTGGAAAAGTTGACATCAGATTCATTATCAGTAGCTTCTCTTCTTTTTCAAGTAGGTGGATAGAAATAGGAAAGAATTTAAGCTAGACATTGGAAGCAAAACAAAATAAAAAAACAAAACAAAACAAAACTCTTGATGGAGTTGTAGGACAGAGTAGCTTAGAGTTTTCTTGATTCATTGCTTAGAAATGGTTAGATAATCCACGTATGTGGAACAAACACTAGAAGACAAAAACATATGCCAGATGATTTGTTTGCAGCTTATCTTTTGTTGCCATAAGAAGGTAGACACGTGATGCTCATACAAATCCTGCTGAAAGATTACCAAAATAGGATCATTATTGTAGAAGCTCATGGTGTGTTTCCTTCCTTCCTTCCTCATTTCTTTCTTCCTTTTTTTTTTTTTTTTTTTTTAAAGTGAGGGAACCCTACTGTTGCCCAGGCTAGTCTCAAATCCCTGGCCTCAAGTAATCCCCCTTGCCATAGCCCTCACAAGTAGCTGAGATTACAGGTGTGAGTCACTGTACCTGACACTATTTCTTAAAGCTTTTGAGAGCTGAGGATTCATGGTTTTTAGCAAAGTCAAGGAAATGACCGAGTGAGGTTCTTTTCTCATCTACACTGGAAGTTAGAAAGACAGGAGTAACTGATTGTAGGCTAACTCTTCTTGCATACCACTGCTACCAGTCTAGTTTTAGCCACCATAATCTCCTGTTTTACTGTGGTCTACAAAACCAAGTTGAAAATATAATAATTTTTTAAATTTAGTGGCCAGAACGTATTTATCAGAGTTCATATGGCGTTACTGCTGTGGATTTTTCAATTGGAGCACCTAACCTTTTAGCTGTTGGCTACCACAATGGCACGATTGCAATTTACAATGTACAGAGCAGCAGCAGCATTCCAGTTCTGGATAGCAGGTGAGAACCCCCAAATTAGATAGATGCATAATACATGCTTTTTCAGGGAGACTTATTCTAATGCCATTTAGTTTTGAGTGAACATTTATATGGTTATTGAGCGTGACGTCATTATTCTTGAAACATTTAGTAATTCCTCATATCATCTCTCCAACTGGGACACTCTGTCCCATTATCTCCTTCATCTTCTCCACCCTTCTCACCAACAAACTTCTTTTGTCTCAACAGTATATGCTTCTTAAACTATTACTTTGGTGTCATCCACAGAAATCAAAGTCATCCAGGAAATCTTCCAATTCCTTTCTTTTGTGCATCCTATACATACCTTTCCTGTAGCATTTATCACACACACACTCTGTGTGTGTGTGTGTGTGTGTGTGTGTGTGTGTGTGTGTGTGTGTGTGTGTGTTTGTGTGTGTGTGTGTCTGTAACCTTCCTGAAGAGAGTATAAACTCCTTGAAAGCAAGGATTGAACCTTACCTTTGTATCCTTAGTATGTCACATAATATTGTAATACTTGATGAATAATGAATGAATAAGTGAATTATGTGAAGAAAAACAAAAAAGTTAAAAGTAAAAGATATTCAAAAGATTAAGTTTTTGTAATAGACTAGATACCAATGGGGTGATATATTTGTAACTGTTTTAATTAACTTGGGAAGAACTGGAAATAATCATTAAAGCAGGGGTTCTGAAACTTAACAGGTTCTTAAATTTTGAAATCATTTGCAGTTTTGTAAGCATGGGCCTTTGGACTTGTTTCTGGCAAGAGGGTTTATAATTATTACTAAATAATCCAGGGCATCCATGATTTTTAAAATGATCAGAACTACTGCATTAGAGGCTTTGTATAAAAAATCAAGGAAGTCAGAACTAGGAACAAAGTATCCCATTAATCTGACAGAAAAAGAGTGAGTAATCTAAGTGATTATAATTTTTCAGAAAAATATTAAATCTTATCCATAGAGAGTCAAACCAATGGGCAGTCCTAAAGCATAGGAAGAAAAGTAAAACACAGCAAGAAGAATTGTTTGCCTGAATAAGATTTAAATGACTAATTGAGTTAAGTGATGGAAAAAAATATAAAGATGAAGATGCTTATAGTTAATGTGTGTAAAATTAAGTAAAAGTCAGAATTTACACAAACTAAGAAAGAGTTCACGAAGAGTAAGAAAAGTCAGTTCTGAAAAAAAGGCGTGCTTTTATATTGCTATTATGATAGTTACTAAAGGCCAGTACATTTTGTTTTTACTGAGAAATAAAAATTTCTCACATTTTTTTGTGAGAAATAAGAAAAAACAGAAGTGAATATGAAGTGACAAAGTGATTGTCTTTCCTGTTTTTCAAAATATTTAAAGTAAAAGACCAATTTTGAACAATAAAAGCATCATTATACAAGAAGGTCATGATCTTCTGGGGAGCTGTCCCTATCACTTGCACTCCAAGGCCTTTAAAACATTATCATAGTGATTCTTTATTTAGTATTTTTCCATGTTTTAGTGAATCACCTAATAAACATTTGGGACCTGTATGGCAACTACAGTGGATAGAACAAGATCGAGGGACAACAGGTGACGACAAGAGAGAAATACTAGTTTCTATATCAGCAGATGGAAGAATCTCCAAGTGGGTTATACGAAAAGGACTAGACTGCCACGGTAATAAAATAATAATAATAATAAAGTTATCTTTCTCTTGTTATATGCTGAATTAACATTTTCTAGTGAACCATGTGTGGAAGATGACAGATTTGGCTTGACTGATAAAACAACAACAACAATAACAACAAAAACTAGCCTTTGTCATTTCTTCCCTAAGCATCTCTATATAAATTATTTGTTTAGTTCTGGTATTTGCTAGCTGTAACCGAAGCACATACAAAAGTTGGCAGAAATCATAATATTATTTGCAGAAAAAAAACACATGATATTTGCAGTAGTCTTTCACGCAGTAAATAACAAGCTATGTGTTTTTCTTTAAATAAAGACTTAATACGATTAAAGCGAACGACTGCTAACAGCCACAGAAAAGGAGGAGAGAAGGAAAAGAAAGGGGAAGCGCTGATATCCCGACAGGCTCCTGGCATGTGTTTTGCTTTTCATCCCAAGGTAGATTATTTCAGTCCATGATTTACTAGTGCATGTAACAATTTCCAAAAGTTGAAGTGTATTAAGATACAAAGCAAGACAAAATGTTAGCATGTGAATGAATATTGCACCCTAATATGTAGAGGCAGAAAGTAGACAAGTGATTGTCCAGGCTGGGAGATGCAGGGCAGAGGTTAGGGTGGGGAAGGGAGAAGTCGGAATGACTACTGATGAGGATGGAGTTTCTCTTGGGTGATTGTGGTGATGGTTGCACACCTCCGTGAACAAGCTGGAAAACACTGGATTGTATACTTTAAATGTGTGAATTGCATGATATATGAAACACTTTCCCAATAAAGTGTTATTATTAAAAAAAAAATTGTGCCTTGTAATGGAAAGATATAGCTGCCAGCCTGAAGCAGAATGGGACATTCCGTTGGATATACTGTGATCTTTATCTGCTTGTCCAGAGAGATCGAAAAAAGTATCTATTTCTGATTCTGTGGAAGGATTCTCTTTGCAACTCCATTCTGTACTTGAGTGCTTCTCCTTACCTGGCTTGGCTGGCTACTCTTGGCTACTTTGTTACTCTGCGTACTTAGAAACCTAGTCTGCAATACAGTCTATGCAGTCTTCTACGTTTCAATGTGAGTGGTGACCCTCAGGATTTGGGGATTAGGAAGACCACTTGAATTCATGTTTGTTAAGACCAAAATCAAATCAGAGCACAGTTCATGAAGTTCTACTTTCTCTCATTCTTTTTACCTGGAGATGCTGTGGAATCAGAAAATTCAACCACTTGGACAGACTTTTGAGAAAATGTGTCCCCTGTCTTCTGTTACACGTGACATGATAATCTCTGTAGTGACACCATCATCTGCCGAATTATGCAGACCCAGACTTGAGCTCCTTCTCTGTTTCCCCTGTCATCCACATGATACTTCAGTCCTGTTGTCTATCCCTTCCAGTCAAAAGCTTGACTTGCATTTCATTTGATTATTGATATGGTTAGGTTTGAACTGACCATCTAGCTTGACTGTTTTCATTTAAAGAGGCCTATGTAAATTGTTTGGCCTCCTGGCCTTGAAACAGGACTCTGAAGGGCCATCTCCAGTGCTTGTTGTAGTTTTGACTAAGCCCTCAATCGCACCTGCTTTACAGTTCAACTTAAATGTCTGAATTCCTGCTTCACTCAATAGAAGTTGTTCCTGTGATGACTCTCTAATAAATTTCTTGCATGAAATCTCAGACTCTCAGAGTTTATTTACTGCGGAACCTAACATTCAACACGTGATTTTGAAGATCTTTGGGGAAAGACAACCATGTATAAATGGTGTTAGGATAATCGTTATCCATATTTTTAAAAAGGAATTGGATTTCTATACTGTTATATACAAAAATCTTTTAGAGAAAAATATTTCTATGACCTTAAGGTAGGGAAAGATATCTTAAAGAAAGTGCAAAAAGATGCTAAATATAACAGGAAATGAGAACTTCTGTTTATCTTTGGTAGTATAAAGAAAGTAAAAAGGTAAGCCAAAGACTGGGAGAAGATATTTGCAACATATGTCATAGACAAAGCAACAGGATCTGGAATACATAAGGAACTTCTACAAATGAGTATGAAAAAGATCATTAGTAAAATGATCAAGGCATAAACAGAAACAGAAACACAGATGGCCAGTAAACATACAGTACTCAACCTTATTAATATTCATATTAATGGGGCTTAATATCATGAGGTATAGTTTTACATCTAATAGAATGGTAACATGTCAGGTTTCTGATGTAACCAACCGCTGAAGAGAATATGGGTCAAGGGAACTTTTAGATACTGCTGGTGAATGTGTGTTGATAATAACCACTTTGGGAGAACATGGACTTTATCAAGTAGTTTAGAATTGCATATCTGTTCTCTTTGACTAGCTCTACTAAAACAACACTTTCTATTTCCCTGGACTGCTAGTTCCATTGTCAGGTGGCTCAAAATGTTAAAAAGTTTCTTCTTTATCTGAAGCCAAAGTTTTTCATGTAATTTCAAGGCAAGATATTAAATACTCTCCACAGGTTCAGCAAAGGACACATTTTTTCACAGTGGTCTTCCGGGTAGTATGATTATTATAAAATAATGACAGAAAGAAAAAGACAATAGGCAAGTATATTCAAGATAGTATTTCTAGTTTGAGTTCTTGAATTGATTTTAATAGATCCTAAATTGTCTAGTCTTCTATTTAGTATACTTACTAATATATCACAAGTCAATGCATTTTGATTTTTTGTGTTGTAGGACACAAACATCTACTTGGCTGGCACTGAAGAAGGTCATATTCACAAATGTTCTTGTTCATATAATGAACAATACTTAGATACCTACAGAGGACATAAGGTTAGTTTAATTCTAGGGGACATGGAAAATTTATACTGTAGTATTTCTGAGAAAAATAGTATCATTATACACAACATATTTAACATGCAATAAATGTATAACTTTAGATGTAAAAATACCAGCTTGGATTAGGTGCTTTCTTCTATGGACACCACTAATAATATGTGGGGCATTTTATTTAACTTCTAGATATCCCTAGTTTCTTCTTGCAAGTTTTAGAAGTCACAATTTTTATTTGTTTCTAAAAGGCTTTGCTTATGATAGCATGCTGGGCCCCAAGTAAAATCACCTCTTACCCATGCCTATTCTCTATATCCTCTTTTTTGTTTTTGTTTTTTTAAATTAAGATATGGAGGTCTCACTGTGTTGCTCAGATAGGCCTCAAACTCCTGGGCTCAAGGGATTCTCCCATCTCGGTCTTTGAAGTGGCTGGGACTATATAGGCATGCATCACCGCACCCAGTTCTGTATCTTTAATGTTTGTTCTATTCATGTTTTCTTACTTTTCTTCCTCATTTCTTTTTTTATAATACTCTTTTAAAAGTATGATATGTATTAATATTTAGTGAATATTGTAGCAACTGTATTTTTATCTTTCTAAATGGAACAATCTAGGGAACAGTCAGTTTATGATCTTACTCTCAGCTACAATAATACCCACACAATAATGGATAGTGTGAAAATCTTCTAGAAATCTTAGCACTTGGAAGGCTGAGGCGGAAGGATCGCCGGAGCCCAGCAGGTCGAGGCTGCGGTCGCCGGGAGCGGCCACTGCACTTCAGTCTGGGTGACAGAGTGAGACTCCATCTCAAAAAAAAAAAAAAAAAAAAAATTCCTAGCTCTTTAAATATTCTGATCAAGCTTAAAATATAAGATGTTAACTGTTTACCTTTTTCTATTTCTAGGGTCCAGTGTATAAAGTAACATGGAATCCATTTTGTCATGATGTGTTTTTAAGCTGTTCTGCAGATTGGGGTGTTATTATATGGCAACAGGAGAATGTCAAGCCATTTTTGAGTTTTTATCCAACTACTTATGTTATTTACGATGTTGCCTGGTCCCCAAAGTCACCTTATATATTTGCAGCTGCAAATGAGAGCAGAGTGGAGATTTGGGACCTCCACATCAGCACGTAAGTGTTCATATTTTTCTTGGGGACATTTCTAGTAGAAGCAGCTCAAACTAGATGATATCTTGGCCCAGTGAGAGGGTTCATGCCTGTAATCCCAGCACTTTGAGAGGCCCAGGTGGGAGGACTGCTTGAACCCAGGTGTTTGAGACCAGCCTGGGCAACAGAGCAAGACCATGTCATCTCTACAAAAAAATTAAATTAAATTAAAAATTAGCCAGGCATAGTGGCACGTGCCTGTGGTCCCAGCTACTTTGGGAGGCAAAACAAAAACAAACTAGATAATACTTGATAGTGTTGACATTGGTGAGAGAGTACTGTAGTTTCTTTAAAAGAAGTAATAGTTTACTCTGTGAGAGTCTTTAATGCCAGAATGCTTTATTAATGTTAATTACATGTGGTTTCAAAAATACCTGAATGAAAATAGTTTACCTTAGTCATCTCCTCAAACTTTTCTAGGATGATATAGAATATAATAACTATTTGAATTCTTTATTCATTGCCTGGTTTATAGAGGAATACAGAGTGGCATGATTACATTTTAAACTAAAGATTCTTTAGAGTAGATAAAGGTGACAAAATAATTATTTTTGTAATATTTACTTATCTTTTTTTACCTAATCTCAAAAGATATTCAAAGGTATGAACTTAATTAAAATTTCTGATTTAGGATGTTATACCAAAGTTCTCAGAGGGTCATCGAGGTCTACTCATTCTTCTTAATATGAAAGTTTATACAGTGCTGGATGAAATGTTTAATGTTTCTACCTCTTCAATTGTAAAATAGTAGACATTTTTATGCTAGTTATTATTAATAGCAGAAAAGGGAAAACAGGTTCTTGTTTAAAATAAATGATGTAACATTCAATGGGTTTATTCTTCATGATAATTTTTTTCTAGATGTTAATAATAATTTTTAAATTTTTTCATGAATTGTCCTGCAAAACAGTATGAACCAAATAGAGATTATATCAGCCAGGCTCGGTGGCTCAGCCTGTAATCCCGTGCCTTGGGAGGCTGAGGTGAGTGGATTGCCTGAGCCCCCGGGTTCGAGACCCACCTGGGCAATTTGGCGAGACCTCATCTCTACAATAAATCAAAAAATTAGCCGGGCATGGTAGCGCGCACCTGTAGTTCCAGCTACTCGGAAGGCTGAGGTGGAAGGATCGCCGGAGCCCAGCAGGTCGAGGCTGCGGTGGCCGGGAGCGGCCACTGCACTCCAGTCTGGATGACAGAGTAAGACTCCAACTCAAAAAAAAAAAAAAAAAGATTATATCACAATAAGTTATTTTTATTTTTAAGTGTGAAGTATAAAGTATATAAAGTGGCTACTTAAAAAATTCCCTCTGGTTTTAATTTTCCTGGAAAAACTATAGCTCCCAGGACAACACTTCTTTAGAACAAGTATACAAAGTTGTCACTTCTGTTTCTCTTTTGAGAACATTAGGTGGATTGCTTTGGGTGACTAAGAGAACTTCCTGCTCAAAATGTACTTTTATGTTCCAGGGGTTCATTTGGATCAAAACATTATTTTGTTAAGAGAGAGTTATTATTTAAGAAGTTGTGTTAGGGTTCTACAGTAAAACAGAACCAAGAGGATGTATGTGTCTATATCTATACCTGTGAGTCGGTCAGACTTTTTTGTCTGGCCAAAGCAAGACGGTGCTCCCTTGGACTTGGCCCACCGGAGTTTAGGACTGAGCAAACTAATGTGATTCGCTAAGTATCACTGTGTGCTCGTAATCTGGCTGTGCACCACTACGGCATAGGTGCGCCTGGAGCAGATGGGGACCCGTCCATCTGGTCATCGACGGCCGCCATGGCGACAAGTCAAGAGTGCAGTTGGTGTGGACCTGGCTCCTCCGTTCTCTGACCGACCAAACCCGACGTGGACCCGCCTGGGAGGCACTGAGTTCCTCCAGCACAACGTCTATATCTGGCTCTGGCTCTGGCTCTGTCTATTCGAGAGAGAGACTTATTTTAAGGAATTGGCTCACCTGATTGTGGGTCCCGGCAAGTCTGAAATCTGCAGGACAGGCTAGCAGGCTGGAGTTTCCGGCGGAGTCCCGCGACGGTCTTGAGTCTGGGCATTCTGCGGCAGGAGTTTACTCCCCGTTGGG
This sequence comes from Cephalopachus bancanus, assembly GCA_027257055.1. Classification (NCBI taxonomy): domain Eukaryota; kingdom Metazoa; phylum Chordata; class Mammalia; order Primates; family Tarsiidae; genus Cephalopachus; species Cephalopachus bancanus. The sequence continues at coordinate 581,149 of JAPVLO010000344.1, read as the reverse complement.
GGAAGTCAGTCTTTTCTCTTACTGCCTTAGATTAATTGGATGAAGCCTACCCACATTATGGAGGCCAATCAGCTTTATTCAATTTCTAGTCGAGGTTTAAATGTTAATCACACCTCTAAAAATACCTTTATAGCAACGTGTTGACTACTGATGTTTGACCAAACAACTAGATACTATAACCTAGCCAGGTGGACACGCAAAACTAACCTTCACAAAAGTTTAAATTTATGAATTCACGTCTTAATTGCGAATTACTTTAATTTACCTAGTTGAAATTAGTTCATTGACTAAATGGAGGTTTTGATTAAGGAGTGAAAAGCAGTTATTTTGAGTTTGGAAACACTTAAAGAGGCTTTCGGGTTTTGTTATGTGAAATTTTTAAAAAATCTCAAAATTTATAAGTGTGTGTACCTAAAGACCATACTAATATAACAATTGAATTCACAAATAAAATGTTTCCTTACAGTTTGGACCCTCTGATTGTGAATGTTGCTAACCCCGGAATCAAGTTCACAACCATTCTCTTTGCCAAACAAACAGATTGCCTTCTGGTGGGAGACAGTGACGGACAGGTTATTGTGTATGAACTGAAAAATATGCCTACTGCTTTGGATTCTGGCCGGGTAAGACTCAAGAGTAAAAACTTTGTGTCATGTTGTGAGTCTGTTGAATTGTGTTTGTGACATGCAAAGGATCTGCATTGCGTAAGTAAGTAAAGTGCGACGTAATAGAAGGAACCTACGTTCCAAGAGTTGCTGCCCACTAGGTTTGGTACCTGCTCGTCTTATTTTCCTTCAGCTCCACTTTCTTTACCTGTGAAAGGTATGTGATGAGGATAATAAGGTTGCTAAGCATACTAATTATAAATGTCACTTGGAAGAACTTAAAATTGTACCTAGTTTGTAATTGGGACTTAAAAATTCTTAAACACAGCTGAAGAAGTTTGCTTCATATAGTCAAAGATTTTACATAAAATAATCATATTTTTAGATACTATCCAGTGATCCTGTTTCTCTTGGTTTAGCATTAGACTGTTCTTTGAGTCTGGTCTTCAAATATCAAAGCTTTGTTGCCAAACTTTGACCAGTAACTCAATATCATCAGATGCCCATTATTATGCCCATGATTTAAAAAATAACCTTTCAATTTTTTCTATTTCTTATATTTAAATTGTTATTGCAAACAATTATCTGGTAAAGATTAGCACAAATAAAATAAATGTGCTAAAAAAATATTAAAAATACACACAAACAGGTAAGAAAAATTACTGCAGTAGAAGAATGAGTAATGGTCAAGAGCAGGTAGTTTTAAAAAATGACTAGCAAATATATTTAAAAATCCAACCACACTAATAATTTTAAAAATAAAAAAACATTAAATTCAATTAAAATATGATAGTGTTCTCACCTATTACATTATCAAAGGTTTATTTTTTAAAAAATTTTTGGTTTTGAGTCAGGGTCTCACCCTGGAGTGCAGTGGCATGATCCCAGCTCTACACAGCCTCAAACTCCTGGGCTCAAGCAATCCTCACGTCTCAGCCTCCTGAGTAGCTGGGACTACAGGCATGTCCCATCACACCTGGCTATTTATTTTGGTAGAGATGAGGTCTCACTATGTTGCCCAGACTGGTCTCAAACTCTGGGTTCAAGTAATCCCCCCTCCTTGGCCTCCCAAAGTGCTGAGATTACAGGTGTGAGCCACTGCACCCAGCCAATTTATTTTATTTTATTTTTATTTTAATGGCACTACTCAGTATTGGCAAACATTTGATAAGTGTCATAATGGTGGTTGGAATAGCTACTACCATAACTTCTTTGGCAGCAATTTGGTAATTTGAATCAAGACTGTTAGAAATGATCAAGGGATATTACTTTAGTAATCCCACTTCTGAGACTCTATCCTGCAGAGTCTCAGGAGTGGGATTAAATGCAATTAAAGAAACTTATAGTGCCATTCATGATAGCATAAGAAAAGGAAACAGAAAAGGGAACAACATAAATGTCCAACAAGAGGGAAATTGTTCAGGGAAATCAGATGGGTTGCTCATAGGAGGCAGGGTTCTACCCCAACCATATGGACTGCAGATGCTAAATGTGAAAATAAGGAAATTGCTTTGTGCTTGTCATTCATTCCCTTGGCCTAAAATCCATAAGACTTGTTCCTTTACCCATATCGATTGTGTCACTTTTTCAGTGAAGTCTTTCCTGGCCATCTTATTTAAAACTGCAACATCTAGTCTCTCGCACTCCCTATTTGATCCTCTTCCATGACTTACTTTTCTTAATAATATTTATCACCTTTGAACATACATATGTTTATGTAATCTGCATCTATTTATGTACAGACTTATTTATGCATTATAGTGCATTTATGTGTTTTGTCAATTGCTTCTGTCCCACAACTGGAAAGCGAACTCCACTTTTGTTCTGGGTTGTGTCTCTATGGCCTAGCACAGTGTCTGGTTTTTTTTGTAGTTATTCGGTAAATGCTTGAATGAATGTGTATTGAAAAACTAGAGGAAAAAAATCAACATATCACAAGTGTTATTTCTTAGATGATATCATGGATGAATTTTAGTTTTTTAAAAAAATTATCAGCTGGGCTTGGTGGCTCAACCTATAATCCCGTGCCTTGGGAGGCTGAGGTGAGTGGATTGCCTGAGCCCGCGGGTTCGAGACCCACCTGGGCAACTCGATGAGACCTCATCTCTACAATAAATCAAAAATTAGCCGGGCATGGTAGTGCACGTCTGTAGTTCCAGCTACTTGGAAGGCTGAGGTGGATGGATCGCTGGAGCCCAGCAGGTTGAGGCTGCGGTGGCCGGGAGTGGCCACTGCACTCCAGTCTGGGCGACAGAGTGAGACTCCAACTCAAAAAAAAAAAAAAAAAATTATCTGTTCTCCAAATCATCTACATTACATATTTTTTCCCAAAATGCATCGGTTTCCTTGCATAATAATTTTAGTCTACTCTGAGGAATGATAGAAAACATTTTTCAATTTCTCACACATTCATTGAGTACAAGATCTTTTAACAGGAATTGAGATGTTAGTCTTTACATTGAAACCTGTCTAAGATGTCCAACTCAATGGTCAAAAGAAATTGAGAGAGTTTTATTTTATTTTTTACTCAAATATCATAAAAAACATTCAAGTGAATCCAAATACATAGTTCATAGTAATCCTTTTTCTTTTTGTTTATATCCTCCAATCCTAGATGTAGCCTCAAACCTAAATTCATCCTTTTATATTTCTATGATTTTTTTTTTTTTTGGTTCTATCCCACAAGAGCTCTAAGAAGTTGTTCACAAACTCTGAACTTGGGGTGTTAAGAGAGGTGAGGTGAATTGTTTGAATTGCTTTAAAATGTTTTTTATTGTATTGGACATAGTGCTGAAAATAAATACGTGAGTATTAGTGGGCTGAGTCTTTTCATAGAACACAAAGGGGACCCCAAAACACCCAGAATTATCTTTTGAAGGGCAAACCCCTTGTAATGCAGGCTTCCCCTGCTAGGTGAGTGTCGTAGGAACCCATGGGCCTCAGTGTACCAGCTAGTGTGCTGAGAGGCTGCATTCAACCTCAGTGAATTTCTTTTTAGAGATTCTTTCAATGTGTTTGTCCACTTCATGATGAGTGATTTATGAGCACACCTGAGTGTTCAGTTTTTTACCAAAAACAGCATGATCCCTATACCCCACTCTCCCTGTTCACTTGATCTTCCCCTACTCCTAGAGACTGTATTTTGTTTTCCTGGATGAAAAATCCTCAAAGGGAAACATCTTGCCCATGTGGAAGAGGTGAAACAAAAAACAGTAGAAGATCTAAAAGGCATCAAAATGAACGAGTTCATAAATTGTTTTGAGTAGTGGAAAAAGCATCTTGATAGGTATATTGCATCAAACAGAGGATACTTTGAAGGTGACTGAAGTTTAAACATGTGACAACACATACATAATTTTTAATAAATAAATTCCGGTTTTTTGGTGTTCTCCCCCATATATTTGTAGAATCTACCAGGTACTATAATAATTTATCAATGTAAATCATGCTGTTTTGTGCACTTATCTTTCTTGCTTGTTTGAGTTCCTTGGAAACTTGTATATTCAAGAATCTAGCACAGTGCTAGCACATGATAGGTAGTGAGTGTTGAATAAATAGCTGAATGAACAAACACCCAAACAAAGGACATGGTTTCCAAGAAAGGGACACTAGATATTCAAGAAACTATAATCAGGTCATAAAGAACAATAATAAACTCCTGTAGAAGCACAGAGCAGGAAAATAATTGACTTTTGAAAGACAAATTAATGAAAGAGGAAAAGAAAAAAGAGAAGAATGCTTTGGTGTAATGCTCTCATAAAGGAGATTAAATTTCAGCTGTGCTTGTAGCTTTCAAGTTTTTCCTTACAGATAGAAGAGTAGAACTGCTATTCCAGACTGAGGGAAAGGCTTGAACAAAGACAACTAGAAAGGTTCATGGCTTCTAAGGTGATGGACTGACTTTTTTGACTGGTAAGGAAGTTGCTTGAGAGAAAGGTAGGAAAGGGGCCACGTGGGATGAGAAAAAAAATATGGTGGCCATTACAGAGCTTTATTTTTATTCTATAGAAAATGGAAGGCAAGGCTCGGTGGCTCAGCCTGTAATCCTTGGGAGGCTGAGGTGAGTGGAATGCCTGAGCCCGCGGGTTCAAGACCCGCCTGGGCAGGCGAGACCTCATCTCTACAATAAATCAAAAATTAGCCAGGTGCGGTAGCACGCGCCTGTAGTTCCAGCTACTTGGAAGGCTGAGGCAGAAGGATCACTGCAGCCCAGCGGGTCGAGGCTGCGGTGGCCAGGAGTGGCCACTGCACTCCAGTCTGGGCGACAGTAAGACTCCAACTCAAAAAAAAAAAAAAGAAAGAAAATGGAACGCCGAGTGCAGTGGCTCACACCTGTAATCCAAGCACTTTGGGAGGCCACGGCAGGAAGATTGCTTGAGCCTCCGAGTTCAAGACAAGCCTAGGCAACATAGTGAGACCCCATTGCCATACAAAACGAAGAAATTCACGGGGCGTAGTGGTGTCTGCCTGTTGTCCCACCTACTCAGGAGGCTGAGGGAGAAGAATCCCCTGAGCCCAGGAGATGGAGGCTGTGGTGAGTCATAATCACACCACTGCATTCCAGCCTGGGCAACAGTGAGACCATGACTAAGGCTTCCAATTCTAAAAGTGACATAGGAGAAAAAAATAAAATTAGATTCTTAACTCACACTTTGTACAATGGCAAACTCCAAATGACTTAAAGATCTTTGTAAGAGACAAACTACTAAAAAGAAAATGTAGGGACATATTGTCATGCTATAAGGGTGAAGACAGATTAAAAAAATAAGGCCTGCCAAATCCCCTAATTTTTGTGATTTCTTATTTGTAAAATGGATATAATAATGGTGCCAGAATCAAAAGTTGTTGGAAAGATTAAATGAGTTAGTAGGTGCAGACTGGTTGGAACTATTCCTGGCACATAGTAAGCTTGCCACAAACTCAACTATTCTTTGTATGATCATTATGTCAAAATCAAAATTTTCTACTCAAGATTTCATAAGTTAAGTTAAAAGTAACAGATTGTTCCTCATCAGGATAATGGTACATGGAAAAAAGAAGTAACAGACTGGAAGAAGAAATTTCCAACATATATTACAGATGTTTAATATTCAGTATGTATAAAGAACTCTAACAAAACAGTAAGAAAAAGCCAAACCACTCAATTTTTTAAAAATAGACAAGTATATAAAATAGTACTTCACAGAAGAGAAAGTTGGACTATCAAATTTTTGAAGCAAGATCCATTCTTAATAGTAATGAGGAGATATGCATTTAATTATATATGATTATATATGATTCTAGTTCACACTAATTGGATTCACAAAAATTAAAATATCAGCCAATATCAAATACTAGCGAAGTTGTAGGCAGTAAGGAACTCTTATGTAAGAGTTGCGGTCATATAAATTATAATAGTCTCTTTGGAGAGCAGTTCAACAAAATGGAAAATTCAAATATCATGCAGTTAATGATACCATAGAGATTCGTATCTTACATGTGTATACCAGGAGTCATATATAACATATTAATGTGAGATGAGTTTTTTTCCTTTATTTCTAATGTTCTGTAAGGTAGCCTTTATATGTAGAAGAGATTACTCAGTCTACTTTGGCTTAAAGCATTCATATTTAAATGGTATGTTATAAACATTAAAAAAAAACTTGGTTCACCTTAAGTTCTTACATTTACAGGATACAACTCATTATTCTGTTTATATTCTAATAGGTTTTAATGCATACTTTTAAGTGAGCTTGTGCAATAATGAAATTTAAATATTTTAAATCCCCCTTATGAATGTAATATATTGGGTTTTTAAGTACTTCAATTGTCTTATGGACAAAAAAGCTCAGAAACATAAGGAATTCTTATTAATTTCATAAATTAAATTTTAATATGATAAAATATAAATATACTATAAACTATATAAGTATAATAAAAATAAATAAAAAATTTTTTAATATGGTAAATCTTACATTTTCTTAAATGTTTCAATGCTACTTACAAATTTATTTATTTACTTTTTTGAGTTGGAGTCTCACTCGGTTGCCCAGACTGGAGTGCAGTGGCACGTTCCCGGCCACCGCAGCCTCGACCTGCTGGGCTCCGGCGATCTTTCCGCCTCAGTCTTCCGAGTAGCCGGAATTACAGGCGCGCGCTACCACGCCCAGCTAATTTTTTGATTGACTGTAGAAACGAGGTCTCGCCAATTTGCCTGGGCAGGTCTCGAACCCGCGAACTCAGGCAGTCCACTCACCTCAACCTCCCAAAGTGCTGGGATTACAGGCTGAGGCACTGAGCCCGGCTCACAAATTTATTTATTTATTTATTCTTGTTTTTATTTATTTTTTATTTTTATTTTTTACTAAACATCTTATTGTCCTCCAAACATACAAAACATTCACTTGCTGAACTTTTTTTTGTTTTTTTGAGTTGGAGTCTCACTCTGTCGCCTAGACTGGAGTGCAGTGGCTGCTCCCGGCCACCGCAGCCTCGACCTGCTGGGCTCCGGCGATCCTTCTGCCTCAGCCTTCCAAGTAGCCGGAATTACAGGCATGCACTACCACGCCCGCTGATTTTTTTTTAATTTATTGTAGAGATGAGGTCTCACCAAGTTGCCCAGACGGGTCTCGAACCCATAGGCTCAGGCAATCCACTCACCTCAGCCTCCCAAAGGCGCAGGATTACAGGCTAAGCCACCGAGCCCAGCTAAACTTTTAATGGAGGGTCAAGACTATTTTATTTTAAATTTTTTATTTTAAAGATGTGGGGTACAATTCGGGCTTAAGTATACTAATATTCATTATGCAGTTACCCTTGTTGATAAGATGTGCCCCTCCCATAGTATCCCACTACTGCCAATCCTGCCCCCACCCCACCAGCAATTTCCCACTACTGACAATCCTTTTCTTTTTTTTTTTTTTGAGTTGAAGTCTCACTCTGTCGCCCAGACTGGAGTGCAGTGGCCGTTCCCGGCCACCACAGCCTCGACCTGCTGGGCTCTGGCGATCCTTCCACTTCAGCCTTCCGAGTAGCCGGAATTACAGGCATGTGCTACCACGCCCGGCTGATTTTTTGATTTACTGTAGAGATGAGGTCTCGCTGCCCAGGCAGGTCTCGAACCCACGGGCTCAGGCAATCCACTCACCTCAGCCTCCCAAAGGCACAGGATTACAGGCTGAGCCACCGAGCCCGGCTGACAATCCTTTTCTATACTAAAGATAATTGTTCAATGTCCACTTATGAGCGAGAGCATGTGATACTCAGTTCTTTGTTTCTGTGATAGATCACTCAGTATTATAGATTCTAAGAACATCCAAGTTGCTGGAAAGTTCATAATTTATTTTTTTATTCTTATTTTTATTTTTTTGCAGGCATGCACCGCCCACATCCGGCCAATTTTTTGGTTTTTTACAGAAATGAGCTCTCGCCATGCTGCCCAGGCTGGTCTGGAACTCCTGGGTTCAGCCTCCCAGAGTGCTGGAATTTCATGTGTGAGCCTGGCCGCTGTTTACAAATTTATAATATTTCAGTCTTTAGTCTATGATTCCCAGTCTAAATCAATTACCCAGTTACACATTTATATAATAACCAAATGTTTGTTCATCAATCTAGTATGGCAAATTCTCTTATATATAATTAATAGTTCAAAATCAAGTATGTATACATTCCTTAATACAGAAAATATTAAAATTATCTGTTTGATTTGCTACATCATGTCTATACACAATGTTGTTTCTTCTCAGGGTTAAAAAAATAACCTTATAAGTACTTTCAGAGATTATTTTCTCAACTAACCAACATGAGTATTGACTTGAGATTTTAGCCAGGGAATGATATCTGATTTTTTTCTAGATTTTTTCCCAGTTACCTTTAGCTGCCAGGCGGAGCCTATTTTGCAGTCGACTTGTCAATATACTCTACATGGAGTTTCCTCAGCGCCCATGTCTCCTAAAGTCTAGTTCCATACTGCCTCAGTCCTCCATCTTCTCACAGAGTCTGCAACCCTGCCCCAGTTGGCACATCACTTGATTGACTTCAATTCATTTATTCACTGTCATTAAATTCTAAATTATTACAGTTTTCCAATTTGGAAGGACTACAACCCTTATAGATGTTTAAATGGCATATTGCTAGATTCTATATATCTTTTAGGACTTTGTTTAACTCGTGGATAATGGTGAGAAAAGCATGCTAATGAGAAAACAGTGTTTATAGCCTCCTTGTTTCTAAAGTGATGTATTGAAAACAACATAAATGATCATCAGTAGGTGACTGAATAAATAAAAGATGGCGTTTTAAGTTGTGTGACTACAATACAGAAATTTAAATGATATATCTTAATGTGTTAATACGACAAATTTTGAATAAATCTAAATAGCAGAATTGGGTGATAAATGCAAATTTCAGGAAAGTAAGCGCAATATGCTACAAATTATGTAAATATTATTTAAACACAAAAAGAAAAACACTATCATTAGTGGGCACATTTACTAGTAAAAGTATAAAATATAGACGAACATGGAAGAAAAATGCTTCATTTTTGTGTTTGAATTTGAATTGATTAGAAACATCTTTTACTTTGAGCAGTATGCTGTACAGACAGAAAGCTAAACTTAGAGAGTCTGAATATTTTTGGTGTGTGTGTGTGTGTGTGTGTGTGTGTGTGTGTGTGATTTCAAGGCTGGTGAGCTAAATCTTTTTTTTTAACAAATTGATTCCTTAGATTAGTAAATAAATATAAATTCCTGATACAAATATGTTTCTCATCATTTTGGTTGCTGTATTTGAAAGGTTTAGGGTTATATTTTTAGGAGATTAAACAAAAAAGACTGTTAATCAGGTGTTTTGTTACTTACGTCAAACCCATGCTTAACTGATATACCTTCTCTGCTTTAGCTTTTAGAGAATTATTGTTATAATGGTAATTTGAAGTCTTAAAGTAGCTAATGTCAAAAGCATTTCCTATCAAGATACCTTATCAAGTAACATTAAGACTTATAATTTTTTCATTGATTTCAACCAACAGTGAATCAAAGTGTTGGAAAGCTTCTGATTTCATTCTGGAGAAATGATGTGCACTCCACTTATGAGAAAGGCTTCCTCTGGGAAGTGAGGATAAGGGAAGAACAAGAGTAGGGAGGTGTATACAAGGACTTTAACTCTCACCAGTCAGGTTTTCCTTTGTTAAAAATATTCAAAAATGACATTTGTTCATTGGAGGTGGATTTGCATTTCACAAACAAAGCCAAAGCACCAGACTGCACACGCACCAGACATGCTGGAGCAGTGTTCATGGGGGAAAACTCTCAGAGGAAGGATCAGCAGCAGCAGGGGGACCACGTTTCTGCTTACCCTCTACATTTCTGGTCTCACTGTGACCTTGCACAGCAGAACTTCGATCCTCGGACTCTAGCTGTTTTAGGCGACGCGAGTTCTGAAACTCTGGTCCTCCCTGAGGATACCAAGGGCCGGGCTACTACTGTGATACAATAGGGCAGGAGGTTGGCTCCACCTTGTCCTACCAGCTCAGGGCTCATGGTGGGGGGTAACAGTAGCCTGATGCTTGGCACGAACAGGAGACTAGAACCCTCAGCTTGCAATGATGACTTTGTGGTGTGGCCAACTATTGACAGGATTTACCGTTGCATTAATATTCATGTCTGGGGAAGCAGAGCTCTTCTGGCATGATGAGGCTTGGCTGCTGGGTGTCTAAGTCGTGTTGAACAGGATTATCATTTAAGCTCTTAGCAGAAGTCAGTTTCAAGGGGGAATTGCAGAAGCAGGTCCTTGTCTGGAGTCAGCCTGTAAAGAATCACTCCTGGATAGCATTTTTACTGTTAGGGTTCAGTGTACAAATATTTGCCACATTTTTTGCATTCTTGGTGTTTACATTTTCCCCAAAATTGAAGGAAAAGTAAAAAGATAAGTGAAATGTTCAAAATAGAGTTTTGAAAGCATAAATCTGTAATATATATTATAAATTAATGCTGACAGACACTGAAGACAAAAAACAGACCATGTATTCATTCAACGAGTATTTACTATGTGACTAAGTATACAGTGTTGAACAAATTATAGTAGCAACCTATTATATTTGCCCAAGTGAGAGACTCAAGTAGAAAGAGATGGGTTTGAGAAACACATTAAGGTTAGAATTGACAGGGCTTGGCGATCGATTTGGTGTGCAGGGCTTGAACCGTGGGGAAGTGTCAAAGGTAGTATAATGTAGGTGTTAGGGTACTGATGGACAGGGTGAGGGTGGAGAGGTGGAGGGAGGTGCGCAGCACTGCCGGGGCTGGCAAGCCGGAGGTGCGCGCCGGCAACCCAGAGATCCAAGTAAATTGCAAAGCATTGCAACACACAGAGGTGAGAAAAGAAAAGATATATTTAAGAAAAGTTCACCCCCCCACAGACAGGGAGTGGGCCTACACTCCAGGTGATTGTGGAGTCATAGCCCCCCAGAGTCCTGGCTTAAATCCTTTTCTTGGAGATGTTTCACGTGACTGCTGTGACTTCCTTATCAACCACCTGTGGATGTCCTGGAGAACCTGTGACACAGAGACCCATTAATGTCCACCCACATTATCATAGCCCCTAGAGAAGGGCATAACAAGGATTCTAATTCTCCTGCACCTTCCCAAACGACATTCCTTAGACCTAATGGAGGGTATACCTCCCCTTGTCTCCTAGGCATTCCTAGTAGGTAGGTTTGGGGGGATCCTTGACTTCCCAGTAGATAGGGCCCGTTCTACTGGAAGATTAAGTCCCCACCCGCTCCCCCTCTGGGCGGGTCATAACTTTTGCAATTGCAAGTTTCATGACTTTTACAGTCCTTGACCAATGTATGATATCTTAGGCCTTGTAAATTCCCTTTACTCTGGGCAAGCTTGATTGACACTATGAGATACCTGACACCAGGAAGTCTGTTCCTAAAAAGACAAAGTTGGCAAAGTTAATTTTACTTAAAGTGTACATTTCTTCAAAAGCATAGCTTCTACTTTCTCATCATTGTATTAAGATTTAGGAAGAAGAGTAAAGAAAAATGCATTTCCCGCTCTTGGCATGTCCTTTCAGTAAGTTAAAACACAGGAACTGACTTACGTGAAGTGTTGATAGTTCTTTAGAGTTTATAAAACACTTTGACGTAAATTAACTCACTCAATTCTCATAATAACCCTTAGAAGTAGATGTTAATATTTTCATTATGCATTTGAAGAGTTCAGTGATTTTCTCAAGATTATATTTACCATGTGGTAGAGAATGCTCATCTTTTCACTATACTCTGCCATCATCCTTAAAAACTCACTTCTCAGCTTTGATTTTCATCCTCTTATATTTGTTCACTGTACCCCTTTTAGTACAGCTATCAGCATAATTAAATGAAAATAACAAAACCCACATGGAAATCAAGAAGTTCTCTTCTCAGGAAGGAGCTTAAGACACCATTAAGTTCAGCAGGTCTTTTGCAAATAAGGAAACTTAGGCTTCAACATTAAGGTCAAATAGGAGCTGCCAGAATTGTCCCCTTACTGAATCCTTATAAAACTATCATGCTTCATTAAAAGCCTTTCATAGGAAGTAGTGGGTGTATTCTAGGAAGTAACCATCACTATTTAAATTTACTTTTGTTTGTTTTCTCTTTATAATCTTATAGAATGTTCTTTATATGTGTACCACTAACTTATAAATGTTAAATGGTGTTTTAAAGACTACTTTTTAATTTACATTTTATTGCATTGTAATTGTGTGCCTTTATTCTTTTTTTCTTTTCAGGGAAATATAATAGATACTTTGCTTGGACCCAAGTCAAACCAACCAGGATGATGCATCATCCAAATATCTTTTTTGTTGTTTAAAGAAAAAGAAGCCATGTTTAATATCCAATATTCTGCATTGTATGCTGCAAGTCAGATTTTTATTTTAGAAAACAATATTTGATGTATAACTTCCACTTAAATGTAACATAGATTTAGTGAAATTTTATTTTAGAGATGTTTGGTTTGTGATCTAGGCTAAGAGTTATTCTAAGTCAGAGTTTTGTTGGAGTTTTCCTAAAGCTGTTTTTATTCTGCTTCTCGCTCATATTTTAAGTACATATGAGTACATATATGTTCCTATAAAGTGTCCCAATAGGCTAAAAAATTATCATTCCTTTAGAAGCAAAACTTGGAAATTATTAGAAATACTTAAACCAAAGTCTTTATAAGACAAAATTCGATTGGCTTTTAAATCTTCTGCTTTCCAAGCTCTGTTTTCCAGGGTTGGTTATTATGCAGTTGTTAATATGATGAGAACAGTGGATCATCACACCTAACATTTTATCCTTCTAGAACTAAGAGCTGAAGCCTTAGAACTTTGTTATATTATTTGACAATCAAACAACATGACAGCAAATACCAGAATTGCATTGTTTGGTTGGCAGGCATCACATTCCTAATTCAGTGAGAAAAATTAGTCTGGGACATATCAGGGCACCCTCCTCTGCATGCCCAGAATCTGTTCTGGTTTTAAGCCCAGACTTAAATGGACACAGAGAGAATATAGAAAGTCTCTGACCTGTAGGCCGCATCAGGATGTCATGTTGTGAAGGGCACTAGAGTGAGGTTATGAAAATGCAGGGGGGACTGGGGGTAGTGACTCCCCTAAGCCGTAGGCTACTAACAGGTTAGTCCATGCAGCTTGTTTCAACCAGTCCTGGATATGAGTCGGTGTGATTGTCTTTTTCTTTCTGAAAGGTTGGCTTCCTATAATACTTTCTGTAAGAAAATAAAAACTTGATTTAATTGGGAAAAACTGTGTTCCTTTTTATGTTATTAGATCCTGGACAACTGACTCGGAAGCACTGGGCCTCTTCCTTTCACCTTGTCACCCTGCCCCCGCAGTCCCATGCTTTTAGATTAGCATCCATTTTTGCTTTAATACCTGGGAACTTCAGAAGGGTCATTTCGCTCACTTTCTAGGATGGCTTTGGATCCGTAGTAGTAAACTCTGTTTTAAAGAATTTAGTGCGAATTCTGTTTGGCCAGTTGCCGTCTCATGTTATCCTCAAACACACACACCCGAGCGTGCTGATTCGGGACTGCAGGAGGGAGGGGTGACTGTGCTCACTCAGGCTCCTGTTTTGTGCCAGGCATTCGTTACTTCATCGGCCATTTCTTTCCCAGGGGCCCCTCCTACAGAGCTTATGTTATGATTGTCTGGGAGTAAGCTGCCAGCTGCTCTTCCAGCTCAAGCAGGAAAGAAAGGTTTTGTTCGCTACTGTGTAATTGTGGGTCATACTGTATGTATTCACTGGGCTCACCTCCATGTAGATACATACATTTATAAATGAAAAAGCAGAACACTTTGTATTTGCCATTTTGTCTCAATAAGAGTCTCTCTAAGAAAATGTTGATTTTTTTTTTTTTGAGTTGGAATCTCACTCCGTCGCCCAGGCTGGATGGTAGTGGCATGCTCTCGGCCACCCCAGCATTGACCTGCTGGACTCTGGCAGTCCTTCCACCTCAGCCTTCCAAGTAGCCAGAACTACAGGCACATTTTACCACGCCCGGCTAATTTTTTGATTTATGGTAGAGACAAGGTCTCGCCAAGTTGCCCGGGCTGGTCTCGAACCCCGGGGCTCAGGCAATGCACTCGCCTCGGCCTCCCAAAGTGCTTGGATGACAGGCTGAGCCACAATTACACAATTAGCCTAGCCTCTTTCAGCATATTAACTCTTGACTCACCTTTCAGATCTCAGTTCCTGTCCCGCCTTCTCAGATGAGCCCTTCCTGAGATCCCTCCCATAGGTCCCCATGCCCAGCCAGACTGAATTTGGTTCCTTTGTTAATTCTTCCCAAGCCACCATGGAGTTCCCTCTTAGCACTACTTCAGAAATTAATATTGAGGGATAATATTTGGAGACATTTCTTCATTACATCTTTCCTCTCAATTCGGTAGCTCTGGCTTACAAGTAAGGCGATGTGTAAAATGACAATAAATCAAAGGCACCCATTTTTGTTATATAAAAGCATAGGGCTTGTAAAGGCATTTGAGACACAGATCAAGCGCCTTCAAAATCAAGAGAAATGTGACGTTTCCTCTGGAATGGAGGGGAATGCGGAGAAGAGGGAGGCCTGCGGATTCATAGAGCAGAGGGGACCCATGTCCTGCTTCTGAAAATCATTGTCCAGGCAGGAGTAAGACCTAGGAGAGACCACAGACAAGTTTGGAAAACATTCTCCTTGCAACAAGTGATGTGCAGGGCGGCAGAACCACTAGAACCGGAAGCCAGGCAACTGAGGGAGCACCCAGTCTTGATGATGCGAGAGACTTGGCACCGAGTGAGATGCCACAGTCATGCCCAGGGAAGGCGAAGGGGTCCATGCCCAAGTTGGACTGACATCAACTTGTGTATATTGCTGCTTTCTGTCAAGTGGGTGATATTGGAAGCTTGGAATCAGGAATTAAACTGAGTTATAGAAAATAGATATCTTGGATAACTGGCTTTCTAAACTGAGCCCCATACCTGCTGTATTAAATGTTTATTCGTGGAGGCATTCGCTGAGTGTCTGCCTCTCTCCTCCACTGCAGAGGGGAGGACTGTTGTGTCTTGTTCACCACACTGTAATGACAGCACCTGGAACAATACCTCCAAGAGTGGAGTGCAACAAATATTTGTTAACGAATGAATTTGTTAAATTAATGAGGAAATGATGATTCCACACTTGCCCCTTGTCACAGGTGGTCAAATGTTTTAAATGTAATTTCCTCAAGATCCGAACAAAATGTCTTTTATTTTATTTTTGTTTTATATTTTATTTTAAAGGTGTGAGGTACAATTCAGGATTAGGTATACAAGTGGTCACCATACAGGTAAAGTTTGGGCCTCCCTTTTGTCCCCACCTTGCCTGACTTGAGATCAGGTACCCTTATTGATGTTGCATCCCCACCCCACCAGGCAGTATCCCGCTCCTGCCAATCCCTTTCTTATAGTATTATGGAAAATGTTCAGGGTCCGCTTATGCGTGAATACATGTGGTACTCTGTTCTTTGTTTCTGTGATAGATACTGAGTATGATTGACTCTAAATTCATCCATGTTGCTGCAAAGTCCATATGTTTGTCCTTCTTTATGGCTGCATAATATTCCATTGTGTGTATGTACCACATTTAAAAAATCCAGTCCAGCTTCGATGGGCATCATTGTTGGTTCCATGTTTTTGCTATTGTGAATAGAGCTGCAACAAACATGCATGTGTAGGTATCTTTTCTGCAGAATGATTTGAGTTCCTCCAGGTATATTCCCAGTAGGGGGATTGCTGGGTCATATGGAGGTCAATTTCTAGTTCTTTCAGAAATCACCACACTGTCTTCCAAAGAGGTTGCACTAGTTTGCATTCCCACCAGCAGTGTAGAAGCATTCCCTTTCTTCACATCCTAGCCAACATCTGTTGTTTTTTGTTTTATTAATGATGGCCATCCTTACTGGGGTAGGTGGTATCTCAGTGTGGTTTTGATTTGCATTTCTCTGATGATGAGTGAGGCTGAACACTTTTTCATGTGTCTATTGGCTGCCTGTATGTCTTCTTTTGAGAAGTGTCTATTCGTGTCGTTTGCCCGCTTTTTAATGGGGCTGTTTATTTTTTTCCTTTCGGCACATTGAGTTCCTTGCAGATCCTGGATGTTAGGCCTTTGTTAGATATGCAGTTGGCAAATATTTTTTCCCATTCTGTGAAATGTCTCCCCACTCTCTTGATGGTTTATTTTGCTTTGTAGAAGCTTTGCAGTTTAATGAGGTTCCACTTGTCTATCTTATCTCTTATGGCATGGACACGTGGGGTTTTGATCAGGAATTGGTTGCCTACTCCAATTTCTGTAAGGGTGTCTTCTGCATTTTCTAAGATTCTTGTAGTTTGAGGTTTTAGATTTAGGTCTTTGGTCCATTTAGAGTTGACTTTTGTGTATGGTGATAGGTAGGGGTCCTGTTTCAATCTTCTGCATGTGGTCAGCCAGTTTTCTCAGCACCATTTACTGAAAAGGTTCTCCTCTCCCCAGTGGTTGAGGGTGGAGTCTTTGTCAAAGATGAGTTGGTTGAGAAATTGAGGTTCTGCTTCCAGAATTTCTGTCCAGTTCCATTGGTCTTTATGCCTGTTCTTGTACCAATACCACGCTGTTTGGGTTATTGTACCCTTATGGTAAAGTTTAAAGTCTGAAAGTGTGATACCTCCTGCTTTGTAAAGATCCTCCCAAAATATCTTAACATCACAGAGGGTAAAACATTGGAACTGTGGAAAACATATAACATAAAATATGCCTGGAAAATTAATAACATAGAGCTTTCATGTTTTATAAAAAAAAATCAATCTTCCCCCTCAAGACAAAAGCTATAAACTAATCTGTGATCCCTTTCTTCTGATGAGTATTGCAGCTGCTTTGTGAGATGGTCTTACTGCCGACCATTTGAAGAACAGTTTATCTCCGATGTTGAACCCTTAGCCAAATGTCTAGTCCACCGTAAGCGACATGCACTCAACAGTGGCCGTTCTCGTTCTGAAGATCCCAGAGCCACAGCCCCATGTCCCGGTCTAAGGACCTCTTTGCCCGGGGGGTTGACTGGGTTCTTGCCAAGGCCTCATTCCTCCTGCAGACCATGCTAATGACCTCATCTGTTCCTTCATACACTATTGAGGCTTTTTGTCCTGTTTGCGCAGGATTTGTACAATGTTTAAATCCACCTGCAAATCCATAGAACATTCACTAGGCTATAGTCCTCATTTCCTTTGGTTGACATATTCATTTGGTGATAAAACTGAAAGGCTGACAGTTTGCACAAAACTAATTCCTGGGTTAAATATGAAGCACAGTGTGTTCGTTAAGTTGAAACATATAAAACATAGCTATGAATCTTATAAAAATGAGCACTGCTTGTTCTAAATGGATGAGACATTTATGTAGCATCCAGAACAACTCATGAAAAATGTAGTTTTACGATGTCTATATTTTCCTTGTGTAAATCAACTGTTAAAAGATAGGGAATTATTACCAGGAAGAACAAAGAATGTCAGGATATTCTGGGGGTCTTACCTCAGAACTCACTGATAATGTTACTGAATGTCCCAAATTATTATGTATGTTTGTTTATTTATTTGTTTACTTATTGTCTTTATCTATAAAAGCCCAAAATGACAACAAAAACATAAGAAGAAAATAGTTACTCTGTCCATACAAAATAAGGCTTGAAATAGCCATCTCTATTTCGTAAGATACATTTTTAAAAACATTTTCAGTTGCTAATTTTATTTTGAGTTTAGTTTTGTGTTTTCCCAGCTTTACTGAGATATAAATAACAAATAAAATTGTATATGTTCAAAATGTGCATTGTGAAATGATTACCACAATCAAATGAATTAATACATTTATCATCACATTTAGTTACCATTGTGTGTGTGTGTTGAGAACACTTGCGGTCCACTCTCTTAGTAAATTTCAGGTAAATGATAGAGTAATAGTAACTGTAGTCACCATGCTGTACAATAGATCCCTGGAACTTACTCATTTTATAAGTGAAAGTTTGTACTCTCTGACCATTATCTTTCTGTTCTCCCCACCCTCCAGCCTCTGGCAACCACAGTTCTACTCTATGCATCTATGAGTTTGATTTTATTTTTAAGATTCCACACATAAGTGAGATCATACAATATTTGTCTTTCTGTGTCTGACTTGTTTCACGTAGCTTAATGTCCTCCAGATTCATCCATATGTTGCAAATAGCAAAATTTCCTTTTCTTATGGATGAATAATATTCGTGTGTGTGTGTGTGTGTGTGTGTGTGTGTGTGTATCACATTTTCTATTTCCATTTAACCAGCGGGGGACATTTAGGTTTATAGATGAAAGCAAAGTAAGATCAGTTACTTTATAAACATTCTCTGCATCTGTAATATGTAAATAACTTTAAGATAATCATACTAGTCAGGATAAGCCAGGTTATGATGTTACAACCCAGAGTCCCTAAATGTCAAGTGATAAAGCATGCTTGCTTTCTTATCCACATTGCATGTTCATTATAGGTCAGCAGGTAGCTTTGCTCCATATTGTTTTGATTCAGTGGTCAGATCCAACATCAGGAATGTTGTTGGTCACCACAGCCGGTACATGGAATGCTAACAAGTCGTGTCAATCTTTACATTTCAGGTTGAAGTGACATATGTTACTTCTACTCACAAGTTATTTGTCAAAATATGTCAAACAGTCATATCCAATTTTAAAGAACAGAGAAATACAATCCTGACATAACTGGATCATTTAGAGTTTGAGAGTATCTGAAATAGCCAGACCTGAATGAATGGAGAGAGGCCAGATCATGAAATACTTGTTAAAGTAATCTGGACTTTTTCATGAGGGAAACGGGAAACTACTGGAGGGTGGACAGAGAGCTAGAAACAGGTCTACTCTAGAAACTACTGGCAACCCCAGATGTGGGTCAGTCCCATGGTGAAAGAATTTCCAGGATCAAATATGTTGGGGTCACATTGAATTAAACAAAGTTAAAGAAATTTCTTCCCCGAGCTTTCACTATATTAGTAGGCATTATTAATCTCAAAGAAAAGGACGATTGGCATGGGATTAATACAAAAAACTTTTCAAAGACCATCTGCAATGATTCATGTCCTGAAGAAACACTTTAAGAAGCAATCTCCTGAGTCTCTGCCTTTCTGGCACTTATTTGTAGACAGAGGATGGGATGGAGAAGAAGGAGAAGGAAGGAAGGAAGGAAGGAAAGAAGGAAGGAAGGAAGGAAGGACAGAAAAAGCCTAAAGCTGTGCAAATTTATGGATAGTTCTGAAATTGAGTTGCACAGAAAAGTCATCCATAGAAGCTTCTCCATTGTTCATAGCATATTAATTTGTTGAGTGTTATTAAGCATCGTGTATTATGCCAGGGACTGTACTTATTTTAACTCAGTCCATTGTTACAATAACATTATAAAACACAGATTATTATCTCCTCACAGATGGTCAAACTAAAACTCAGGGAGAACAATTACATATTGTCTCCCTCAGATTCATATGCTGAAATCCTAACCCCAAAGTGATGAAATTAGAAGGCAAGACTTTGGGGAGGTGGAGAGGTCATGATGACACAGCTCTCATGTGTGGGATTAGTGGCCTTAGAAAAGAGACCCCAGTGAGCTCGCCCCTTCTGCCATCTGAGGACACGGGATAAAATGGTAGTTTGCAACCATTTTAAAAACAAAAAGCTCTCACCAGATACTGATCATGTTGACATCTTCATCTTGGACTTCTCCACCTCCAGGACTGTGAGAAATAAATGCCTGTTGTTATAGCTACTCAGTCTCTGTTATTTTGATATAGCAGCCCAAATGAACTAAGGTACATGTTAAAAGCCATGTGGACAGTAAACTAAACAAGTCAATCTTCAGACAAAAAGGATTAAGAGCTCCCGTGAGAGGTGTAAGAAACAAACTATGGTTGGTCAGAAGGTGAAAGATTATTATTATTTATTTTACTTTTTTTTTTTTTAGTCAGAGTCTTTGTCACTCAGGCTGGAGTGCAGTGGCATGATCATGGCCACCGCAAACCTCTACCTGCTGGGTTCAGATGATCCTTCCGCCTCAGCCCTCCAAGAAGCTGGAACTACAGGCGCACACCACTACCCCCGGCTAATTTTTTTATTTACTGTAGAGATGAGGTCTCGCCAAGTTGCCCGGGCTGGTCTTGAACTCCTGGGCTCAGGCAATCCTCTTGCTTTGGCCTCCCAAAGTGCTGGGATTACAAGCGTGAGCCACTGTGCCCAGCCAAAAGACTCATTTTCATTTTCGTTGTCCTCTCGGGTTGGACCTTGAAGGAGGAAAAATGCCAGATTTCTTGGGCTGTCTTTGGTAGGCAATGGCACGACACTGAGGGTTTCTGAAGTTGGAGTAACATGATCAGATAATTACAGCAAGACTGGAGTTGATAAGAGACACTGTTTAGACTCATCAATGGATGGAGTAGTAGGCCAGGCGTGGTGGCTCAATCCTGTAACCCAGCACTTTGGGAGGCCAAGGCAGCAGGATTGCTTAAGGCCAGGAGCTCAAGAGCAGCCTGGGCAACATAGCAAGACCTCATCTCTACAATAATAAAAAAAAAATCAGCCCAGTTTAGCGGCGTGTGCCTGTATTCCTGCTACTCAGGAGGCTGAGGTAGGATTGCCTGTGCCCAGCAGGTTGAGGTTGCGGCAGCTTGCCACTGCACTCTAGCCTGGGGGACAGAGTGAGACTCTCCAACTCAAAAAGAAAAAAAAAGATGGAGCAACTTTGATGATAAAATCATTCCTACTTCTTTGTCTTTTTCATAGCAAATAACCTTCATACATTCTAGTTGTACATCTAGAAATGCAGGTACCATTTTTGATGACTCTCTCCATTGCCCTTGATATCCAATCAACACCAAGCCCTCTTGTACTTGAATACCCCTGTGCCCTACCCTCTCTGTTGTGGGCTTGGTTTAGACCATCATATCTCACTGCCTGCTTTAATCTATTCTTCCACTACAGCCAAAGAGATGGAGAAGACACGATTCATTGAAATAATTTGCCATTTTTCAGAGTCAAAAATACTTTCAATCAGGGAATATTTTGTTTTGTTTTTTCCCTGTAGGAAGACAGAGATTCACAAGAAGTATGGGTGGTATGATCTTGACAACAGGCTATAGTTTTGTTTTTTTCCCAACCAGGGATTGTGGCCATTTAGGGATTCCATAGAATCAACCAAACAATTATTTGTTCAGCTTTCTAAAAAAGTGAGTCAGCAGTTCTTTAAGATCCCAAACTCCACCGTTCTCAGTTTAGGAAAGAACTTGGCTTTCAGAGGTTTTACCAAAAGGGAAATTTCATTATTTAGCTATTTGGGGTTATGGACGAGCTTTCTATTATCATAAAAATGTGTGTTGAGAAAGGTATGCCTGAGTTGTAGGTGAAGGATAGCAAGGAAGAGTCTAGTCAGAGAAATTCTCCTAGATTCTGAAGAGAAGTTATCTTTTCTAGTCTGCTCTGATGGTGAGAGAAGCAGCAGCCAGCAATCGTGCCGAGTAGGACACACACGATCCCATTAGCTCTAGGAGGTGGTTACTATCACCAGCACAATTTTACAAAGAAGAATGCTTAGATAACTTGCTGACAATGCTAGATCTGGTAAGTGGGAAGTCAGGATTCAAACTCAGGACACAAGAACTTGTGTTCTTTAGTGTGATTCCCCATTACTTTGACATGGGTGTTGCTTTCAATAGAAAACCCATTCGAGACGGGTTTTCCCATTCTATAGATATGACTACAGAGGTTCTGAGAGTTTAAAACTTGTCTAGTGTCACCCAGTCAGTGGAAAGGCTGATTGAAACTCATACTTGGCTACTTCCCAAGTCCTGAGCTTCCTGTGATGCCGTCCGAGAGAGCATTGGTTTATCATAGGTGCAGACAATGGTAAGTTCGGGAGTGACTACATTGCTGGCAATAATCATGAAACCACATTATCAGAACTTTACAGTGTCACTTATGTGCTTAGCAAATATTGTTACAATGAGGTTCTGGCCAATACAATGTCAGGCTTGCTAGTATAAATTGGTCAGGAGGGTGAGGGCGACTCCAACACTTGATTTGGCCACAGTCACCACATCGGATTCACTCTCAGTCCTCACCAAGATGAAGGGCTCTGTTTTCGCTCTAGTTCTATTCTCTGCCCTATTTGCCATCTCAGAAGGGAGGAGCAAGGAGTCTGTGAAGCTCTGCGGGCTAGAATATGTCAGAACAGTCATCTACATCTGTGCTAGCTCCAGGTGGAGACGAGACCAGGAGGGTGTCCCTCAAAGACAGCAAGGTAACTTCACACACGTGTCCTTTGCTTCTCTTCCATGTGTCTCTTTTTTTCAAATGGTTTGTTTTGTTTTGTTTTTCGAGTCAAGGTTTCACTCCGTCACCCCGGCTGGAGTGCGATGACATGATCATGGCTCACTGAAGCCTCAATCTCCTGGGCTCAGGCGAACCTTCTGCCTCAGCCTCCCGAGTAGCTGGGGCTACAGGCACACACCACCATGCCTGCCTATTCTTTTGATTTTTCTTTTTCTTCTTCTTCTTTTTTTTTTTTTGGTAGAGTCAAGATCTCACTATGTTGCCCAGGCTGGTCTCGAACTTCTGGGCTAAAGCAGTCCTCCCGTCTTGGCCTCCCAAAATGCTGGGATTACAGGTGTGAGCTACTATTTCCAGCCCATGTCTTAATTTTTCAATTCAACTGAGAAGTTTGGAATTATTTCTACTAATCTTATGTTAAAGTATGAGGTAAAATTTATTTTAAATTATATTTTAAAATTATTTTATTTTAAAAAATGTATATATATTATTGAGTATGATATATTGTTTTGAAATATGTACATATTTGTGAAATGACCAAATCAAGCTAACATATGCCTTGCCACATGCGCTTCTCATATTTTTGTGATGAGGACCCTTTACATCTGCTGTTAGCAACTTCCAAGATAGTCACCATGGTGGGCACTAGATCTCTGGAATTGATTCCCCCCTGTCTAACTGAAATTTTGTACCCTGGACCAAGATCTTCCGGGTACTCCCACCCTCCTCCCTCGTCCCAGCCTTGGAGAACCATCGTTCTCGACTCTACTTTTTTGAGTTTGACTTTTTAGATTCTGCATATAAGTGAGATCATGCTGTATTTGTCTTTCTGTGCCTTGCTTGCAATTCTATTTAATAATTAGTTATATTTGCTATGTTTTGCAACAAAAAGTTAGAAAAGTAGGGTTATGTGATAGAGGTTGCAACCTCATATATGATTGTTAAGGTTTCAGTTTAATTTTAAAATAATGCTGGTAAACAAAGTATCTTAGAAAATGACCCACAGTCATTTGGGTGGGTTAATGTCTTTTAAAAAAAATCATGAACTTATTACCATTACCACTTTAATACTGAAGTTCATATGACTAGATGTTAAAAATAAAAAGGATTTTTAATTTTAAGAGAGTAAGTATAATTTATCAGGATTTATAGCAATCTCTAGAATAGCAAACCAAAACGCACTAGAAATAAAATACATTTGGAATCTCTCTGAACACATAGGGCAGTGAAATGAATGTTTGTGAAGGCTGTCTCAGAATTTCTGACACCACTGAAATCATAAGACTGTCTACTAAATCTTTCACAGGTTTTCAGAGTGTTTTCCTATGGGGTATTCATCTGATCGATTGCTGGTTCACCAACCAGCATTCATTCACCTAGTTTTTCTTGGTCATACTGGTGTATTAGGGCACTGGCAAGCACGTTTGAACTAAATGGAAGCAAGAGATGCACTTTCATGTGAACTTTGGGAACAATGCTCAGATCAAAGCTGTGGGGCTCACTTTCCATTTTCAGATATGGAGGTCTAGGTCTCCACTTCCCTTCCTTACTGACGAGCTTGGCAAGTCACGTGTAGGGTTGTCTTTGGTATGTGTCACATGACTGATGACTTTGGAAGCTGCAGGTCATCAGGCAGAGGTAGCCCGCTAAAGAAGTCACGTCCTGACCAGCCAAATGACAGTGGGTGCACTCCTCCTCACATAAAAGCTTCCTCCTATGTAAAATGAGGAGAGTGAAAATGACTGAGCTCGTCCCAGAGTGTCTGTTCTCCCTAAAACCAGACCCACGTTTAGAAAAAATTACATGTAGGAGTTTGTTTCATTTCAGAAATCCATTTCCCCAAGGAGATTGTGGTTGTAGCCTTCTCCTGCAGCCTCTCTAACAGGATGTGTTGTTTTTTTCTCATCTGTCCAGCTGAGAAAGGAAACTCCCTCCAGCTCCTGAATAAACATGGAGTTTCTGAGGAAAACATAGCACAAAGCCATCCAACAATGGGTGTCGCCTTGGAAGAACACCTTCAGGGTGGACAGTCGAAGCATTCAGTGATGGCAAGGCAAGATTTGCGAACTTTGTGCTGCACCGACGGCTGTTCCATGACCGACTTGAGTGCTCTTTGCTGAGGCAGGAGCAGATACCCAGTGGGTGGCCAAGCTTGAGCACAGGTTTAATTGCGTGTTCACTGCCTGACATAACACCTACACTGTGTTACTAAAATGGTGGCTTTGGGGTAGGCAGTCCTTCTTTCCTGAAATGTGTGCGTGAATGATTACAACCACAGTCAAGTCTGTTTTCTCCTTTTGCCAAGGTGAGTGCACTTTTCTTTTTTACCCTTTTTTTTTTTGAGTTGGAATCTCACTCTGTCACCCAGGCCGGAGTGCAGTGGCATGCTCATAGCCACTGCAGCCTCGACTTGCTGGGTTCTGGCAATTCTTCCGCCTCAGCCTTCCAAGTAACTGGAACTACGGGAGCCACCACCATGCCCAGCTAATTTTTTTTTTTTTAATTTTTTTTTTTATTATAGAGACATGGTCTTACCAAGTTGCCCGGGCTGGTCTCGAACCCCTGGACTCAGGCAATCCTCTCACCTTGGCCCCCCAAAGTGCTGGAATTACAGGCTTGATCCACTGTGCCAGGCTTATTCTTTTCAAATTCTAACTATTACTTTGAAATTTCACATGCTGTGCAAAATTTCAATAAAAATCCTATAAACAAAATTCACTGTGATTTTTTTTCCTGTTAAAAAATTGTAAATAATTTTTAACAGTAAACAGAAAACGCTGGTGGTAGGAAAATCTAGAAAATGCACATAAAGAGAAAATAAAAAGTCAGCTGTTAACTCATCATCCAGAAATAACTATTCATCCTTAACTTCTGGGTTATTGTGCATTATTACTGAAAATGTCAACATTGATTTGTAGTCAAATATCAGACTCTAAACAAAGTGCTCTTCTCAGAACCCCTCAGAGTGCTCAGTACATGTTTCCTCCTATCATGCAGCCCTCCAACATTTCCTATTTGAGAATAGCTGGGGGCAGATATGTATCAGTCGAGTATCGGCTGAAACCCAGAGCATGTTTAAAGAATGAGCTTCTTTCTGTAGTCAAGGCCACCTTGGTGTTGATCTTTCTACTGCTTTCTATTCTCATTCTGGAAGTCGAGAAACAAAGACCCAGATAATCAAGTCATTGTGATGCAATGGGATATCTTCCCAGATGAAAAGACAAAAGACAGAGGAAGGATATCACTAAATGGATCTTTTCTTTTCTTTTTTTTTTTGAGTCAGAGTCTCACTCCTCAGGCGATCCCGCCGTCTCAACCTTCCAAGTAGCCAGAACCACAGGCCCGCGCTGCCACACCCAGCTAATGTTTTGATTTATTGTAGAGACAAGGTCTCACCAAGTTGCCCAGGCGGGTCTCGAATCCCCAGGCTCAGGTCATCCTCTCACCTTGGCCTCCCAAAGTGCTGGGAGTATAGGCTTGGGCAACTGCACCCAGCCACTCTTTTCTGAAATAAGTCCTGTAGCCACTTTTTGGGGGAGTGGAGGGGAGGGGATAATGTATGCTAAGGTTAAGGAATGCAAATGTTGTGAGAAAACAGAGAGATCATGACACCGAGGCTATCTTAGGAAGTAGTGGTTTATCAGCACCGACACGACTCAGCGGGCTAATGCTCCAAGGCTGAGCAACCTGGAGAAAGAGGAGAGAGGTTTTATCTGTTAGTTTAGGTAAGAGACGGGGTTAGGTTGTATGGTTATACATTTTTCTGTGGAATTTGCAAGGTGGTCAAAGAACAAATTGTCTCCAGGGTATACATGACAGGCGGGGGTTGTAAACTGGTAACTTCACAAAGAGAGGATGCAAGGGTAAGGTTGTGAACCACTTACTGTCTTGCATTTCCAGGAAAGTGGCCTGTGGCTATTTGGGTTTCTGACACCCCATGTCTAGCAGGTTTGGAGGTTGCAGGCTGATTTTTTTAAAAGGAATAATTTTAGCTGTTTTTAAGTTGTCTCTGCCACATTCCCCCCTTTGATGCTCGGTCCTTCGTGGGTCAAGAGCATCATCTTCAATTTGGAGCATTAACATTATGTGGGCTGCAGTTTTTTGTTCAACTGTTTCCACAAACTTAGAGATGGAGTTCATGATCACCGGGGCTATGCAAGGGAGGATAAGATGGGATCCCAACAATAGAATTTCAGATGCAATAATGTACTTAAATCCTCCCAGACCTGAGAACATGTTTTTAAACCATTGCCAATTTTTACACCAAGTCATTTTTATATTGGGACATGGGCAAGTTTTCTAATATAAGAAAGAACAGAAATGCTAGTGAGACCTTTTTCCAACATGTCCAATTTGCAGGGATCAACTCTGTCAATTTTATAGCAAATAAGGGCAGTCCTATTGCAAATAAAATGACAAACAGTATAGCAATTGGCTTATACAAAGGTTGACAAAGCAAAACAATGGCTTATCAGTAAGATCCATTAAGTTCTTAAGCTTCTGCTGGTGTGTAGATCAGCCAGCATCCGGTGTGTAACTGAAGCAAGGCCAATGGATCCTCAAACTTTAGCCGCGTGTAGACTAGCCAACGGAGACTAGCTAGTCCCGGATTGGCTAGAGCAGGACTTGGGGAATCCACTTCGAGTTTTCCATCAGCCTCAGTGACTTTCTGGAGGGTCAGTCTACGGGGAGCTGACGGATTGGTGGTGCATTCCCAGTCCTGGGGGGCAGGTAAGTCTGCTGTAATGAATCCAGAAAATCATTTCGGCTACTTTGACTGAAGTTGGGGCAGACAAAAGGACAGTAAATGTGCCCCTCCAGGGGGGTTTTAGAGACTGTACACTCAATTTTTTTATCCTTACCATATCACCTGGTTTAAAACAATGGGTGTCGGCAGTTAAACTAATTGGTAACCGTTCTCTGACTTGATGTTGGATGGCGTTTAAGGCTGAACCTAAGGTTTGCATTTGTTGTTTCAAAGTAAGATTTCCTAACTCCTTTAAGTATGTCCTTAAGAGGAGGGGATGGGCGCCCATAAAGGATTTCAAAAGGCAAGAAACCTGTTTGTTTTGTGGGACTAGACCTCACCCTTAGAAGGACTATTGACAGAAGCTGGACCCAGCCTAAATGAGTTTCTTGCTCTGTGGCTGAACTCCTTTTGATAGCAGTCTCCCATTCACCCCCCTTTGTGGCTTCATAGTGGGGTTTTGCCATGATGGAGAAGTCAGGTATCCAAATTCTAGAGAACCCCACAGCCCTCAAAAACTCCTGGATTTGATGTCGAGTAATTGGGACTGGTATTGAACACACTGCCTGTTTCCTTAATGGGCCATTGCTGCAACTAATTCTTGTTAGGTCATTACTATTAGCTGTTCGACTTCCCACTCTGACCTCTTGAATGTACAGATCTAAATGCTTCCAGTCAGTCCCCTGGAGGGGTAAGACCTGTTAGGGAAGCCCAGAGGCTCTTGAGACTAGAAGTTGCCCACAAATCCAACAATTTGGGTGATAGAATGTATTAGCATAGGAATAGGCCCACTCTAAATACACATTTAATAAGAGTTATTTTGTTGCTTAAATAGCAGCTTTAAAGTCCTGTCCTAGCTCTACTGTCCGCTGAGACTGTTGCTCTGGTCTGGAAACAGGGCCTCTCTGTTCAGACGTATACTTTTCTACTCAGTAATGGTGTATCCAAGGCCTGATGTTTGCAGGCGTTTAATGCAGTAGATGAGTGATGACTAGGGTGCCATAGGGTCCCTTCCTCTTTTCTTGACGCTGTTGGTTGGGTCCTTTCTCTCCCCAATCTTTTAGCAGCACTTGTTCCCCTGGCTGGAAGGGATATCTGGGTTCCCCATGGCCCAGGAAGTTCCTAAGGGAAGCAAGATTATGAATTGTGATGAAAATTTGTCCCAGATGGACAACATATTCCCTTATGAGCTCCTTTGTCTGTGGTCCCATTTTCTTCAGAGGTGTAGCGAAAAGACCTACCATAAACAATTTTAAAGTTGCTTAAATTTATCCCATTTCAGGGACTGACTCAGATGCTGAGCAATGCAATACCAAATACCTATGTTCAGTTTGCTTGTGTCTCCAAAAGATTCCCAGTGATTATTATGCTAAGTTGCAAATTGAAAGATTGAACTGTCCTAGTCTTACATCTGAAGGAGTTTTCTTTGGATTTGTCGAGGGGAGGGGTAGGCTGCACTTGGCCTGCAGTAGAATGCAATTTTTAAAATGTCTAAACGCCCTCTAAAACCTACCTATGGGAAATTTATCGATGTCTAGACTGTGCTAGCTATCCTGCCTCCATTATTCATCTCTTAGAGATCTTCGATCCCATAATCATATGGGGTGCGGAGGGGATGAAGGTTCATTTTCTGCAGCTTCTTCAGAGCTGACAGTGGGCGTAGTCCTGCTTAGCCAGAGATCGAAAATCTCTCCCTGTCTGACTTGAGGCTTCCAGATGTTTCAGCAGTGGCATCGCTTGCAGGCACTGACTGGAATTCTTGCATGACCATTGTGTGGGCATGAAGTTGCTGGATGCTGGCTTAATAAAAGGAATAAATGAGGAAAACCTCTCATTCTTCAAGAAGTAGAACAATTAAGTAAAGCCAGGTATACATTTTGACAATTTTAGGTGGTGACTGATCACCTTTTGTATAAAATCTATAAGGCCCGAGATTGCCAGCATAACTTAAGTGATAAACCTTAATTTCTGTGGCTTTATTATAAGTACCAGCTTTGGGAGTTTTTAATGTATTTTGGGACTATAGCGGCAGCCTGACAGATTGTTTTAGACTATAATTTGAACCAGGCACTCAAGTGAATTGTATATAAAATTTGAAGAGAAATCCGAAAATGTTTGGAGACTTGCATCTTTATTATGTCTAGATTGTTCATAGAATTCCTTTCATACATTTCTTTCCATAAACCTTCCATGTACCATCTTTGACATAGTCGTACCATTTTTTGACATGTTTGAACCTTCTATTTTTGTCCTATACTTTTCCTACTTTCAGATAACTATTTACTCCATTATAGGACAGAAATTTACCATATAAGATCCTTTCTTAGATAAAATTATTTTTTTCTTATGTTCCTTTCTTTCTTGCCAAAACCACATTTGTACATCAACAACCTTTTTATATCTCTCCTTTGCTCTCTCTCTCTTTTTTTTAACCTTTTTATAGATAACTTTTTGCAGTCATAATTTGAATTAATCTTTTAGTAACTTCTGATTAGAGGTTAGGTAAAACATTTAACTTTTGGAACACCTTCCGCTCCCACTAGAGAGCAGGTGTCAGGAGAAAGAGGTTCAGTTTGAGCACAATTAATACTAGCCTTAGTATTAATCAAACAATTAATTTGGACCCCAGCCACATCCATACAGACCCAAGGATTCTCTGGGGTGATGGCAAACAGAGTGCTGGTCTGGGCCGTGGCCCCCGGGCCCCTTCAGCTTGTTGCCATCATCACTGAGCTAGGTGTTCCCCTCCCTTTTGGGAGAGGTTGCACTGGCTCTTCCAGTGGCCTTTTAGTCCAGATGTTGGACGAGGTCCTGGGGGCTTAGGCCATCAAGAACAATCGGGCTTCAAGTGCCCAGACTGACCACATTCATAGCAGCTGATACCGTCCCCCTTAGCAGGTCCATTCTTACCAGGTCTCTTCGGTGGCTGGAGCTTTGCCATTAGTGGCAACTGCCAATAGGTTTGTCTACTTTTCATCTCGATGGTGCTCATCCTGGAGTCTTCTTTTTTCCTTAATGTCTCAGTTGCTGAGAACTTCAGAAGTTTTTTGTAATTGGGAGTTTGGTATTCACCGTCCGGAGTCAAGCCTCTGGAGTTGGGTATTCAGTATCCCATAGGATACAATCTTGTTTGCAAAGTAGTGAAAAAAATTTTAAAAATAGCTCTACATACGAAACTTCTGACCATTTCCCTTCATGTCTACAACGTGAATTTAATTGCCAGATGGTATTAACGCAAAGTCTTGTTTCTTTCCAAACCTCATTATCTGCTAACTTGTAGTGAGTCCAAATTTGTTTCCAAAAATGCACTAATTTTTTTAACCACAAAATAATAATTTGCTCTAATTATTTAAAATCTGTCCCATTGGGGTGTCTGAGGATACAGATTATTACACATTTTCTTGTTCATGTTCCTTGAAAACCCAGAATTTGGCTTTGAGCACTTGTAATTTATTCCTCAAAGGAGAATTCTAAAATCAGTCAATAAATAAAGCCATAAACAGCAATGCCAGGTATCTCTGGGACCCTGATAGCTTCTTCCAAGTTGGTTGAGTGTCCCCAGCCCTCTCTGAAGCTTTCCTCTGCTCCAGGACCTTCCAATGATGCATTAAAAATAGTCTGGTACAAAACCCTTTTAGAGTGAACAGACCACGTGGATGTGAAATGATCTGTTTCTACTTATTTCTAATTATGAACAGGCAAATTTGTTAAAAAATTTTTATACATTACTAAATTATGTCTTAGTTGTGAAGTGTGGATAATTAGGTGAGAGTGATCAGGTCTCACTCTATGCACCACAGAGTGTGTCTTTTTATTTCACCAGTCTCTCAGGAGAAGTACCGAGCTTGGCAAGGTGATTTAATCAGTGGGAATGGCCAGTTCCCATGCCTCATTATGTCCTGCAAAGTATTCAGCATTTAAAGCTTTACAGTCTTGTAAGAGGTGTGCTAGTCAGGTATAGCCGAAAGAATAAGCAGTAGTGTTATCTAGCACGACATTTTAAAGTAGGGACTTAGCATACATTACATGCCTCTAAGAGACTTCTCAACAGTTTTACAGGGACAAGCAGTAGATTACGGTCTTAGGCAAGGCCTAAACCTTTAGAAACAGACTTACTTTCAACTAACCTGTCTTCTAGCGTTTGAAAACAAGCACGGTCTATTCAGTCCCTTAGGCGCCAGAGAAAGATCACACAATTATTTCCTCCAAGGTTAGCGTCAACTTGTGCTGAGTTAACAAAAAGCTAAGTAGCATATAAGAGAGATTTCCATGTTTCTTTACAGGTGGATTAGAATGAACTCCTTCAGAATCCATGAAGAAGAACGCAGGCTAAGGAAGGAAGAGGGGGTGGTCCTGGGAAAGAATTCGAGATAACCAGTAGCATTTCACATACACAGCAGGCAACTTTCGCATATCCTTGACAACAAAAGATAGGGATTTGAACAGTGTTGACAGGTTGAGAGAAACAAGATGTTGGAAACCAGCCAGAGAAGGTTTATGTTAGAGAATAGTGTAGACATGAAGTAGAACTGGCAAGCAATTCCTAACTCTGGATAGCACTAGATGTTCTGGGTCCAAACGTGCTGCTTGTGGAGGGACCTCCTGTCGGTTGTGGGCCCACCAGTCACCTCCCTGCCTCTTACGTGTCTCAGTTTTCCCTCTGGGTGCTGAGAGCACTCAAGGGGCCCCAGGGCACTGGGTGACCAGTCCTTATGGGCACCCCCTGGATGGGGCAACCCTCAGGAACACTGAGAGACCCTTTCAGCTTCCAGGCGTTCTGTCTCTAGGACCTTTTCCAACCCTCCAGTCACCATTTCCAGGGTCTGGCGTGGATTCAGGTCCGCTGAGTGGACCAAACCTGGAGCCTTCCGGAGCCCA
This sequence comes from Cephalopachus bancanus, assembly GCA_027257055.1. NCBI lineage: Eukaryota > Metazoa > Chordata > Mammalia > Primates > Tarsiidae > Cephalopachus > Cephalopachus bancanus. The sequence continues at coordinate 549,057 of JAPVLO010000344.1, read as the reverse complement.
CAGAGTACTTTATAGTTGACTAGAGTGGAGAGGTCCCTATAAGGCCCTGACACGTCATAGGAGTTGATCCCCAACACATTCGCAAGTCCCTCAGTCACCCAAGGGAGTCTGTTTGCACAGACCAAAGGGAAGAGTGCCTCTTATCTTCGACCCAGACTGGAGTCTGGGTTCATAAGGGTGGAACTCCCTAGTCTCCTGGGGGCTTTTGCCACCTATTTAAATACTACACAATAAAGGGAGGCAGCAACACTTAGGAAAACATAAAATGGCATAAAGAAACACGCCTGATCAAGTTCTTAAAATATGACATGTCCCATTAAACAATGCAAAATAAACCAGCCAGCTTTTTTTAAGCAAATTCAAAGATGACAGACACACACAAATAAGGGAACGAGAGGTGTGAAAAACTTCTGTTTCATTCTCCTCCAGCCAGACTCCTCACAGAGATATTTCAGACACCTCTTAGCAATTGGCAGGTTGGTACAAACCCCCAACCCGGACCAAACCTATGTGGAACTCTTCCACTGTCCATCTCATTCACATACAATCATACAGCACATTCTCCAACCTTCGACCCTAATCCTAGGAGTCAATCATTTCGTTTTGAGACAGTGTTTCCTTCCACTGCCTTTCAGCCCTTTCCTTCTGATGAGACTACTCTTGGACTCCGGGAGGTGATCAAGCTCCCCTTCTGTCATCTTCTGGCAGGTCTATGCGAAGGCCCTTGTTCCTACCTTTCCGTCGGGGCGGTGTCCTCACACCAGTTCCTGGCCTCTTTTCGGGTTCCTGTGCTTTTGGGATCTGAGCCTCAGTGCGCTGGGAAGGGCCTCCCTCCTATGCACCAGGTGGGATTGCCTCTCCCGTCACCCCGAAAGTCGTACCCCAATGACAAAGGAGGTGGAACATACAGTCTCCGAACTCTCCCTTTCCTGGCCAACGCACCAAGCATTGTTGCGGGAAAGCAGAGAGACCATGGCACCAAGGCTATATTAGGAAGTAGCGGTTTATTAGTGCCGGCGTGACTCAGCAGGCTAAAGCTCCAAGGCTGAGCAACCTGGAGAAAGAAGAGAGGGGTTTTATCTGTTAGTTTAGGTAAGGGAAGGGGTCTGGTTGTATGGCTATGCATTTTTCGTTGGAATTTGCAAGGAGGTCAAAGAACAAATTGTCTCCAGGGTATACATGACAAGCAGGGGTTGTAAACCCATAACTTCACAAAGAGCAGGTGTGGGGGAAAGTTGTGAATTGATTACTATCTTGCATTTCCAGGAAAGCGGCCTGTGGCTATTTGGGCTTCCCACGCCCCACGTCCAGCAGGTTTGGAGCTTGCAGGTTGATTTTTTAAAAAGGAATAATTTTAACTGTTTTTAGCCCCTCACTGCCACACAAACTTTCCAGAGAAATGTAAAATAAACCAAAGTCTCACTCTCCTTTATTTGATTCTATAGTAATAACATGACCCTCATTAGGAATTTCTTATAATTTCTGCCAGAAATAAAAATCATGTTTATACTAAATTTATGTAGAATAGCTGCAAATATAGCTATATAGATTGATTTATCTAGCACTCCTCTCTCTCTTTTTCTCTCTCTGCCCCTCCTTTCCTCCCTCCTTCCCCACAGCAGGCTTAACTGTCCACCAAAAATTATTTCTTTTCCTCTTCATCTTGTGCACACAGCTCAACTATATTTCTCAGCCTCCTTTGTGGTTATGTGGTCACATGACTGAGTTCCAGACAACTGAGTATAAGTACTAGTGATATGCACACTTCTAAGACAAGTTTGTAAAATCTCTCATCCTCTTCCTGAACTTTGCAAGCAATAACCTTTGAGCTGTTTTATGTTTGAGTCTATTTTTAAAGGAGTTGACCTACTCTAGTACATCTACTGAATGTATCATTCTATTTTAAACAAAAGTAATCATACATCATGTCTTGCAACTCATTATTTTATTTAATGTATCTTTATTCCAATAACATCTTAGTACATGTATTTTAAATGTAAACATATTAAGGGATTACCATCTAAAAAGTTTGCATTAATTCACTTTACTACTAGAAATTTATGAGTGTGCCTATTTCTCTACATTCTCACCTGTCCATGAAGTTGTTTATACTTGCAAAGCTTTGCATTTCTTTCTTTCTTTTTTTTTTTTTTTTTTTGAGTTGGAGTCACACTCCGTCACTCAGGCTGGAGTGCAGTGGTACACTCATGTCCACCCCAGCGTCAACCTGCTGGGTACCGGTGATCCTTCTGCCTCAACCTTCCATGTAGCTGGAACTACAGGCAAGCACTACCAAGCTCAGCTAATTTATTGATTTATTGTAGAGATGAGGTCTTGACAAGTTGCCTGGGTTGGTTTTGAACCCGTGAGCTCAGGTAATCCACTCACCTCAGCCTCTTAAAGTGCTGGGATGATGGACTGAGCCACCAAGCCTGACCTGCATTTCTTATAGATAAACTACTGTTAGGCTGGCGAGCTGGTGCAGTGGAACTAAAGGAAAGAGTTGTAATAGACAAGCGAAAAGGTTTATTCAACTTTCAAGAGAGAAAGAGGACCAACACTGAGGACAGTGTGGGGTTAAGTAAAGGTAACTGGACTATTTAAGGTTTCTTTAAGGAAGGGAGAAGGGTGTCTTCAGCAAGTGCATTTTTGACTACAGATAACACAGGTATGGTCATCAGGACAATGCATCTGGTAATTCCAGGTGGCCCAGTCACACTGGTCACAAAGGGCTGATCACAGTAGATTAGGTCAGTTTGGCCCTTTATGGCAGGAAGACAGATACTTTGAATATAAGGGTAATTAGTAAAAAGCATGCTTGGGGGTTTCAAGACAATTATCAGTAACTGCTTCTGGGAAACCAGTTTTGTTTTTTTGTTTAACGATTATAAAGTGGGTTAAAGTAAGCTGCTGAAAAAGCATAACAAAACTAAGCAATGTTACAATGGCTGCCACTCTGACTAAAGTTATTCCATTTTGGCTTTTCACCCTTTCAAATACTAAATATCATTTTCTATTTAATTTGCATTAGCTTGACTATGGAGGGATCACCTTTTATATTTACTGACCGCTTGTATTTTCTCTTCTGTAAATTGAGCTGTCTTTAACGATTTTTCTATTCATAATAGTTTTAAAATCTATTTTCAAAGCTATATTAAGAATATTAACTTTTTGACTGTCACGTAAGTAAAATATTTTCCCCCAGTCTCTTATCTTGGCTTATTTAGAGTGTCTTTGGACACACAATGTCTGTCTTTTTCGTTATGGCTTCTGATTTCCTGCTTTGCTTAGTGTTAGGGCATGGAAAGGGTGAAGGTGGATGGATGGAGAGGGAGAGGCGAGGGGAGGCGCAGCACCATGGAGTCGGCAAGTCGGAGGTGCGCGCTGGCAACCCAGAGATCCAAGTAAATGCAAAGCATTGCAACACACAAAGAGGTGAGAGAAGATGAGATTTATTTAAGAAAGCTTCACCGCACCCCACAGACAGGGAGCAGGCCTACACTCTAGGTGAGTGTGGCGTCATAGCCCCCCAAAGCCCTGGCTTAAATCCTTTTTTTGGAGATGTTGCACATGACTGCCATGACTTCCTTATCGATCACCTGTGGATGTCTTGGAGATCTTGTGACCCAGAGACCCATTAATGTCCGCCCACATTATCACAGCCCCTAGAGAAGGGTGTGACAAGGATTCACATGCTCCTGCACCTTCCCGAATGACATTCCTTCGAGCTAATGGAGGGTGCACCTCCCCTTGTCTCCTAGGCATTCCCAGTGAGTAGCTTCGGGGGATCCTCGGCTTCCCTGCAGATAGGGCCCAATTTACTGGAAGATCGAATCCCTACCTGCTCTCCCTCTGAGCGGAGATAACTTTTGTAATTACAAGTTTCATGACTTTTACGATCCTTGCCCAATGCATATCTTAGGCCTTGTAAATTCCCTTTACTCTAGGCAGGCTTGATTGCCGCTATGAGATACCTCTGGTACCTGGCACCAGGAAGTCTGTTTCTGAAAAGACAAAGTCAGCAGAGTTAATTTTACCTAAAGTGTGCATTTCTCCAAAAGCATAGCTTCTACTTTCTCATCATTGTATTAAGATTTAGGAAGAAGAGTAAAAAAATGCATTTCCTGCTCTTGGCCTGTCATTTCACTTAGCAAGATTTCCTTATTGTCAAGTTGTACAAAATTTTCCCATAAATAATTTGATTTTCCCATATATTTTACTCTAATAATTTTATAGTTTATCCTTTGCATTTATATCTAATACATGTCATATTTATTTTTGCATATTGTGAAGTGCTTAATTTTTATTTTCTTCCAGATGGATAGCAAATTTTGCCTGCATCATTCATTAAATGATTTTTTCCCGTGGGAATTTCATGTCACTACAGTCATGTATTATTTCCTGATAGGAGGAACCCCCTGAAACTTAGAATGAACTTAGTTTACATTTTGCCTCAGCATAGCCATTTTTGCTTAGACTGACACACTCTGAATCTAGCTTAAGTTAGATGTAGATAGGTACATTTCCAATAGGCAGATTTTAGGAAGTGTCTAGACATTTTACTGCAGGCCAAACTGGCATCCTACCCCACCTCCTCCGCAAATCTGCCTCAGATGCAAGACAAGGACAGCCCAACCTTTCAACTCATGGTTTAGCATAATCATCTCTAAGAAACTTTCAGGCCCCTTAGCTGGCTGAAGTCATAGAACCGATAATAAAATTACTCTTTTGCTAAAGAGCTTGTGGATTGGAAACATCTAGCAGGTGTCTTGCAGGAAAACTCCCTCCCTTTGTCTCCTCCCCTTGTCTTCTCCCAGCTAGCCCATCATCATGGCAGCAATCATGTGACTCACCTGCCCATCTGCCTGCTGTTCATCCCCTGGTGTCAGTACCTGCGCATACCTGTCCCTTAGTGATGACACGGAGCAGAACACCACCCAATCACCTTAATGACCTTCCACCATCCAAGGGAAGGATTAAAAGGACTCAACAACAAGCAGCCATTCACCATTGTCTTGCTAAGCTATGGTGTGGCCATGTGCTCTTTGAGTTACAGCCAGGCCATGTTTCCTGGCTTTGGCCCCCTCCCCTACCTTGGGAAGGTGAATCTCCTCTTCCTCTCTCTTTCTAATTGGCTTTCTAAATAAACTATGTTTTTAAATTTAACTTCTGGGCAATTCTTTGCATCTTTCTCGTAGCACCGGATTGCATACCAGACACCCAAACTCCCAGTAGGCCTGATCTAACGTTTTTGGAGGTCCCTAACACTTCCATTACACTTAGAACTATTATAGGTTCTCTATTCTGTTCACTGATATATTTATCCTGATTTGATCCTATTCTATTTTGACTGCAATAGCTTTATGGTAAATTTTAATCCTAGCGAGAAAAGTTGCCTATCACTATAGCTTTTCTTCTGTAATCTTCATGACTGGTATGAAATGTATATTCTTCCATGTAGATTTTATGATCATGCTATTCTGTACCAAAAAAAATCTCATTGGAATTACGATTTGAAATTGCATTGCACTTATACAAATATAAGAAATATTTACGTTCTATGATGTTAAGAATTCCATTTAGATTATACTATGATAACATAGTATCTTGTTTTTAAATAACTTCTAATAGCTTGACTTGTATTATACTTTTTAATTTAAATCTATGCCTAAATTTCTTGCTACTGTCTCCGTGTGTGGCAGGTTGGGTATGGCCAGAGTCACAGGGGTGAAAGTATTCACCGAGACAGTTATGAATTAAGAAAGGGAGTGGGCGGGACAGCAGTGAGAGTGTCCACTGTCTACAAAGAGGCACCGCCAGAGGGGTGTTTTTATAAGAAGGGTCTGGTGTGGGCCAGGAGGTATTGTCTTTGGGGTGGTCTAGGAAAGGAAATTTCCAGAGGTTTGTGAAACAGCTGATTGGTGATGGCATTTTGCCTCTTCACTAATAAGGACAGCTAGCAGCAGTAGTTGACTGCCTTTTTGTCTGTCCTGGACCCAGGAACTAACATGAGTTGTGAACTACTTTCTTTGTTGGCTGTGGAACCAGCAGCAAACATTTTGCAGCTGGCAATCCAGCCTTTCCAGCTCCTTGCTGTTATCAGGAAGTTTCTTTGCAGATTTTTATCTTGAGGTCCCTTTCCTTAATATAATTTACCAGACTTACTCAACCCATGCTGGCCTAATCGGGCCTCATGTTCCTCCACAAGCATGAATGAGAAATTTCTTTGTGCTTGTTGCAGAACACAGACATGTTCATTTTTGCAGCACATAGAAAAATCTTGATTGTTGTATACTCATCTCCGGGCACTTTGTCAAGTAAACTTATTAAATGTAATAGCTGCTTTTCTAGCCCATTTTGGGTTTTTAGGTATGCGATACTATAATCTACAAGTAAAAAGGTACGTCTTTCTCTTCTTTTCCAATATTTAAGCTGAGAGTTTCAAGCTCTTGTCTTATTTCATTACTCTCATTATTCAAGAATTATTTACAGGGAGAGTGATGTGCCAGGCACTTTCCTGGGGGCTAAAGATCCAGCTGTGAATAAAACAAAGTGCACGTTCTCGTGGAGGGAAAATATACGCAGGAGAAATATCAGATAATGACTGATGCCAAGAAGAAAATAACCATGGAAGGGGGCTAGGAAGGCTTGGGTGGGGACAGGAAAGGGATGGAGCTTGAGGCAGCATGGTGGGAAGCACACTGGGAGGGTGACCATTGAAGAGTCGTAGTGATAGTGATGATGGCAGGCATCTTTCCCATGTCCCTAACTGGAATGGAAATGGCTTCAGCAGTCATGACTCAGTACTGTCACAGCCTGACAGAACAACCAAACTGAGGCGACCGTTACAATGGACTCAGAGTTTAATATTGCAAAGCAGCAGAACAAGAAGGGAAGGAAAAAGGACTCAAATCCGCCTCCACAAAAATTCAGAAGATAGGATTTTTTTTCTTTTTCTTTTTTTCAGTTGGAGTCTCCTCTGTCCTCCAGGCTGGAGTGCAGTGGCACACTCACACTACCACAGCCTGGACCTGCTGAGCCCGGGCGATCCTTCTGCCTCAGTCTTCCAAGAAGCTGGAACTACAGGTGTGTGCCACCATGCTCGACTGATTTTTTTTTTCACTTTTTGTAGAGATGCGGTCTCATCAAGTTGCCCAGGCTGGTCTTGAACACCCGGGCTCAAGCAGTCCTCCTGCTTCCGCCTCCCAAAGTGTTGGGATTACAGGTGTGAGCCACTGCACCCGGCCATGATAGGTTTCTATAGGGAATTTGGAGGCCAGAGGGACAGGGCTTGTTGACTGTTGTTGGTGATGCCATGCGGGAGGGTTGAGACTTCGTCCCATTGCAGAGCCAATTTCTGGGAGATGCATCACAGACTGACTTCCTGGTGTTCTGGGCCTGGGTGTCTGAAAATTAACTCGAATACCATGCTTAGGTTTTTTAACAGACACTTTCTATAAAGCAAGTCCATGACCATCAGCTGCTGCTCGCTGGGCAGGAGTCCCTGGAGCTGGAAACCTCTTTATCCTTCAAGTGGGCTTTTGTCCTCAAGCAGTTCTCAGTCCCTTGTTTAGGAAAGAACATGTTGGTCAGCTTTGCCCCTCCCCCGGGGTCAGCACAAGAAGAAAGTTTTATTATACAGGCAGTTTCAGTATGACATCTGTTAGTTAAAATAGAAATAAAACAAGTCATAGTCTATGCTATTCATTATATATGTGTATATTATGTGTGTATATATGTATAATATTCTTAATCATCTAAAGAGGTTTATTTTATTACATATTGCTTAGGGACTTACTTTGTTAGAATGTCTTCTAAATTTTATTAAATGCATAGTAAATCTTATCATATTATGTTTTTCTCTTTAGTTAACATGGAGAATTACGTTGATAGTCTTTCTTTTTTTTGGAGTTGGGGTCTCATTCTGATGCCCAGGCTGGAGTACAGTGGCACTTGAGGCTCACCACAGCCTCGACTTCCTGGCCTCAGGAGATCCTTCTGCCTCAGTCACCTGAGTAGGTGGGACTACAGGCCGGTGCCGACTAATTTTTACAATTTTTTGTAGAGATGAGATCTCACTTTGTTGCCCAGGCTGGTTTTGAACTCATGGGCTCAAGCAGTCTTCCCACCTTGGCCTCCCAAACTGCTGGGATTACAGATGTGAGCCAACATACCCAGCCAGTAGTCTTTCTTATGTTGAAATTTCTCTGTGTTCTCAGAATAAATCTCCTTGATCATTGCATAACATTCTTTTAATATTCAGAAGGATTGCATTTCTTAGCATTATATTTAAAATTTGTGTATCATGTTGACAAGTAAAACTGACCCCTATATGTTTTGGCAATAAAGATTATTCTAGCTTTAGAAAATGAAGGCATTATCTATCTGTCCTTTAAAAATTTGGAAACAAAAAGCTGTAATGGTATATTTAGACTGGTGACTTAAAAAAATTAACTGGATTATAATAAACATACATTCGTGTGCATTACTTTTAAGTAAGTTTTTACTTATTTGTGCACAAATGAGTTGCTGGATTGAAACCCCTACATAAAACTACCTTCATATGCTGACCCCTGGGGGAGGGGCAAAGCTAACCAACATGTTCTTTCCTAAACAAGGGACCGAGAATTGCTTGAGGACAAAAACCCACTTGATGGACAAATTGTTTTCCAGCTCCAGGGACCCTGCTCCCTCCCACCTTCCTCCTAGACTGCCTCCACGATGGGCTGGCAGCCCAGTGGGCAGTAGCTGGTGGCCATGGACTTGCTTTATAGATAGCATCTGTTGTAAAACCTAAGCATGGTATTCGAGTTAATTTTCAGACACCCAGGCCCAGAACACCAGGAAGTCGGTCTGCGATGCCTCTCCCAGAAATTGGCTCTGAAACGGGAAGACAGTCTCAACACTTCCGCGTGACATCACCAACCAGTCAACAGGCCCTGTCCCTCTGCCTTCCAAGTACCCTATAAAAACTCTATCCTCTGAATTTTTGAGGAGGTGGATTTGAGTAATTTCTCTAGCCCTTCTCGTTCAGTTGCTTTGCAATATTAAACTATTTCTCCATTGTAATGGCTGTGCCAGTTCTGTTTCTTCTGGGCAGTGGGCACAGGAACTGGTCAGGCTGTAACAGAATATTCCTAGCTATTAATAATATATTCTCTCTCTCTCTTTAACATATCATTGCATTTTTCTAACATTTTGCTTAGAATTTTATAAATTACACAATTTGTGTGTAATTTTCCTTTCCTGTAATATCTTTAAGTGATTTTCATATCAGGGCTAAGCCAGCCCGTAAAATGAGGTGAAATGTGGTCCCCCTTTCTCTAATCTCTGAATGTTGAAGATTTATTTATACTATTTCTTAATCATTTAAAATGATTGGGCCCTTAGATGACTTTTATGTGGGATACAAGCAATTTACCTATGTTTTTTTTTGTTGTTTTTTTTTTTTTTGAGTTGGAGTCTCACTCTGTCGCCCAGCCTCGACCTGCTGGGCTCCGGTGATCCTTCCGCCTCAGCCTTCCAAGTAGCCGGAATTACAGGCATGCGCTACCACGCCCGGCTGATTTTTTGATTTATTGTAGAGATGAGGTTTCGCTGCCCAGGCGGGCCTCGAACCCGCGGTCTCAGGCAATCCACTCATCTCAGCCTCCCAAAGGCGCAGGATTACAGGCTGAGCCACCGAGCCCGGCTTAATTTACTTATGTTTAAAAAAAATTCTTGGGTCAAACCTCTTCAGGTCTGCTTCCACTGTGGGAGCTTTTCTGTCCTCTCAATAAATCCTGCTTTCTCAAAAAAAAATTCTTGTAGATATCCTACCAAAGTTAAGTTCTTGTTATATGATACATTTTCTTAAAGGAAATTATAAAGATAATATCATTTTATAATTAACTAACAGCACATAGCATATTTTACTTTAGTTTCAGAATGAAACAATGGGTTTCTAAGCTTAATATTTTTTAATGGAAATCCCAAAAAATGATTTCCCAGTACCCTTAAACAAATCAGGCGGTTATTCTGTCCTTTTGATAATGAGGTGATTCATCCTAATCGCTGTCTGTGGGAAGGAGCAGTTTTCTTTTTTTGATTGCAATTGTACAGTGAAGTATAGTGCCTCCCAGACTGGTAAGACTGGTTCCTGGAGGGCCTTTCTGGGCAGGGAAATAGCCTGGTGGTGGGTGGAAAACCACACGTTTGAAGTTATATCCAGCACTAATTTTTTAAAAAAATCATGTACCCTAGATAAGTTGGCAAGGAAAGAAATTGAGAAGAGATTGTAGGAGACTTTGATCAGATACTTAGCATATATGAGTCTTAATAAATCTTCCAGTTGAAGGTATTCGTGCACGTGATGAAAAGAAGATATAAATTCTTATGGGTGCGTTGAGAGGAAAAAAGTATGTGGCAGAAAGAAAAAACATGAGAAGGAATCAAAAAAGTACTAAGGGTGAGTTAAGACTTCTGAATGAAACAAGTATAAAAACAGGTAAAGACCGCAAAGGGAGGCTACATTTAGGGATGAATAGGACTATGTAATAAATGTGAACTTGAGGAGAAATTGTCAGCATTCAAAGAAGGCAGTTGCAGATGATTAAAGGTTTGAAAGAAAAAGTCATCTACGGCATTGCATTATGGCAGTGAGCAGAAATTGCAAAAACATCTGCTCAGTTGCTCAGGAAACCGGTTTGCAGGAAAAAATTAGAGATTGTGAGTATGCTTCGACTGTGGGTCAGATATTTTATGCATACTTTCCCTTGCAGTCTTCATAACAAGAACACAAGTGCTTATAATCATTTTTACCTTGGGGAGACTAAGACTCAAGACACCAGCCACCTTGCCCAAAGTCACAGAGCGAGTCAGGGCCAGAAGGTAAGGGAGATGTGTGTCTGTCAAACCCATTTTTTTAAAAAACAAAAGCCTAACCAAATTCCCTATATTACCTTGCCATTCAAAAGAAATAAATTCAGAAGAGAGCTTAGGTAGAATGCAGTTGGAGAAAGGTTCCTGCAGATTTTACTGTTTGTGAAAGTCAAATGTTGGTGGGGACGACAGCCAGATTGCAGAGGCGAAGGAAGCAGAGAAAGAGAGTAGCAGAGGAAATCAGAGATAGTGTGCATAGGCCCTGCCTGTATAAGAAGTTTGGGAACAAAAAGGCAGAGCAGATTCTCAATAACTTTTAATGCTGAGTTTTCTTAATGCATTTTTAAATCAAGAAAGACAGTCAAGTGATGGTTTCAATAACGAAAGTGTTCATTCTCTAGGATGGTTATATCTAAAAGCTCTAAATACTCAACTGCTGTTTGTTAAATCATTCTCCTGTATTGGATAATTCCCAAGAGTTTTGAAAAGCAGATGAGCCGAACTAGCACTTAATTTCCCAATGTATAATCTATTGGTCTCTGTTGGAAGAACCTTCTATTCTGTGTTTTCTTTAATTCTGTTAACAATAACAGCATGTGACAGCATTGACACAGCCATTCCAGACGCTAACAAACTTTTGAGAGAAACTTTGTTTCTTATGAAGTCTGGTAAAGAAAAAAATTATATAGGTTTTTTTTTTTTTTTTTTTTAGTAAGGAAAAAAAGGAAGGCATCATTTAATTTTGGTTTTGAAAAAAAATGTTCTTTTTGACTTCAGGTGGAAGTGTCTGGCTGACATTCCCAGAGCTAACTGAATTTTCAGTAATTTGCTATTAGTACTGACTATACTTCTGCTGATGAATATTTTAGGAAGCAGGAGGAAGATGTTAGGTCTCCATCTGGTTGGCTGCCAAGGCTAAATTGCTCACCTTGACGCTGTGCTCACCTCCAGTGCCACCTTCTCACCACCTGAGGCCGACTTTGTCTTGATATCCCATCACTAACTTCAATTCAACAAGTGTGAAGTCAGACTGCGTCTTTCTTTTCTTTTATTTTTTGAGTTGGAGTCTCACTCTGTCGCCCAGACTGAAGTGCAGCGGCCGCTCCCAGCCACCGCAGCCTCAACCTGATGGGCTCCAGCAATCCTTCCGCCTCAGCTGTCCGAGTAGGTGGAACTACAGGCGTGCGCTACCACGCCCGGCTGATTTTTTGATTTATTGTAGAGATGAGGTCTCGCTGCCCAGGCGGGTCTCGAACCTGCGGGCTCAGGCAATCCACTCACCTCAGCCTCCCAAAGGCACGGGATTACAGGCTGAGCCACCGAGCCCGGCTCAGACTTCGTCTTTCATTCCTCACATTCAGACTTTGTCTTTCATTCTTCACATTCTTCCTGCTGACTTCCTTATTTTTGCTAACAGGGCCAGTGATCTGGTTACCTACACTCAGACTTTCCTTTTTTTCTTTTTTTTTTTTGAGTTGGAATCTCACTCTGTCACCCAGGCTGGAGGACAGTGACACACTCTCAGCCACTGCAACCTCAACCTGCTGGGCTCCAGCGATCCTTCCGCCTCAGCCTTCCAAGTAGCTGGAACTACAGGCACAAGCCACCATGCATGGCTACTTTTTTGATTTATTGTAGAGACAAGGTCTCGCCAAGTTGCCGGGACTGGTCTCAAACCCCTGGGCTCAGGCAATCCTCTCGCCTGCGCCTCCCAAAGTGCTAGGATGATCCAGGCTTGAGCCACAGCGCCCAGGCTATACTCAGACTTCAGTGGCACTCATAAGCCCTCCCATGTACTGAGGGCTATCCATCTGGGATTAGGCTGTCAAGAGTTTAACAAACACATGCACTGAGTTCTCACCAAAATTCTGTGAGGGGGGTACCGCTGTTTTACTTGCTTTACAACAGTGATGCTGCGGTTTAGTGAAATGGGTCATTTATTTAAGGTCACTTAACTAGCACCTAGGACAGCAGGACTCAGACCTAGGTCTACAAACATCCAGAACTTGAAGCTTTCTGCCATCTTGTCATATCGTGTCACTTCTGACTCCCCCTTCCCCTTGGCCTAATTACCCAGAGCTTGTCCCTATAATATCCCACACACTGTCCTCTCCCTTCCATTTCCAATGCCACTGCCTCGTTCAGGCTTGTTACCGCTCACCTTCCCAGTAGTCTTCCAGCTCTTTTCCAACATATTTGTCTTCTTAGAGGGTCACTTAACACTTTTCATAATGAAAAGCCTTCAATTTGAGCATCATTTTCTCACCCATACGTTCACCGCGTATCCTTCCCATCTTCGTTCCAATGACTCATCTTCATGAACACTGTGTTTCATCCAGTCTGGACTTCCTGTGCTCCTCTGTTTGTTAAACTTCTGCTCATCTCCTCCACAGTCTAGATTTTTTTTTTTTGAGTTGGAGTCTTACTTTCTGTGGCCCAGGTTGGAGTGCAGTGGCACGCTCACGGTCACCATAGCTTCAACCTGCTGGGCCCAGGCAATCCTTCCATCTCAGCCTTCCAAGTAGCTGGAATGACAGACGTATCGCCATCACACCGGGCTAGTTTTTGTGGTTTATTGTAGAGATGAGCTCTCACCAAGTTGCCCAGGCTGGTCTCGAACATGCCAAGCTCAAGCAGTCCTCTCGCCTCAGCCTCCCAAATTGCCGGGATTACAGGCTGAGCTACCGCGCCCAGCCCGCAGTCTAGAATAAATTGCTGCTTCCCTCCAGAAGCCTTCGATGGCTCCCTTAATCATATAAATACATTCTGGACTTCTCTTAGGACAACATATTCTAGCCTGTCCTCTGGTCACTTGTGCCCTTCTCTTCTCAACCCCAGAGGATCCTGGTCCCTCAAATGTTGAACTGTGTGCTGTTGTTATCCATGTAGCTGCGAGTTATGTGGCATAGTGCGGTGCACACGATTCTTGCTTTAAAAGTAACAATGAATTAAATTTTAGTGTCGGGTTCTGTCAGGATGTGTGGTTCATAAAGAACGGTACTTTAGGGACAACTAAGGAGAGGGAGAACTGCCAGGGACGTCCAGGGTGTTTCTCAATAAAACAATTCCTTCAAATTCAGTGTCTTTATTTTTTATTTTTATTTTTGAGTTGGAGTCTCACTCTGTCACCCAGACTGGAGTGCAGTGGCCACTCCCGGCCACCGCAGCCTCGACCTGCTGGGCTCTGGCGATCCTTCCGCCTCAGCCTTCCGAGTAGCTGGAATTACAGGCATGCGCTACCACACCCGGCTGATTTTTTTGATTTATTGTAGAGATGAGGTCTCGCCAAGTTGGTCAGGCGGGTCTCGAACCCATGGGCTCAGGCAATCCACTCACCTCGGCCTTCCAAAGCGCTGGGATTACAGGCTGAGCCACCGAGCCCGGCCGCGGTGTCTTTAAAGAATGTATGGTAAGACTCTATGTGATAACTAGCATTCTCCTGTTAGTTGCAATTAGTGGGTTTCACGATGTATTCCCAGATGGCTATATAACTGCTAGAATTCCTCATTGACTATCTGAACTACAGTACTTGGCAACAGGCTGGTAAACTGCTTTCTCTTTTGTCTTTTAGCTGTCATCATGTTTTAAAGTTCAGATTCCCAACACAGCCCAGGGCAGGTGGTAAGAAATTATCTCATGGATTAGAATTTAGAGCTCTTTAAAAAAAAAAGTCATTTTGCAATAGACCTTCTGCACCAAAGAAGTTTCTTCATTCTGATTTATGCACGCAAAATTGTTACATGATCACCCCTGCTGTTATTCCAAGAAGGGAGAGATTTTCAAATGTATCGTGGAAATATAAAGCTTGTTAACTTGCTAACTTGTAATCTAATCCAGACCAAAACTCACTTGTGGAGACTGACAAATATTGGTTGTGATAAATTATTACACAAACATATTCCCACTGACACACCAACAGGAGAAGGTAAGGAAAATTGACAAATTCATTTTGAAAAGCCACTTGAAAAGCCAAAAGCAGCAGAAGAAATGGGATTTAAAGTATTTATTTCTATGTGTCATTTTGAGGAGAAGTAAAACATCAAAACATTGTAAAATTCTGAAGCGTTGACTGTTTTTCCATTTGTGAAACTCTTTGATATGCACGACATGTCATTTTTTCCTTAAGACGATAGCATGGCTAATTTTCTCCATATGTGTACAATTTGTCTTTGACCTTTAACAAATGTCCTCCAGGCAGTCCACTTAACATCCAAGAGCAATACCACAGCCTCGTCTTACACGCACACAAAGCCTTGAAAGCTCCATAAAAATAAATGATCCGTGGTACAAGATACATCAACCAGCAGAATAATAAGCTGTTTCAGCCCAGTAAATCTCAGTGCCCATCCATTCAAACCCTCACTGGGTCACTTTAGTATCAAATTTATATGAGCACGATGGCAAATACACATGTTTTATTTGTTAGGCTGTCAGCTATCTATTTTGTGTTAAGAGTTTGTTAGCCCAGGAAATTCTATTCAAAGACATATCAGCAATGTATATTTAAAAGCAGTGTCTCTTTCCAAGACATGATTTTATGTGTCACAGATACATTTACTATTAAGCATCATGTATATTTAATATCACCATGTCTGCTTTAGTGCCCTAAAAAGCCTCTGTTCACGTTATAGTTTCCATTACTGAAAAGCCAACACGGGGTTCTCCCCCAACTGTGTAAGTGCAGGCAACCCACAAGAGCTTCTAGTTTTAGCTTGGGGCTCACGGGACCGCGATAATTGTTATGAAGCCATTCATTCTACCTCAGCAGTTTCAACTGTCAGGTACATGTAACAATAATTGCACTTAATGAATGCTGCTCAATTTATTAAGTGCAAAATGAAAACCAGTATTCTTTTATATGCGGTACTGAGGCATATTATTTATCATTTGCGTATGCCACGTTGAACATTCTACTGTCATTTATTTATTGGTCGGGGTATATAGCCACATATTTTTTAAAACTTCTCTTCATTAAAAAATAATGCAGAAGATTCTAACTGTCTTATTAAAGAGGAATTAAAATAATTAATACCAAAAGTAATATTTAATAAGAATCTATGTCTATGGAAAACAATCCAGCAAAACTAAGACTGAGTTCCTGTTTTAGGTAAATAGGATTCTTTCTCATGCCATCTTCCCTTCCCCCCAATCCTTATGAGAGTCTGAAAAAACCTCAAAGCTTCCAGTTATCTGAAATATTAGCATTGCTTCATTCCCAAAGTTTTTGGCAGTGAAACCACTATGTACATAGATACAGCCTGTTTTTAAAAAGTAAGAGCTAGATTTCTTATTTTCAGTCACTCGACATAAACTGCATAGACATTTGCAAGAGCAAAGAGAGAACAATTTCTGAAGACATAAGAGGAAAAGCTATCATTTTTAGGATCCCAAAGGCATCTGCTTCCGATGAGTATGCTCTGACCACTCAGTTGTCCAATATGAACAATCACAATTAGTTTATACCGTGGAACCATCAAGTCCTTGACCTGGGCTTTAATAACCTGGAAATGAAAAAAAAAAAAAGGAGAGTCCTCATTTAACCACACTGAAACTAAAAAAATCTTAATCTTTGGTATAAACACAGGGGATTTAATTTAAGGAAATATCATGATGCATTGTAGACACTCTCAGAATTGCAGATCCATATTGTGATTTCTTTCAAACACTGCCTCATAAGATAGAATGTTCAGGAACAAAATGATAACACCAGAAATAAATCTACATTTTCTCAGGAGCATGGAAAAATTGTAATCCAGAGCACAGAATTTAATGAATTATTACATTCTTTGAAAAATCTATGTTAAGATGGCTTCCCTTCAAAGAATGTTGGCATTGGCGTTAGACTGTCTTGTTCATGTTTAATTGAGAAACCGTATAACTGGAGTCTCCTGTAATATGATTGATCATGAATGTTTATTAAGAGTTTATCATAAAAAAGAAAATAGAGAAAACCTTGCTGAAATGCCAGCACTGCGACTGATAAAAACAGAGATGGACATACAGACCACAATGTCTGTAGTTGAGACACTCAAAGAAGCTGCCTTGGTGAAGAGAAAATAATCATTAAAATGATGTATCTTTTGCATAAAATTTTTTATAAATGGGACAGTTTTATACATTTTTACAAAATGCACTCAAATGATGCACATGATTGTTTTAGACAAAGGCTTTTATACACACACACACACACACACACACACACACACACACACACACACACAGACATATATGGAGGTGCCAAAAAATGTATAAATAGGACGTTCACAAGTGTGTATACATTTTTTGGCACCCCCTGCATATGGAATATGACCCAATTATAAATATGCATTTTCACCATTATGGAAAACTAATTTCCT
Organism: Cephalopachus bancanus; assembly: GCA_027257055.1. NCBI lineage: Eukaryota > Metazoa > Chordata > Mammalia > Primates > Tarsiidae > Cephalopachus > Cephalopachus bancanus. The sequence continues at coordinate 531,841 of JAPVLO010000344.1, read as the reverse complement.
TCATCAAAAAGTGGATTGTGCTTTCAGTGAATATTCTAGTTACTGTTAACCCTTGGGTAAATCGCACGCCTACCTCAGAAATGGTCTTAGTCATCTGTCTGCAGAGCTCTGGCTCATATTCTTCTTCTTGTAGATAGTTAGTTAACACCTCTTTCAAAATATGATTGACAGTGGCCACAGGAAAATGTTTGGGAGGACCTGAAAATGCGCACAGAATTTCTGAGAAGTGATTTTGGATCATATTCACCCACCCCACAGGCTAATCAAGAGTGCTGACACATGGAGAGAGTTTAATCTTCTGGGTGGCCTCAATGTAAGGAAACAAGCTGTCCTAATGGGTTTCCCTTCGGGTTTTCTGGAAGTGAACAAGAAGGCGACAGACCCACGCATTTACTCACTCCCTAAAAGTGTGTCCAGCACTGCTGGGGTTTGGCGCTGCAGGTCTCTGCCGTCCCAGCCCCGCCATGGGTGGCCCCTTCAGCCTCAGCAGCTTCTAATGGCTCTCGGCTCTGCGTGTCCTCTCCGTCATCCACCAGATCTCTCTTGACATCCTCTTAGGCCCCTTAGGAGGTCCAAGGTGCGGCTCCTCTTCCCCACCCAAGGCCCCTGCTCTCCCACGCATTGCCCCACGCGCAAGCCACTCCGCCTTGTGGGCTGTCTTCAGAGGGTGCTTCTTGTTCACCCTAGTGCTCTTTTCAAAGGGAACCCATTCATTCCTCACCTTGTTCGTCTGAGGAATCGTGTTTCAAGTCCAGCTCAGATGTCTTCTCCAGGTGGCCTTCTGCCTCCCCTCAGGCAAATACCATCCCTCCTTTCTCCCTCCTCCCAGGCCAGGGTCCCTGGTCTCCCTGCTCCTAGGCCACTTGATGATGGCTGAGGCATGCCTGGGTGTCTCCAGGGAAACAGTAGGCAGGATCGGAATTTATCCTCCACAGAGTCTAACACGATGCTAAAGGCATAAAACATTTTTCACGTATGATTTCTGAACTTAACTAGAACTTTAAAATTTGTAGATAATAATCAATGTGTATTACATATAATTGTAATGTGTATACGATGATGGATACTTTTTTTGAGCAATTTTTACATGGTGGCCACTGTGATGAGCGCTTCGTATGTATTGCCTTATATCATCTTCCAAGATATTGCTGAGGTGGCCCTCATTGTTATCCACACTAGGGAGACAGAGGTTTAAATGCATCGAGTGCCCTGCCTAGAACCACCAGTGGCAGAACTGGGAGGCACACCCAGGCTTATCTGATGCTAGTGCTTATATTCGCAACCATATTTCACCCTGGTTTGGAGCAGACGCTTCGGGTGAATGTTCTTCATCCTGCAGCCCAGGGATATTATTCGCGCCACCATCCCTCTGGTCAATCCCTCATGTCATTGCATAAAAGCACATATCCCCAGGGCCTGGCAGACAGAGGCTCAGTCATTATTTGTTGAATGGATAATGATGAAGGAATGAGATCAATAGTTCTGTTCAAGTCTCTTCACAGACACCAATATCGGTTCATAAGTGTCGGTTTTTAATGACTCTCAGTCAAGGTCAAAGGAAACATGGCACATGGAAGTTAAAACAATTCCAGGAGCCAACAGAAGTAAGGGTGTCACCTTTCGAGGAGTGCTCCTACTGGACCCTGGGGCCATATGGAGGCGGCCACCTGAGAGCAGCTTGTGTCCTCGACTGAGGGATGAACCCACAGGCAGGGAGCCAGGGAAGCAGACACATGGGCCTCCTGCTCCTGGCTCCCTTGGCCTCCCTGTGAGGCTTTCCGATGGTTGAGCTTAACCAGAAGGTCACAGCCTGTGCCTGCAGGTCGGTTAGGCCAGCTTCTTGAGGCTCAACACAAGGTGTTTTCATTTTGATGATAGAGAAATGGCTGAATTCAATTAACTCAGAGTGGGGAATGATCTGGGCATGTAAAGTGGAGCATGCAGAGTGGCAATCGGTGCTGAGAGGCTGACAGGTTCTGTCCAGGAGTACCTGACACTAGAGACAGGTCTTGACACTTGACGAAGTAGAACTCATACGATCTCTCTCTTTCTCTCTCTCTCTCTCTCTTGTTCTATCTCAATATGTGGGATCTACTTTCCATTAGGATGGCTTCATTTTCAGGTAGGCTTTCTCAGTGTGGCAGCAAAGATGGCTACCTGTAGCTCTAGTCTGGTCTGGTGCTCACAATCAGTTTTCAGAATTGGGTACCACTTGAATCATAGTTCCAGAAAAGGTCCTGTGGAAAGCTTATTTCACAATTTACAGGAAGTTACACTGAATATTATCCTAGGCTTTTATTCTTAGTGATTTATGGAAAAGCCCCAGAGTCAGTCACTTTCAGGAGTGAGAACATAATCAGGAAGCAATTTCAATATCTTACTTCATTTGGTTCTCACGGCATCCCTATGAAGTAGAGACTATTATCCTCATTTACAGATTAAGAGACTGAGATTCAAGGATGATAAAGACCTTGCTCAAGCATCCTTTACCTGGGATTAGCAAAACTGGTATTCAGATTCAGATATAACAGATGCCACAGCCTGTAATTCCTTCCATACTCTTCTTTCAGTAATTAATTAAGGAGAACATGTAAATGATGTTTTATTGTAAGAAATACAGTTTCCTTTTTCATTCCCTTTTTTCCTCTCATGAATTATTCTCATGTTTCATCTCATTTTTGGTAGCTGCAATTACTTACACAAATGCTATCATTTAAGATGTGTTTAGATGATGCAAACATTATTGAATAGAATGAAAAATTAATTAAACACATAGCCGGGCTCAGTGGCTCAGCCTGTAATCCCGCGCCTTTGGGAGGCTGAGGTGAGTGGATTGCCTGAGCCCGTGGGTTCAAGACCTGCCTGGGCAGGTGAGACCTCATCTCTACAATAAATCAAAAAATCAGCTGGGTGTGGTAGCGTGCGCCTGTAATTCTGGCTACTCGGAAGGCTGAGGCGGAAGGATCGCCAGAGCCCAGCAGGTCGAGGCTGCGGTGGCCGGGAGCGGCCACTGCACTCCAGTCTGGGCGACAGAGTGAGACTCCAACTCAAAAAAAAAAAAAAAAAAAATTAATTAAACACAATAGTGGTGGTGATTGACTGATTTTTTTTTTCCTCTGCTCTTCTGGCTAGTGTTGCATTGTGTACATATGGGAAAAATCTTTACCCAAGGTCCACTAAATACCTTTCACATGCAAAACGAACCCAGAAACAAGTAGAAGTACAAATACAGTTTTGATTACTAACACAATGGACAGTTGAATGCTTACAAAGTGAACTGTCAAGCATAAAAAACTTTAATCATAAAATAATAATTTATATAGACTTTTGTAAGAAAATAAGCTATTTCTAAAATTACTTTTCTAACTTGGTTCATACTCAGTACTTTTAAAACTGATAAGACAATTTACTTTGTTTACTTGAGGAAATAAGTTGTGAAAAGATGGTCTTATGAAGAAGAAACACAGGGGTTCACATTTCAACGAATGACTTTATCTTGAAATCTGAATCAAACCCTTTCAGCATGCAAAGACCTGAAACCTTGGTGGTAATGGATAAATATCTCTGTCGGCCTGCTTGGTGGCTCAGCCTGTAATCTCGCACCTTGGTAGGCCAAGGTGAGTGAACTGCCTGAGCCCTCGGGTTCGAGAGATGAGGCGAGACCTCATCTCTACAATAAAAAAAAAACCAAACAATTAGCTGGGCGTGGTAGCGCATGCCTGTAGTTCCAGCTACTTGGAAGGCTGAGGGGGAAGGATCGCCAGAGCCCAGTAGGTCGAGGCTGCCGTGGCTGGGAGCGGTCACTGCACTCCAGTCTGAGCGACTGAGTGAGACTCCAACTCAAAAAAAAAAAAAAAATCTCTGTCAACAGGGAACTATGAATCACAGGCACCCAATGGCCAAGTACTTTTAGATGCAAGTAGGGGAAAATCTGACCCAAACTTAGCTTGCTTGACTGAAGAGTCCAAGGATAGCCAACTGGATTTAGAACTCAAGTGACAACACCCAGATTTGGTTTTTCTCCCCTCAGTTTCAGGCTCTGTGTGGGGGCAAGATGGCAGAAGCTATCACAGCCCATGCATTCATTCAGGTTTCAGGGCTTCTCCAACAAGCCAAATGTTTCCTGAATTTAATCTCGAAGGCTTTTATTGGATTGACCATGGTTCTAAGCCATCCCAGAATCTGTCCCTGCCCTATCTATAAAGTCAGTGTCAGCTTCCACAGAATGTTATGGATCAAATGCGGCGATGATGGTGGAATTTTGAAAGAAATTGAGTACCAGAAGAGTATACAAATATATTGAATGGCAGGATTATGAGCTGTCCACCACAGGCACTGTGGAAACGCCAGTAGACTGACTAATTATGGAGCCCTGTAATCCATGAAATCTGGGAATTACTATAGAAAACTGGCTACAAGGCTTAATGGGATGGGCTGGTGGTCTATAATTTTTGGGGGGTTAACTGGCCACACATGGAATTCCCCGGGGGCCCGTAGAGTCTTCCTTTGCCCGTTGGTAAGTCTCTGTGGAGTTTCCGTATAGCGGTAATTATTTGTGGATTTAGATAATGGTGGGCAGGCACACATTTAGAGAAAACAAGTGGGTTTATGAGGAAACATGAATGGGAAAAGATATTTGCCGAGGACTCCACCTGGGAGTACAGGGGCAGGTGCAAAGATCTTTGTTTTCAAAGACCTGAAACCTCAGTGGTAATGGATAAACATCTCTGTCAACAGGGGACTGTGAATCATTTGCGTTTGCCTTGAGGGTTTTTTCACCTACCTATCAACAACATTGATTGGTTTTGTTGGACAAAACATCCATGCATATCTTTCATTTGACTCACATATATGAGCTAATTTTTACTCAGTGATACACACACACACACACACACACACACACACACACACACACACACCTCTACTCACAAATACCCAATGAGCTTCTAAATTCAGGAATATAATATATACATCAGTGTTACCCGGTGAATTCCTTGGTATTTGGGAAATACCGGTGAAACAAATGTAGACAATGAATATCACTGCCATTTTGCAGAGGAAGAAACTGAAGCATCAAGTCACTCAATGAATGAAAGTCCCATCTATTATGCTAGGATTGAAGAGATAATGCCAGGTTATCAGATATCGTTTCTAAATAAACATCAGTTACCACATTAGAAGTTTACAATAAGGATGAGGGATTAAAGAACACACCCAACTGATAGGTGTTTTCCATCTGAACTGTGAGGCGAGAGACTTCATCACGCTGGCTAGGCTCATCCATATAAGGCACAGAACTTGTAGAGCTAAAAGCAAGGGAGAAAAAAATTTTTAATCATTATTATAATAATAACAGAAAATACAATATTACTTTAAACTTTACAAACGTAAAGTTTCCCCTGAGACCATTTCAGGTAAGTTGTATGTAAATATCAGTGACGTATTTAGAGTCTAAAACATTTTAGAGACGAAAATATTAAGATAGAGAAATTATTTGGAAAGTCTCCATGTGATGGTGGAAGCCCAGTGTAGTTGCCCAGGTCACTGAATTATCCAGAAAGTGTTTCCGGGGTTGGTCTGTGTATATGGGGCAACGGAGAACATGTTTCAAAAGCCATTGCCAAGAGCATCTCCACCATCGACACAAAGGCTCTTCTCAAAGTAGAAATAAGGTAGCTTCCAGCGGGTCTGGAGGGGTATGTGAAGGGGCTTGAAACATTGGGAGACAACTCTGCATATACACGGGGCATTGTCAAGAGTTCCTTATCATATGGACCTCACAAAATCCCTTTAGAATGAAAAGGAACAACGAGAAACTCTTCCACCTGGCCAAGGAAACCACAATCCACCCAAATGATCCTGAACCAGTAAGCATCGATCACTCTTTCCAACATTGAGAAAGGGCTTTGGCTTGGTGAGCAAGGCAACAGGAGCTATCCAGGTGCTAAGCAGGTGGAGCAGCAGAGAGAAGCCCAAGTGTACCTCTGGTACCACTTAATCCCACCTAGTACCCAGAAAACTCAGCTGTAACGAATGACAGTCTCAACGTCCCGCTCCCAGTTCTCTCCATCTGTGAAAATGGACGTGAAGACAGGTGCCATTTCAAAGGAGGTAGGTGCTATAATAGCGAGTGTGTGTTCAGAATGACCACTTTTAAGCAAGCTATGTTTTTGCTTTAATTAGATAGGAAAGAGATATTTGGTCCTAATCTTTGAGGGTTTTTTTTTCTCTCTCTCTCTCTCTGCAAGGAGTTTAAAATACTTAGTCCTCAGCCGTTTGGAATTAGTGAACTCCTTGCAAATTGATATTTTAAGAAAATCACAGATAATCTAATTTTTAAAGTTCTTTAATGTAATACACTTCATGTCATAAATCAAGGTTTACCCACTCATCCCGAGAAGGTGATGGAAAAAATTCTGGCTCCTTTTTTCACGATGGATTGCTGGGTGAGTGATTTAGTCTTCTTTCTTATAACACCTGCCTTCCTCAATTTTCTCCTGCCCTTTGAAGTGGCACTAACCTGTTTGGCCACACTGGCAGCAGGTGTTGTGGGTAGTACCAAAGATAATAGATTCTGCTTAAAAGACCCCACATTACAAAAAACCCCTGATTCTAGGATAAGCCAGTCTGTCCTAGTATTATGTATGCTACTTTTAACTTTGACAAACATTTCCCATCAATGATCTCCTTCTATCTTTATAATACCCTTTGAAATAATAGGGGTCATTATTCTACCCATATCAGAGATGAAGAGAATGAGGCAAAGGGCTTAATGTCATACACGTAGCAAAAGCCAGACCCAGATTTTCAAATGTCCTATTTACCTCAGTGACCAAGTCCCACATATGATCATTTCTGACAGAATGAAAATAAGGCTATGACTACCTGAAATAACGAATCACTGTGATTAAAATGTACCTACAGACACATGGAAGGTGTTGCTAAAAGCTCCATTTCTTTGGACTGAACACCATATTTAAAATCCATAGAAAGAGAAGTAGAGGTGGTATAAAACTCAAATTAGTTGAAGATAGAAGTCTAAGGCCAAGTGTGGGGGCTCACGACTGTAATCCCAGCACTTTTGGAGGCCAATGTGGGAGGATTGTTTAAGCTCAGGGGTTCGAGACCAGACTGGGCAACATAGTGAAACCTTTTCTGGGCAAAAAATAAAATAAAAAAAGTAGCTGGGTGTGGTGGTTCATAAAGTCCCAGCTACCTGGGAGGCTGAGGCAGAAGGATCATTTGAACACAGAAGGGTTGAGGCTGTGGTGAGCCGTGATCATGCCACTGCATTCCAGCCTGGGTGACAGAGCAAGACCCTGACTTTAAAAAAACCCACCTGGGCAACTTGGCGAGACCTCATCTCTACAATAAATCAAAAAATGAGCCGGGCGTGGTAGTGTGCACCTGTAGTTCCGGCTACTTGGAAGGCTGAAGCGTAAGGATCGCCGGAGCCCAGCAGGTCGAGGCTGCGGTGGCCAAGAGCAGCCACTGCACTCCAGTCTGGGCGACAGAGTGAGACTCCAACTCAAAAAAAAAAAAGGCTAAGACAAAAAAGCAAATAAGAGTTTTTCTTTTCAAATGGAAAAAAAATTATTTTTTTACTTTTGTAGAGACAAGGTGTCACTATGTTGCCCAGGCTGGTCTCAAACTCCTGACCTCAAGTGATATTCCCACCTCATTCCCCCCAAGTTCTGGGATTACAAGGGTGAGCCACCACGCCTGGTTGAAATAAGGATTAGAAGTCATCCTTATTGTTGCTTTGTTCAATGTTACTGACGATTGGTAATCAGTGCACTTAATACTATTATTGTTATGAAATCAGCTTCACAACCCCACTGGTTGAAGATTAGTGTGGAAATAGACAGTATGCATCTTGACTTTTTTTGCGTTTTTGAAGATGATTCTGTTCAGTGCCTATTTCCACAGTAATCATGTAAACAGTGTATGCTCCTTGTAAAAATTTCAGAACATAAAAGCATAAAGAAGATAAAATTACACAAAAATGATTAATCCTAATAGTTATCTAACCATTGTTTACATTAAAAAAAAATCATTTCTGACATGAATTTACATATGGGATTATGTTATAGATGCTGACTTTTTTTTCACTTAAAAATGTATTGTAGATAATTTTTCTTGTCAATAAATAGTAAACAATATTTTAAATATCAAGGTAGACTTTAATATATGCACATTCTGGATTTTATTTAACCATTTATCTTCCAGGCCTTTGGGGTTGTTTTCAATATTCCACTATTATAAGAAAAATCATAATGAACATCGTGCCAGGGACAGCCCTTTGCTTTCCAGTGTTGCTCTCTCCTTCTTACTTGGTAACAGAATCCTAAATTTGTGGGAATGTTTCTGACCAGACTGAAGACAAGTGCTGGGTCTCTTTTCATGTGGCCACGTGGCTGATGAGCCGAGTCTGTGGAACTGTTGGGTGAAAATTCTGAGACCACTTCCTCAAAAGTAATTCAAACAATAGGAGCCTGTTTTTACCCTCCTTAGTGCCTGGGATGTGTCTATGACAGCCAGAGCTCAGCAACCATCTTGGGTCTTGAAACGACCCTGTGGATCACAGATAAGCAAGATAGACACTATATCCCTGAACTGTCTCCTTCAGACTTTTTTTTTTTTTTATGAAAGAGAATAATAAGTTTCTCTGTTTTAAGCCAACATTAAAAAAAATTATTATAAGAAACATTGGCTATAACGGATAAAAATTCTAACTAATACAGAGTTTACTACTTGGAAGTGGAATGCTGCAAGTAATCAAACATGGAACTTGGAATTAGTTTTGATGGCATGATTCTGGCTTACTGCAGCCGTGACCGCTTGGACTCAAACGATCCTCCCATCTTAGCCTCCCAAGTGGCTGGGACCACAGGCACACACCCACCATGTCTGGCTATTTTTGTGTACACACACACACACACACACACACACACACACACACACACACACACATATTGTAGAGATGAGATCTCACTATGTTGCCAAACCTTGTCTTGAACTCCTGGGCTCAAGCAATCCTCCTGCATCAACCTCCCCAAAATGCTGAGATTACAGGCATGAGCCACTGCACCTGGCCAGAGATGGGACTTTGAGAAGTAAGTTTTCAATATTTTGCTGGAAACCTGGTAACCCCTATCATGCAGAGGGAAAATATTTGGTTAGCCTATTGCTTTCTGCACCTTGGAAGGCTGACCTTATGTCAAGACTATAACTTCATGGAAAAAAAAAATATAGAAAAATTTTACTTTTTAAATACTGCATTTATGATATTTTTTAAAAACTGAGATCTGATAATTTCCACAATAAATGAGATGAGTTGGATAAAGGGAGAGAAAAGAGAAGAATAGATATATTTTTTTAAAAAGATACTTATTCCTGGAGAAAAGACAGAGATAAAATATTGAGAGACAAAAGAGATAAAATATTTAAAATGCTTGCAATTATATAATGTTACTTAAGTAACATTAAACCAGAATATAGACTTGGTAAATTTTTAAAAACAAAAGAGTTCCTATATCTTAAAATTTGGGAAATACCAATATTAGTTCAGAATACTGGCTTAGAAAGACTTGAACGTATTTTCTACCAACAAACAGCTTTAGTCAAGCCCTTTGAAATCTTTAAAGAGAAACATGTAAGATGCTCAAAAAGTAAATTTATAATTTTAGCTACAAGCCCTATATACCTGGCACAACAAATTCATTTGAGATATGCCACAATGTCACAAGTGGATGAGTACAGTTGCCCATGACCACATTTTCCCTAGTTTACAATGATAACCCTTCTAGACACATGTTCTCATTGCCAGGGGAAAGGGTTTTAATTCTACTTTTTTGAATGTGAAAATATTCTTGTTGTCTATGTGTTTTATCAGCTTATTGGCATTTATAGAGAAAAAAATTCAATGGGCAAAATGTGTCTAAGAGAGTTATAAAAGTTTTAGAAAAGAAGGAAAACTATTAAGTAATACAAAAAGACTGAAAGTCTGGTGCAAACTACTGAACAGATGAACTATTATTCCAAGGAGAAGACTGACAATTTGTAAGTCAAGGAAAAGTCCAAGAATCCTTGGAATCACAGGTCCACCGTTGAGGCCGGATGCAGCCTGAATGCAGAAGCAGCTGCTTTTTTAGAAGCCTCCTCTGTAGTACCTGGTCAACACTGGAGAGGTCCTGTGCCAACCTGGTAAGCTCTGTTCTGATTTTTTGCAGAAGCAAAAAAATCCCCAAAAAACAACAACAACAAAAAAAACAAAAACAAAACAAAAAAAGAGGTTGGCGCATGTTTATTCTTTAATGAAATTCATCTTGTCAACTTGCTTGCTGACTGATCCTTAAATTACATAGAATAAATAAATACAAGGCATGTTTTACTGTTACAATGGTTAGGGATGGTAACAATAACTTCAGTTAATTCTCATCAGCCACAATAACATCTACTTATTATTGAGAACTCGTTTCCAGACGTTTTCACCAATCATTATTATCTAGTTGTTTTGAAGCTGCAGGAAGAGATGATATTGAATGCACGACTGGCTGTGGAGACAGCAAGGTAGTCGATTAAAGGTCAGAATATCATCTCTTCCTTCTATGTGTAACCATGAAATGCCTGGAACGACCCTATTTGAAATGGTATCGTTTGAGAGTGTGTGTGTGTGTGTGTGTGTGTGTGTGTGTGTGTGTGTGTGTGTGTGTGTGTGTGTGTGTGTTTGACACGCTGCTACTAAAGTCATGTGCTGCCTCTCAGTGGACATATTTCAGAGTGCACAGAGAAAAAGAAGGTCTTCAGAGTGTACATTTGTGTGTCTGTTGTTTTGTTTTTTCTTCATTCTTTTAACAAATATTTATAGCCCACAATTTTTCAGGCAAAGTGGGAAATACTGGTAATACAGATAAAAATCCAAGCCCCTGTGCTTGAAAAGCATAGTGTAGAATATGAGATAAAATATGCATAGAAACTCCCTTACTTGGGAATTGAGAGCATCCAAGGATATTTTTACGAATGTATGCTGAAGAGTGAAAGCAAACCAACTCTTCCCCAGAAGTAGACGGCAGTACTTGTCTGGTAAGGTAGTTCAGTTTTGCAGCCATTCAGTTGATAGCATGTGTGCTGGGTTTTATGTACAGGCATACCTCATTTCATTAGGCTTCACTTTATTGCACTTTGCAGACACTGTGTCTTTTTTGCAGTCTGAAGGCTTGTGGGAACCCTGCACCAAGTGATTCTGTGAGTGCCGCTTTTCCAACAACATGCACTCTCTTTATGTCTCTGCATCACATTCCCATAATTCTGGCAATATTTCTAACTTTTCATTATTGTTGCATCTGTTACGGTGACCTGTGTTCAGTGACCTTTGCTGTTACTATTGTAATTGTTTTAGGGCACCACAAACCACACCCACATAAGGTAGCTGATGTTGTGAATCAATAGTGTGTGAGCTCTGACCGCTCCACCAACCAGCCGTTCTCCTCTCTCCCCCTCTCCTGGGGCCTCCCTATTTCCTGAGACACAACAATATTGAAACTAGAGCAGTGAGTAACTCTTCAGTGACTTCTAAAGGTTTTTCAAGTGGAAGAAAGAGTCGCATGTCTTTAACTTTAAATCGAAAGTTAGAAATGATTAAGCTTAGTGAGGAAGGTCTGTCTAAAGTTGAAACAGGACAAACACTAGGTCTCTCATGCCAACCAGTTAGCCAAGCTGTGAATGTGAAGGAAAAGTTCTTGAAGGAAATTAAAAGTGCTTCCCCAGTGAATGTACGAATGATAAGAAAGTGCCACAGCCTTATTACCGATATGGAGAAAGTTTGAGTGAGCTGGATGGAAGCTCAAGCCAGCCACAACGTTCCTGCAAGCAAAGCCTAATTCGAAGACAGGACCCAACTCCTCTCAATTCTGTGAAGACTGAGAGAGGTGGGGAAGCTGCAGAAGGAAAGTTGGAAGCCAGCAGAGGTTGGTTCACGAGGTTTAAGAAAAGAAGCCTCCATCACATAAAAGTACAAGGTGAAGCAGCAAATGCTGTTAGAGAAGAAGCTGCGTTATGTATCCAGAAGACCTAGCTAAGCTCATTGATGAAGGTGGGTATGCCAAACAACAGAATTTCTGTGCAGATGAAACAGCCTCCTATTGGAAGATGCCATCTAGGAGTTTCAGAGCTAGGGAGACAGCAATGCCTGTCTTCAAAGCTTCAAAGGACAGGTTGATTCTCTTGTTAGGGGCTCATGCAGTGGTGATTTTAAGTTGAAGCCAGCACTCACTTACCACCCTGAACATTCTAGAGCCTTTAAGACTTACGTTAAATCTACTGTGCTCTATAAATGAAACAAGAAAGCCTGGGTGACAGCACATCTGTTTAAGCATGGTTTCTATAATATTTTAACCCTACAGTTGAAAACTCCTGCTCAGAAAAAAACGATTCCTTTCAAAATATGACTGCTCATTGACAATGTACTTGGTCCCCCAAGAGCTCTGATGAGATGTCCAAAGAGATGAATGTGGCTTTCATGACTGTGAACACAACATCCATTCCACTGCTCATGGCTTAAGAAGTCATTTCAACTGTTAAGACATATTATTTACTTATTTTTGTATTTTTTAATTGACATCATAGTTGAACATATTTATGGAGTACATATGATATTTTGATACATGCATATATAATGTGTAGTCATCAAATCGGGATAATTGGGCTATCCATGACCTCAGACATTTATCTTTTCTTTGTGTTGGGGACATTAGAATTCGTCTCTTCCAGCTATTTTGAAGTATATAATAAATTGTTAACTATAATTTCCCTACTGTATTATTGAATACCGGAACTCATTCCTCCTATCTAACCGTATTTTTGTCCCCATTAACTAACTTCTCTTCACCCCTGAGTCTTATAATTTGAGAAATTCCTTTTGAAAGGCTATTGCTTTTGGGAGGCCGAGGTGAGTGAATTGCCTGAGCCTGCGGGTTCCAGACCCGCCTGAGCAACTTAGCGAAACCTCATCTCTACAATAAATCAAAAAATCAGCCGGGCGTGGTAGCACGCGCCTGTAATTCTGGCTACTTGGAAGGCTGAGGTGGAAGGATCACCAGAGCCCAGCAGGTTGAGGTTGCAGTGGCCGAAAGCGGCCACTGCACTCCAGTCTGGGTGACAGAGTGAGACTCTGACTCAAATAAATAAATAAATAAATAAAATCGAAAGGCTATTGCTGTCCTAGATCATGGATCTGAGCAAAGTAAATCGCAAACCTTCTGGAAAGGATTCACCACTCTAGATGCCATTAAGAACATTCGTGAATTATGATAGGAGGTCAAAATATCAACAATAACAGGAGCTTGGAAGAAGTTGATTCCAACCCTCAGGGATGACTTTGAGGATTCAAGACTCCAGTGAAGAAGGAACTGAAGATGTGGCGAAAATAGAATGAGAACTTGAATTCGTGTTAAAAGAAACACATTTACAGCTAGGTAGGAGGACTAAGTTTCAGTGCTCGAAACCATTGTAGGATGACTATGGTTAGTGATAACATATTCTATAGATTCCAATAGCTAGAAAGAGGATAGTGAATGTTTCCAATGTTGGAGATGATGGATACGCTAGCACCCTGATCTAGTCACCATGCATTACATGTATCAAAGCATCACTATGTACCTCATGGATACGTACAATTATTATTTGTCAATTAAAAAATGACTAGTGAGGAAGATGGTGGCAGAGCCAGACAGGCTATGTGAGTCCCAGTGTGAGTGAGTGAGTATATGGAAATTTTTGCATACATGTTTGTCAGTAAGTGGGTGTGTGAGTGACTGACTGAGTGGGGACTTGGAAGCAAGTGGCCAGGGCTCTCCTGGCAAAGTGGTTGTGTTGCAGCTGCTCTGCTTGGACCCTGGCACTTCCCAGGGCACAGAAGCCGAGCACCATTTAAAAAAAATCAGCAAAGCCCTTCCCAGGAAGAGGTTGCTGGGAGTGACTGCTCACTCCAAGCTCTGCCTCACCACTGCAGTTCATGGCCAGACACCGGGAGCAAGGGCTGTGGAGGGAACACAGGGAGGGAGCCCAGAGGCAGGGCTCCACTGAAGAAGAAGAAAGAGGCACTCTGCCACTCTCTTGACAGCTGGGCAATAAAGTGCTCTGGCTTGCTCACCATGGAGCGGCAGACCCTATCTTTGTGACCAGCAAATTGAGTACTCAGGGGTTGACTGTGGCCCAGAGGGAATGTACCAAAAGCACAAAGTCCAGAGGGACAGGATGAGTGCTGAGTCTCAGGCATCCTACCCCCTACCCTGATTCAGCCATGGGACAAAAGCTGTGACCAGAAAAGGATGAGGAAGACCCCCAAAGAGATCAGCTGGTGTGTCTGAGGCTGACCCAACCCCCTTCTCCTCAGCAATCCTCTGAAGTCAGACCCACACAGCTGGGGCACAACTGAGAGAGACGAACTCAGGCGGAGCCTGGAGGTCAGCCATGATAGGAGGACTCTACTCCAGGATAAACCTGGCTGGAGCACCCCCTGACCAGTACCTGGGGAAGAGACAATCCCACACTTCCCCACTGGAATGGATACCCTTGACAATATGAGAGTGAGAGGGGAGGACTGAGCCCCATCCACCCCCACTGCTGCCTCCTCCTTCCCCTGGCAGGTCACTGGGGAGATTGTGAGGCTGCAGCTCTGCAGAAGATAGCAGAGGGGCTTACTTGTGAGCAGCTGAGAGGAACCATTACAGGACCTGTCACAATAGGGCAGGCTGTTTTTTATTTTGGGGGGGCCTTTTAAAAATTATTTTTTCTTTTTCCTTTGTGAATGAATGTGTACATGAGGGTTCAATCTGCATTGCCCCCCTCACCTTTTTTTCTTTCTTCTTTTTTTCCTTACTTTCTTCTTTGTTTTTTGTTTATGTGTGTATGTGAATGATTGAGTGTTCATCTTTCAGTGTTTTTGTTTGTTTGTTGTCTTCTTTTTTTAGTTTAATGTGTGTGTGAATGTATGTGTGAGGTATGATTTTAATTACTTTTTTCTCCTCCTTTAATTTTGTGTTGGGCGTGTGTGTGTGTGTGTGTGTGTGTGTGTGTGTGTGTGTGTGTGTAATTGTGTTTTGCTTTGGTTTCTGTCTTTATTTTTGCTATTTTTTTATTTTTAGTTTTTAATTTTTTTTTTTGAGTAGGAGTCTCACTCTGTTGCCCAGGCTGGAGTGCAGTGGCTCCTCCTGGCCACCGCAGCCTCGACCTGCTGGACTCCAGCAATCCCTCCGCCTCAGCCTTCCAAGTAGCCGGAAGTATAGGCATGTGCTACCACACCCGGCTGATTTTTTGATTTATTGTAGAGATGAGGTCTCACTGCCCAGGCGGGTCTTGAACCTGCAGGCTCAGGCAATCCACTCACCTCAGCATCCCAAAGGCGCAATATCCACCAAGCCCGGCTAGTTTTTAATTTTTGATCCTCTTATTTGAGTCTACTTTTCTCTGTTCTCCTCACTGCTATTACTGTATCTTGGACTCAGGGGGGTACACACATGTACCCATTGCATACTCATACAGAGTGGTGGTGGGGAGTGGGTCTCAGGGAACCTATACTACAACTAGTGAACATTGTGACTTGTAAGTAGTTTCTGAATCCTAGCTCCCCATTCCCCACCATATTCAACTCTCAAAACTAAAAAAGACAGCAAAACTTTCCACCCACAGTTCTGTTTCAAAATAGAACAAATTCAGAGCCCTGATCATGAAAGAATAGAGAACAGAGAAAACATCAGAAGTGAAAGCCTCTCCCACTGCCACCGAATAATGGAACTAAAGACAGAAGGAGATCTGTCACAAAGGAGGAAAAATCAGTGGAAGAACACTGGTAATTCCCAGTGTAACAAAGAGAAAGTGCCTGGAAAATCAGACCTCAGAATCCAAACAATGGGTGTCACCAACCACTGACTCCATAATACAACAGGGATTAGGGAATTGATGTAAAGATGAATAAGACTCAAGAAAGACAAGATGCAACACTGAAAAACTTACAACAAAGATTTTGATCATAAGAAAATTTCATCCAGGGAATAAATAACTAGATAACAAGCATGGAAAGCAGAATTAATCAAGCAGAAGAAGGAATCTCAGAACTTGAGAACTAAAGCATGGAATTAATCTGATGTGTAAAAAACAGGAAAAAAACTCAGAAAGAAAGAACAAAGCCTCCAAGAGATGTGAGATTATATCAAGAGGCCAACCCTATGCCTGATTGGTATCTGAGAAGAAGAAAGGGACTGGAGAACACCCTGGAGTAAGTATTCCAGGAGGTTACCCAAGAAAACTTTCCCCATCTCACCAGGGATATGACCATCCAAACATAAGAGACACAGAGAACCCCCACAAAACATAAAATGAGAAGACCAACCACTAGACACATAGCAATTTGCCTACACAAAGTAGGTACAAAAGAAAAAATCCTAAAGGCAGCAAGAGAGAAAGGTGAGACTACCTACTGGTGAAAACCAATCAGAATAGCAGCAGGCCTATTGATAGAAACACTAAAGGCTAGAAGGGACTGGAGTCCAATATCAAAGTCCTCAAAGATAAACAATTTCAACTGAGAGATTTCATACCCTGCCAACTACAGCTTCATCAGTGATGGAGAATTAATATCCTTCCCAGACATCCAGTCCCTAAGAAATTATGCAGTTTCCAGACCAGCTCTACAGGAGATATTTAAAAAGGTATTAAGCACAGAAGAAAGAAAACAAACAAACAAACAATAAGATTGGTCACACACTTCCCAAGAGAACAGGAGAACACAGAATCAACAGAGAATATATCATGACTGCAAACTTGAAAACACATACACATACAACAACCCAAAAGTTAAAAAACAAAACAAAACAAAACAAAAACCAAAGGAAAAAAACTTTATAAGAACCTCATGACAGGGATAAAAAGCATATTTCAATAATCAGCCTGAATGTGAATGGACTAAATGTACCACTGAAAAGACACAGAATGGCAAACTGGATAAAAAAAAAACAAAACACCATGATTCAATAATCTGCTGTATCCAGGAAACTCATCTCACCACGAGGGACACACACAGACTCAGAGTTAGAGAATGCAAAACAAATTTCCAGGTGAAGAGATCACAAGAGCAGGTAGGAATCATGATCTTAATATCAGACAAAATAACTTTTAAGCTATCAAAAATTTAAAAAGATAAGAAGGAACACTACATAATGATAAAAGATTCAATCTATCATCCATCCTAAATATATATGCACCCAACACAGGAGCACCAGTATTTACAAAGCAACTACTAAGTAAACTAAAAAAGGATACTGACTCTAACACTATTATAGCTGGGGAGATTATGAGTGAGAGAATGTTTTAAAATTTTTTTCTTTTTCCTTTGTGAATGAATGTATATGTGAGGGTTCAATCTGCATCCCCCCACCTTTTTTTCTTATTCCTTTTTTCTTCCTCTTTTTTCTTTATTCTTTTGTTCTTTTGTTTTCTGTTTTTGTGTGTATATGAATGAGTATTCATCCTTAAGTTTTTTTGTTTGTTTATTTGTTTCTTAGTGGGGACTTAAATACCCCACTCACAACCCTAGATAGATCATCAAGGCAAAGAAAATCAACGAAGAAATCCGGAACTGCAACCTGACACTTGACCAAAGGGAATTAATAAGTACCTACAGAACACTCCATTCAACAACCACAGAATATACATTCTACTCATCACCACATGGAACATACTCCAAATCTTCTTCCATAAATCAAGCATAAATTAATTTCTCAAGATCAAAACACTGCCATGCACCTTCTCAGACCACAGTGGAATAACAATAAATATCAACACCATCAAAATTCCCCCAAAACCTACAAAGGCATGGACACTAAAAAGCATGAAGCAGAATGACTACTGGGTCAACACTAAAATCAAAACAGAAATTAAAAGATTCCTGGTAACAAATGAAAGCAAAGAAACATCTTACCAAAACCTCTGGGATGCCATGAAATCAGTTCTACGAGGGGAACTTATATCTCTACAAATACATATCAAGAAATTGAAAGATCACAATCTAACAGCCTAACAAATCACCTAAGGGAGCTGGAAAGACAAGACCACCAAAACCCTAACATTAGCAGAAGAATTCAGATCACCAAGTGTAAAAGCCCAAATATGGGACAAGGAAGACCAAACTTCCACTGAAAAAAATCAACAAAACAAAAAAAATGGTTCCTTGAAAGAATAAACAAAATTGATGGACCCAAATAGAAGAGAGAAAAAGCCCAAATAAACAAAATCAAAAATGCAAAAGACCAAATCACAACTGACCTTGAAGAAATACAGAAGATTATCAGAGATTACTATGCACACCTGTATGGAAACTTGATAACCTAAATGAAATGGAGGACTTTCTGACATGACACAACCCTCAAGGTTGAAACAAGAAGACATTGAGACACTAATTAGACCAATAGCAACCCAGAACATTGACTCCATCATAAGAAAACTACCTACAAAAAAAAAAAGCCCTGAACCAGATGACTTTCCAGTGGAATTCTGCAAAACATATAAGGAGGAGCTGATACCAATCCTATTGAAGGTATTTCAAGCAATTGAGAAAGATGGAATTCTCCCCAAATCATTTTACAAAGCTAACATCATACTGATACCCAAACCGTGTAAAGATCCCACAAAAAAAGAGAACTACAGGCCAATATCCCTGAAGAACACAGTTTCAAAAATTATCAACAAGATTCTAGCAAATTGGATCCAACAACACATCTCAAAAATCACTCACCATGACCAAGTAGGCTTCATCCCTGGGATGCAGGGCTGGTTCAACATCCACAAGACCACAAATGTAATTAAATACATCAACAGATATAAAAACAGGAGCCACACAATTATATCATTAGATATAGAAAAAAGTTTTGATAAAATCTGGCATTCCTTCTTGATAAAAACCCTCAAGCACCTAGACATAGAAGCAACATATTCTCAAAATAGTAAGCACCATCTACGATAAACGCACAGCCAGCATACTGCTAAATAGAAACTGGAAGCATTTCCCCCGAAAACCAGAACAAGACAAAGCTGCCTACCCTCACCCCTCCTGTTCAACACTGTGTTGAAAGTCCAAGCTAGAGCAATTAGACAAAAGAAGGAAATTCAAATAGGAAAAGAGGAAGTTAAACTATCCCTCTTTGCTGATGATATGCTCCTATACCTTGAAAATCTAGGAGAATCTGTCAAAAACCTCCTCTCACTGATAAAGGACTGTGGCAAAGTCTAGAGGTAGAAAATGAATGTCCAAAAGGCAATCTCATTGTTATACACCAACAGCAAACGGGTAGAGAACCAAATAGAAAGCACAATCCCATTCACAATAGCCACAAAAAAAATGAAATACCTCAGCATCTCCCTAACCAGAGAAGTGAAAGTCCTTTAGAAAGAAAACTATATAACACTGCTCAAAGAAATCCAAGAAGACACAGACAAATGGAAAAATATTCCATGCTCATGGATAGGAAGAATCAGCATTGTTAAGATGTCCATCCTATCAAAGGCAATCTACAGATTCAATGTAATACCCATTAAATTACCAACATCATTCTTTTCAGACTTGGAAATGACAATATAGAAATTCATATGAAAACATAAACAACCAAGAATACCCAAAAAATCCTTAGCAAAAGAAATAAAGCAGGAGGTATCATACTTCCAGACTTTAAAATTTACTATAAGGCTACTATAATCAAATTAGCCTGGTATTGGTATCAGAACAGGCATATGGACTAACGGAACAGGGTAGAGCTTCTGAAAGCAAAACCTCAGTTTCTTAACCAACTCATATTCAATGAAGCCTCCACCAACAACCACTGGAGAGAGGAGAAGCTATTTAGTAAATGGTGCTGCGAAAACTGGCTGACCTCATGCGGAAGATTGAAACAGGACCCCTACCTATTACCATACACAAAAATTAACTCTAAATGGATCAACAGCCGGGCTCGGTGGCTCAGCCTGTAATCCCGCGCCTTTGGGAGGCTGAGGTGAGTGGATTGCCTGAGCCTGCGGGTTCGAGACCCGCCTGGGCAGCGAGACCTCATCTCTATAATAAATCAAAAAAAATCAGCCGGGCGTGGTAGCGCACGCCTGTAATTCCGGCTACGTGGAAGGCTGAGGCGGAAGGATCACCGGAGCCCACCAGGTCGAGGCTGCGGTGGCCGGAAGCGGCCACTGCACTCCAGTCTGGGCGACAGAGTGAGACTCCAACTCAAAAAAAAAAAAAAAAAAAAAGGATCAACTACCTAAACCTAAAACCTAAAACCATAAGAATCTTAGAAAATGCAGGAGACACCCTTACAGAAATCAAAGTAGGCAACCAACTCCTGATCAAAACCCAGATGTCCATGCCATAAGAGATAGGATAGACAAGTGGGACTCATTACATTGACAAGTATCTGCAAAGCAAAATAAACCATCAAGAGACTGGGGAGACAGTCCACAGAATGGGAATAAATATTTGCCAATTGTATTTCTGGTAAAGGCCTAACATCCAGGATCTACAAAGAACTCAAATGTGACCAAAGGAAAAAAACAAACAGCCTCATTAAAAAGTGGGCAAAAGGCATGAATAGACCCTTTTCAAAAGAAGATATACAGGCAGGCAACAGACATATGAAAAAGTGCTCAGCCTCACTAATCGTCAGATAAATGCAAATCAAAACCACATTGAGATACCCCAGTAAGAATGGCCATCATTAATAAAACAAACAACAACAGATGCTGGTGAGGATGCAGAGAAAAGGGAATACTTCTACACTGTTGGTGGGAATGCAAACTAGTTTAACCTCTGTGGAAAACAGTGTGACGATTTTTGAAAGAACTAAAGATTGATCTTGCATATAAGCCAGTAATCTCCCTTCCAGGAATATACCCAGAGGAACTCAAATCATTCTATAAAAAAGATACCTATGCATGCATGTTTATTACAGCACTATTCACAATACCAAAAACATAGAACCAACCATGCTGCCCATCAAAACTGTACTGAATAAAAAAAAAAATATGGTACATACACACAATAGAATTTTACGCAGTCATAAAGAACAAACATGGACTTTTCCAGCAACTTGGATGGATTTAGAGTCTATAATTTTCAGTGATCTATCACAGAAACAAAGAACAGAGTTCCATATGTTCTCACTAATAAGTGAACCCTGAACATTTACCATTTTCTATAAGAAAGGGATTGGTGGGCAACCCCTTCAGGTCCTCTCCCACTGTGGGGGCTTTTCTGTCCTCTCAATAAATCCTGAAAAAAAGAAAAAAGAACAAAAGAAAGGGATTGGCAGTAGCAGGAAACTGCCAGGGGAGGGTGGGACACATAACATCAATAAGGGTACCTGATCTCAGACCAGGCAAAGTGGGGATCAAAGGGAGGCCCAAACTTTACCTGTACAATGTCCACTTGTATTGTATACCTAATCCTGAATTGCACCCCACATCTTCAAAACAAAATATGTATATATGAAAAAGTCGGGCAAGATGGCGACAGGGCAGCCTGGTCTATGAGACCCTCGGCAAAGGAGAATGCAGAGGGTCTCTGGCTCTCTCCCTGGGGGCTGTGGATCCCAGCGTTGGCAGCCTGCTCTTCACACGGAGCTCCGCCATCGCCACCTCTGGGGCATCGCGGCAGTCGGGACAGCCACTGTAGCCTCCGTGGCTGCTGTAGCGCATCGTGCCACCCGTGCCTGAGGTGATCCATGGCTTCAGTCCTTGAAGCCCCTGCAGGCAAGATCTGCTAGGATCACTGCCACCTCTGCTGCCACCATGACGTCCTGCTGGCTGTGGGTTTCCTCCCGTGTGCCCCTAGGCAGGCTCCCATCTCCGGCCTCAGCCCCTTCCTGTCCAGCCCCACCCCATCTGGGGCAAGCAGCTGGGATAGCACCACCTGCTGGCGATTCAAGGTAACAACACCCAAACGGGAGAAACAAGCTTGAGAAACAGACACAGGCCAGATTTGAGATGTGAACTGAGTGGTGATCTGAACTGTCCTTCACAGCAGGCCAGGGGCAACTGACCCTAACTGCGAACTAATTTACCAGCTAGAGAAGACAGCTAGAAATCAGAGCTGAAAGGACATTGGACTTAAACGAAAAGTCTCAGAGTGTACTTGATTAGTTCTGTTACTTTAATGACTTGATTCTATTCCCACTGTTTTATTCCTTTCCCCCCCCCCTCTTCCTTTGCTTCTCTTTTCTCCTCTCTGTAAACCATATCTTTGTATAGAGGAACAGCACACCAA
This sequence comes from Cephalopachus bancanus, assembly GCA_027257055.1. Taxonomy (NCBI): domain Eukaryota; kingdom Metazoa; phylum Chordata; class Mammalia; order Primates; family Tarsiidae; genus Cephalopachus; species Cephalopachus bancanus. Next base: position 509,541 of record JAPVLO010000344.1, on the reverse strand, counting down.
TAAAGTGGTTGGTTAGCTTGTATGTTAGCATCATTGTAAGTTTTAGTTTTTTTTGTATGGGAGTTGGTTAGTCTTGTAGCTTAGCATGGTCTATTGTTTTTAGTTCTGTTTTTGATTTATGGTCCTAGCTCTGCTCCATGTCTATTGTTTTTATCTGTTTCAGTTTAGGTCTCTCTCTCCATTTGCTGGTACATTCGTCTGTTTTCCCTCTTACTCCTCTCTTTCTCCACCCCCTCTTCCCCCCACTGTCTGCTCCGTTCTCTTCCCTCTGCTAACCTCATTTTATTTCAGGGAGTAAACCTAGAGCCCCCACTGCACAGAAAGATTCCAAGGCAGTGGGAAGTGGGTTTCAGTTATCCATGCACCTGTCGGCAGATACCAGGACCTGCAGATAGATTTTGAATCACAGCTCCCCCCTTAAGTAAATCTCAAAACTGCCAAAAGGACCACCCCCAACCTACAGTGAAACTCCAGAATTGAACAAAGTAAGAGGACATACATAAAGAATAGGAGATTGAACAAACAGAAGTAAAAGCAACTCTTTTTTTTTTTTTTCTTTTTCTTTTTTTTTTTCTTTCCCCCTCCCCAAAAAGCAACTCTTCTACCCCTGAATAACAGAATTAATGAAGACGGTGACGTGGAGGGAAGGAAAAAGTAGGGAGGGAAAAAACCGCACAAATGAAGAAAAACCAAAAGAAGAATACAGGTCTCACACAGACCCCTGGAAGGTCAGACACTGAGAAAACAGACTCCGGAACACAAACAACGAAGAGCCCCCAGAATGACTGGTCATATGCAACAAACCCAGACATCAAGACATTAATAGAGACAAGTTAAAAAATTGAAGAGAGACAAGAGGAAAATAGGAAGGAGCTGATGTCAGAAATAACAGCAGTAAAGAATACTGTGATGGAAATAAATAACAGACTAACAAGCATGGAAAGCAGAATGAGCCAAGCAGAAGAAAGAATCTCAGAGCTTGAAGACCAAAACACAGAACTAACCCAAACTGTCAAAAACATCAAAAAGAAGCTCAAAAAGACAGAACAAAACCTTCAAGAGATAAATGATCACTTCAGGAGACCGAACCTAAGAGTAATTGACCTTCCTGAGGCAGAGAGAGAAACAGAGGCCATACTGGAGCAAACATTTCATGAAATCATTCAAGAAAACTTCCCTCATCTCATCAGTGATGAAAAAATTCAAACACAAGAGATTCAGAGAACCCCTGCAAGACAACAGATGAGAAGACCAACTCCCAGACACATAATAATGCACATAAACAAAGTAGGTATAAAAGAAAAAACCCTAAAGACAGCAAGAGAAAAAGGTTAGACTACCTACCAGGGAAGACCAATTAGAATAGCAGCAGACTTATCTACAGAAACACTCCAGGCTAGGAGAGCTTGGAGCCCTACCTTCCAAGTTCTAAAAGATAAACAGTTTCAACCGAGAATAACCTATCCAGCCAAGCTAAGCTTCATCAGTGAGGGAGAATTGAAATATTTCCCAAATATCCAGTCCCTAAGAACCTACGCTGTCACCAGACCACCTTTACAAGAAACACTTAAGAAAATATTGAACACAGAAGAAAAGGAAAAAAGAACAACAACATTCTTCACAATAGTACAGTAAAAGATTAAAAACACACATCATCCAACTCTAAAACCAAAAGAAAGACAACACACAAACAGGAAGAACAACAACTCTGTAAGAACATTATTATAGGGATCAACTCTCACATTTCAATAATTAGTTTGAATGTAAATGGACTAAATGCACCACTGAAAAGACACAGAATGGCAAAATGGATAAAATATCACCAGGCAACCATCTATTGCCTTCAAGAGACTCACCTCACTAGAAAGGACACTCACAGACTCAAAGTAAGAGGATGGGAAACAAATTTTCAGGTGAATGGAACACAAAAAAAGGAGGAGTCGTGATCTTAATCTCAGACAAAATACTCTTTAAGCTATCAAAAATTTAAAAAGACACAGAAGACCACTACATAATGATAAAAGGTTCAATCCATCAACAAGAAATATCCATCCTAAACATATATGCACCAAACATAGGAGCACCAACTTTCATAAAGCAGCTCCTAGGTAAACTAAAAAAAGATATCGACTCCAATACCATCATAGCTGGGGACTTTAATACCCCACTCACAACCCTAGACAGATCATCAGGACAAAAAATCAGCAATGAGATCCGAAACCTCAATGTGACTCTTGATCAAATGGACTTAACTGATACCTACAGAACCCTCCATCCAAAGACCAGAGAATACACATTCTACTCATTACTGCATGGAACGTACTTTAAGATCGACCACATACTTGGCCATAAATCAAGCATAAGCAAATTTAAAAGGACCGAAAATTTACCATGCACCTTCTCGGACCACAGTGGAATAAAAATAAACATTAACACCAACAAGGTCCCCCCCAAATCCACAAAGACATGGACACTAAACAGCATGATGCTAAGTAACTCCTGGGTCAATGATGAAATCAAAAAAGAGTTTAAAAGATACCTGGAAAGAAATGAAAATGAAGAAACATCTTACCAAAATCTCTGGGACACCATGAAAGCTGTAGTAAGAGGGGAATTTATATCTTTAAAAATGCACATGAAGAAAATGGAAGGATCACAAATTAACAGCCTAACAAGCTACCTAAGGAAGCTGGAAAAGCAAGACCACAAAAACCCTAATTTCAGCAGAAGATTCCAGATTACCAAAATAAAAGCCCAAATCCAGGACACAGAAGACAAAAAGATAATACAAAAAAATCAATGAAACAAAAGGCTGGTTCTTTGAAAGGATAAACAAGATTGATGTTCCCCTAGCTAGACTGACCAAGAAAAAGAGAGAAAAAGCCCAAATAAACACAAACAGAAACACAAAAGATGAAGTCACATCTGATCCTGAAGAAATACAAAAGATCATTAGAGACTACTTTGTACACTTGTATGGAAACAAACTTGAAAACCTTAAGGAAATGGAGGACTTTCAGTCATCACACAACCTGCCTAGGTTGAAACAAGAAGAAATTGAGACCCTAAATAGACCAATAACAATCAAGGAAATCGACTATGTAATAAGAAATCTACCTACAAAAAAAAGCCCTGGACCAGATGGCTTTCCAGCAGATTTCTACAAGACATTTAAAGAGGAGATGATACCAATCCTACTGAAGGTATTCCAGGCGGTTGAGAAAGATGGAACTCTCCCCAAATCATTTTACGAAGCTAACATCACTTTGTTACCCAAGTCTGGTAAAGACCCAACAAAGAACGAGAACTATAGGCCAATATCTTTGATGAACATAGATGCTAAAATTCTCAACAAGATCCTAGAGAACCGGATTCAACAACACATCTCAAAAATCATCCATCATGACCAAGTAGGCTTCATCCCTGGGATGCAAGGCTGGTTCAACATTCATAAAACCATAAATGTAATTAAATACATCAACAGATGTCAAAACAAAAACCACATGATTCTATCATTAAATGCAGAAAAAGCTTTTGATAAAATCCAGCACCCCTTCTTGACAAAAACCCTTGATCATCTAGGCATATGGGGAACATACCTCAAAATAGTAAAAGCCATCTACGAGAAACCCACAGCCAGCATACTCCTAAACGGACAAAAAATTGGAACCATTTCCCCAGAAAACTGAAACAAGACAAGGATGCCCACTCTCACCCCTCCTGTTCAATATAATATTGGAAGTCCTGGCTAGAGCAATCAGAGAAGAGAAGGCAATCAGGGGTATCCAAATAGGAAAAGAGGAAGTCAAGTTATCTCTCTTTGCAGATGACATGATTGTGTACCTTGAAAACCTAAGAGAATCTGTCAAAAACCTCCTTACACTGATAAAGGCCTTTGGCAAAGTCTCAGGATATAAAATAAATGTGCAGAAGACAATTGCATTTCTTTACACCAATAATAAACAAACAGAAACCCAAATAAAAACTACAATTCCATTCACAGTAGCCACAAAAAAATGAAATACCTTGGCATCTTCCTAACCAGAAACATGAAAGACCTTTACAATGAAAACTACAAAACACTGCTCAAAGAAATCAAAGATGACACAAACAAGTGGAAAAATATCCCATGCTCATGGATTGGAAGAATCAACATTGTGAAGATGTCTATCCTACCTAAGGCAATCTACAGATTTAATGCAATACCCATCAAATTGCCAGCAACATTCTTCTCAGACCTAGAAAAAACACCATAGGAATTCATATGGAAACACTAATGACCAAGAATAGCCAGAGCAATCCTCAGCAAAAACAAAACAAAACAAAACAAAGCAGGTAGTATCACATTACCAGACTTCAAACTTTACTATAAAGCTACAATCATCAAAAGAGCTTGGTATGATATAGGAACAGGCATATAGATCAATGGAATAGAACTGAGATTCCAGAAGCAAAACTTCAATTTCTCAACCAACTCTCATCTTCGACAAAGCCTCCACCACGTATCACTGGGGAGAGGAGAACCTATTCAGTAAATGGTGCTGGGAAAACTGGCTGACCACATGCAGAAGACTGAACCGGGACCCCTATCTATCCCCATACACAAAAATTAACTCTAAATGGATCAGAGACCTAAATGTAAAACCCCAAACCATAAGAACCTTAGAAAATGCAGGACACACCCTTACAGAAATTGGAACTGGCATCCAATTCCTGAACAAAACCCGAAACCCACAGGCCATAAGAGATAAGATAGACAAGTGGGACCTCATTAAACTGGCAAGCTTCTGCAAAGTCAAAGAAACCATCAAGAGAGCAGGGAGACAGCCTACAGACTGGGAAAAAGTATTTGCCAACTCCAGGTCTGACAAAGGCTTAACATCTTGGATCTACAAGGAACTCAAACATGCTGAAAAGAAAGAAACAAACAACCCCATTATAAAATGGGCAAAAGATATGAACAGACATTTCTCAAAGGAAGACATCCAAGCAGCCAATAGACACATGAAGAAATGTTCAGCCTCACTAATCATCAGGGAGATGCAAATCAAAACCACACTGAGATACCATCTAACTCCAGTCAGAATGGCAATTATCAATAACTCAAAAAAATAACAGTTGCTGGAGAGGGTGTGGTGAAACGGGAACACTTCTACACTGTTGGTGGGAGTGCAAACTAGTGCAACCTCTGTGGAAAACAGTATGACAATTCTTAAAAGCTTTAAATATTGACCTCCCATATGACCCCGCAATCCCCCTACTGGGAATATACCCTGAAGAACTCAAATCACTCTATAAAAAAGATACCTGCACATAAATATTTATTGGAGCATTGTTCACAATAGCAAGAACCTGGAACCAACCATGCTGTCCATCAAAAGAGGACTGGATTAAAAAAATGTGGTACATATACATGATGGAATACTACGCAGCCATAAGAAAGAACAAAATAACGAATTTCACAGCAACCTGGACGGAACTAGAGTCTATAATACTGAGTGACCTCTCACAGAAACAAAGATCTGAGTATCACATGTTCTCACTCATATAGTGGATCTTGAACATCCAATGTAATACTATAAGAAAATGACTGACAGTGGTGGGAAACTATGGGGGCGGGGGGAGAAGGGAGATGGGATTAACGGTGGTAAATATCTGTCTGGGGATGGGGAGACACCTCTTATCAACAAGCATGCCTGAACGAAGCATATTTGTATACCTAACCCTTAACTGTACCCCACAATATCATAATAAAAAATATTGATTATAAAAAATAAAAAACAAATAAACAAGAGTCACTAAACTGTAAAATAAAAAAAATAAAATATTAAAAAGTGCTAAAAAAAAATAGTGTGGCCTGAAGATGTGACTGAATTGTACAATCTCGTGATTAAACTTGACAGATCAGGAGTTTTGCCTTTTATAGATGAACAAAGAACGTGGTTTCTTGGGATGCCATCTGCTGCTGGGGACAATGCTGTGAGCACTGTTGAAATGACAGCAAAGGGCTTCAAATAGGATACAAACTTTGTTGACAAAGCAGCTGCAGGGTTGGAGAGGACTGACTCCTGTGTTGAAAGAAGTTCTGCTGTGGATGTGAGGAAGCAAACAACATCACATGCTACAGAGGCTCTTCTGTGAGAGGGAGCCCAACCGATGGGGCAAACTTCATTGTCATCTTATTTTAAGAAACTGCCAGAGCCACCCCAACCCTCAGCAACCACGACCCCGATCAGTCATTAACCGTCACCATCAAGGCAAGCCCCTCCCGCAAAAGATTATGACTCAATGAAGGCTCAGGTGATCTTTAGCATTTTTCAGCAATAAAAAATTTATGTGCATTGTTTTCTAGACATAATGCTGTTGCAGATTTAATAGACTACAGTATAGTATAAATATCACTTTTTTTTTTTTTTGAGTTGGAGTCTCACTCTGTCGCCCAGAGTGGAGTGCAGTGGCCGCTCCCGGCCACTGCAGCCTCCACCTGCTGGGCTCCGGCGATCCTTCCGCCTCAACCTTCTGAGTAGTCAGAATTACAGGCACGCGCTACCACACCCGGCTGATTTTTTGATTTATTGTAGGGATGAGGTCTCGCTGCCCAGGTGGGTCTCGAACCCACGGGCTCAGGAAACATCACTTTTATATGCATTGGGAAACCAGAAACTGTGTAACTTTCTTTCTTGCAAAATTACTTAATTGCAGGGGTCTGGGACTGGACTTGCAACATTTCTAAGGTATTCCTGTAGTTTTGAGGTATTTTACTCATATTACTGACCCCATCTTACTAGTAGGAAAAATAATATAATGTAAAGAAAAAACAAGATAATTTAAAAAATGAAAGCGGCGAAAACATGGCAAACAATGTGTTCTTGGAGGGTACATTTTTCTTTTCTTTTTTTTTTTTTTTGAGTCGGAGTCTCACTCTGTTGCCCAGGCTGGAGTGCAGTGGCATACCCACGGCCACCCTAGCATTGACCTGCTGGGCTCTGGTGATCCTCCTGCCTCAGCCTTCCAAGTAGCCAAACTAAGGCGCATGCTACCATGCCTGGCTAACTTTATCATTATTATTATTATTTATTGTTCAGACGAGGTCTCGCCAAGTTGCCTGGGCTGGTCACAAACCTGTGGGTTCAGGCCATCCACTTGCCTCGGCCTTTCAAAGTGATGGGATGACAGGCTGAGCCATAGAGCCCGGCCTGAGCTAATTCTTATCCAAAAGGAGGTGAGCTGATGGTCGTGGCCGACGAGACTTTTGTTCCCACATGAGATGCCCAGGCTCAAAGCCTCATCGTGCCTGGCAACCATCCGAGGGAGATGCTGGGAGTGAAGCTGTGGGGACCATTACAAAGCTGTGGCTTGCTGCACAGATTCCAACACAAAGAAATCGTTCACTTTTTAAAAAGCGGATGCACAATGGATTGGTTCAGCAAGGAGACAAAAGCATGGTTTGTTTTAAAAAACGGAACCAATTTTTCTGTTTGCTATAAATGCATTATACGTCTCCAAGATGAAAGCCCCTAGGCACCCTGGGCTTATCACATACATGGACTTGTGTTTGTCAGCCAAAAACTGCTTACTTAGGAATTAACATAATGCAACCATTATTCATTCAATGATCACAACATATTCACTGAGTGACTACTATGTGCTAGGCACTATCCTAGGTCTTTGGGATACAATACTAAGAAAACCAAACGAAGGTCTCTGCCCTCATAAAATGCATATTTTAGTGAGAAAAGACAGATGGGGACAATAAAATCCTAAGCAGGCCAATGATATATTTTGGTAGAAGGTGACAAACACTACTAGGCAATTAAAAGTAGAGCAGGTTATGGGAGCGTGGACGTGGCAGGGGGGAGGTGCAATGGGCAGCTTCAAGCCAAGTGGCCAAGACAGGCCTCCGTGAGCAAAGCCCCGTGGATGGCTGAGGGCAGCGTGTCCCCAGAAGAGAGATTCGCATGTGCAAAGGCTTTGAGGCAGGAGGCTGTCTGGGGTGTCTGGAAGGGTGCACGGAGGCCAGAGACGCCAGAGGAGAGGGAGGAGGAAGCAGGAGGCTGAAGGAGAGAAAGCGGCAGAGGCGTGGGCAGCTGGACCACTCAGCTGTGTGGGCTGCAGTGGAGCCGGGGGCGTTACTCCGGCAGGGAAGCACCTGTAGGGCACACACACACCTGTGTTTTTTCCTTAACCGCTGGGCTTCTTGCCAATGGCTGTGCCAGCTTCGTTCTCACGTGCCTTGCCAGCGTGTGGTATGCTTCTCCCTCGAACATTAGCCACTTAGGATGGGTGCAAAATGCTGTCTTGTTTTAACTTACATTTGTCTGATTTCAAGTGAGTTTGAGCATCTCTTCATGTTCTGCTTGGCCACTGGGCTTTGCTTCTGTAAATGGCTATCTCCTTTGGCTATTTTAAAAAATTGTTTTCCTGTTTAATTGTTAATGTGCAAGATTAAAAAAAATCTTTATCAGTTTGTTAACTGTGTCTATTGTATCCTTTTTTGAACAGAAATGCTAAATTTTATTGTAGTTCTATTTATACAAAAGTTTTGGTATTTTGTGGTTTGATTTTTCATTTTGGGATCTTATTTAAGAAGCCTTTTCTGCTGGGCCCGGTGGCTGGCTCAGCCTGTAATTCCGTGCCTTTGGGAGGCTGAGGTGAGTGGATTGCCTGAGCCCGCGGGTTCGAGACCCGCCTGGGCAGCGAGACCTCATCTCTACAATAAATCAAAAAATCAGCCGGGCGTGGTAGCGCGCGCCTGTAGTTCCGGCTACTTGGAAGGCTGAGGCGGAAGGATCGCTGGAGCCCAGCAGGCGAGGCTGCGGTGGCCGGAAGCGGCCACTGCACTCCAGTCTGGGCGACAGAGTGAGACTCCAACTAAAAAAAAAAAAAGTCTTTTCTTACTCCCAGAATACAAAGATGTTTGTTTATGTTCTCTTCTTCTTCCTTCTTCCTTCTCCCCCTACTCCTCTTTCTTCCAATTGGAGTGCAGTGGCACCATCACGGCTCACCGCAGCCTCAATCTTCTGGGCTCAGGTGATCCCCCTGCCTCAGCCTCCTTCCTGAGTAGCTGTGACTATAGGCACATGCCACCATGCCTGGCTAATTTTTTAATTTTTAATTTTTTTGTAGAGATGAGGTCTCACTATATTGCCCAGGCTGGTCTCAAATTCCTGAGCTCAAGCAATTCTCCTGCTTCAACTTCCCGAAGTGCCGGGATGACAGGCATGAGCCACCGTTGCCAGTCTGCCTGTGCGTCCTTTTATTAGCTTTGCGGCTTCCACATTTCAGTCTTCCATCTGGAATGTCCTTATGCAAAGGGTGTGAGAGACCAGGCTCTTTCCTCCATATAGTGAGCCAGTTTTCTCCCAACACAATCTATCAAAAAGTCCATTGTTTCCCCACTTATAAAAATAGATGAAGATAATAAGAACATCTTCTCTACTTAACCTAAGGGTTTTTATGAGATGTTGGTGTGAACTGGCTTTCTAGCCTGTAACTTTCAATACAATGTTAATTATTATTGCAGCTTAATTGGTGGCCAGTCAGCTCTTTTCTCTGAGAGCTCTTTGGGAGCTTTAGTTGACGTTGATGGGGTTCTGGAAGCATGCATCACTGTAATTTTGGTTTGAGGCAAAAGAGAATCTTCAGTCCCCAACTTTAGCACTGGCCTCAGAGATAACAGCCTGGATATCATGTCACACAATCCTGGGAAAGTAACTTGACCTCATGGCTCCAGTTTCCCCTTTAAGGACAGGAGAGGAGCACCTCTATTCAGACCCTGTTCAGTGTCTGCCAAAGGCTGAGCTTCCAGCAAGAGAGACGTCACTATAAACACCTGCTCTTACCCGTAGATGGCAAACAGAAGGCACAGTGAATGGACAGGAGAGTTTCATTAATGCAGATTACACACGGACTGCCAACTTTCAGGGAATAAAAATACTTGGCTAATAAACAGAAGTCCATTTTGCTATTTGCTGATTCTGTGGCCAACCTCTCTAAGCTTCTGCTTCTCCACTTGTCGAATGGGATGGCAAGAGCATCTTTCTTCATAGTGCAGGAGCCAGCAAACAGTTCTGTAAAGGCCAAGGAGCAGACCTTTTGGTTCTGTGGGCCTGTGGTTTCAATTGTCGGCACTTAACTCAGCCGGTGCAGAGTGAAAGTGGCCAGAGACAGTACGTAGATGAAGAGACTCAACTGCTGCGCTAATGCACTTTGTTGATGGACACTGAAAGGGCAACTTCTTGTCATTATTTACACGCCACAAAACATGGTTGTTCTTCTGATTTTTTTCCAACGACGTCAAACCATACACAGCTAGAGGACCTTCCAAAACAGGTGGCAGATGGGACGTGGCCCTCGGGCAGCAGTTTGTCAAACCCTGTTACAGAGCTTCCGGTAGGGATGCGCGAGGTTCACGATAAGGGCTCTGTAAATGTTAGCTATGACCATCCTTATTATGATAAATGATTTAGGTGAGAAACAAATTCACAATTATGGATGAAGTCTGGCTCCAGACAGTATGGGCTGAAATATGCATGCACAGGTCTGAAAGAAATATGCACGCAGGCTAACAGTTATGATGTTAGGATAACACGATCCAGCTTGAGTGGTTTCCTTTTTCTTTTTTTTTTGAGTTGGAGTCTCACTCTGTCGCCCAGACTGGAGTGCAGTGACCGCTCCCGGCCACCGCAGCCTCGACCTGCTGGGCTCCGGCGATCCTTCCTCCTCAGCCTTCCGAGTAACGGAATTACAGGCATGCGCTACCACGCCCGGCTGATTTTTTGATTTATTGTAGAGATGAGGTCTCGCTGCCCAGGCGGGTCTCGAACCCGCGGGCTCAGGCAATCCACTCACCTCAGCCTCCCAAAGGTGCGGGATTACAGGCTGAGCCACCGAGCCCGGCTCAGCAATGAGCATTTAAATGCAGTTGTTAGTGGAAAGTCCATCTCAGGTGTGGGTAAAAGTGTGTTTTGTGTTGTTGTTACTTTGTATCTGTACCTCAATCTCATAGGTTTAAAGGAGTAACCCCTAATTCTTCCAGCTTGGCCCCAGTCTGACTCCATGTGACTCATTAATTTGTTTTGGAAAGGGAGGGCGAGTGAAAATGATGCCAGTCAGGGCGAGAGTTTAGTCTTTGGATGACAGCATTTCTTATACAAAACGGGAACACGATTTATGTCGGATTATTATTATCGTGTCCTGGAAACAGTAAGTTGAATTTAAGGATACAATTATTGAGAAATGACTTTAAAAAGAAGGAGATTGCACTTGAATATTGGAAACAGTAGCCAGGAGGGACCGGAAGCAACGGTTCCAGAGGCAGGGCCTTCTCCTGCCTTTATTTCTGATACGTGTCCTGTGGGGTTGCTGTTTCTTTCCATTGTTTCCCAGTTGCAGCCACACACCTCCAGGGCTGGAAAGCGGACTTGCCAGCAGGTGCACTCTGGGCATAGAGGGATTTTAGTCCAGAATTCCAATTACTCCAGCTCGCCTAGTCTCTGCTCTGTGGTCACACCAGATCCTGCTTCCTGATACACACCTATATTGCCACATCCTTCAACCCCATGGAAACTGTTAAGAAGGAAAGCCTATTATATAGATAGACCCCTACGTCAGAGATAATCTGTTTTGTTTTCTTCCCTATAGCAGTCAAAACAGAAATGCCATGAGAATAGACAAAAGAGACTTACCATTTTAGGCGAGCAAATGCAATTTGTAGCAAGAGCCAAAAGTGTACTTACTACCCTTTGAACTACTTCTGGCATACAACCAAACCGAGATTTATTATACAATAAAAAAGATAAATGTGAAAATAAACTTAAAATGCTCAATAGTTGGAGAATGATTAAGTAACCTAGAATTGTAAATTGACAAAATATTATGGAGTCATTTAAAAAGATATGGACAGACTATGAAAATACACTACAATATTTGTGTAAAATATCAAGTGCCCTGTATGTGTATAATTGTATCACTGATTTCAAAAATACAAAAAATAGGTAGTTATATAATATCGAGGAGACGATTTCAGGAGACGTTTGAGTATAGCTGATCTGCACTGTGTGTGTGGTTTCTTTGGGGAGAGGTTTCTTTTTTGGTAGACTTCGAAGTAGCAAAATGCCCTGAGTACCCACACATCACTTGAGCTTTCTTGCCCTCTCTTTTTAAAACTGTGGCCCCCAAAGGTGGCCTGAACCTTCTACGTGCCCATTTTCTCTTTTTATGTCCCCGAGGAAATGCTTTTTCCCCTTCTGATAAACAGTATAAACCCGTTCGTTCAATAACCGAGCTTAAATTATTAGATCTCCAGCTACTCACTCTTTGGCGCGCCCACGCGCTTCCTTCCGCGGGAGTTCATGACCACTCAGGGAAGACACACTCCCCCTCGTCTTCCAGGAGCCAGCTGCGCTGTCTTGAGCAACGTCCGACATCATCACAGCCTGGAGAAGACGACTTCTGCAAATAGCAAAAGATGGTCTGGAAGCATCGTCTCAAATAAAGCACACCGACACTGTCTCCGCCATTTTTGAATGGGAGGTGGGATCTCCTCGCGAGCAATGCACAGGATATATTCTTTGGTTCAGTAGAACCGGAAAGATGATAACTCTAGAAACGGGTGTGCAGTAATAGACTTAACTCGCATAAGCAGATACGAAGCTCTGGCAAAAATGCTTAACGGGCGAAGAGGGAGGTCATGGATGAAAGGTGGCCACGTGCAGAAGATGCTACCACACAGCGGACGCCGATAACTTCATAGGTCTCTACGTTTAATATTAATACAAGCTTGCCGATTAATATTTGTATATTTGTTGTGGCTGTTACTTTAAAAATTAGCATTAACTGTTTTCCCCAAGAGGCTTTTTTCTTCTTCTCATGCAACCGTTATTTACTTTGCCAAGAGCAAACGGGACTTAACTTTTGAAAGAGACATTTAAGGGAGACCGCTCTCCTCACCAGCGCTTGCCAGAAAGCCGGTAGAAGCAGCAGGCTTTCCAGAACGTCGACTATGCTGCCCGCCCCGCCCACCGACGCCCCTGGGGGTCCATTCGCATTCACCCACGGTCTGCCCCTCGGAGGCCCGGCGAGGAGACGCCGCGCGCGGCACGGAGACCGGCCTCGGCGCTGCGGCCGCCTTCTCGGCGGGCGGACGGGCGCTCCCCGGGGGCCGGGCCCACGTCGCGCGGAGGAGCCGGGCGTGCGGGCGCATGTGTCTGCGCGAGGGGCGCGAGCCGCCCTCGGCGGGCCCCCGGGCTTCGCCGCAAAGTCGCCGACCGACCTCCGCCTGCGTGGCTTCCTGCCCCGAACCGCCGCCGCCCCAGCAAAGGCCGAGAGGGGAGCCCGGAGGCCCCCAGGGGTGCGGCCGCCCCCGGGGGCCCGCCCGGGCTGCCGGGCTCCGGGGAGGGACCCCGCGGGCGCGTCACCCGCGAAGCCTGGCTAAGCAGGAGCCCGGGGACCAGCGGCCGGGCCCGCTGGCGGTCCCCAAGTGTGGGGCCCCGTTGTGCTTGCCGGGGGGGAGGGATCGGGGCCCAGGCAAGCCGTTTCTCCACCAAGGACCGCTCGCCCTCCAGCCTCCCTTCGCCCGGGGCCCCCGAAGCGCTGCGGAGAGCGCGCCCTTACCTGGGGCGGCGGGGAGGCCGCCGGCTCGCCGGCTGGGACGCGGCGCGCGGCGCGGCTCCCGCCTCCCGGGCCTCACCCTGCCCGCGGCCGCCCGCGCGGTCCCCGCGGCCCGTCTCCGGGGCGACCCCTCAAACAGCCCGCCCCGGCCGGACTGGGCCGCCGTGTGGTCCTCTGGGCCTCCCAGAGGAAGCAAAGGCTCTCATCGTCCCTGCGCGGAGGGCGGCCCTGAGCCGCGCCGCGCGCCGGTGGCCGCGAGCCGGAGGGGCTCCGCGGGCCAGCGGCGCGGCCGAGGGCCCTTCGTGCCGCGGCGTTCCCCGCCGATGGCGTGCGCAGGGTGGGCGAGGCTGGGACCAGCAGGGAATCCCCGGGCCCAGGGAGGCCGGAGCGCCGCGCTTCCCTCCTCCCGGGCACCAGGCGGCAGGACGGCAGTCCCCGCCCCGGCGAGAGCCCCGCTCCCCCTGCGCGCACGAGCGGGCGAGGGCAGGAGCGCTCGCACGCGGCGAGGCTGGCGGGCGGTCCTGGCTCTCCGAGTCCCCGACCGCTCTGCCGAGAGCGGCCGGGTCTCCCTTCACGGCCACGAAAACTGAGGTCGCAAGGCGCTCAACCCCACGCCCAAGACCCCTGAGACTCCCGACCCTCAGTTCTGGGCGCCACCCCCCGGCCGGGCACCCCTTCCCCGACGCGGCTCTCCCCGGCCTGCGGGAGTCGGAGCGGCTGTGCAAGGGAGGCCGCCGGCGGCCGGGGGGCCGACCGGCCGCAGCGGACGGGAGCTGCCTTCTGCTTGGCCGCCGCCCGCTCCTGAGCCGTGGGGCCCCGCACGGAAGCGAGCGCCGGAGACCCCGTGGGGACCCTCCGGCGGCGGCAGCCCGGGCGCGAGAAGGAAGACGCTGCCTCCCGGCGCCCGGCCCGGGGCGGGCCCGGCGGGCGGAGCCGCACGTGGGGACGCTGCGGAGCCGGAGCCCAGGGTGCCAGCGCGGCCGGACGAAGAGCGTCTGCGGTTCGCAGTCGCTGTTCGCAGAAAGTTGAGGGCTCAGCCTGTCATGCCAGCACTTTGGGAGGCCGAGGCGAGTGGACTGCCTGAGCCCGCGGGTTCGAGATCCACACGGGCAACTGGGCGAGACCTCGTCTCTAAAATCCATCACAAACGAGCCGGGCGTGGTAGCACGCGCCTGTGGTTTCGCCTCCTTGGAAGGCTGAGGCGGAAGGACCGCCAAAACCCGGCAGGACGCTGGGGTGGCTGTGAGCGGGTCACTGCACTCCAGCCTAGGCGATGGACTAAGTCTCTGACTCAACCCCCCCCCCCGCCAAAACAAAAAGCAACAACAAAAGGAAAGTGAGAACGAGAAAGAATTGTTGATTGAATATCAGCTATGAACTAGGTGGGAAAAGCTAGATGACTGATAAATGTTATCTCATTTCATCTGTTCAGTGGCTCTGTGACACAGGGAACGTGACTCCATTTTTCTTTTAAGATAAGAAAATGGAGAATCACTGAGTAACATGCTCAGGTCTATGGTTACATTACAGATCTGGGATTTGTCTGACTCGCAACCTCTGACCTTTGCCAGACCTTGAGCTCCCTCCTCCCATCCTAAACATTGAATGAAGTTTTCCAGAAATTCAGGTAAAGCTTTAAGAGACCGACAATGAAAGAGGTCCACAACTCAGTTTATTTTTATATTTTTCTTTTTTTCTCCAGAAAAAGAAGATCACATTTCAATAACAACTTACATAGAGGATTAAATTTTGTTCTAAAGTGGGAACCCTAGTTGCGGTAATGTGTCATGATCAATAATTGCACATTCAGGATTCTGTGAAGTGTGTGATTGTGGAAATTATGAAGAAAAAACATTGATAAAAGTTAGTATTTACCAAAAAGTAGCAACCACACTGTTTCTAACTTATAAGGCAAGTAACGTTAAGATGGTCTCTTGATTATGCTCCACAAGTCAATACCACGTTCATGTCGCCCTTGCTCAGCAGACAGCTTGGCTGCAGTTGTGTGAGGCAACAAGCCTTTGCTTCCTCTGCTGGTTTTCTCTTGAGCACCGTATAGAAGCAGTGACTACACCATAATGGCTGTCAGAATAACGTCTACTCTGTTGAATTGTACGTCTACTCTGGAAAAAAGGCCAGGTATCAGCATTTTCACTAGACTTGAAAAGCATCTTGAGTGCTTTAATCCACAATTCCTATTACAAATATTTTATGCCCAAGATTTTGTGAAATTATATACTCAGTGCAAGACTATAAAGAAATTTAGTCTACTTTTGTACACAGATCAGAGAGAACTCTAAATAAAGGCTACCACCGAATCAAATTGCAAACTGACAACATTTTCCTTAACTGATAGAATTTCATTACCTTTAGAAATACAGCAAAATTTCTCTGAGAGTCCTCTCCTAGTTTCTCTTATTGTCAAATTATAAGTTAAAAAAAATCAACACCTTACATTGCCACTAGGTAAGAATGAAAATTAATATGTGATCATTTTATTTATATAGATCTTTTACCATTCAAGTGAAAAGCACACAAAAATTGCTTTTAATTGAAAACAAATCAGTTTAAAAAGCCGGCTCTATAAATTATGGCTTGGCCTATAGTGAAGCTATGCTTTTGATAAACTTAACACATCATCACACCAACACTTGGCTTTTTCAAAAAAATTGTTCAGCAGCAGCCATTTCCAATTTCCTTAGTGGGGGAGAGGGGGATGGGTGGGAGGAGGAGGGGGGAGAGAGAGAGAGAGAGAGAGAGAGAGAGAGAGAGAGAGAATGAATCAGACAGGAGTCCATCTCTTTCATGCATATCCACTTAACAAAAGCAAGAACTAAATACTGACTGGAAAAATGAACTCAGCTATGAGAATGGTCATCCTAGCAACTAACTCGCTAACTCGCGAGGAGAAAAAAAAGGTGACTTTGGATTTGGGGACAGCGGCCCCTTTGATAGTTATTTGGCGTGCTATTTAAGATAGGTTAAAGTGATGGTGCATGGGTAACATGAAAGAGTTATTTTGCTGGGAAAAAATACCAACAAAGTAATATAAAACTGAATGAGAGAGAGGGAATTAGCATTTGTATGACGTGCTGGCTTATGACCTATCAAGCTGATTCACAAGCCCTGAATGGGTTAAAAATTGAAATACATTTTCAGAGATGTAAAGTGATTCAGCTTTATTATCTTTCTATCTGTTAAGAGACAATTTACCCAGGAAAGTTTTAAAGGAACATCATTGATTTTGTGTAAAAACAACTGACTTGCAAAATAAAGCAAAGCAAAAAAGAACTGACATGTTCACTGAGTATTGAATCCTGCAAAAATCTATGCTAAACTTAAGTACATTACTCTTAGCTTTAACTGAAATGTTTTTCATATGATTTCTAACAAGCTTATGTAAAAATACTATCAACATTGATCTATCATGATTCAGTTTCTTAAAATGTTTAATAAAATGCTATCAAAGATTGTTCATTAGCATTAATTCAACACTGCAAAGAATTTGAAACATGCTTAACAGCTAGGGGCTTAATGTGTCATAGGTGCAGGTCTTTAAAGCAGTACTTAAAAATTTAAAAAACATGTATCTTTTTTGAGACATGATCTCACTCTGTCCCCCAAGCTGGAGTGCACCATCACAGCTCACTATAACCTCTAATTCCTGGGCTCAGGGATCCTCCTGCCTCAGCCTTTCAAGTAGCCAGGATTACAGTCACATGCCACCATGCCTGGCTAATTTTCTAATTTTTTGAGGAAACAGTGCTTCGCTATATTGCCCAGGCTTAAAATAATTTCATTGTTTTGTTTTGAATATTTTAGATGATAAAGTTAAGTTCATTAAGTGGTACTAGTGAAATAGGTAATTAATTAATTAAAATAGATAATTCATTTGAAGTGGCAGAATTCCCTTAAATTTAAAACAAAATTGCAGAAGCAGCTTTTCAAAGCATTCCTGACTATATTATTTGCAGTTATTGAAAGCTATATAGGCTGGACTCGGTGGCTCAGCCTGTAGTCCCAGCGCTCTGGGAGGCCGAGGCGAGCGGATTGTCTGAGCCCGCGAGTGTGAGACCCGCCCGGGCAACTTGGCGAGACCTCGTCTCTACAATAAATCAAACATTAGTCGGGTGTGGTAGCGTGCGCCTGTAGTTCTAGCTACTTGGAAGGCTAAGGCGGAGGGATTGTTGGACTAAAAAAAAAAAAAAAAAAAAGCTATAGAAACTGGTGTTAAAACTTTTCCAAAGGTTTTACAAGATGTGCTTAGAAATTTAAAAAAAAATCTTTTCCTGATCTAATAACTTTCTTAAATTTTATTAAAACATTTATCACTAACATTTAAGGAGTGAGGATTATAGTAAAGGACCATTTATTCTCAGACCACAGTGAACATTTGCTAGAACTTAGTAGACATAAGCACAATTTGAAAAAAAACTGGAATATTGGTAAATACAGTCCAAATATATTTCACTTTTTTTTTTAGACATTAAGGGATATTTAAAAATATATTTGCTTTTCCTTGAAATGTCCCTTTTTATGAGGCTAAAGATTTATTTAAGATAGGCAATGTAATGCTCTAGGGATGGAAAGAGGTAACAGAAATACTATAAATCAAGGGAAAAATAACTTTAGGAGTTAAGTCTAAAGTATCATACTCACGGTGAATGTCAACAAAGAGGTGTCTTTTTCTCATAGGAAGAACCATTTAAGATAGAAATCAGATACTAAACATGAGGGCCCATCAAGAGGTCTCACCATGGTCAACTCAAAAGACTAAATATGACATTCCTTCAAGAAAGATAGTTAGCTTTTAATATTAGACATGTGATCCTAACTTGCATAAGACCACAGAACATCAGAGCAAAGACAAAAGAGAAAGGTGTTTTGTCATTGTTTTTAATATTTAGAGACTCAGCAATGTACTCCCATCTTATTTTACTTCCATATATTCCATGTACAGAAAGTAACAGAATGGCAGCCATATTTAAACCATAGTAGAGAATGGCGTTTGGATACTGTTTGCCAGATGAGAACAGGGAAAAGACAATAAAGCCTCAAAAGAGCAGTGCACACAGTGAAGGGTGGTGGGTAGGTCAACAGAATAGTCTCTTTGATTAATATAGCTTGGCTTGACTTGCTTGTTTATATCGACTCATTGCATGGAAACATATTTATTTATATTAATTTTTAAAGATATATTTAGAGATCACTTTCATTTTGACATTATTAAAAAATCATGCTTCTGGCTGGGAGTGGTGGCTTACTCCTACAATCCCAGCACTTTGGGAGGTGGAGGCAAGAGGATTACCTGAGCCCAGGTGGTTGAGACCATCCTGAGCAACTTGGCGAGACCTCATCTCTACAATAAATCAAAAAATTAGCCAGGCATGGTGGTGCGTGCCTGTGATTCCAGCTACCTGGAAGGCTGAGGCGGAAGGATCATCTAAACCCAGCAGGTCAAAGCTGCAGTGACCGTGATTGTGCCACTGTACTCCAGCCTGGGTGACAGAATGAGACTCCAACTTTAGAAAATAAAATAAAAATAAAAATCATGCTTCCGTTTCAAAAAACCACTGATCAGAAAACTCTGGGCAAAATGAGTGCGTTTAGACTGAATGGGACTGAGCTCAAATGCGTGGTCTTTTGGGAAAGAAAAGGCTTAAGTACGGACACACGCACATACTCATCTCTTTAGTAGATACCTGCATATTTTACTGTACCATTCAACTTTAACTTACAGCTTGTGACTTTTTGAAAACATAAAAATGATTGTGCAACTCTTTTGGAATGAGGCTTATCCACACTTGTCAAGTCCAAAGCCTATAGATAAGCAGGGGCAACTCACAAGTTAGAAGTAGAGTGTCCTTTGCAAAAAGGAGACATTTATTAGGACTTTGTATCTGAAATGAGTGACAGCTTGCAGCCTCCCTATGCTTCAAGCCTTTTACAACAGTGAAGGAAAAGAGAGAGACATAAACACGGGAGAATGCACTTCAGGCTACTTTGAGACTGAGATAGTGCAATGGGAGAACTCCAAGGAAAAGAGAACTCCTAGAAAAAAGAACTCCTGGCCAGATATGGCGACTCAAGCCTGTAATCCCAGCACTCTGAAAGGTCGAGGCAAGAGGATTGCCTGAGCCCAGGGGTTTGAGACCAGCCTGGGCAACTTGGTGAGACCTCGTCTCTACCATACATCAAAAAAATGAGCTGGGTGTGGTAGTGTGCACCTGTAGTTCAGGTTTCTTGGAAGGCTGAGGTGGAAGGATCGCCTGAGCCCAGCAGGTCGACGTTGGGGTGGCTGTGAGTGTGCCACTGCCTTCCAGCCTGGGTGACAGGGTGACACTCTGACTCAAAAAATAAAAAAAAAAGAAGAGAACTCCTAGAAAGCCCTCCATCTTTTATTTTTAAATATTAGAAGAACTTAAGTAGACTGAGTGAAAAATAAACTGACTAGAAAAATGTTTTTCAATTTAGAATTTAACGCTTACAATTTGATAAAACATCAGAACTGAGAAGGACCTTGGGATCTACTAGGGCAATGATTCTCAGATTTAGGATGTATCAAAATACATGTCCCTGTGTCCCATCCCTAGAAGTTTGTGTATTCAATGCAAATTTATCCATGCAGACTCTCATCTAATCTCTGGGGATATGGTAGGGCCAAGGCAAATCAGTTATCCCCTTTTAATAAGCGATGAGACACGTGGTCCACAAATCACACTCGGAGAAGCACTGGTTCTTTTCCAACAGTTTTGTTATTGGAATTATCCTTATTTTGATCTAGTTTTTCACAGTGCCTTTCACCTTGGCATTCAAGTGGAGTATGTATAGTGAAAAAACCAAGATTTTTTTTTTCATTCTGAACTGACAGAGTAAAACAGATCAAGGCATTCCTTTTGAGGTCAAGGTAACTGGGTTCCTTCCAGCTGCAATGTTACTTTGGGAAAGTTAATCACTCTGTCTGAGCCTTAATGCCATCACTGGTAAAAGAGGAGAAAGAGTACTAACAATTTTTGAATTGATGTAAGTATCACTGAACTAATATCTGGAGTGACTGGTACATGGTAAGCACTCAATAAATAAACTGTGATCGTCTATCGGTCAATTGCTGTGATTGTCCAAGTTTCCTTATAAAGCTTCAACGGATGGTTTGTCTGAGTGAAGTAGAATCATGGGACTTCAGAGCTGGAAGACACTTGACAGATTGTTTGTGTATTATGGTGTTTAAACCATGCTCTGGGGAGCCCAGATAAGCTGTTGGTGCAGCCCCCTCACTACTGTGAGCTGTTTTGTCTAACACGACTCCGTGTACAATTTTATTAAAAAACTTGCCCTGCTGTTAAGGAAAGCCTCATAACCACAGGCAGTCTCAACCCCTCACTGTAATGATGAGCAGCAGAGGAGGACAGTGATGTGTCCAATGTCACGCAGCAGAAGACGGTGCAGAGCCGATGTGTGACCCACTTCTTTGAAAAAAAGATCTAGAAATGGAAAAATGGGTCGTTCTAGCGCAAACACTTTGCAAATTGAGACTGAGTGAAAATATATGAAACAAAAAACATGCAGTTTGACTGAGGGATTGACTCAAAATCCTTTTGCGAATTGCGGACATTTTTTTTCTTTACAAGGGAAATACATTCCCAAATATCATATAGTAAATTTTCATTTTGGCTGTAGGTGTAGAGAAGAATAGAGTTTTAAAAAGGATCACATTTAATTCATAGTAATTATAAATTCCAGTTATGATAAAATTCAGACTAATTCTTAAAAAGAATTTATTTTTGAAAATTTTATGAAAATATGGAATTTATTTGAAAAGAAAGCATACTTTTCATGTTGCCAGAATAAAGCAGTATTGGTCATACTTTCTATATTGCTACAGCAACCTTTTAAATCATAACGTTCAGGAAATGGTGCTCTAGCTAACTGGAGCCCTTTATTTTTAAAATTTTAACCCCAAGAGCTGAAAATATCTTACTATGTCCTAGCCTATGTTGCTCTGACTTCGGAACTGACAGTGCACCTGACTTAATATGTCTTTGATAACTGAGACTCTTCCATTGTGTAGGGTCATTTATTTTTTCAGAACACGCATTCTCATTCCACAGTACTGTGGCTACGGGTGTAACAGGAGATTATGAGCTGTAAGATTAAAGAACAAAGCAAAACATCAAAATCTAAGTTCCTGATACAAGCTTATCGTGGTATTATTTGCTTTCTTTTCTGAATGGTGAAGAGATATATTTTCTATTGAGATTCCTGCTATTCAATGTTTAATAATTTTGAAATCACTGACTCCCATTTTGTTTTGTAAAGACCGATTAAGGGATCATAGGATTTTGTCATAGCTTTGAATTTAGTCCCTGAAAACATTTGAATAATGTTAGAGATTATTGTAATCTATGTTTTTTAATTACATTTTTACAGCAGCAACAAAATTATTTTTTGGAAAAAAACCTCTTGTGTTTAGATACTAATTCATTCTAGATGAATTCTAAAATAAAACAAAGTAGAATGTAAAGAGAAAGACATGAGAGCCAGTAATATTTACACACTTTAATATGCTTTGTGTTAATATTCAATATGTTTTTTCATGAATTGATTACTTAAAAACACATTTTGATATCCATATGCTGGACAATTCTCTATTTTCTGCTGCTTACTCTCCATTGGTTTTAGCGGTCCACATTTCCCCATTTTCCATGGAATTTAAAATTTTGCACTTTCTATTTTGGTTTTAAAAGAAAATTGTGAACATCTTTACATAAAACGAATACATTAATTAGTTTGTTCAAAGAAACTTCAACACCCGACTGCTTTAGGAAGACAATTGAGAGTTTGTTTGAACAGTAAGAATTCTTCCAAGGTAAAACAGATCTTTTTGCACATTCTCTTGGTAGCAAGCACTGATTGAGGAGTACAAATATTAATTTAAAAAGTTCCACTACAAACAATTGCCAGTCACAATCTCATTTTAAAATTAAGACTTAAAAAAATTTAGTTTGATTTGAAAATTTAAAGGGGCTGAAGATTCTTTGTCAATTTGAGTGGATGTAAAATGAAATTTAGCAACTAATGATACGTGTAACAATGTAATATTTTTTGTTCATAATAGTATACACTATAATAGGAATTGGCTTTTGTTTAAAATAAGTTCTATGACTTAAAGGAAGACTAATGGTCTCAGGTCTTAATGGGGAAGGCCTGATGACAGAGACTCCTGATGGAGAATTTCCCTGAACGCTCACATTGTGTGGCCAGGTTCAGTAATTACGGTTGCTGTAATATCTTGCAGCAACGAAATGACATAAATTTTTGGTAACTCTCCACCTGATTCTCCAAGAAAAACAAAGATTTATAGCTCTGGTTAATGAATCAATCACCTAAAAGGAAATTTATTACAAATGAACAACATGAATAGAATTTCATTTATAAAGCTTATTATTTTCCTTCTCACATGGTATACATGATGATACAATTCTCCTTCTGGGTCTAAACAGGGGACTAAAATATTTTTCTTCCTAAGGTCCTTAATCCCAGTGTTTTGATTCCTGTGGGTAAAGAGGAAGACACGAGGTATCATTGCCCCATGTGGATGAATGAGACCATCTGTTCAGAGCAATTATGCAAAAGTTGTTAACCCGTCCAACTATGGAAAGCCTTGAAATCTTAACATCACAATTTTGGTTCCAGTCTGACTGATTATTCAGCAATCTCCACATTTTTTAAACTGTAGAGGGGGGAAATAGTTAAGACTTCAACAGCTTCTTTACTCTTGATTATAATCTAATATACTTAAACTTTAAATATGAATTGCTTTCCCTTTTTACACAAGTTATAAAAATAAGAGGCCTTGTTTACACAGTTTGCATTTTTATGAAATTTGCAGTTTGAAAAAAAAGCTTTTTAAAAAGTGGTAATTAACCCTTTTCTTTGAATATGCTGTAACCTTAGAATTTTTTTCTGAAATAGCTTCTGAATTTAACCCACTAAACTTCTGAAGATAGAGTTTTTATTTAGCACTAGAGTAAAACATACTAAGGATTGAAGAAAAGTAGGCTTGTTTCTTTTTCTTCTGGTTCCGTGTAAGTTTCTTTATATGTGGCACCCCCTTGTGACAGCTATCATATTATATTTAAATTTTATATATTGACAAAATGCAATCTACCTCTGTAAGCATTGTGCCACTCAACAGTACTACTATTAAATTTACATACCACAGTTTAAATTACATTCATTTCAGGAATGGTAAAATGCTAAAACTCAAGTGTCTAACTGCCTTACTGGAATGAGAGTACAATTTACAAATACAATAATTACATTTTAAAACCATTAACAATATTACACCTAGAAGTAAATACTGTAGGACTGGTCATCATGGTACTGTGAGAGGGAGATCATGACTGAAAGGTGTCCACTTTCCAGCTGATCCATCCCAAGTGCAGATGTTGGTTTGTTTTCATCAAACCAAAATTAAAACCTGTTTCTCATATAACAGTTCTCCATTAAATGATCCTCCACATCCTTGCATAAGATTTTATCAGTTATCTGCCAAGTATTTTCCTGCAAAACAAAACACCATATCAACAGGTTATCAGCTAGTTCAATAATGTGATTATTACATAAGTAATTTTCTGTTCCTCCTGCTTTATCCCTAGTAGCCGAATACTGCATACTTTAGGGGTGCAATACTAACATAAAACAAAGAGAGTTTCCAGATACATTTTCAACTTTCTATATCAGCTAGATGCCTTTTCATTTTTCCATAGATCAGCAATTTTTAGAGGTTTGAGTTTTGCCCAGAATAGCCTTGAAGATTTATTTTTGGATATGAGGATTTAACTTATTTTGGGAAGATTGCTCATGTAATATTTTTTCCAACTTGGGTCATTTTTGAGAGTGAAAAGGTTCCAGTTAATAATTATATCAGTACAGCAATCCAACAGGCATAAAAACCAGGATTTAGCCCAGCAAATCATTAGTCTTGGAGAATCACCCTCATATTGGAGAATTCTCCTCTCCCAGTAAAAAGCAAAACAAAACAAAAAACAAACAAACAAACACACTCTATCGTTTGTGTAAAATAAAACCTGTCTTAAGTCCGCATTCAGCCTATGGGTGACCAGTTTTGATCTGTGGCCTACATTTTTTGAGGTAGTTATTGCAATGTAAAATTGATTCTCCTAGATCTCAGCTAAGCCTGACAAGTCTAAAAAATCTATGATGTCCTGTCAGAAAACAAAAAGTTTTCAGGTGAGAGATAAACTCAAAGGAAAACAGCATTTATTTTGTTTGTCAAACAAAGAAGGATTTAATCGGTTGACCTCAGTATACATATTTGTATAATAATGGAACAACTGGCCAGCCCCATATGAGAAACAGAGCTAGGATAAGTAGCCAGAACC
Source organism: Cephalopachus bancanus (assembly GCA_027257055.1). Classification (NCBI taxonomy): domain Eukaryota; kingdom Metazoa; phylum Chordata; class Mammalia; order Primates; family Tarsiidae; genus Cephalopachus; species Cephalopachus bancanus. The sequence continues at coordinate 484,525 of JAPVLO010000344.1, read as the reverse complement.
TTCCTGATCACTGATTTCTCGTTCATTGTCCTATTTTTGTTTCATTCAACAATTAGTTTGCTTTCTAATTGGAATGGGGCCTAGGACTAGGGAAGGGAAAGGGGAAAAAGAAGAGAACATGACAACCTACTCCTTTTTAAGGAAGAGCAGCTAAGGCAACATGATGCTTGCAAATGAAATTCAAGATGCACATTTACCTGCAGCAAACCTTTTCTTGATGAGTGAAAATCGATACCCTGCTCCAACAAGTTCAATGTCACAGCCAGAAAGAGTGCTTCCTTCACTTGTGAACTGCACAACCAACGGGGAAGGTTTGCTTGGGCCTTCAGATAACTGAAATCTTGCCAACAAAGAACCCACCCCTAAAATAAGAGTATTGTTACAAGATAACCATCATCACAGCATTCTGGACAACATTTTGGAAACTCTATTCAAAAGTTAACATATAAAATCAGACTTACTAGAAAACAGTACAGGCTTCACTGACAAAATGGTGACAAAGGAAATTCATCATGGAATATTGCGAGCAACTTTATTTGCACACTGGTAAAAGTGTACTACTGCAGAATGGTTCTTCAGAATTTGGGGGCATGCTACATGAAGGGCCATGCATTTTCCACTCTAAGATTAATATCAGAGGAAAGTGAAAAACATCAGACGAGAGGGTGTGGGATCTGCCTAAGAGCATGGTCTCTGCCTAAAGGGCGATCTGTTTCATGGTAGAAAGGGGGAAAAGGAGAATTCGTTGCAGAATTGTTGGCTTTTGCTGACCGAAATAAGGAAATGCAAAGATGAAATGAAATATTCTGCTTGTTTTTAGGGCCATCTGCATTTTGAGTCATAGTTGGCTAATTCCTAGGAGCTATTTCAGCATTGCATGATAAATAAAATAGGCCTGTGATTCCATTACCTCCATTTTCTGACTTCTGAGAGATATCAGGAATCTTCCACAATATTCTTTGTTGTTCAGCATTCCTAAAAAATAAAGCAGGTAAGAAGCTTTTGTACATAAAAGGTTTTGTGTTTAACGGATGGCGTGAATTTTTTCTGGATTGTATTAATTTTAAAAAACAGATCTTGGAAAGTTTAGCTACAGTTTAAAAATTTTCTCTATCACTCCCCTGCCCATACACATCAATTCTCCCTTTTTCCTTCTCTCATTGTAAATAGAACACCGTGAGATAAACATTTAGAGGACAGTGCGGCGTTAAAAAATATTCTGAATGCATCTGCTGAAACAATAGATGGAGAGCATTGATTAATCAATTAATTCAGGTAATTTAAGCTGGAGCTGTCATCTGGCTGGCATTCATTTAGAGAACTCTACATTCTGCTTCTGACAGTCATATGGAAAAACTGCAGTGTTCCCTCTAGAGCAAGTCCTCTATAAGAGACACCACTGGTTCTTAGTAGCCATACTGTTTCTAGCCCCATGCCTTTTCTGGTGCACTAGACGATGAAACACTGCATTTCCCAGACTCCCTTGTAGCTAGGGCCCCAAATGCAATCAAGTCCTACCAATTACACGCACGGTCTGAGATCTGAAGACAGGAGCAAGGGAGAGGTTGTTCAGCTGTCTTCCTCTGACATGCAACCTAATTCAGATGTGGGGTCTTCTAACAACAGGGGTCTAGCCTAGCCTCCAGATTTCTGGGTGCTGAGAAGCAGTTAAGGAGGTGCCAGTCGGGGCTTTCTTGTCCCCAGATGGAAGTTACAGCAGTGGCTTCTTGAATTCAGAGGTTCCGCTGGTAGCCTTCTAATTTCCTGCCTCCCTTCCGCTGTGGCAGGTCCGCTCTGCAGAGTCCTGGGACACAGTCCTGGAGACGCAAGCTTAAGCCTGTTCCTCCAGAACGTCCATCATTGTGTGAGCACCGAAATCCCTGCTAAGCTATTTCTTGCTTAGAATAGCTACAGCGGTCTCTGTTTCCTGCCCTGACCCCTGACCCACAGGCCTGCTGTGACCTCCTCCCATGGGAAGCACCAATGCCAAGAAGTCTGTCACCCTTGACCCAGAAGGAGCCCTTTAGTCAGAGGGCTGGAGCCTCCTTACCAGACTGCTGGTGGGAGCACAGCCTGGAGCTTGGTGACTCCTCCGTCGATGGGGACCACGAACTGCACGTTGTTGAGTGCCACGGCGGTTGTCATCGCATCCGTATTGTATTTGTAATCTATGCGCAGGTCAGTGCTCGCCGGCTCACATCGCCAGTTCACTGCCAGGTTCAGAGGCGTGGACTGAATGCCCTGGGCAGACACCTTGACAGGAGAGAGAATATTTAAGGCTCGGCCGTTCATCTGAAGCCAAACTAGAAGCTCTGGTTATCTCCCGCAGGAACATGCTTAGACACCAAAACGTCATCATGTTGCTTGAGCTCTCTGGGAGAAGCACCATGAGGGGTGCCCTGCCGTGAGCGAGAGAGCTGGGTGCTCTGGGGAGGCTGGTACAGACTGAAGACATAAAAGCAACTGTTAGAATTCCCACAGCACTTCAGAGTCTACAACGCATTTCATGTTCGTGAGGGAGGTATTAACACGAGTTAGGAGCAGAGGCCATGAAGCTAGACAATCCTGGGTGTGAGTTCTGATTCTGCCACTTACAAGCTGAGTGATCCTGAACACGTCACTAAATCTTTCTGAGCCTCAGTTATTTCCTCATCTGCTAAATGGGAATGATAGCAAGAATTTACCCTGTGGGCTGTCATTTACCCTGTGGGTAAATTCGTAGCACAATGTCAAGCACATAGAAAAGAATTAACGTCTTAATGACTACTAGCTATGACTGTTCTTACCATTTTTGCTCTTCATGACAAACCAGAGAACGAGACTCAGCAGGTTATTTTTACTCCTTTGGGATTTGTCAAAGTGGGGACTTGAACCTAAGTCTTCTGAATGGAAGTGCTACATTCTGCTGAAGATTCTAGTTCGATCAACAGCAAACTTGACCAAGAAAAAGGCAGGTTTGAGGAGTCAACAAACCTTGATCTAATCTACAGATAATAATCTTTTTTTGAATTCTAGATCCACAGTGACAAATTCACAATGTTATAATTTCTTGGTTATTCGTGTTGTGTCGGTGAGCAGATCTCCAAGTGCGTCACCTCTTGCAAGTACATGCACACTGTGGGGATAGTGTGGGTGGTGACTCTGCCCTTGGGTTTTTATTGATGGAGAATGAGTCTTGTGGATTTGGAAGGATATAAACAACTCTTCAGGAAATGCCTGCAAATATGGTCACCATGGAGAAGGGTCATGATGTGGCAGGATAAGGCAAATGCTCAAATATAATTCTTGTGTAATTGAGTAAATAAACACAGAAACACATGTAGCTGATTCAGGATCAGCAGTTGGCCTCACCTGGACTGACTGAATATCTCTCACTAGCCCAGTGGCAGTTAAAGGTATTTCCTTTCAAAAGGCAAGTTGCAACTTTAAAGACCCGCCAGGCTCCGGGCAAGTTTCGCATGCCTATAATTCCGGCTACTTGGAAGGCTGAGGCGGAAGGATCGCCGGATCCCAGCAGGTCGAGGCTGCGGTGGCTGGAAACGGCCACTGCACTCCAGTCTGGGTGACAGAGTGAGACTCCACCTCAAAAAAAAAAAAAAAAAAAAAAAAAAAAAAAAAGGCCAAATGGCCCAGAGACTGACCATTTCATGGAAATGGAAAAGAGTCTTATCTAAAACCCCCCTTCTGAAGTTGACGGTTAACAATCCTGCAGTTCCTGGAAACCATTTGTTCTTTGAAAAATCTAATTTTGCTGAGTACAACCTTGTAAAATTCCAAAGGAAGTATGTAATCACTCAACACGACCCCCTCCCTTACCTAAACAAGGGTATAAGATCCCACTTCTCCTGTTCTGGCTCGCTGGATTTGGACGCATTAGACCCTCGGGCTGCTGGGATGGCCAGCGTAATAAAGTGCCACTTCCTATAATAGTCTCAGTGTCACCATCTCTCTATTTTTCCTGCTACAATGAAGGCGGGTTGAACTCACAGGGTTATTTCAGAAACAAGCTCAGAAATAGATTATTTTATCAAATGATAAATATGGCTTTTGAAGAAATTTTTGCTAGTTAGCCATTATAATCATTTTTGATCTTTAAGCATTGCTTGCAGCACAATTTTTTCTGCAAATGAAAAGATTTTATTTGGTAATCTATGCTGTACAGTAGGTCAAAAACCAAGCAGCATCCTTCTACCCGCCCTTTTCTGAGGAAAAGTGGCTCTCCACCAGATGACAGCTCCTCTGCCCCAGGAGGTGCTTTTGGTGTGTGAAGGCGGTTTTGGATTGTCACAGTTTCTGAGGGATGCTATCAGTGGCCAGAAGCTAAATATTCAATTTTGAGGGCAGTTCCACAAAATACTAGCTTTCTTCTCAACTCAACTCCTTACAATGCTGGGAAACCACAGCAAAACACAACCAAACAACAAGAAAGACTCCTCAGAGCACATTTAAAATAAAACTGATCTGGGGGTGTTAGGACCGTGTGTGTGTGTGTGTGTGGTGTGTGTGTGTGTGTGTGTGTGTGTGTGTGTTTCATTTTAGCACCAATTTAGAACCTGCATTTGTTTATAAATTCCCTGGTGATTGACAAGGGCAGCCATGTTTGAAATGCACTGATTTCCAGGAAAGTACGACTTGCCTCATCTTAAGAAAAATAATCTGAACTCACTTAACCACAAAACTACAATGCATTAAAAATATGTTAAGAGAAATAAGCCAGTCACAGAAAGACAGATACCTCATGAGCTCACTCAGGAGATCAAGAGTAGAATATAGGCTACCAGAGGTGGGGGAAGTGTGGCTGGGGGTCGTGGGGAGATGTTGGTCAGAGGATGCAAACCTCCAGGCAGACAAGAGGAGTGAGTTCAAGAGATCTAAGGTACAACATGGTGACGACAGTCAAGGACAATGAGCTGCGTTCCTGAGAAATGTTCTTGAAATGTGAAGTGTTCTCACCACAAAAATGGTAACCATGGGAGGTAAATCAGATGTTAATTAGTTGACTTTAGTTATTCCACAATGTATATAGACTTCAAAATATCATGTTGTACCTGGTAATTGCATACAATGTCATTTGTCAATTAAAAAAAGTTAGGCTTGAGCACGCGGGTTCGTGACCCCCCTGGGCAACTTGGTGAGACCTCATCTCTACAATAAAATCAAAAAATTAGCCGGGCGTGGTAGCGCGTGCCTGTAGTTCCAGCAACATGGAAGGCTGAGGTGGAAGGATCGCCAGAACCCAGCAGGTCGAGGCTGCGGTGGCCGGGAGCGGCCACTGCACTCCAGTCTGGGTGACAGAGTGAGACTCCAACTCAAAAAAAAAAAAATTAAATTTAAATTTTAAAAAAAAAAGTTAGAAAAACAGTCTAGGAGATCAAGTGTCTGGGAGTCAACAGGAGACTCAGTTACGTGCTACAGAATCTTGGTTTGAAAGAGGTTTAGCTACCAGATAGGTACTAATGTGGGGTAAGCGCAACCCTAGATATAAAAATAAAGTCCGTACATGTTATATTACATTCTTTTACTGTTGAACTACTTCTTAATGTTAAGTTGTATTAGAACTGCTGCATTGGGCTGTTTCACTAGGAAAACAAAAGCAGACTGCTTTAATTATTTAAAACAAGAGGATTTAGTACAGTAATGCTCTTAACAAAATTACAGTCATCTAATTTTCAATATTTATATTCTTAATTGATGTAATGTTCTGCAACTTCATTTTTGTGGCATGTTTCTCTAATTTTTAATAAAATGTTTTACTTATAAGTTTAATCTAATAAGGAGATAAATATTCGATTTTGAGGGGCAGTTCCACAAAATGCCAGCTTTCATCTCAACTCAACTACTTACAGTGCTGGGATTCCACAGCAAAACACAACCAAGCAACAACAAGAAGGACTTCTAATTTTTAATAAAATATTTTAAATATATCCATAAAGTTATATGTATATAAAGTTTTGTCACTGGTCCCCAAGTAGTCTTTTAAGGTTTCTATTTTTTAACAAGTTATAGCCTTTAAATAATTTTTTAAAATGTTACCTTATTTACTTTTATTTAATATTAGTTACTTTAACATACAAATCTGTCTGCCAGGCTCGGTGGCTCAGCCTGTAATCCCAGCACTTTGGGAGGCCAAGGAGAGTGGATTGCCTGAGCCCATGGGTTCGAGACCAGTCCAGGCAACTTGGCAAGACCTTGTCTCTATAATAAGTCAAAAATTAGCCGGGTGTGGTGGCATGCGACTGTAGTTCCAGCTACTTGGAAGGCTAAAGCAGAAGGATCACAGAAGCCCAGCAAGTCCACGCTGGGGTGGCTGTGAGTGTGCCTCTGCACTCCAGCCTGGGCAACAGAGTGAGATTCCACCTCAAACAAACAAACAAACAAACAAACAAATTTGTAATAGAAAGAGACATCCTGACCATATAAATAGGCTTACCTGATATTTGAGCATGTCCACATTATAATACGTAGCCTGGGGTTTTTGTTCGGATACTTTTTTTAGGTGAGTCATCAAATTTGGCATGTTTACCCAGAATTCCTTGGTATTGGCATCGTTTTGTGTATTATCACTGTTCAGTTAGGAAGCAAAAATGATTGAGTAGCATCTTATAACAAATATAAACCACACAAGAAGCATCTTTGCACATTTTTCTCTGACTTCTATATCCATCTTTCACAACTTATAGAGATTATTACAAATCTGTTAACAGTAGTGTAGTTTTATACAAATACAGCTCAGAATAGTATTATGTTAATAGAGTAATACCCATAGGGAGAAACTACTAAGTTGCCATGAATCTCAGTGAGTATCCAGTAATATTAACCAATCATCATGATAATTGCCTGCTTTAAAGAGTGAATTATTTATTAACCCAAACTTAATAGCCCTTTCTATGTCACCACAGTTAGTCTAAATTAGTCAGTTAATGCAATTAAGGAGCTAAATTCATTGATTTTCTTTGGAACTAACTTGACCGGTGGGTTCTCAAAAACTGTCCAGTTAAAGATTTGGTCAACTGTACAGTTTGCCAAATTACTCTGCTACCTTTTCAACATTCACAATACTTCATCCAAGAACATCTTCATTACAAAAAAGGCCACTTCACTTACAAGGTAGTTCTACAGTTTAAATGGCAGCGATTGTGGTGGTTACAATAGGGAAGAATCAAATCTTGGAGTTGTGTCACCGTATGAGACTCATTAGCTGTGCTCAGAGGCCTGTCCACAGACCATTCTCCCAATCTATCATGCAAATGCCTGCCTCAGTGATACAAGTAATCAGGCAAGTAAAAAAACATCTGCTCCCTCCCATCTAAAGAAGGAACTGATGGCTTGAGTGATTCAGTAACTTGGCATACAACTCATTTATCAACACTTCACTTTCAGGATATCCTATATAATACACTAAAAGTAGTTATAATTTCCTGAGCGCTTCTTATGAGCTGGGAATTATAAACGATTCCATTACAGTCTACCCTGCAAAGGAAGCATTACTATTCTTGTTTTTACAGATGAAAAAGCTTGCTATAAAAAGAGAAAGAGGTCGAGCAAAGAGAAGGCGATATAGTAAAAAGTGAAAAAGGCAGGTCAGAGGTAAGTTGCTGTGATTCGGCCTCCAGAAGTGAAACAAATCAAGAAAGTCGAGTCCGAAAGCATCAGCGCCTTCAAGCTGCCATTGGCTTATTAGGAAGAAGTGGCTAAGTCTCAGTGTGACCTGTGTGGTTCTGCGTGCCCTGGTGTAAGGCTACTGAGGGCAAAGCAAAGCTCTTTGACTCTGGGGATGGAAGAAGGGGATTGAAAGACTCCTCGCCCTTGAGGCCTTGCTTCTGGTCAAGCTGAGCTGAGGATGCTGAGAAGGACTATCCAAGCTTTCAGAGCTGTCACACAAGGAGGCAGGAGGTAAGAGTAACAGAGAGTTAGTGAAATGAAACAATTTGCTTAGGTCCCAGTTAGTAAGAGTCTGGATCCCAGCCCAGGCCAGTCTACAGGTCAGGCTTTCCCACGACTCAAAAACAGAGGCTTGATGCTAAGGTGTAGCAACATGGCATTAATTTATACTAAGTAGATCTGAATAATAATTGGGAAAGTCTCAATTATGCTATTTAAAAAAATTATCACTCAATGGCTAAATGGAGGAAAAAATAAAAGCAAAAAAAAAAACAACCACACATTTGCAGAGTTTCGTAGCAAAATAAGCTATCGTGTGTCTATGGTAATTTCTCAGAGAACCTGCTTTAATAAGTATCCAAGAAAGCTTTGCCAATCAAATGCTTCCAAAGAGATGGAATTCTCAAAAACTCAGGAAGTCTTGAGAATTCTTTGGCCTCATATTTGAGTTGACAGTTGTTCCTTTTTGTTGGTATTCTTTTTCTTTTTTGCATGCTTTTACATGCAAACCTCTTTCATTAGTTAAAAGTAGATATAAACTTCAATTTGGCCTCTGTCACAGGAATTGCAAACCTAGGTCTCTCCAGGACCATGGTGCTAACCTAAATGAATTCTTCTTCAGTAAACATAAAGGAGAGAATTGGCTGCGTCTAAGCTGATAGATGCTAAAGGCTTGTACTGCAGTGGAGAATAAAATGCATGGTCAACACTGTCTTATAAAAACCACTGGTGGTGGTCGTGGTGACGGAATGGCACTACGTAACAAAACCAAACAGGCTATATATGATGTTAGAGTCACCCAGCACAGCCCTGCTGCAATGATGAAGTACTTCGAGTTAATAAGGGTCCAGATTAATGAGGGCTTTTTTTATTTTTGTTTTTTTGCAAACAATAACTTAAGGGTCTGTATGATGCTTTGTTAAGCAAAAACATTTTGAGCGATATTTAATTCAATTCATAAGACTGATATGTTGATATATGCATACAACTTTTTTGCATATGCCTAGGAATTTGACAACGTAGCTGCCTAAAAATGCAACAAAAGCTGTAACTATCAATTACATTTACAAACAAACTGGTGAGGTATTGGCACATAACTCCTCACCTCAGATGGAGGAACCTGGAAAATAAAATTAACCGGCTCAACGCATACATTAAAAAACAGGAAGGAAAACTGAAGTAAGAATGTGTTGAATTTCAATCTCAATCATCACATTTATTTTGCATCTTAGTGGGTGATCCTTTCTTTTACACCCTTAAATCTGGAGTCAAGTTTTCCAGTTAAGCCACAGCAAGGACCAAAGAGGAGGAGGTGATCTTGGGAACCATCTGAAACAGACTCTATTGCCACCACTAGGATGAAAAAGTCTCCTTCAGTCAAGTCAGGGAGTGACTACACTGATCCCCTAATTTCAAGTACCAACAACCTTCAGTTATTTCTACATAAGGATCTGACTTGACTAAATTCTTTAAATTATGAGAGTGGTCATTCATTCGACAGATATTACTAAGGTCCTTATCAGATGCCAGGCATAGTGGAAGGTTCTGGGGAGACAGTGGTGAGACGAGAAATGTGTTCCATTTCCTCGTGGTTTGTGCAGTATTGTAGGGGAGATGGATGAATGATATGCACAAATAGATACATGTTACTAATTGTAGCAAGTTCTACAAAGCTAAAGAACAGGATACTTGAAGGAGAACAACAAGGGGACATACTTGGGCCTGGGTTGAGACTGGTGGGTGGGGATGGAGAAGAAAACAGTAGTTGGGGAGGCAGAGTGGAGCGGAGACCCCAAGGATGAGTAGGAGGCAGGAGAAGAAGGGAGGACATGGTGTTCAAGGCAGAGGAAGGAGGCACGAGGGAGCCATAATGAGGGCGAAGACAGCCTGCTTCTGAGACTGCTGGGTCCAGCTGGAGCTACGGGGATTCTGAGGCAGGATGCTGAGAGCTGAGAACAGAGGGGCAGGTAACAGGGGACGGCTCAGACCTCAAGGGCCATGGCGACAAGTTTAGATTCTGGAACAAGTGTTGCGTGAAGCCACCAGTGGCTCTGAGCAAAGATGACCTGATCAAGGACATACATTGGGGTAGGGCAGGACTGGACTCAGGGAGGGAGGGAGAGAGGGAGGGATGCAGTGGCTGTGGTCCAGTGAGGTGACAGTCATGACTTGAACAAGGGAGGTTAAAGGAAAGGAAAAAGCCATCCGCTTCAGAGAGAGATTTTTGGATGGAAGATCAGGACTTGATGATGGAGGTGAGGCTGTCAGGAAGGACTCCTTTGTTTTCTCCACTGCAAAAAATTAACTTGATATGATCAATTATTTTAATAGCATGCATGTAGCTATGTCTGTGTGAGAGTGTCCATGTGCAGAATGAAGACATCACATTCAGGCTGAATAGTTACGCAGTGTGAAGATGTATATTTATATAAACAAACTTGCATAAGTTTCTTGGATGTCATACATGTAAAGTTCATCAAACCATTACCATAACAATGAAATTATGTATTTCACAAAGATGGCTTTCAAATTCATGTGATGAGTCGCTCACGGTTCAAATATTGGATTTAAAAAGATGCTAAAACACCAAAAGAATCTTATTCCTGTTATTGAGCTCCTTTTCCATCATCCTCATCCACTGTCTACTGATAATAAACAAAATACATGATGAATGAATTGTCACTGATTCAGATTTTATTACTCAGAATGTCTCTTTTACCACTTGAGATAGTTGACCACTGAAACACACATATGCAGAGTTACACACACGCGCACACACACTCACACAATCACCCAATATAAACTCTAACAGCTGGCAAAAGTTCTGTGTCTGAATCTACAAGCATATCTGAGTGGGGGTAATTTTGCTCTAGAGCTGCTCTCTTGCTAAGGTATATCCTCCTCTAAGTATATCCTCCTCTAAGTACAACATGCTAAGTCATATACAACTCCACAAAAGTTATGCAAAATCATATTTACCAGCAGAGAAGTTGGGGGTTTGGCAGGACGTGTTCTAACCTGCTGAAATTTATCACCCGAAAAGTCAGTGCTGCTGGGGACGGGTTGTTGGCAAAGTGTCTGGTGATGCCGGCAGGAAAGGACAGTACCATTTCTCCAGTAATCTTAACGATACATCTGGCATATCAAAACACAGAAAGGAAAGAGAGGAAACCCTGGTCAGCACACCGCAGATCCAAACAGCTGTGGGAAAGAAAAGATTAATGTAACTGTGCCAAACAGCAGAGGAGATGAAAGCCAGGCTCCTACAGTTCCACTTTCAACTGCTAAATCATTCCGCATGGATCTGCTAACCCAATGGTTAGCACATTAAAAAAAAACAAAAATGGCAGTTGGGGTATAGGCAGAACGGAGAGAAGAAAAGTGCAGCTCCTCTCTTCCTGTGGTAGAGTCCATAGTTCAAAAATAGAGCCTTCTTCCTCTCACTGTGATTTCTGAATTGGTGGAGCGTTTTGAAAATCTCAAATTGCACAATGTTATCACATTATTTACTGGGACTTACTATAGTTCTTTGAGTAATTTCTTTTTTTTTTCTTTGAGTTGGAGTCTCACTCTGTTGCCCAGACTGGAGTGCAGTGGCCGCTCCCGGCCACCGCAGCCTCTACCTGCTGGGCTCTGGCGATCCTTTCGCCTCAGCCTTCCGAGTAGCCGGAATTACAGGCACGCGCTACCACGCCTGGCTGATTTTTGATTTATTGTAGAGATGAGGTCTCACCAAGTTGCCCAGGCGGGTCTCGAACCCGCGGGCTCAGGCAATCCACTCACCTCAGCCTCCCAAAGTGCGGGATTACAGGCTGAGCCACCAAGCCCGGCTGAGTAATTTCTTGAGCATGTTTTTTTTTTTTTTGAGTCAGAGTCTCACTCTGTTGCCCAGACTGGAGTGCAGTGGCCGCTTCCGGCCACCGCAGCCTCGACCTGCTGGGCTCCGGCGATCCTTCCACCTCAGCCTTCCGAGTAGCTGGAACTACAGGCACGTGCCACCATGCCCAGCTAGAGCATGTTCTTTCATGAATTCATGAGGTAAAGTTCTTGCTTCCTACCTGCTTCTTCATTCTATCAACTTGTCTATTTGGTCAAAATTGTAAAATCAGTCATATATGTCAATACAATCAGAGGCCAGTTTAAAAATACTTCTTTAATGAGCTTTACTTATTTATCGTCTAAAATTCCATAAGCTTGTGTGACAGGAAACCATCACATAATCAAGATAATGACAATTTCCATCAGCCCTAAGAGTCTCCTCGTGCCTTTTCGTAATCTGTCTCTCCCACCTTTCCATTCCCCCCGCTCAGCAATTGTTAATATGCTTTCTGTCACAGCGCGTTAGTTTGCACTTTCTAGAACTTTATATAACAGAATCATAAGGTATGCTCTTTTTCGAGAGGCGGGAGACAGGTCAGGCTTCTTTCACTCAGCATAATCATTTTCAGATTCACCCATAGAGTTGTGAGCGTCAATAGTTCTTTTTTGTCATTGCTGCTGTGTAGTGTATGGCTACACTTTAATTTTTTAAATTCATTCACCTATTGAAGACCATTGGGTTCTTTCCAGTTTTTGCCTATTACAAATGAAGATGTGATGAATATGTGAGTCTAGGTCTTCGTATGGACATGTGCTCTCATTTATCTTGGCAAGCACAAAGGGGAAAAATCACCGCTCACAGGGCAGGTGCTCCTTGAACTCTTAAAGAAACTGCCCATCTACTAAAGTGGAAAATATGGCCATGCGTGAGGACGTCAGTTCTTCCACACCCTCATCAACTCTTGGTAGAGTCTGACTTTTTAATTTTAGCTGTTCTAATAGGTGAGTAGTGGTATCTTGTTGTTTAATTTGCATTCCCTTAAGGGCTAACGGTCTTAAGCATCTTTTCAAATGTGCTTATTTGTCATCAGTTATCTACTCCGATAATGTATCTGCTCAAATTCTCTTCAAAGTTTTCTTTTCTCTTTTTAATTTTAATATGTGGGGTTATATATACAAATGCTCATTATACAGGTACCCTTGTTGATGAGGTGTGGCCCCTCCCTCCCCTGGCAGTTTCCCACTACTGTCAATCCCTTTCTTATAATATTACAATAGTTGTTCAAGGTCTGCTTATGAGTGAGAACATGTGATATTCTGTTCTTTGTTTATGTGATAGATCACTCAGTATTTATAGACCCTAAGTCCACCCACGTTGGTGCGAAGTTCATAATTTTGTCCTTCTTTATGGCTGCGTAATATTCCATTGTGTATATATACCACATTTTAAAAAATCCAGTCGTCTTTCGATGGGCGGCACTATTGGTTCCACGTTTTTGCTATTGTGAATAATGCGGTGATAAACATGCTTACCCAGGTATCTTTTTCACAAAGTGATTTGAGTTCCTCCAGGTATATTTCCAGTAGGGAGATTGCGGGTTCATATGGAAGGTCGATTTTTAGATCTTTTAGGAATCACCACACTGTTTTCCACAGAGATGGTACTAGTTTACACTGCCACCAACAGTGTAGAAGTGTTCTCTTTTCGCCACATCCTCTCCAGCATCTGCTGTTTTTTTAGTTATTGCTGATGGTCATCCTGACTGGAGTTAGGTGGTATCTCAGTGTGGTTTTAATTTGCATTTCTTTGATGACTAGTGAGGCTGAGCACTTCTGCAAAAGCCAGTCACATTCTTATACACCAACAATACACAAATAGGAACCCAAATAAAAAGCACAATCCCATTCACAATAGCCACAAAAAAAAAAAAAGAGAGAGAGAGAAAGAAATACCTTGGCATCTTCCTAACCAGAGACGTGAAAGACTTTTACAACCGAAAACTCAATACACTGCTCAAAGAAATCAAAGATGGCACAAACAAATGGAAAAATATTTCATGCTTATGGATTGGAAGAATTAACACTGTTAAGATGTCCATCCTACCAAGGCAATCTACAGATTTAATGCAATACTCATTAAATTACCAGCAGCATTCTTCTCAGACCTAGAAACGACAATACAGGAATTCATATGGAAACATAAACAACCACAAATAACCAAAACAATCCTCAGCAAAAACAAAACAAAACAAAACAAAAAACAAAAACAAAGTGGGAGGTATCACACTCCCAGACTTTAGACTTTATTAAGAAACTACAGTAATCAAAGCCTGGTATTGGTACGAGATCTGACATGCTTTTAACTAGAGTCTTTTTGTTCTCTTATTGAATTTTGAGAGTTCGCTATACATTCTTGATATAAATCATTTATCAGATATATGATTTGCAGCTTGTTTTTTTCTTTCTCTTAAGAGCCCCTTTGAAGAACAGAAGTTTTTTTTCCTGATTAACTTTTGAAAAAAGTCTTTACATTTATTTTAGAGTCGTGGGGTACAAGCGAGGGGTTGCTACATAAGTAGGCTGCATGCAGGTGAGGTGTGGGCTTCTAGGTGGCCATCTCTCCCCTTGGTGATGGACCAGGTACCCTTTGTGTCATCACATGCCCCTCTGTCCTCCTTCCCTCCTCCCTCCCTTAGCAGTGCCCCGCATCTGCCAATCCTACTGTTGTGCCAGTGAGACTAGTGTTCAGGGACTGCTTATGAGTGAAAACATGTGGAATTCAATTCTTTGTTTCTGTGACAGTTCTCTTAGTATGATGGTCTCTAATTGCATCCAAGCTGCTGCAAAGGCCATAATTTCGTTCTTCTTTATGGCTGCATTGGAGACCATTGTGTGTATGTACCACATTTTCTTTACCCAGTCCACTTTCGATGGGCATCTGGGTTGGTTCCGTGTTTTGCTATTGTGAACAGTGCAGCAATAAACATCCGTGAGCAGGTGTAGGTGTCTTTTTGGTAGAGTGATTTATGTTCCTCAGGTGAATTCCCAGAAAAGATTGCTGAATCTCATGGAAATTCAATTTTTAGTTCTTTCAGAAATCGCCACACTGCTTTCCAGAAAGGCTGAACTAGCTTACATTCCCACCGACTGTGTGGAAGCGTTCCCTTTTCTCTGCAGCCACACCAGTACGTGTTGTTTTTTGACTTGTTAATGACAACCATCTTTACAGGTGCTAGTTGGCATCTCATTGTAGTTTTGATTTGCATTTATCTGATGATTAGTGAGGCTGAGCATTTTTTCATATGTTTGTTGGCTGTTTGCATGTTTTCCTTTAAGTTCTTTGCCCACTATTTATTTATTTTAAAATTTATTCTGAGTTGGAGTCTCACTCTGTCGTCCAGGCTGGAGGGCAGTGGTACGTTCCTGGTCACCACAGCTTCCACCTGCTGGGCTCAGTGATCCTTCCGCCTCAGTCTTCCACATAGTTGGAACTACAGGCACACACTACCACGTCCAGTTCTTTATTTATTTTTTGATTTATTGTAGAGACGAGGTCTTACCAAATTGCCCAGGCTGGTCTCGAACCCCTGGGCTCCGGCAATCCTCTCACCTTGGCCTCACAAAGTGCTGGGATTACAGGCTTGAGCCACCATGCCCAGCCTTTGTCTACTTTTTAAATGGAGTTGCTTACTTTTTTCCTTTTACTTTGTTTGAGTTCCTTGTAGATCCTGGATGTTATGCCTTTGTCAGATGCATAGTTTGCAAACATTTTTTCCCATTCCATGTGTTGTCTTTTGATGGTTTTTTTGTTGTTGTTGTGCAAAAGCTTTTCAGTTTGATAAGATTCTCACCTGTCTATCTTATCTTTTGTTGCATTTGCTTTTGAGGACTTGAACATGAATTTGTGGCCTATTCCGAAGTCCAGAAGGGTGCTCCCTATGTTTTCTTCCAAGATTCTTGTAGTTTGAGGCTTTACATTAAGTCCTTGATCCATCTGGAATTGATTTTTGTATACAGTGATAGGTAGGGGACCAGTTTCATTCTTCTGCATCTGCCTAGCCAGTTTTCCAAGCACTGCTTGCTAAATATGGTTTCCTTTCCCTAATGTTTGTTATTGCTGGCTTTGTCAAAGATGAGTTGTTTGAGGGACAGTGTTTTTATTCCTGGCATCTCTGTCCTGTTCCATTGGTCTAGATGCCTATCCCTGTATGGGTACCATGTCATCTTGGTTGGTGTTCCAGTTCAAGGTCTGCAAGTGTGACACCTCCAGCTTTGTTCCTTTTGCTGAGGATTGTTTTGGCCATTAGTGTTCTCTTCTGCTTCCATGTGGATTTCCATATTGTCATTTCTAGGCCTGTGAAGAATGATGTTGGCGATTTGATGGGTATTGTGTTGGATCTGTAGATTGTCTTGGGTAGACTGAAAGTCTTGACCATATTGACTCTTCCAGTTCACGAGCATGGAATGTTTTCTCATTTGTATGTAACATCCTTGATTTCTTCGAGTAGCATTTTGTAGTTCTCAAGAGCAGAAGTGTTTAATTCATCATTTACTCTTTTATGGGTTGTATCCCATCCGGTTATTCTTTTGGGTCTTATCTAAGAAATCTTTGCCAAACCCAAGGTCATAAAGTTTCACCTGCATTTTCCTTCTAAAAGTTTAAATTTGTTATTTAGTTTACATTTAGCTTCACCAGCCAGCTCTATCACCCATTTTAGTTTTACATTGAATACAGTGTGAAGTAGGGATCTCAGGTGTGTGTGTGTGTGTGTGTGTGTGTGTGTGTGTGTGTGTGTCCAATTGTTCAGCACCATTTATTGAGAAAAGATTTTTCTTTCTCCACTGAATTACTTCGAATATTTCATTGAATTATGTTGTCCATATTTCAGGATTTCTTCTTTTGTTCCATTGATGTATGTGATCTGTCTCTAAAGCAATATCACACTATCTAGATTATGGTAGCTTTATAATAGTTCTGGAATCAAGCAGGCTGGTTTCCAACTTTCTCAAAGTTGTTTTGCCTATCGCCGATCCTTTGCGTATCCATGCTCAATTTAGAAACACTGTGTCAACTCTACATGAAATCGATTTACTGCCTCTCAGTTCCAATTCACCCTTTACGGCCTACTCTGAGAAAACTCGAGGACCTTTAAAGGGCCTTTCACATGCTTTCTCTTTTGCTCACAGACACCACATTAACTCTGTCAGGAGAGGGCGCTGGAGAGACACTGCAGGAGGACAGGGCTTTCCTTTTCTGTTCAGCAATCTTGCGAGGCAGGCTCCCAGTAACACCCAGGGCTTCTCTAGTGCCGGGCTTCTGCAGGGCTGGAGGCTCGTAGGGGGCTTGGCAGAGTGTGTGGACTTTTGCAGTCCACGTGGCTTTGCCAGTGCCCAGTAGCACAGACAGTTTCCCTATCACCCAGCTCCCGTAGTTCAAGTGTCTGGACTGTCCCAGAACCCAGATCCTGCACATCAGGTGAGTTCTCTGGTTCCAGGCTCCCACCATGTTCACACCTTCTCCACACTGGCTTCGGCAGCACTTCGTGACCAGCAGCCCCAGCTTCCTCTGGCACCTCCCTCGGCCAGCTCTGCATGGGTGCTTCTGTGAGACCCCTCCCCAGCACCCTGGGAGTCTGGGGGTTTCTCCATGTGCCATGCCTGGTCACTCTCATGGAGGCAAGCTGGAGCAATCCTAGGCACACCCCACCTCTCGGGGGTGGCCATCTTTTACCTGAGGTCTGGCGTCTAGTAAATGATTGTTTCATATATTTTGCTAATTTTTTTGAGCTGTTGAATTGGTCCATGACTCTATCTTGGCCAGAAGCAGAAACCTGACAAGCCTTGCTCTTCTTTGGGAAGCAGCGAATACTTAAAATAATGAGCATCTTTACGGCTTCCCCATACATCTGAGTAACTGACGCATGTATATTTCTCCAGTTCCAAGTTTAGAGATGTACTTTCTAGGGAAGCCGAAGTTAGTGAATGAAAAATCTGCCTACATCTGAGCATGGGGACTCTTATTGTGTCCTCTGGTCACCTTGTATAGTGTTTTAGTCTGATGAGACATACCTCGTTCAGGTGAGGTGGTTCTTGTATGTGCTCACTATAGCTTATGTGAGAATGGCTGCACACTGTTGCCTTGTATGTACAAGGCTGGGTTTAGGGCAAAGGCGAGGCAGGTGAGTTCCTGAAGTTGCTGTGTGTCCCTTTCTCACTCAGATGTCACGTCTATGACTTTGTGATGCTCTGAATAAGAATTTCAGTTTCTGGAAGTTTGCACCTCCGTCTCTCTGGGAGAACATGGCTACCTCCCTGTTGGGTACAAATCGCCGTCTTCCTTCTCGGCCTCCGAGATCTACCAGCTTCGTTTGTTTACTGGCGTTGAGCTGGTTCTGAGCCTGGACTTCCTTCCACTCAAGTTGCGCCTACTCCAGATGCCTGTCAACATGCGGACACATGGAGTGCTATGGGGCAGCTCTAGGAGAAAGCTGCAACCAGGAAGAGCATTCCTGAAGTGAGGTCTCAGTGTCCACTGTCCCTCAGTACGTTGCTGTGAGCAGTGGTATCTCCAGTGTTTCTCAGCTGTAGGAAATCTTCTCAGTTTTCTTTCCAGATTGATAAAAATGAGATCTCAGTGGTGTCTTGGCAGGGGATAAAATTTCTCTTTTGAAAGCAAGTCAGAGAAGGGAAGAGGTGGCATTTATTAAGTCAACAAACACGGATTCACTCCTAACCATGCAAGTTGTTGCTTTTTGTTGTTTTGAGCAGGGAGGCAATTAAAAAATGAGCAAAACAGCCCCTGCCTTCAAAGAGCTTAGAGTGTTGGGTAGAAGACAGGGGAAATAGTCCATATAGTCCAATATAGGAAACACTGAGGCTCCTCAAATATATTTCTGCATCTCAACTGGGTGGGGTGGCTCACACCTATAATCTCAGTACTTTGGGAAGCTGGGCGGAATGATGACTTGAGGCCAGGAGTTCAAGACCCACCCAGTGAAACCCCATCTCTACAAAAAATTTTAAAAAAATTAGCCAGGTATGGTGGCCTGCATCTATAGTCCTAGTTACTCAGGAGGCTGAGGTGGGAGGATTCTACATGCCCAGAATTTGAGGTTGCAGCGACCTAAGATCACATCACTGCACTTTTGCCTGTGCGACAGAGTGAGATCCCGTCTCAAAAACAAAAACATCGACTGTCAGAGTCAGACCTTTGCTGATTTATAATCCAGTCAGTGTCTAGCCAACCTAAATTTTCTACATAAAAATTTAATATTTTCTATACTCACTAAGGGAAAACTTTAAAAAAAAATCTTGACCATGATTCCTCTCAGTGTGTAAAGTGGCTACATTTCACGTGTTTGAATTGTGGAAACTAGAAGTAATATGATATGGAAATATAAATAAACGCTTACTTTATGAACCCAATTTGAAACCTTGTACGCTCTATAGATGAGACATTTGTCAAGAGTGGCAAAATTTTAAAGTCAGCTGACTAGGTGGCTTGGGAGCTGGGTCTTTCCTCATACCACTGGCAGCAGCCCGTTAGCTGGTCATGGAAGCACAGGCCAAACACAGGGAATGGGTAGATTTAAATTACATAAGGTCATCAGCAACGCAACCCTCTCATAAACGTGGCTTCTAGGCATGGCTTACTCACCAAGTCCATGCCCTCTTGCCCAGGTCCTCTGTTCTCATGTAGCTTTGCTCCTTTTATTTATGATTCCTTTTGGCTTACACACTACTTTTTATATTACAAGGCTCAGTTCAAAGGAAGTCCTTTCTGAAGCCTTCCTCAGCATCCTCTCCATTCTTTCTGCCTCGGTGTTCCCTTTTTCTGGGTTGCCTCGGACACATGTACAGACTTTTTTTTTTTTTTTTAGAAAACCATGCTGTGGTTTTTTGCACATCTTCCCTGCCTGCCCTTGTGAAGGCAAGCTCTGTGTCTTCAGTTCTGGGAGGGCAGAGGTGCACAACACACAACTCAGAACAAGCAGGAACTCAATGAAATGTTTTACAAATAAATCAGCACATTTAACAATTATATGTTATACTTGGGATGTTATATGTAACTGGTATATACAATACGCCAGGCACTATGTCATGTGCTAGAATGGGCAGTGACACATAGGATAAACATGGTCCCTGTGCAACTGCTCATTTACATAGGGAGACAGGCACTGAATAAATAGCTAAAATATGATAACAAGAGAAGGATTGATTGTAGCTGAGAAACTTTATGTTTTTATTTTTATTTTTTAAATTTTCTAGTTGGAGTCTCACTCCGTTGCCCAGACTGGAGTGCAGTGGCAGTCACGGAAACCCCAGCGTCAACCTGCTGGGCTCCGGCAATCCTTCTGCCTCAGCCTTCCGAGTAGCCGGAACTACAGGCATGCGCCACCACACTCTGCTAATTTTTTGATTTATTGTAGAGATGAGATCTTGTTAAGTTGCCCAGGCTGTTCTTGAACCCGTTAGCTCAGGGGATCCCCTCACCTCAGTCTCTCAAGTGCTAGGATACAGGCTTGAGCCACTGCACCTGGCCAAGAAACCTTAAAATTTTCTAGGGGATTAGAGAGTTAATCCCTAACCCTTATTTATTTTTTAGCACCAAAGTTGTTTACATAGAACTAACAATGGCAGGAGACGTGTTTTCCCAGCCAGTTGCCAAGGTCAAGGAATTTTTTGCCTGTGAGCTACTGGGAAAGATGTCGGAATACCTGTTACAGGTGCTCTGAATATCCAGAGAAAGAGTGTCACTGCCTTTGAGTGGGTATGTATTCTAGTATGTAATAACTAAGGTGGCGGATTTCTGTCTCCACTGCATCATCTGTAAACAAGTAGCACCAATGTAAGATGTAGAGAACCACCAACAAAAGTAAATCCAAACGCCTTTTCGGCATTGCTTCTCTATTTGGTGCCTTGGCTGGCTGTACTTACCCCTGGTGAAAGAACCTGAGTTTAAAATGATTCACTGCCTGGAGATGAAATGAAATATAGAAGGCTATCAATTCTTTTTCTTTTCTTTCTCTTTTCTCTCTCTGACTTTCTTTGGCTAGTTTTTCCTCACATAGTAAGGGTAACATATAACTTGTCCCCTTCCTGCTCTAGGTGTTTTGGGAAGGTATTTTTTCTTTCCAAAGCCAAATTATTTTAATTTATATGTGGGTGATTCCCCTTTGGGAAAGACTAAGACAATAAAAGACATGATCTGGACATTCACTTTCTTGAGATGATACATTTTCTCATTGTCAACTGAATTGGGTTAGAGTTTTCTGATACTTGCAACCAAAGCTGAATCAAAGATTTCTGAATAGTAAGATCCTCGTTGTTGTTGCTTGTTATGTCTTGTTTTATGAAACAGGGTCTCACTCTATCATCCAGACTGGAGTGCAATGGTGTGATCACAGCCCATTGCAGCCTCAAACTCCTGGCCTCAAGTGATCCTCTCACCTTAGCCTCTCAAACGTTGGGACAGTGGATGTGGGCCACCTTACTTGAGCTTAGATAGTAAGACCTTTTGATATATATATATATATATTTAAAGCAATACATGAATTTTCCTTATGAAATTTTCTCCTTCTGTTCTGGGTGTGCCATCTACTATTGTTAACTGGATTTTTGTTTGATTCTAGGATGAGGAATAAAATAGTTATATTTAGGTGTCCCCTACTAGATAGTGGGTAAGTGCCAGGCTTACTTGCTTGGATCAGCTCCTTTGAAGTAGGCATTGACCGTTTCTGTAAATGCTGCAGCGACAGGGAGAGTGTCCTGGGCGCCCATGGTGAGGGGGCTGGGGCCTCTGGAAGAGCCTGCAGGAAATGAAAAGTTGTCACTTTTTATGGACTCACACGACACCCTAGTATACGTGAAGCTAAAAGCCCACTAAAGGATAAAGGAACACAATCTATCCCTTAATCTAAAAAAGTAAATTTGCTAAGAGCCACAACTCTGTATCATCCACACAGAGCGCAAGTATTCAAAAGGAAATATTTGGCTGGTTTACAGGCAAACACACTTGAAATTAATCCAATTATGTATTTTACGACAGAGGAGAAAAATCCAAGCAGAGGAACAAAGTCACAGGGGTTTTCAAATGTTTTGCAGAAAACTTAAGGCAGTATTTGCATGACAGTTTGTACAGCAGGTGATTAATAAACAAATGATTAGATTCCTATTTGAGTATTCAACCTAATCAATTACCCATACTCAAAACTGTTTTTCATTTCTTCATTTTGAAGAGATAAAAAGGCAAGAGGTGTCATGTAATACCTTGGTCTTTTCTGGATGATTTCCATTTCAGAAGGTCCAGTCAGTTACTATCAGATCAAGTCAGCTCAAGTTTACATGTCCAAAAAACATACACAAACAAAATACACACATCGGCTTAGCACAACACATACATGCACTAAATACACTGTTAACAGTAATGGCAGCGCGCACGTTTACTGAAAATCTGGCATACACCAGGCAGGGCACTAGCGGCCTCCCGTGAATGACCTCATTCGAGCGCCTCATCAGCCCTGTGGGACAGGCATGACATTTCTTATCTTACAAAAGATAAGAAGCTCAAGAGGTAGCTTGCCCGAGGT
Organism: Cephalopachus bancanus; assembly: GCA_027257055.1. NCBI lineage: Eukaryota > Metazoa > Chordata > Mammalia > Primates > Tarsiidae > Cephalopachus > Cephalopachus bancanus. The sequence continues at coordinate 462,236 of JAPVLO010000344.1, read as the reverse complement.
CATGTAGTTATAAGTGGCAAAAGAGCAATTCCACCCCAGATATGCCTCTTTATAAAGCTCAGGCTCTTCCACTGTACCACACAGTGGATCGAAATGAAGCATTGTCCCATGTCCTCTTGCTGTAACTTGTAGCTTCTGAAATTGTCAAAGTTCAGGGTTGTTGTCTTTGTTATTGATCTCCAGGCACAGTACCGGATAGTAAGGTCTTAGTGGCGAAGCACAGGATTTAATGAAGTCACGTGTTCACTGCTTCGCTTTCCTACCAAACAAAACACATGTATGCCCCCACCTCAGTAAAGACCACATACTTGAGTGTTCTCTTGTTTTCTTTTGCCTCCAGCAACTCTGTTCTCTTCTCCAGCTATGAAAAGATCGACCCTCTGTGTACCTCCCTCTGCAGTAAAGCTTTCCTTGGCCATTCTAGTCGACGCCAGTCTTGTTTCTATCTTCCCTTGGCTTTCAGTATCTGGATCTGGTCATTGATCATTCATGTAGCAAACATTTGTGTAATATCTACTGTGTATCAGGTATTATGGTAGGAGAGGGGGATTCAAAGATAAATTGAACAAGGTCTTTGTCCTCAGTGAGTTACAGCCCAACGTGCTTGCCATCAGCCCTGCCATTAGCATCATCAATATCCCCCATTGTTTGTGGCATCCTTACAATGTGTTTTGCATACACTACCTATGTGAATGTAAGAAGTACACACCATCTGCATTTTGCAGTTGATGGAACCAAGGCTCAAAGAGCTCATACAGAGTGCTCAATCCTGCACAGCTGGTATGTGCGACGTTTACGATAGACATTCGGGTGTGTGTGAGTTCAAAGTTCAGGCTCTAAGGACGACATTCTGTTGCATCCTTAGAAGGCAATTACAGTACCATGGAGGGCGGGTGGAACTGTGATGCCACAGCAAGAGGCTGAAGCTGGAACGTGCATGGCTAGGTCTTCGCTGCCCACCAGTGTAAACCTGCTAAAGGCAGGAACCGGGGAATGTGCTTCTTTTATGCGACCACCACAGAGCCAGGATTATCGTAATGACTTCTCACTAAACACGCGTTGAATTATCCACTGTTGGATCTCAGAAAGGCAAAGCTTGTGAACATGTGTAAATAATAAAGGCACAATAAACATAGGCCATTATTTTGTAAGGGTGTTGCTCAGTTACTTGCCCACTTAGTTCCAGTGTTAGCTGAGCGACTACCGGGTCCTGGAGGGCACAGCATTCGTCAGTTCTGCAATGCATCTGATAGTCTTCTATGACAGTCTTGTGAATGAAACAGTGAAAGTTGGGTGGAGCATAGTCTTGCCAAGTGAACTGACAATTAGATGGGTCACAACAGCTAATGAGCATGAATCAGTGGCTCTGTGTCCGCTGGGAAGGAATTCTCTAGTGAATTATCTCAGAGATGGGTCCACAGTCTGGGCTGCACAGATAAACGTGCCCAGATAAAACTAGGAAAAAAAGTGCTTAGAAGTGGCATATTGCAGTGGCTAACAGCATGGGATTTGGCATCAGACACACCTGGGATTTAGTCCTGTCTCTGACACTTGTTATCTAAATGATCTTTGTGAAATTATTAGATATCAAGATTTAAAAGGAACCAAGCAATTATGGTTTGGAAAAAAACTTGCTTGGTGGAAGACTGTGTGAAAAGAGCATCTAGGGGTTTTAGTTGATCATCAGACTTTATTGTTGGGTTCCTAAAGTCTGCCTGGCTTGGGCTGTCTCAATGGATGAATAATAGACATCACTAGAAATGATGGTTTTACTGCTTTTTGTTGGCTTGTGTGCTTCGAGGTCATCCGATGGCAAGTTAAAGACCGAACTCGTTCGTGTAATGATGCACAAGGCCATCTATGGTCCGATCCAGACACATCCTCCCTGACCCATCTTCTCCCACTCCCTCCAAGGACAACCCTGCCCTCTAAGCACTGTGTTCACACCTGGGCGCTGCAGTCCTTATTGCAGATTTAATCAATAATGCCGGGGAAGCAGAAACATACAAAACAACAAAAATTTACAAAGAACCCTTTTACCTTAAAGGATCCACAGTTTTCATCTCTAATTTAATATGCCATTTTGTATTTTACTTCCCCCCCCCTTATAATTTTCCTTATTGTTATTTGGGCTACCTATCATTTTCCACAATTATATATTATTCTACAAACATTCAGCAAACGCTGGGGCCATTCCCAGGTAGTAATCTAAATCCGTCTTTGTATAAATTGGTCTTATTTTCCTTCTTAATTCTGTGGTGTAGTTTTATTCCTACAAAATGAGATGATAAAATCAAAGGGTGATCAGTGATGAATTGCTAAGAATGTCAGGTATTTTACATGAGGATTATACTTCATGAAAATGCTATTAGTAATAAATGAATGCTTCTGTTCCTTCATAATACCTCAGAGAGTCTTTGTTTAATAGGATTATTGGAAAGTGGGACTAAAACCAAAAAAGTACCCAAGGTGGTGAGAAATTTAAACCTTGTGGCCTAAAAGGACTAGGAAGAATCTGGAAACTGTTTTCTAACGCCTGAAATAATATAACTCAGGGGACCAGAATTCAAGACTATGGATCTGCAAGTTAATAGCTTTGTGACCTCTGGAAAGTCTTTTAACCTTAGGTTCTATCTTCATGAAACAAAGGCAATAGACTGCACAATCTTTGTGTTTTAAGACTCTATGATTTGTAAGTTGTTTACAGGCGTGTAACATTTTTTTTTTAACTAAAAACAGCTTTCTAACGAGAAGTAAGCAGCCCTGAAAACAGTGTCCCTTCCCTGGAGGTTTGGGTGGGTCTGTCATACTTACTGAGTCACTACTTGCGCAAAATGGTGGTGGGGACACAAATACGTAAACCTTCAGAAAAAAAACATGGAAAAAACACAAACATATGGAAAGTAACAGTAACAATAACACATGCAAACCAGAACTTAAGATTCCATTTTTGAAGTTTGCAATCATGCCTTATTCATGACATTGATTTTTGGCAGTACTTACATTTGTGAGCAGCTGTTTTCAATTATGAAGCACACAAAAACCAACATTTGAACAAACATTTCCAACGAGCACTTTGAGAACTCACTAAGAATTGTGACCATTTCCATTGAACCAGACACTGATAGATTAGTTTTACAAAAACTCGGTCAAATTTCCCACTAGTTTTATATTGTTCTCATTTTTCTAAACTTTATAATAAAAACATTTTTTTTTTTTGAGTTGGAGTCTCACTCTGTCGCCCAGACTGGAGTGCAGTGACCACTCCCAGTCACCGCAGCCTAGGCTGCTGGGCTATGGCGATTCTTACGCCTCAGCCTTCCAAGTAGCTGGAACTACAGGCACCGCTACCACGCCCAACTCATTTTTTTTTTGAGTTGGAATCTCACTCTGTCACTCAGATGGGAGTGCAATGGCCGCTCCTGGTCACTGCAGCCTCGACCTGCTGGGCTCCGGTGATCCTTCCGCCTCAGCCTTTCGAGTAGCCGGAATTACAGGTATGTGCTACCACGCCCGGCTAATTTTTGATTTATTGTAGAGATGAGGTCTCGCCAAGTTGCCCAGGCAGATCTCAAACCCGCGGGCTCAGGCAATCCACTCACCTCGGCCTCCCAAAGTGCTGGAATTATAGACTGAGCCACCGAGCCCGGCCCGGGCTAATTTTTTGATTTATTGTAGAGATGAGGTCTCGCCATGTTGCCCAGGCGGGTCTTGAACCCGCGGCTCAGGCAATCCACTCACCTCAGCCTCCCAAAGGCGTGGGATTACAGGCTGAGCCACCAAGCCCGGCTATATAAAAATATTTTTAAAAGTATTATTATGTACATACACTAACTACATCATATAATTTATGTGCTGCCCAAGACAAATCCCCTTTACTCGATGTGGCCCAGGGAAGCCAAAAGGTTGGACACCCCCGGTATAGATAAAGATAGTGTCCATGTTAATGGCTTGTGGCAAACATTCAATGGGATAACATTTGTGAAGTACTTAACATATGTATATTCTTTTTTTTTTTTTTTAGTTGGAGTCTCACTCTGTCGCCCAGACTGGAGTGCAATGGCCACTCCCGGCCACCGCAGCCTCGACCTGCTGGGCTCCGGCGATCCTTCCGCCTCAGCCTTCCGAGTAGCCGGAATTACAGGTATGCACTACCACCCCCAGTTGATTTTTTTTATTTTATTGTAGAGATGAGGTCTCGCTGCCCAGGCGGGTCTCGAACCCGCGGGCTCAGGCAAACCACTCACGTCAGCCTCCCAAAGGCGCGGGATTACAGGCTGAGCCACCGAGCCTGGCTATATGTATATTCTTGAGCAACATATATTTTACTTTATTTTTTTTAATTTTTTTTGGGTTGAAGTCTCACTCTGTTGCCCAGACTGGAGTGCAGTGGCTGCTCCCAGCCACCGCAGCCTCGACCTGCTGGGCTCTGGCGATCCTTCCGCCTCAGCCTTCCGAGTAGCCGGAATTACAGGCATGCGCTACCACGCCCGGCTGATTTTTTTTTATTTATTTATTGTAGAGATGAGGTCTCGCTGCCCAGGCGGGTCTCAAACCCGCGGGCTCAGGCAATCCACTCATCTCAGCCTCCCAAAGGCGCGGGATTACAGGCTGAGCCACCGAGCCCGGCGAGCAACATATATTTATTATTGCTTTTGTTGCTGTTATTTTGTCAGGGTGAGCTTTGCTAAGGTTGTTGAATTAAAGTTGGTTCTTCGGGGTTGAGTAGGTTTTCAGTTAGAAAGCAAAGTGAGATGATACTACAAATGGAATTTTTACTGAACATGGCGTTAGACTAGAATTTTCAGGCTCCCTCCATCACCAGAATTCTGTCATCATAAATTCTGTGCACATGCCAATATTTCACACATCACGCAGGTGGCTACTATATTTATTGCTTGATAGAATACTTGTGCCTGTAACAGATGAGAGTTGGTTGAATGCATATTTGCTTTATTCAAATAAACAGATGGATTCTTTGGCTATTCAGTGTTTATTTATTCAAATGTGAGTTCCTCTGACAAGTGGGCCTTGTGCTGGGTGCTGAGAGACACACAGAAATGTGCCAGGCACGTCCTTCCCTTCATGGAGCGAATGGTATGGAAGCAGATTATGACACCTACCACAAATGAAACATGAAGCACTGTATGCAGTTAGAGAACAGTCTAATATTACAATTAATATATTATTACCGTTAATAATTTATGAACGATTCAAGGTAGAGGCGGTATGGATGAATGTGGCGCATATGTCTGTTCTTCAATAACATCAACTACCAAACACTAATATGGCTTTATGGTCTTCAACCTTGAGGGGTAAACAGATTCAGTATAAGTATCTCTGTTTCACCAACCCAAGGCCTGCTTGTAAGTGGTAAAGCTGAAATTTAATCCTAGGTTTTCTGGCTCTATCAGTGGCAACTGCAGCTGCAACAAAACTTCTATAGCTCATACTGTATGCCAAGGACTAATCAAGAGCTTTACTTATGTTAACCCTTAATCCTGATAATACCTCTAAAAGGTAAGTGCCATTACAACCTCTGTTTTATAGACGAGAACACTGAGGTTTCAGCCTTGTCACAGTCTCCCAAGCTAAGAAGCAAGCGTGGTGCTGCCTGGCCCTGCATACCACACTCTTCCCTGCACGGTTCAAAGGGCACAGAAGTCAGCTGAGGGCGCATCTGGGGTACCACAGAAGGGGAGCTGCTGCCGTGAGCCTGTGGACTTCTGACAAAATAGCAATTCCAGGGTACTGGAAAGCAACTGACAGGCACACAACTTAAGGAATGCCGAGGCATGGGAGAAGGCATAGGGTCGCCAGTGTGTGAGTGTGAGTTTTCCAGAAGGCAGCTGTCTATGACGTTCATTACCAAGCAAGGTCACACAGACGCCACAGGTACATAGCCTGAGGCTAAAACAAGTCCAAATTCTTAACAGCAACGTGGCATCTTTGGAAGAGGAGGTCTTTAGTTTGTGGAAGCATTTTGTGAGAAGTCAGTAGAAATACGAATGAGGGTAAGCAGTATAGACTGTGTATGTAACATGTTTTTTTTTTGAGTTGGAGTCTCACTCTGTTACCCATGCTAGAGGGCACTGGCATGCTCCCAGCCAGTAGCCTTAACCTGCTGGGCTCAGGTGATCCTTCAGCCTCATCCTTCCAAATAACTGGAACTATAGGCACGTGCCACCATGCCCATCTAATTTTTTAAATTTATTGTAGACATGAGGTCTTGCCAAGTTGCCCAGGCTGGTCTCGAGCTCGAGGGCTCAAGCAAGGCTCTCACCTCAGCCTCCCAAAGTGCTGGGATTATAGGCGTGAGCCACCATGCCCAGCCTGTAAACATGTTTAAGGAGAGAAAGGGAGAGACAGAATTTAGAAGAGAAGGGGAAAGATAAGAAAAAAAAAGGAAAAAAGAAGAAAATACAAAGGTCCAGAAACCAATTAAGAGTGTAAGGAGGGTCAGGCTCAGTGGCTCAGCCTGTAGTTCCAGCCCTTTGGGAGACGGAGGTGAGAAGATTGCCTGAGCTCAGGGGTTCGAGATCAGCCTGGGAAACTTGGCGAGACCTCATCTACACAATAAATCAAAAAATTAGCCGGGTATGGTAGTGCAACCCTGTAGCTCCGGCTACTTGGAAGGCTGAGGCAGAAGGATCCCAGAGCTTACCGGGTCGAGGTTGCAGTGGCCTGGAGCGTACCACCACACTCCAGTCTGGGTGACCGGAGTGAGATTCCAACTCAAAAAAAAAAAAAAAAAAAAAAGAGTGTAAGGAGCTTTCCATTACAAATAAGCGAGTACCTGCAACCTGAGTTCAACAGGGAACAGACACCTCATCCCCACTGCTGCCGGTTACCTGCTGTGTGCCCAGGCAGGTGCCGGGCAAGGCTGCCCTTTCTGAGGACTTTCTCCACTTCTGCTCTGCAGTGTTGGATTTGAGCACTTTCCCTCATCAGAGCCAGAGCACGAAGAGGACTTCTTTTCAGTTGTTTTACATTGAGCATGAATTTAAGTCAAAGTAGTGCCCTCCCTCATGGGTGTTTATAGTGTTTGTCACCAAATGATCAATTCCACAATCTCTATTATCCAACTCTCCCTTAATTACACCACCATCTCACCAAGTAGATGCTATTTTTTTAAAACCATCTCTTTCTTACAGATGAGGAAACCTAGAATGTTCAAGCAACCAGCTCAAATTCACATGTGAACAACCACCTCAGTGATCCGGGTCCTGCCCAAGTGTAGGAAGGGTCTGCACTGCCAATGCCAGCTGTCATGAGAGCTGCAAATTTTAAATTTTACCTTCTGTCAATCTGGGGATGTAAACAGTCACTCTGAAAGCACAACTGGAGGCCCGGACAGCGGGAGGGGGTGGTCTCTGTTTGGAAGACCATCCCCATTTTGCAGGCTATCCAGCCAAACAATGGCCCACTCTACCAGGCCCGCTGCAGGCGGGGGCCAGGTGACACGCCCAGGGATGAGAATGCTGGAGGTATAACCAGCAGAAAGTCTCAGAGTGCACAAAGGAGGGAAGAAATTCTAAAAGTTGTGTGTAGCAGCAGAGTGTGGGAATTGGGCTAGCTTCTTCTTAAAATGTTCGTATTAGTAGAACTAGTAAAAAAAATAAGCTATATTCAATTCTATGATAATTTATAGAGTATATGATGTATAATGCAGTGACAAAGAGAAAGAATGTTGGAAAGAGATTGGATTCAATGTGAATTCTGATTTTATTCCTTACTGTGTGACCCTGGGAAAATTGCCTAACCTCTCTGAGATTCAGTTTTATCATATTGTAAAATGGAGATGATATCCTCTATTGATATTATGATGATAAAATATGATATAAATAAGAGAATGCTCTTATCTGAGGACAGTCAATACCACAGAAGAAGCCACTTAAAAATTAATGTACTTAAAATGGATACTAAGATTTCATTGTATATAGTGACACAAAGGTTTGATTTGGAGTTTCAATTGTCATAAAGTAAACTTGTAAAAAGATTTTTATTAACAGTCTAGGCTACAATAATAATGAGTTGTTAGATTGAACAAAAAATAATTTATGTTATTAGGTTTGGAAGAGTCTATTTTTCTGATAAAATTGTATTACAGTTCTACGTGCTGTCTGAAGTTCAAATTTGGCTTTGCTTCATGATCATAAATGGAGTCATTGCTGCAGAACTGATGGAGAGTTTCATACATTCTCCTGAGGGTCTCTCAATGGACTTTCTTTTGAGATGGCTATGATGTAAGCTTATGCTTTTCCTCTTCTTCTTTAGCTATTAATAGTTTTAGTTTCTGTTAAACCTCCAACTGATCATGATTTTGGGGGTGACGGAAGCAGCTTTACGTCACCACTTTCACAGACTCCATGGGATCCTGTATCCTTTCTAAGACAATTCCACTTTGCAAAAAATGTGTACTGTATTTGCGTTGTATATCCGTGACTTGCAAGGTCAGATGTTTGTGGAAAAACCTACAAACATGTGGTTGACACTCACGTAATAGATGGGGATCGATGCCAGTGTTCGTTTGGAAAAAGCGATGTTAGAGGTAGTTGCATGTCCCTGTGGTCTTTGCTGGCCTTCAGAATCCAGTAACTGCAAGGTTACTCATATTCAACACTTGGGTAAGGAATTTCTCCAGCGTGGGTAAATTGCACTACCTACCACTGGCAGAGAAGAAGCATTCATCTGACGGTCACCATAGGTGATACATTGTTTCGCTTCTCTCACCACCATATGCATTTAGCACAAGGGAGAAGCATAACAAAGAAAAACAGGAGTTCTTTCTAGCTGGGCAGGCAGAAAGAATTGTGTCATAAGAGTTTAACTTGAAAGGATGAGTCTCCTGTAACCTTGTGATCCTTAGCTGAAGCAATGATTAATGAAGTAACATTTAAAAAAAATCACAGCAGCTTGGTTTTAAAAAGCCTTTAGGATGAGTTTGGGAGAAAAGGAGTCAAAGCTATTACATACACATTTTAAATGGCTTTCTTTTTCTCTACATCTTGGAATATTGTGACTGTGGTTGGCCTGGGCTACATAAAATATATCTTATATGTGTGTGTATTGTGTGTGGGCATGATATATGCAAAATCTCTGCACAGAATATTTTCTTGGGAGTTTTGGTAGCCTAACACCGTCATCTAATCTAATAAGTAACAAGGCTGTGATGAGAGTTAAATCGAGTCTATACTTTCTGGGTTTTGGGGCATGCTAAATGTTCTGCCCACACACATTACCTTATCGAATGTTCACATTTTCTAGGAAAACACATTCTGGTTACCTTGTTCCAGCTGACAAACCGATGCTTTGAAAAATCAAGAAGCCTCTGTGGGTGCAACCCTGGCTTCTCATGTCCTGAGGTAAGGAGTGTCAACTGCCCTGCTGTGTGCCAGTAGAGAGGAAAAAGGCAAGCCTCATGGGGAGAGGCAAGCTTCTGGAGCACATGCTATGAGCTGGACATTGTCTCTCATGCTTCACCCGTGTGAGTCTGAGGAAAACAGTCATCTGCCCACACTCCTGCAGCCAGCAAGTGTGAGAGTCAGGATGCAAGTTAGATCCATTTGACTCCATGCTTTTCCATGTGAAAGCCTTGTTCTGACCCACAGGAGCACTGGGTGAGTTATGTCTGCGACATCCTTTGCAGTGTGTTAGGTGTTCTCTTTCATGAAAATGAGGAGAGCGTACTTCAAAGTCGGTCATCATAGTGTAGAATTAAGTATACTGAATTTCTGAGTATGTAAATAGGATTAGCGCTATTTCCAGTCTTCCCTTTCAGAAGTCTCTGCCTACCTGCCTTGGTTACACACATATTTTATGTGCATATATGTTTTGCTTTTCAAATTCTGCTCAGTTCAGAAACATACAGTCAATGGGAATTTTTCATCATGTTTACAGAGAATTTTTCTTCAAACTGGGTCTTTCCTTAGAGTGCCAGACTGTTATCCAAAATTGATGCTCAACTAAATAATTTCCTAAAATGTGTGACTAAGAGAATGGGAACATTATCCTTTGTTTTCATCATCAGAGTCAGAACAAACATATGCAATACAAGGACTACTGTTAGATACGAACACAAGGCAGAAGACAAAGCCATCATAAGAATGAAAGATAAACAAACACTTGCTTAAAGCAGATCTCCTCCATCTAAGAACTTGGTGTTCTTCTTTGTCTTAGTATGACTCACACAGCTGAACCCTGGGCATTTTCACAAAGACAGCAGGGAGAATTTGATCAAGCATCTGAAACTGAGTCAGCTATCACTGGAAATATGCAGAATATGTATACTGATATATCAAAAGCTAATTTATGTAAAGTGCTTACATACACGATGGCCACTGTGTTGACTATATTACATGTAGTATGTTTTCTCATCTCTAAGCATCTCTTTGAGGTACCTGCCATCATATTAAACCTTGGGGAAATTATATAACTTGCTCAAAGTAACTTCCTCTATAGTGAGTAGAGGAGCTGGAACTGGAAACCAGATCTAACTTCAATTGTATTCTCCAACATTTCCCCAGGTAATGCCAGTAAGCTCTGCTCCGAGATCCAGCTGTCTGCGCAGCACACATTCTCAGGTGGGCACATCACCCCAATGGGGAGAAAGTTGGTTCTTGGGAAAAGGTGAAAGAAGTCTTACTTTTTAAATGTTTAAGCACACAGATATACATGCAGCACGTGACCAGATATACAGTACATCTTGGTATCAAAACTTTACTGAAACAATTAGGGGAAAAACAAGGTCTGAAAAGGGCTACCTGGGCATGGGCAGAGGGAATAAAATAAAAAGTTTGAGAAGCACTAATCTACAGGCTTAAAAGGGCCAAAAATGTGAATGTTCACGGACAACTCAACTTTCTTGAAAATACTTTAAGGCATTGGTTTTGCTAAAGGATCATAGTTTCTTTTGTCAAACTTACACTGAATGCATCATATCTGTGGTGCTATAACTACCTGTGGTCTAATTAAGATCCTTGGGGGGAAAAACATCTAGCAAGGATCATCCAAAGAATAGAGCACAGGAAAGAGAGGCTTGTGGGCCTGGTCCAGCCAGGAGAGATGTTTTTTCCATGAGCTACATAGGTAGTCCCTGAGGGCTTGGCGGGGAAGATGTAAATAGTCAAAGGATTCGAAAGTGAGGAGCCAGATAGAGCTGGGGGCAGGCCACAATCTGAGAAGGAGCCAGGCCAGAATGCAGGTTGACAGCAATATATACCCCAGAGCACCTGAGAGGGAGCAGGGAGTCACTAAGGGTTGGGAGAATTAGAGGTTCTGGAAGAGATGGTCAGGAATGCTGGGCAGGTGGGGCCTGTTCTTCTGTGGAAAGTCTGGGGCATATTTTCAGAGAGGTGGTGGCTACATGAAGGCGCTGCCTTGGGGTTGACACACCAGCCCGTTATTATTAGCCTGTCGGAGTTTTCTCAAGTTGAAGTGGGAAACACAGCTCATAAGGCACAAACCATGAACTGTTTTCAAATACTTTGTAACGGCAAAGATAATATTATCATATGTTAAAATAAAAAATGCATAATTATATGCTGTATGATAATATAAATGACAGACGCACAAGCACATGAAATATCTTAAGACTTTTAAAAGAGGGCTAACGTTCACCAAAGAAACAAAAATGGCTACAAAAGCATGAGAATAGGTCTTGTTTCACTAGCAATAAAAAACGCAACAGGGAGAAATAATTTTTTACCTTTTCAGATTAGCAAATATCTGAGAAAATGAATACTTCATGTTTGTGAGAATATAATAAAATATATTGATATAGTGAAATACAAGAAAGCATTCCACATAATGTTGGTGGAAGTAAAAATTGGTATACTTTTTCTAGAAAGCTGTTTGGCAATGTGTAATTTAAATCTTTAAATGTTTCATAATTTTTACCCAAATTCCAATTTTGAGAATCTATTCTAAGGAAACACCTTAAGACCACAGAATCCTATGCACAGCTGTTCATTGCATGTGGAAAAACTTGAAGCAATTTAAATGCCTAATAATTGAAGTATGAGAAATAAATAATGATTAGCAACATAAACAAACTATTAAACAGACAATACAAAATTTTTTCAGTAATTAAAACGGAACTAAAACAATCAAAAATTACTTTTTCTCTATCCGATTGGAAAGGGTGGAAAATACTGACATAATTGTGTTCATGAGGACATGAAAAAATTGTTCATCAACATGCTGGGATGAACCTTTTGGAGGGACATCTGGCAATGCATAGTAATATTTGAAATGTGCATACCCTTTAACACAGCAATTCCATTTTCAGTAATTTATCTTTAGGGCATATTCAGACAACTATATATGGCTATAAGTTCAAGGATGTTCATTGTAGCATTTTAAACATTGGGAAAAAATGGTAAAACCCTAAATATCCATTCATAAAGGATAGCCACATGCATGAAAGACTATGGAGCCATTACAATGCATATATACACATTGATATGTGTATCTATATGCTCACATGCCTATAAGCACACACGTGGTATACAGTAAATTAAATGGTTACTATGGACTGAAACTTAGTACACTGTGCATTCTATTTGCAGAAATGCACATAACACGTCATGGGCTGCATAACAATGTTTTGGTCAATGACGGACCGCATATATGATGGCGGTCCCGTGAGATTATAATGGCGCTGAAAGTTTTCTATTGCCTAGTAACGCTGTAGCTGTTGTAACGCTGTAGCACAATGTATTACCTTCTTTGTGTTCAGAAATGTTAGATACACAAATACTTACCATTGTGCTACAGTTGCCTATAGTATTCAGTACAGTCACATGCTGTACAGGTGCGTAACCTAGGAGCCATAGGTTATACAATCTAGCCTAGGCGTGTAGTAGGTCACGCCATCTAGGTTTGTGTAAGTATACTCTGTGATGTTCACACAATGACAGAATCACTGTATGCCACATTTTCCAGAATATATCCACCATCGTTAACTGATGCATGACTGTATTTCCTTGATTATAAGAAAGATATTTTTCAAACATTAAAAAATTTCTGAAATTGAGATCTTGTAATCAATATTTCAAAAGAAGCCTAGCGACTGCTAACCCAGCAGGCTTCACTGTTGTCTTTGCTCATCCTTGTGGAGTGTAACCACAAGCAGAAGTTATCAGCTCACCTCACGGGCTCGGTTTAGTTGAATTACTTGAATGGACAGCCACTTTCTTGTAAGTGAATTTTGACTTACATTTGAACTCATATTTTTCTTAAAAGTGCTCTAAAAAAAACAAGAAAAATGATTCTAATCCGAGGTAATAATTAAGTAAAAAGCTATCAAAACCACAGAATTTTGAAAGATGAAATAAGTAGGCTGTGACTGACTTATGCATTCCAAAGGAACACTCAGGCACTAAAACTCAGGCACTAAAACCGACTAGAAAACCAACTTCTAGTTGACTTTCAAAAATTTATTAGCATTTTTTACTTTGCCGCAATTTAGAAATAAATTCTAGAAAGCTAATGCAGATAAAACTCTGGAATTTTTGATGTATCACGAAATTAAACAACCAATGCAAAAGATCATAAGAAGGTTAAGATAATAAACGTGTGGCATAAAAAAAATCAAGTCACGGTGATATTAACCATACATGTTGATGGCCAGAAGTGACTCAGATGTATCTGTGGATTCTGGGTTTGAAATGGGCTTAGACTCAGTTTCTGATGGTTATACCGCATAGTGGCTTGCACTTTGTCTATCACTGCTGGTTAGACAAAAGTGTTTTTCTACACTTAAAGCTTATTCTGTCCCTGAAAAGTTGATAGCCAACTGGAGTATATCTTAATGTGTGGTTTCTTGGGATCAAGTAAATGCAGCTCACAAAATTGTATTTGTGTGTGTGTGTGTGTAGATATATACAGAGGGTTTTCTTCAAGAATTTTCACCAAAACATCAAAAATGTTATCTCTACTCATCTCTAAAGAGTGTGATTTCGGGGTGATATTTACTCTTTTGTTTATTTTTTAGCATGTTGTTGGCGTTTTACAAAGTAATATGCTTAAATCATTATTGTGATCAGAACAAAGCAAACTATCAGCCGTCTTCAAATACTTTGTAGTGGCAAGGAGAATGTTATCATATGCTTAAATAAAAGAATACACAATTATACACTGTAGGATCATATACTCCAGACACACACACACAGTCACAATCACATAAGAAGTCTTAGAACTGAAATACATCAAAATGATAACACAGTTATTAGATTATAGATTATTTCATTTTCTTTATACTTTTTGGTTTTCCAGGTGTTTTAGGTAACACATATGCATTATTTTGGTATTGTGGCAAAAATATTATAAATAAACATTGGGTTCTATTTTGGAACTTTAAATAACATTGAAGCTCCTATATTTCTCCTTTTTTTATTTCTTGAATGGTTCCTTACAGTTAAAAAGTGGTTGCCAGTAATTTTGAGCACTACTGAGAGTTATTCTCCAAGGGGGCAGCTCTCTATGAATAGAGAAGCAGGAAATATGCTGTCTGCCATGGTCTGTGCCTGGAAGCCTGCTATTTGAGCTGCCGGTTTCATGGCAAATGGACTGTGTGTAGAGTCCAAAAAAGGCAATGTCTAAGGCAGAGAGCAGCAAACATTAAATAACTCCTGCTTCCTCTTCCCGGACTCACCTCCTAAACGATGATTGCAACTCTACCAAAACATCCTCAAAAAATTAACATCCCTCCTGCTCCCTCGTGACACTTCTGCAGAAAAATCTTTTGTGTGTTATTACCAGAGGCACATTTCAAGACTCTAAATCAGTTCTTGGGGAAGTCATGTTGTCATTACTCTGAATACAAGACTAAGACACACAACGTAAATAGCACACACTGCTCGTGTGAATGTGTGTCAGCAGGAAAAGAAGCCCAAGACCATATTGACTTGTGTCCAGATGACTTAGAACAGAGGCAGCAGAAGAGAGAAGAAAGGCCATGACATTTTTGTCTGCTGGCAGTCCATGCTCTAGCAGAACGGATTATCACTCAAGGTGCAAAAGAACTAAAGACACAAAGGGCTAAAATCTTAAGGGCAATGACTTCAGATATCAATGCCTTATCTTAATGATCTAAATCAATCTTTTGTTTGTTTTTTGTTGTTGTTGCTTGAGTTGAAGTCTCATTCTGTCATCCAGGCTGGAGTGCAAACAACTGGGTTGAGGCTATCCTTCTGCCTCAGATTTCCAAGTAGCTGGAACTACAGACTTGCCTCACCACACCAGCTAATTTTTTTGATTTATTGTAGAGATGAGGTCTCACCAAGTTACCCAGGCTGGTCTCGAACACCTGGGTTCAGGCAATCCCCTTGCCTTTGCCTCTCGACCATTGGGATTACAGGTGAGAGCAACTGCACCCAACCCAAATCAATCTTTGATTTAATAAATAAAGCCATGAATGCAAAATTCTTAGCACACGCCTACCACATATTAAATATTCATTAATGTTAATTATTATTCTAGAAAATTATTACATTTGTATTGCACTTTATAGTTTGCAAAGGCCTTTCACAAGTGACTGCCTAAAATCTATTTGCCGTATAGGTGGTGCTGATCAAATATCTCCATATTAGACTCATAAAAAGTCTTAGAAAGGGGAGATTCTCCTGAGTCTTCATATGATCTCTCTGAATCACTAGTACACCTTCTTCATTCAATTACGTCAGCTCTCCTCTATAGAACAGTCAACAGGTTCAGAAAAATAATATTTT
Organism: Cephalopachus bancanus; assembly: GCA_027257055.1. Taxonomy (NCBI): domain Eukaryota; kingdom Metazoa; phylum Chordata; class Mammalia; order Primates; family Tarsiidae; genus Cephalopachus; species Cephalopachus bancanus. Next base: position 446,505 of record JAPVLO010000344.1, on the reverse strand, counting down.
GTAATGGAGAGGGCAGCCCAAATCTGAGGTCAGTTCTTAAAGAACACACACTTAAAAAATCACAGTCATAGACGTCATTAGCCAGCAACTGCATGTCGAGGGTTCAGAACCATCCAAAGATAAAGTACTTCCCCTGGGGATTCTCAGCCTCTCCATCCTTTTCTCAGGAAGTTTGAAATTGTCAAAGTCGCAGAAGCGCCATGATTTACAAACCCTTTAGTGCAACAGAGCTAACAGATCTTCTTCCACGTCTCCCATCAGCATTCACACAGAGCCCCAGGAGTGAGTCTCGTGGGCAAGGAAATCAAGAGTCTCAACAAGGCAGCTTTAATGATAGGCTCTGGTGGAAGCAGGGTGTGTACAGCAGGGAGATGACATGATGCTTCCAAATCTTTCCCTTGCTCCACAGCAGCAGAGACCAGATTGCTAGTTGTGCCTCCAACAAGGAGGAAGGCCAGGCAGCCACTCACAGTAGAATCCAGTTGTCAGATTTGCCTAGGGAAGGCTAGAATGCTACAACCCAAGCTTCCCCAAAGCAGGCAAGAACTAAATAAAACACAGCCATGTTCAAGCAAAGCACGGGTGAAACTGGACAATCATAGTAATAGCTAATATTTGAGCATTTTGCATGCACCGTACTCAGCGTTTGACTTTTTTCTCTCTCTGTTGCCCACGCGAGAGTGCAGACGCACAATCATAGCTCACTGCAGCCTCGAACTCCTGGGCTCAAGTGATCCTCCTGCCTCAACCTTCCAAGTAGCTGGGACTAGAGGCATATATATCACCATGCTTGGTTAGTTTTTAAAAGTTGTGACGCTTGCTATGTTGCCCAGACTGGCCTCAAACTACCAGTCTCAAGCCATCCGCTCCCCTTGGCCTTCCAAAGTGCTGGGAATACGGGTGTGAGTCGCCCTGCCTGGCCTCATTATTTGACTTTAATCTTGACTACAACCCTACAAAATAGGTGCCATTATTAAACCAATTTTCAGAGGAGGAAACTATGACTTAGATTAAGTAAACTTGCCTAAAGTCACACTGTGCTGAGGTTGTGAGTCGGACTCAGAAAGCTTACTCCAGAGTGAGTGTGTTTGTGTGCACACACGCCCAGTTCTATCTCACTCTTTAAATATATATGTATGTGATGTGTGAAATATATATTCCTATCATATACGTGATACATTCCATATCTTTTTTCTATTTAGTTATATACGTGTATGTGTATGCACGAGTATATTGTGCACTGAGAGTGGACTGACATAAATTAATTGAGGGCTTTTTCTAATATCTGGGATCACACCCAGCATATCTTTAGGTTATATCTACACCTTCATAAGATTTGACATAAGAAGTCTAACCCAGCGACGTTTTATGCTGCTTTAGAGCAGAGTGTCATAGGGCTAGACACCACTCCAGTTTCCCCCATCAGCCTCTCTTGTAGGTCAGGTCTCCCTGCTGGGCGCTCCTTTGTCAAAACAGTCTTTACACATGATTCTAACTACTGTTTAATGTCTGGTTTCTATGCACTATGAAGGCAGGAATGGGTCTTTTTTGTTTGCTGCTGCAACCCCAATGCCTTTCATGGTACCATGCATATGACAGGCACTCAATAAATACTTGAGGACCGAATGAATACAGTCATGATAGACTCTGTCCCGGTGGATATTGCCAAGGCCTTATTTTATCTTATTTTTTTTTTTGAGTTGGAGTCTCACTCAGTCGCCCAGACTGGAGTGCAGTGGCCGCTCCCGGCCACCGCAGCCTCGACCTGCTGGGCTCTGGCGATCCTTCCGCCTCAGCCTTCCAAGTAGCTGGAACTACAGGCGCGCGCTACTAATTTTTTTGATTTTTATTGTAGAGATGAGGTCTCGCCAAGTTGCCCAGGCGGGTCTTGAACCTGCGGTCTCGGGCAATTCACTCACCTCGGCCTCCCAAAGTGAGGGATTACAGGCTGAGCCACCGAGCCCGGCCAAGGCCTTATTTTATAAATTTGTTTATTGTTTTTCCTCTCAGATAACTACCTATTGCAGAGTTACTAAACACAGAATCTCACCATTTCACTGTACCCCCATCAAAATCAATTTTGTACACATACATGTAAACATATAAAGGCAACCCTCATTCCCGCTAGAGAATATTTCCTATGAATATGTCAAGGCATATGCATTCTGAAGCCATGATGAATATTACAGCTCAAACTCTACAACATCATGATGGGACAGCTAATCTTTTCTTTTTAACACAACTTATATGTCTATAACTGCAGGAGTAAGTAGGAAACTTTAAAACTGTTCTCGAGAACTCCTACTACACAGAAAAAGAAAAATGAAATGTTCCATGAAAAACAACTTTCTATTCCTAAGCAAAGAATACAAAATGTATTACTCAGTTATTTGTAAAGTTCTAAAAGTCATTTCATTTTTACTTGATGTGTACAATAAATATCACCTCCAGTCTCATGTAGTGTTTATGAGTATATATCAGCCAGAAGAAAAAGGAGAAAGAAAAAAAATCACAAAACAGATGGACACCCAAGAAAGGCCAAAGGTTTTGGGGACACCAGTTAGGGAGAAGAAGCAGTTCGTTATCACTATGGTAACTTGTATTTGCAATGATAGATGTCTAGAAGCTGGTATTTTTTCTTCTAGGCATGATGCATGCAAGTGTCCTGTCTAGTGCGCAGGTTGTCATACTCAGAATGGGTTAGCCATGTCGAGATTACCCTAGACATGGGCCACAGATCAGCATAAAATGTAGGCCACTGATAGATTCTGCAGAAGCATATCCATTCATTGACCATTACACATTCCAAATTAATCACTAATATTTACGAGGCCATTTAAAGAAAAATACCATGAAGCAAATTCCAAATTACAATGGGTTCTTATGCCAGTATAGCTCTTGAACACAAGTATGTTTCAAGGGTAAACTCTCCTTTCCATGGATTCAGCCTCAGCTCCGAACAGATGACTCACACATTTCCAAAGTCCATTTACTCCCGGACACAAACTACAGGGCTGCTGTGCAGAAATCTCAAAGCTGAGAAGGCGCTAATTTACCTCATTCTTTCTGAACAAACCTGCCACCCATGGACAAGCCTTTCTCCTGATCATCTGGAGTGCCCTTCTCCCTGCGCCTCAGGATGAACCCTTTGGAATCAGCTTTCACTCCTTTTCACACCCTGTTAGATGTCAAATATTTCTAACTCGATGGTGTTTTTCAAATCTCTCTGTGACAATGGTAAGCCAGTCCCTTGCTACTTCTCCTGATCTGCCTCAAACTCCTGAATTTCTCCCTGCTTCTAATTCTAAAAATCAAAGATAATGGTACCACTTCCTTTCTCAAAAAATTGTCAAAATTCCACCTTGCATAGGGTTTGCGATTTAAATTCCTTCTTCCGGTATGAAGGCCTTTAGAATATGATCTCTACTTACCTTTCAAGACCATCTCTTAAAACATTCCTGCCTCACCCAGTACTTATTGTTCCTGAAAACAACCTAGACATTACTCACCCTAATTCCTTTGCCAAGTTATTCCTTCAAACTGGAACTTAGCTTTCTGAGGTCCTCCTCGTCCTTTACTGTCAGCCAGCTCAAATCCATTTCCTTCAAGAAGTTATCCCAGATTCATACCTTTCTAGAACTTTCTTTCCATTCCGCTTTGGCATTTGCTACAGTATGCTTTTTTATAAGAGGCGTCAAACTTTTCTGTCTTGTGGATTTCTAGAAGGCAGAAGCCATATCGTTTTGCCTCCATAATTCCTACACAGGGTTTGTAGCCAAGAAGAGCTCATGGAATGGATGCAAACCACTGAATGAAGAAATACATGAATGAATATTCCTTAACTTTTCTATTCTGTTAATCATTTTCCTGCTCTGGGGACCTATTTGGCTTATGCTCCAGGTTTCAAAATTGCCCACACATAACAACCTTTCTCTTCAGGATGTGAGGTCTTGAGCTGTTCTAGATTGTTCCCCATTTGGTGACAGATGAGAACTCCTGTTCTACACCCACCTTCTGCACCCAGGCAAGTGAGACTCAGACTCAGGGTTCTCCTCTTCTCTGGGGAGTGAAAGGCTTCAACTATGAGCAAAGAAAAAGCTGCCCAATATTTATGTATTTTAAACCTTTTGGATTGAGTGCATTTTCTTTTGTGTGAGGGACACACTCGGACAGTTGTGTGTTTTGGACCGTTATGGTCATCAGCGAGTCTGATGGAGACAGAAGAAGCTCCTGGGCTTAGTCACCACCAGACACCTAAGAGGTCGCTTTGGAGACCAGGAAAATGCCAGAAACAGGAAATAAATGCATCTTGGACGCAGCACCCTCTTGGTCCCTGCTTTTAATCTTCCTTATGCCATTGGAATGCAATTTCAAACTATGAATAATAGAAACCTTTCATATCACATAGTACATTAACCAACAAAATCAATCTATCTTATTAGATTTTCTTAATGATTCCACCAGATAAGTATTAGACCTCCCGCTTTAAAGATGGTAAAACAGAGACTCAGAGACATTAAATGATCAAAATCCCACTTGGTTGAGTGGCACAACCAGGACTTGAGGATTACAGTGGTTAGGAACGTCCTCTTTATGACTTAACATGACTACCCTTGAGCCAATTTAACCATTGACTAGCTGTGTTACCTTGGGAAAGTTACCTAAATGCTCAGAGCCTCTGTTTACTCACCTGTAAAATGTGAATAATAGCACCCACTTCCTAGGGTTCCTGTATGGGTTACAGGAGCTTGTGGATGTGAGGTAATTAGCTCAGAATGTGGTCCATGCATAGGGCTCATCAGGGAATGTCACTTCAGCATTACTGGCCAAAACAGCAGCACCCCAGATACGCGGGATCCCAGTGAGGCGATGTTTTCCCTAGCCAGGCACTCTGTGCACGGTGGCGTGCTGGGGATATAAGCGACCACCTACTCGTTAGCGTTCCCATAAGTATTTAATTGGATGGAACTCTGACATGGATTCTGTTCATCTGTATTATTCCTAGCAGCCACCAGGCCAGAAGCAGGGGCCCCTTGCTGGTCTTCTATTCTACCACCAGCATGGCAGCTGTACGCTAAACATGAGTGAGACAGGACTCCTGCCTTAAAGAGCAGGATACCAAGTGGAATCCCGGCATGTTGGTCAATCCCAGAGATTTTCAGAACCAGGCACCTCACTTATGATGAAAAGACAAAATGAATACTGAAATCCTCGCAAATCTGCCTGGTCGAATGTTTTGCAGGTTCAGCTCTACTTTAATCTTCTTAACCGGTTTAAACCACTAAAAAAACCTTCTGTGACCGTCAGTCATTTCAATAGGGTTTCACATTGCATATCCACAACGCAGTCAATATACAAAAACTCAGCATAGCTAGGAAGCATGAGTGTCATGCTTTTAACGAAGACAGTCTTTTTCTAAAACTGCCTTTAATGTCTCCACATTGCTCCCTCAACCTGGCTGTTGTTCTTAGCACTGTGATTTGCACTGAGTGGGTACTCAAGCACTGTGCCGTGTTATTGATGGAAAGGGTCTTCAGTGGAGCAGGAACAATCAGTGGACACTTCCAACTTGAAGGATATTGTGAATTTAGCAAAGCTGTGGCTTCTCAGAAAACGGATCACATCTTCCACTTTTTGTTTTTTCAGTGACTCTCAAGTGGATGAATTAGTGGTATTCTTGTGGCTGCATGTGGAAAATGGGGCCTGTTCATTGCTTACAGGATTTTAATACTACGTTAGGGTGAAGAAAGTTGAGTGCTCTGTGATTATAATTGTGACTTAGCAATGACTAATTAGTGGTATTTCATAACTTGCTTAAGAAGTTCAGACCTTTAAAATACCCAAGATTTTACTTTTTTCACAGAGGCAGCACAATTTCCAAGAGAAAAAATATAGTTCCTGATCAAGGTCCTTCAGAAATATATTTTTCCTTTCCCGGGTCTAATCTGGATAGAGAAAAGAACCGGAATGCGGGCCTCCATTAGTGGGCCGAGAAAGAACAGGAAGAACATGAGAACAGACGTCTCGGTGAGGTCGAAGGTTGGCTGATTGGCACAAAATCACAGCTGGATAGGAGGAATGAGTTTTAGCGTGCCATAGTACGCCGGGGTAAATGGGGGTAGCAACAATCTATTGTACATTTCAAAAAAGCTAAAAGAGAGGATTTTGCATGTTCCCAACACAAAGAAATGATAAATGCTTGAAGTGATGGACAAGCTAATTATCCTGACTTGATCCCTACACATTGGCTCCATGTATCAAAACATTACTTGGCATCCTATAAATACGTACAATTCCTACCTGCCAGCTGAAGTAAAAGGGAAACAACAAGGATGGGTGTCAGGAAATTAGCGTGCTGGCGCCTAGATTAGAGAAGAAACTTTGCTGTTGTGAGGATCGAGTGAGATTAGGTACACACAGCAGGCCGAGGAGACAGAACAGGTGGGGCTCCCGCAAGGAGGCCTGGACTTAAGTCCTTACTCTGCTTATTTCTGGCTGTGTGACGCTGTGAATGCTACTTCTGTTCCTTAAATCTCAGTTTCTTCCTCAAGGAGCAGATAAAAATGAGATAATAGACGGGGAGTACTTCGTACCTAGCAAGTGTTCAGATGCTAATTATGATTATTCATCATTTTTAATTTCCCCAAATCTTGCTATTTATAACCCCAGTATGCCCCATTCTCCTTTCCTATTTTATTTTTCTATAGAACTCATTACCATCTCCAAACTCTACATTTTATACTGATCTTCTTATTTTTAAGCTCCCACGTTAGACTATCACCTCCGCGGTGACTGGGCTTTTTTCTCCTTTGTTCCCTGCTGGGGAGTGTACAGGAAAGCATGGCAGCAGGTGCCCAATCCACATCTGTTGAGTGAAAGAATCATAACTTCATGTAGTCCCCGGTGTACAAAAAGGGTGACAGATGGTTAGCTATGAAATAGCCAAAACGACACTTGCCAGTAGGAACTATTTCCAGGGTGTGGCTAGAGGTGTGGATGACTGAGTAGAGTGGAGGCAAAGTTTGACGGAGCAGAGGAAGTTGAGGCCCTGGACCTGGTGTTGGGTGGTCATGCATGTGGATCGACGCCACAGGAAGCTGCTGGGAAGTGAGGAGGAGCAGAGGAGGCAAAGGAAGTGGCCAGCATCTCGCAGCCTGGAGATACATGCAGAGGACTGCTCTGAGACAAGCTGTTAACAGCAGTAAGGATGAGGAGGGTGGAATGACCAGGTGCGCCTCTAGACCACCAAGGAGGTTTCAGAAGTAGCAATAAGTAGTGCTGGGAGAATCCCAACACTGCCTCCCAGTTCCATGACATGCCATCCACGGAAGATCCGAGGACGTGTCCTAGAGAGCCCTGCAAGAGGAGCGACAGTCCCTGGAAAGACCTGGAATTCCGTTAAGGAAACCTCTGGGCGAGGCCAGTCGAGGAAAGAAAATGTAGGGATGGGTGCTGCTCGGGATGCGACATTCCTGGTGGGAATGAGGGGAAGGGGAGCAGTGAGCAGGAACACAGAGCAGGCCAGGGATGAGAGTGTGTGAGAGGAAAGAGGCCGTATGGACAGGCAGAGATGGGATGCTGACGCAAGGTCACTCAAGAACTTGTGATGGCAGATTGGCTTGTTTTTCACAGCCACATACAACACGATTCTGAAGACGAAAAAGCCAACCAAGGAGAGGGACAGCACATTTCCTAGGAGCATCTTGATGTGAAAACACCCTAGGGAATTGTTCAAATATCTAACAGCCACATCTTCGATTTGTCATGAAAATATCTTGCCATCCTACCTCAGAATACTTGACAGATTCAATAAGAAGTACCCTTGAATGAATGTAAAAGGTCATTGCCGTTTGTAACCTTTACTTTATTTATTTATTTATTTTTTTAAGAAAGCAGGATTTATTGAGAGGACAGAAAAGTTCCCACGGTGGGAGGGGACCCGAAGGGGTTGCCCACCTTTACTTTTTTTTAAAAGGCCTCAGCTTAAAATAAATAGGTTAGGATTCTAGTGAAGCTGCTTATAAAAGTAAAACATTCAGAAAAGCTTTGGGATTCTTTTGAGTAGTACCACTGTCAAATACTTTTCTATCTCTCTTGTTAAATTTTTAATTGTGAAGCACTTCATGTTATCTCCAAATAAACTCATACGCCGATGTTTATTACTTAATTGACTGGTTGTTTAGTGGATCAAACATTGATTAAGTGACTACAATGTCCAAAGCATTGTGAGAACAAAATGATAAATAAGGCACATTAGGGGTTTGAACGCTACAAAAACATGGTTCAGAAGTCAATAAGTAGTCATTGAAAAGCTCTTTAGAAAAGGTGGCTATTTTGTTATGGGAATCTTTTTTCCTCTTCTACACTTCCTGAATGAAGATTGAAGATGATGATAATTAATATTAACACTAATAAATGTGGAAAAAACCAGCATGCCCTAGAATCACATTAGAAGTGCTATTCAATAAAACATGTTGGATGAAAGTCTTTTTGGAGTATAAAAATTTAAGTGGGGGCACTACTCTCAAGGTAAATTAAAATGTCACCATTTCTATGTCATTTTACCCTTAGAGCAGAAAATAAAAACGAATCCATCCAGGTTGCAAATACCTGAAACTAATACACATAAATGATATTTATGTGTAATATAACATACGCCTGATATTGTCAAAATGATGAAAACATGACCATTACTTGTTCAGGTGGCAACATGTCATTTTTAGTTTCTTCTAAGGTGCCCCTTGAAGTGCTTTTTGAAATATACTTTTATCTGCATAGACATGTCTCAGGGAGATAAACAGTTGACATACACATTCATGATACAGCTGTTCACACATCCCCTCAGGAAGGCTCCTCTATAAGACTGACATATATATATATATATATATATATATATATATATATATACATTCATGGCATAGTTGCTCACCCATCCCCTCAGGAAGGCTCGTCTATGCTCAGACTTGAACAAAGTCCAAGACAAAGGAAGCACGGTGCCAGAGATTTCAATCCATTTCTATCAAAACGAAAGCATACACGACTTCTCTTGGTCCAGATTGAGATGCTTAAGGAATCTGGATCTTATGAATGAGAATGACCATGCCACCACCTTTAGATACCCAGAAAACTACTGACAAATACGTCTTTATAAAATATGTTAAGCCACATATTTATTTATACTTGTTTTTCCTTGGTAATATAGATATTTAAAAAAACAAACCAATCAACGATCAAAAATGTCTCTAGGTTGGTTTTTTTCCAAAAAGGTCCCTCTCACTGTGAAGAGATGCCCGATAGAGCAAACAAACCAACATATACTCTAGCCAAAATAAACAGCAGCAACAAAAAATTGTCTGAGTTTTTTTTTTTCCTGGAGCCCCAGACACTTATTAGAGGTTTGCCACAGTGTTTTGCTTAATGTCCTGGCTAAAAGAGTTAGGTAGGCAGGTTCTGCTGTGGTGGGACAGAACCAGACCCAGTGCAGTCACAGACACAAGCATTTGTTTTACTTCAGGATTGCCAACCTATTAATTGTAGCCGCTTCTTTTGAGAGGTGCTGGTTAGTAAAAAGACAACTGGGCACTTTTTAATTCTTCCTGATTCAAAGAGAAAGTTTAGGTCACAAGCTCCTGGACTCTGCATCTTGGCTGTTGCAGAGAAATGACCTGAGGCAAGGAAGAATTTGACTTCACAAAAAGAATACACACCCTCTCCTGGAGACTGCCTATCTGCCTGTCCTCTCCCTAAGCCAGGACAAGACATCAAAATATTTGAAAAGTTTGAAATCATATCCTATTTCCGGACGTCATCTAAGCTACTTCAAGCTAAGAACGTCCATCTCTAGGACCACTTGTGAGCAATGTTCACTGTTGAGAGAAAAAAGCCACAACCATACAAAATATTTATGTTTACCAGCCATTCTGATTTTTAAAATTGCATGAAAACACACACCCAAGTTAGAAAAATTCTTTTTGTTGCCTTGAAACACAAAGGCGAATTCAATATTTAGATTCAATTCTAGAGTAGAATTTTTTTTGGCCAACTTTTGATGCTGGGATAAATTTAGCTATTTAAAATCCTAGAAAGTAGGGGCTTATGTGATAAATCTTTATGTGCAAGATGGCACATTAATTAAATTAAATTATTTAATCTTTTCCCTGCCATTAGTTTAAATGGGCCATTTAATCAAATGCCTGGCCTGTTAAGATGATTTAGAATGTAAATATAAAGCAGAGGAATGCTAATATTTAATGCAGAATATAATAAATGATCAAACATTGAGGTTAGAGTTACATTATATTTATGCATATTTTCCTTAATCTTCTAAAGTGACAAGTCCAGTAATAGTTGTCCATCTCACTACACTCTTTCCAATCACAATTTCAAGAGATGAAAATCAAACTTACTAAAATATTTCTTTTTACTTTCCCCTATCTTTCTGATCTCTTGTACAGTATTCCTCACCATAAGAATATATATGCATATTTACATCTTACAATAATGGACATTATACCTAAAATATTAACTATCCAGAATAAAATCAAATGCCAATACCAACCAAAAAATATCCTTATACTTGCTGTTTTGCATTTGCAAAAGAGTTAGGAAAGAGCCCTGGTTGACAGAGTTAAGTTCCTTGGCCAAAGAAAGGTGTGTTTTGTTTTGTTTTTATCAATTGACCACAATGAATGAAGTCACCGATATTAACTGCAAATGAGCTTTCATTTTTTATACGAAAAAATCGAAGATCACATACAAACCAAATTCACGTATCATTTTCTTTAGTATTTAATATTTGCTAAGTAGCCATAGCATTTTCATCTAGAAAGTGGGACCAGAACTTCGGAAGAGAACTGGGATTTGGCAATGCAGCTGGGGAAGTAAGGATGAGGCAGTCTAAATTAGAATCTGGTATGCTATGCACTACTTACCTTCAAAAGTCAAATAAAACTTTCCTCTGTCAAACCAAACGAGGGAAGGCTGTTCATTCTCTGTATGGCCAGGAGTTGAAGCGGGATGGGAAGGGTTAAGGAGGGGGAGAGAGAAGGACACAACGTGAGTTACAGAGCAGGTCATTAATCTCGCTATGGGGTGGGGGGAGGCACTACATGCCGTTAGCGTGCAGGAAGGAGGGAAGGCTGGCAATCTATGCTTTTTTTTTCTTAGTTCAGGAAACAAAAAGCAAAAGCGAAGCTATGGAGGCCTAAAGGAATGGGCACGTGTTGTTGGTGGCTTGATACTCGGTGCTTGTGTGCATGGAGTGGAAGTCTTCCTGGCCATGCAGGGGCGTCAGCATATTTTAACTGCACTACGTTGGGCAAAGTGTCATTCAGCAATTGCTGTATCCGTTTCATCTTCAATGTCATCCCCTTCTATGTTTCCAGAAAGGTAAAGCTGGAATTAAGGGCTGTATAAAACATTAGCTTAGATCTTAAATGACAACAACATTGCATATCAATTTAAAGTTTCAGGAAGATGCCATCTATCTTCTGTCCCCTCCCCTGGAACCACCTTAGGCATCCAGACACAAAGAAAAAGCAAGATGTACCAAAGAAAAAGCAAGATTACTAACGTTGCTCTGCTATTTTCTAAATTGAAAAGCAGTGACCGGACATGTAATTCTGAGCAGTTAAATTATTCCTTCCTTTGTAAATTCACAAAGCAGTAGCATCTCACCTTTTTTGAACCTTTTCACTGAGAAACTGTCATGCAACCTGCTGCTTTTTAATATATTCACTTAAAAAATTTCAGTGGCATGAGTTCCACGATGAACAGTAAAACACTGGGTGCATCTGAGAGGCACTGGACACTCATGAGGTGAGGAGCATGTCCATGAAGTTACAGCATTCAGATGAATAATGGTTTGGATTTTTGAAATCTAGGTATCTAAAGATCATTGGGCTAGCACCATACCTGCAGGCGTTTCACAGCGCCTTTCAAACGAGGGCAGTTTGTCATAAAAAACATCATCTTCTGACACTAAGAACCAAAGAAACATAAACGAATGGAAAACAAAAACACAAATACAAATCCCAAATGAAATCGATCAGCCCATTTTACTGAGTAAAACACAAGAATGATTTTAATGAAAAAAGAAAACAAAACTTAAAACACCGGGATGATGATCACAATATAAAAAAGTGATGTGCTTATTTTATGATGATTCTATGAGAAGAAATTAACATGTTAAAACGGTAGGTCTTAGCATCTGTGAAGTTGGCTGAAGTCAGCTCCAGGGAAGAAGTCACGCTCCACCTTCTCAGGGAGTTGTTAAAGGAATTGTCATTAATAATTGACTTTTACAAGTGTGTTTCACTCCAATACGATTCTCAAGTAGCCAGACATATGTCCATCAGCAAGAACCTCTGATAGAGTCCTGGCAGCTCGACAGGATTACCCAGCATGCACCTTTTCCTCATGGGGAAAGCAGATGCTTTTAACGTGACCACAAAAAAGTAACCATATAAATTCAAGGTCCCTGCATGAACTGTTCCATTTCACATTCATTGGCATCCAAATTCAGTTTGCCTTGCACTTGCCTTTGATAGTATGGACTGTTAATTTTGAGCAGCATAATCACAATTTCATCTTTGTCTATGGTATCCAGCTGTGGCTAGATGTCTTTGTACTTTGGTCACAACATCATGAATTGATGCTCTGGGCTTCAACCGGTTCAGCTCTTTTCAAGGTCTTTCTTCTCCCCAACTAACGAATGCAAGTAATTGGAATCTTTATTCTACATGATTTTAAAAAGTATTCAACACTGCAGGTCTCAAGGGTATTGTCACAACCTTAATAGAAAATTGAATAAAACCTGTAAAGACCAGTAAGGAGGAACAACGTAGAGAAGATAAGGAAATAGATGAGGGTAGAAAAAATATTTTACAAACAAGAATGTTCCTAGGAAAATATTCTATTAGAGTGCCTCCTAGATTTAGGGAGTAAAGCAGGGAAACTACTTTTTTGTGTCAATTTTTTAGACTTTAAGGTATCACCTGTCAATCACAGTTTTTAATTATATGAGGGGGACCCCAAAAAACCTAGGATTTATTTATTAAAAATTGTGTATTTATTCTTACGTGTTTAAGCTTCGGTCACCTTCAAGGTACTCTCTGTTTGATGCAATACGCTTATCGAGACACTTTTTTCACTGCTCAAAACAGTTTTGAACTGATCCATTCTGAAGCCTTTTCGTGCTTCTGTCCTTTTTTGTTTCACTCTTCCACATTGGCAAAACATTTCCCACTGAGGACTTTTTTCATCCAGGGGAACAACAAAAAAAAGTCAGCCGGGGCAAGAGCGGGTGAACAGGGAGACTGGGGCACAGGAGTCACGCTGTTTTGGGTCAAAAACTGCTGAACACTCAGCGCAGTTTGGGCAGGTGCGCTTGTAAATCACCCATGATGAAATAGGCAATGCATTGAAAGAATCTCCTCCCCCTACCCCCGCCAAGAAAAAATTCACTGAAGCCAAATATAGCCTCTCACAACGCTAGCAGGTCCAGCTGATGTGGATGGGTTCCTAGAACACTTACCTAGTGGGGGAAGCCTGTTCTACAAGGGTCCTGCTCTCCAAAAGATGATGCTGGATTTTTTGGGGGGGCACATTCCCCTCATACATGTGTGTCTTCCTTGGTGGCTAGAACAGTTAATGCAACTCCTATAATATTTCTGGGAGTACTGGAAAAAGGACTTTCTGACAAAATAACATAAAAAGAAAAAGACTAAAATGAAATGTGGGAATTTTTTTTTCTTGAGATCTGGAAAATCCACCTCCAAAGTTCTACCTTTCTTTTTATGCAGAATAACTGGCACTGATACAGGTATGTTTTAGAAACCTTATGCAGTTTAGAATTGCCACCTAGCTTGGGGAGAAAAAAGCATGAGCAAATACTTTATGTTTTATAACAGAAACTACAGTTTCACTACTGAATACAAATTACTTTTGTTCAAAGTTCTGGACCAAAGGAAGCATTAAAATCCACCTGATACTTCCTTTGGTGCTTGTAAATGATTTTTTGTATTCATTACAGATTACTGGGAAGCAAAGGTGCAATTTAAAATGCATAATTATCAGTGAAGGAATATACTTAATAGTGAAGACAAATTGTCTTTATGGTGGTCTTTTTGCAGTAGATCCTCAGGAAGATTTTTGCAAACACTTTTAAAAACCTACTACCACCCACAGAAATAAGAACAAGCAACACAAATGGATTTTATAATTAGAGGTAACTCCTTATTATCTCTATTGTTATCTGTCTATCTTGAACTGTCAAGGAATTTGCTTCCTATAATAGAATAATTTCAAGCAATCTTCCTATCCTTCTAATATTAATAGGACTTTCTACAAAACCATATAGCATAGGTTCTGTGAACTCTCTCCAGTGTGAAAATACTTTACTGTATTTCTTCAATTTAAAAAATTATTTTAAAAAATTGTGACAAGGTCTCAATATGTTACCTAGGTTGGTCCGGAACTCCAACAATCCTCCTACTTCAGCCTCTGGAGTAGCTGAGATTTTATAGGAGCGTGCCACCAAGCTAGGCTAATTGATTCTGATATGTGTACTGTCTTACATTCTAATCTGTCTGGAATAATTGATGTGATAAAAAAGCATTTCCTCTTAGTCCAATTGGCAGCTTTCCCCACCTTTCTTAAGCATATAGAAGGTAATGGTACATTTTTAAATGAAAGGTGTCTTAAATGAAATACAGTTATGTAGGACCTCTGTATTATTTGAATATGGCAATACACATACAGTCTTTTTTTTTTTTTTGGAGCCATAGTTTCACTTTGTCACCCAGACTGGAGTGCAGTGGCATGATCACAGCTACCGCAGCCTCGACCTGCTGGGCAATCCTTTTTCCTTAGCCTTCCAAGTAGCTGGAACCACAGGTGTGTACCACCATGCCCAGCTAGTCTTTTAATTTATTGTAGAGACGAGGTCTCCACGTTGCCCAGGCTGGTCTCGAACCCCTGAGCTCAGACAATCGTCTTGCCTTCGCCTCTCAAAGTGCTGAGATGACAGGCATGAGCCTGGCCTAATACACATAGAGTCTTGTTTTCAGCTGTGGCGTCAGATTTACTACTTTACAATCACAGCTCTCATGGAAGATTTCATATCCAAGGTCTTTTAGGTGCATTTTCTTATATGAATGGCTGTGTAGAAAATTTAGACTTGCTCTTAAAAATTTGGTTCTTGAATTACTTTAAACTTGGCTTATGGGTCCCTACTATACTTGCCACAATTTTGGCTCAAGCACCCTAGGACATGCCAAAAAAATCTTGTGGGGATGGGAGGAAAATGTGGAGCCATTAACTCCAGGGAGTTTGCTACTAAAATTCTCTCCCTCTCCCAAACCAGTTAACTACAGTGAGTTGACATTCCAAGTCAGTCATGACCAGGCCCCTTTGGTGTTGAACAGCCAAAGCACAGCCTCTTCGGAGAGGAACAGCCATGCACACGAAGCGTTTGGACAGTCAGCCACCTGACAAGGTTTTTACTCTGGGAAGAAACACAGAACTGGAGCATAAGGAATTGGATAGGAGGGCTAACCAAATAAAAGTAAACCAAATAAAAATAACGGAACCAAACAGATTAAATCAGTGTGCTCCTCAGCAATGAAGCAGTTTGTCCTCTTATGTGGCTACTTTTTTAAATAAACTCTTCTGTGGTTCATCTTGAAAGAACCCATACCAGATGGGTCAAGAATAAAAGTTGCTGTTCAGGGTTTGAGATTTCTGCAGCAGGAGAATAGAAATGTTGTACAAAGCCTGAGCACAATTTAGTTTTCTCTAGGAATCACAGCGGGTTGAAAAAACATGATAGATGATTCATTCAAGGACACTTGGGGTCAGCTTTCTGAGTGACAGTTAACTCTTTTATTTTAAATTAATCATCATTATTAGTATTATTATTATTTTTGTTAGAGACAGGGTCTTGCCCTGTCATTCAGGCTGGAGTACAATGGTGTGATCATGGCTTACTGTAGCCTCGAACTCCTGGCCACAAGTGATCCTCCCTGCCTCAGCTTCTCAAGTAGCTGGGACCACAGGCATACGCCACCATGCTCAGTTAATTTTCTTTTTTTTTTTTTTGTGAGGTAGGGTCTCGCTATGTTGCCCAGACTGCTCTTGACTCCTGGCCTCAGCTGATCTTTCTGACTCAGCCTCCCAAAGTGCTGGGATTACGGGTACGAGCCACTGGGCCTGGCCCCACAGTTCACTCTTACTTTCCTCTCTGACCAACAAGGCAAATCACATGGAGGGGGTGAAACATAATCTTGAGGGGGGAAAAAAATCCAAAGGGGCAGAGTGAAGAACGGCTAAAGCAATCAGGGATAGAGTTAAAAAAACAGATAAGCGTTACAACAAAATGTGAACAAGCAAACCACGTGGAAATGACCTACTGGGCGCTGACAGATCGGAAGTCCCAAATTTCCCCAGCTGATGGAGTGGACAAGGCACAAACTCGGCTATATAAATAATGTGGAACGTCTGTCTGTTAACACATTACACAGAACCGGAAAACTGGCTCTATTTTCACCAAACTGAAGGAGTTCTTTTGGGACAGTCCAATGGAAAATATAGAGCATATGAAATTGTTCACGTTCCCTGTTCTCTGGGAAAACAGGCAGTTCTTTCTCCCAGAAGAGCTTTAGGCTTCCATCCAAGCTGCTTCTCACTTGGGCGACTCTGCAGTTGCCCTTCCAGCAGTAGCAGCAGGGATTTATTTAGTTTTGGCTAATTACTGCTCCAAGCAATATGGGATGGGTCAGTTGGTTTATAATATGCAAGAGTCGGAGGGGGGTTCAGACCACAAAGGAAAACAGTAGGTCTTGAGGCTGGCACGGGAAAAAATGGAATAAAAAAGCCCGAGGTCAGAGACACCATGCAAAACCCCCCCCCGCCCGAGAGAGGCAGCGGGGGCCCAGGGAGGGGAAGAAAGAGAGACCAGCTTTGGAAAGAGGGAAGACGCCCTAGGCAAAACCAAGCATTTAAACCCAGGAAAGCCATCCCCCTGGCCACTCTCAAAAAGTCACTTTCATCGCAGCAGAAGGAAAGAGGCACAAAGGCATCCATTGAATTTGCCAGCAATGACTTATTTCTTTGGAAAAGTCACTCATTACTGAAAAGCACTTGGAAAAAACAAATCTCTAAAAGTTTGCTCAAGTCCCACAATGCCAGCGATGATACCATTTGTCAACATAAGGACAACCAAAACTGATGAAGAAATGAAAGCTTCAAGAAAACAATACGTTCTAAATTTTGTGATTCCTGATGTGGTACACGGTTGGAATTTAAATAAACATTTCCCCTCAAAGGAGACTATTATTATTATAAGAAATAATATCTAAATTATAAGACCTTCCCTGGCGATTTCTCCTTCAAGCTTTTGAATAGCTCTGTATGGAATAGCATAAGAGAATGCCTGTAAAACACAGGTGTTAATGTCCCTTTATTAGCTTAGGCAAAGCACTTTGCCTCCTTTGCTGAGAAGGTGGTTTCAAAAGAGTCAGGTGGCAGTAGTGAAACACATAGCAAAACAATTTCGACCAGAAACACAGGGCCTTGGAGAGTTCAGATCCCCCAAAACAGCCAGTCAGAACCACAAACAGATGAAAAGACAGGAGATAATTTTTACCAACTGTGGGAGTGGTGGCTGCACTCAAGGAATTGGTCGATGAGATTGAAGAGGTGCTTTCAGCCCGCGCAAGGGGTGCTATCGGAGGAGGGCTGGAAGAATGGATGGGAGGGCTGAAAGGTCTAGACTGCAGGGAGAAAAAGAGAGAGTGTTAGACACACAGGTTGCATGCAGCGTTTTTGTTCCATGTTTTTACAGTCTCCCAGGCCTTGATAAGACAACCCAGTTTCTTTTCTTTCTGTTTTTTTCTTGAGTTGGAGTCTCACTCTGTTGCCCGGGCTGGAGGGCAGTGGCACGCTCACAGCCACCCCAGCATCCATTGGCTGGGCTCTGGCAATCCTTCGGCCTCAGCCTTCCAAGTAGCTGAACTACAGGTGTGTGCTACCATGCCTGGCTAATTTTTTGATTTATTGTAGAGACAAGGTCTCGCCAAGTTGCCCGGGCTGGACTTGAACCTGCGGACTCAGGCAATCCACTCACCTCAGCCTCCCAGAGTGCTGGGATGACAGGCTGAGGCCACCGAGCCCGGCCATAACTCAGGTTCTTGAAAGAGGACAAATGACATAATTTTTACCCTGAAATTAATTCTACTTTACAGGAGCCTGTGTGGTGGAGCTGGAGAAGCCATAAATCATAACATGCTAAATTCACAACCTGCATCAGGTTGTTTCAGGTCTGTGAACTCACTGTCCTCAGGGATTCAGCAGGTAACACAGCTCGAGAGCTCTGTCCAGCCGAGTCAAATAGTAAGGACATCATCAGTTTGTGACTCTGGTGCGCAAATGCCAAAGAAATCTACCTCCACCACAAGTCTCTTAATTGTTCACCCAGAACATTTTTCACCCCTCTTAAAACACAATCCAAGAAACTTCTGCAACAAATTCATCAGGTCACTGCTCTCCTTCTGATGTTCACACAGTGTGCCTACCACCAATAACTTCTCTGTTTTCTGGGTTCAGAAACCAAGATCTGCCCTCTCTTGGAGTTTTCTAAAAATCAGACAAATATTGTGAAGCACCTCCCTTTCAAAAGGATTTAGGACAACTGAATATGATCATCTTTATTTGCGTCCAACTGTCCTATTCTGTCATTTTACCCCTGGCTTCAAAGACGGTAGAGATTTGAGGCGGGCTGAATGTACACCCACAAGGTAGCAACTTCCAGATGCTACCTGTAAGGGTCATTTGTACAAGCGTAGACGCTATGACCTGAAGTTGAGATGTCCTGTGCTAAGGTATTCTCACCATCTGGTGCCAAGCAAGCCAGGGCAGAGGGCAACATACCACATCTCCGACTCCAGGCTTTCCCGGAGGTAGCTTTGGCCGAGACGGAGGCCGGGGAGGAGGTGGGGGTGGAGTGGTGCTGCTGCTAGGAACCAGAGGAGTGGCCGGTCGAGCTGGGGAGGATGCACCTGAAAAACAAGCGGGTGTTGAAAATGGCTGGAAACACAGTGGGCCAAAGCTTTCGTCGGGGCACAATGCCAGTACTGGATACTTTTTTTCACCCTGGCAGCGACTATACCGGACACTGTAGCACGTGGGGTTTTTTTCTTTCTCAATAAAGAAAAAAAAGTTGTTGAACTATGGTTGATAGCAGAAGCTGAAGCTCATTGCCTTTTGTTGTCATGTGACACCCAGTGAAAGGTAAATCCTTTGATGACTCTATCAGTGACAGAAGGTAAATTCTCAATTCTCTTGGTGGGGTGGTAGGTACCTGTCATCGCGATCACATACACACTCAACTTATGATAAATTCCTTGTTTTGTGCACGTATTTAGAATTTGTTTATGTCCAAGATGAAAATGAAGGTTAGAACTTGAAGGAGGGTGATTTTTCCACATTAGATTTTTCTTTTTTAGACATACATAAAAGATTTATGCTTTTGACTGTCTGTCAAAATATGAGTGCTAACTTCATCAATGTACCCAAACACTTGATGTTAAGCAAAGAGCAAAATATAAGAAAGCAAATTAGATACGAGTACTTTGTATTTAGAACTTTTTTTTCCCCCTGAGCTGGGGCCTCTTTCTGTTGCCCAGGCTGGAGTTCAGTGGTACGATCACAGCCTCAACTTCTTGGGCTCAGGCGATTCTCCTATCTCAGCTTCTGGAGTAACTGGGACTACAGGAACGTGTCACCATACCCACGTAATTTTTTTGTGTGACTTTTTGTAGAGACAAGGTCTCACTATGTTGCCTAGGCTGGTCTTGAACTCCTGGGCTCAAGTGATCCTCCTGCCTTGGCCTTGCAAAGCGCTGGAATTACCAGGCATGAGCCACTGTGCCCAGCTACATTTAGAATCTTAACAGAAACACACTGAATTTTGAGGATTTTATTTTGTGAAGGAGACTGCTCTGGAATCTGTCACTGTAGAGTTTGCCCATGATGATTTTTGTGATGATTTTTAGAAGAGCTCCTGGATTTACTTTTCTGGCTGTCAATGGCAAGCACGTGAAACACACACACACAGAGGCTGGCATGCACACCAATTAGCACACCAGAGGGGTCTCTGGACTTGGGGGTCTGGCTTTCGTCTGCCATGTCTGAGATACAAGGAAAAACTACTTGGCTAAAAACCTTTAGAAAGTCACTTCAGTATTCAAAAAAGATCTTGTTTAGAAAAGTTCCAGCTGGGCTCGGTGGCTCAGCCTGTAATCCTGCGCCTTTGGGAGGCTGAGGTGAGTGGATTGCCTGAGCCCGCGGGTTCGAGACCCGCCTGGGCAGCGAGACCTCATCTCTACAATAAATCAAAAAATCAGCCGGGCGTGGTAGCGCATGCCTGTAATTCCAGCTACTTGGAAGGCTGAGGCGGAAAGATCGCCGGAGACCAGCAGGTCGAGGTTGCGGTGGCTGGAAGCGGCCACTGCACTCCAGTCTGGGCGACAGAGTGAGACTACAACTCAAAAAAAAAAAAAAAAAAGAAAAGTTCCAACTACTCCTGAGGTCTTGTCACTTTGGTAAGAAACACAAGTATCAAATCATTCCAAGAAAGTTCTAAAAAGTCCTGCGCCAGGATGATATCCACACTCGACCTCCAACACATGCCACCTCCATGCCACCTCCCCCGCCAACACAGGACAAAACTGTGATGTCTGGAGAGTCCCAGAGCAGCATCTCAGTCTCCAGATTTTCAGACTCTCAAAGAGCTTTGAACTTGAACATTAAAATCCACTGTCTCATAAATCTGTCCTGTTTTAGGAAAGTCCCAGGGGTGGGGGGGTTAAACCTTGATCCTCTCATTGAAACAATCTGAAACCATAAGTGCATTTCTCTGTGCTGTTTATTCTAAGTGTAATCACATTAGTGTGAAACGATACCAATCTTTACCTCCACTTCTTCCACCACTACCACCTCCTGGATTTTTATTTTTATCATATTCTTACTTTTTATTTTATAGGGTCAGGGGTTGTGCTAGGTACTCTACTTGTGCTATCCCCAATAGGCTTTGGAGGTACATATTGTTCAATCTCTAGGGAAACTGAAGCTCAGAGACAGTAACCTGTTCAAGGACATACAGATCAAATCATGTATCTCTGAAGCTCTGAAATGCAATCTCTTGCAACTTTAGCGGGGCTGTGGGGTGGTTTCCCACATTTTGCATAGAGTCTGTTCTTATTTTTGCATGGTTGGCTTGCACACATCTCTCTTAATATAAATGTTCTTAGTCTTTGGTTAATCTTTTTTTTTTAATAAAATACTACACAAAAGAAGGGCAAGAGATGTTGATGATGATGGTAAAGATTTGGTACAAACACAACTACAAACTAAAGAAAAAAACATCAATTATTAATTGTAAAGTTAATGTTTTTCCTTTTTCTTTACGGATGCCCAACTTAAATTACTTTTTCTTTGCTGAATTAATATAATTGATGTGCAGTTAGAAAGCCACAAAGAGGGTGTAAGGAAAGCAAAAGAACATTTCCACTAAAATTCTGCTTGAGAGAGGCCTGGGGCTTAGCAGAGGGGAGTCAGGGCTGGTGAGATATTTCACAACCATACTAAGACTTCACAGGCTTTGTGAGATTGCTCAACTGTTTCATGCTTTAAGAATGTGGATGGCTATTACTGGAACATCTCTATCCTCACTCTTCGATTTTCTCTTATGCTTTCACCTTCCCCTCAAGTAGTGTTTATTCCCAGAACAATGCTGGAAAATAAATTAAACACCACGGCTTAAGGCTTAACTTTAAAAATCATACACATGTTGAGTTTTGTGAGTTACAGAAGGTTGGCCACCGTGGACATACTCTCAATCCATCTGCTGTTCTCAATCTGCAGTTTCATCACGGTTGCTACAGTAACCCCTGAGGACCACATATCTACAGCCTCAGCTTCCAACTCTTCCCACGTGTATGTGTGTGAGAGGTGGGGGCAGTGCAGGCAGCTGGGAGAAGCGGTCAAGGTACAGGCCATGGAATCCAACAGATCCGGGGCCAGACCCCGGCTCTGCTACTTATTAGCTTTGGGATCACGACCAAGTTACCTCTTTGAGCTTCAGTTTTCTCATTTGCAAAATGAGGCTAATACATGATGTTTCTGGGAGATCAAGGGAAGGAAAATAAGTGGACTTTGAGATATGTGAAGAACTGATTGTGTTTCTTAAAACACAATTATGTTATTTCTTCTTTTTTTTTTCTTAAGTTGGAGTCTCACTCTGTAGCCCAGACTGGAGCGCAGTGGCCGCTCCCGGCCACCGCAGCCTCGTCCTGCTGGGCTCTGGCGATCCTTCGGCCTCAACCTTCCGAGTAGCCGGAATTACAGGCATGCGCCACCACGGCCGGCTGATTTTTTGATTTTATTGTAGAGATGAGGTCTCGCTGCCCAGGTGGGTCTCAAACCCGCGGACTCAGGCAATCCACTCACCTCAGCCTCCCAAAGGCGCGGGATTACAGGCTGAGCCACTGAGCCCGGCCAATTATGTTATTTCTTTGAAAAAAATACTAAATATATATGTAAACGGTTGTATACTATGTTTCTTTTTTTTTGATGGCCATCCCATCAAAAGCCCTAAAACACTACTGTCCAATAGAGCTTTCTGTGATGATGAAAATGTTCTAGAACTGTCTTATAAGATAGTCACTCCCCATATGTAGCCACTGAGCCCCTGAATTGTGACTACTATATCTAAGAACTGACTTTTCATATTAATTTTAAGTTATTACAATTAATAAGATAGCCACCTGTACTAGGGACTCCTATTTTGGACATGGCTGCTCTGGAAGACTTGTAGTTAGGAAATGTATTTGGTTAGTTCGACCCTAGGTAGCTCAGACTCATTTGTTTATTGACCTGTGTGTATCTGTGTATAACACTTGTTAATACTGCCTTAGTTTCTCAAGCTGGAAAACTTGAACGTTCTCTCTGTACTTACTCCTCTCTTTCTCCGGTCTCCAAACTTGCTGCAGGCCATCACAACTATTTTCCCCGTGCCCTGTCACAAAATCCACATGAGAGAAGAGATAGCTTTTTGTCAAGAATAAGCGTCTGCATTCCAACAAAACACTGTTCTGGTCAGACTAAGTATTTATAATTTTTTGCCATAAGGAAATTAAAGTTCTTGGAGCAAGCTCTTAGTTTCCAACTGTTTTTCAACAGGAGGTAACTCCTCTGATTTGCAAGGCTGTAGGCACTGTCTGCACTTGGACGGTGACAGTCACCTTGATGTGAAAAAATTTAAAAAGTGAGCATAACTGTCCTCAATTAGTATACCTTGGGAAGTACAAGAAAAGTTAGTTCCTTCAGACTGAGTGTCATAAAAAGAAGGCAGTGAGAAGCATTGCTAATCTTTAAAACGTGAGGCTGTATCCTATTGCTTTAATTTTAAATTTACAATTCTGACGGTTTGTGTACATTCCATCAATAAAAGATTAAGCAGCAAATAAACTGGGACTTAATTAAGGAGATAACGGGCAGCACTTTATTTATTCATGGGCTCCAGTGGCCTCGTTCCATCTTCCACTTAGAAATCCAATCCTTTAATATCAGCAAAGTGTAGCTTTTTCCAGCTCAATTATTAAGAATCAATAGTCTTTACTGGTAACATTTAAAAATAATTGCAAATAAGGGTATGGAGGCTAAAAATTAGAATAACAACGAAATCCTCTGAAATTCCAGAAAGAAAACCAAAGCTTCTTTTTTCTTGATGAAGTCATGGTCAATGCAATTAAACAAGTATCTCCTAGAGCCTTGTGAAAGGTGACAGCTGAAACACGGATGAAAACCAAACACAGATGACAGATGAAACACATGTGTCCTCCCCACACCTGGCTGGAGGTATTTACTTTGAGGATAGGACCGTGTCCTGCCCCTGGAGGGAGGAGGGTGTTCCTTGAAGCATCCTTTCAAAAGACTTGCGAGCCTAGCCCAGGAAAGAGAGCGCCCCCCCCGAAAACAATGGAAGCACACTCCTCTTTTACGACAAGGAGCTTCTTTGGGTTTGGGGTCTGAAGGTTCACATGGGGCTTTTCATGATCTTTCCAGATGAGAAAGGAGCTGTGTATTCCCCCACAGATCTAAAAGAGCAAGGGAGGGCAGTGCCCCAGCCCTCTAGAGTCAGAGAGAGGAGTGTGGAGGAGACGTTTTGAAAGACTTTTGGCAATCCTGTTGATGACCCTGTGTGGTATAGGTGGGTGTCTCAGTTTTCCCATCTGCAAGGTGGGGAAAATAAGAGTATTTACCACGTGGGAGTGTGATGAGGATAAAATAATTCACATGAAGCACTTAGCTTGGTGCCAGGACAAGATAATATAATTGCCATTATTGACAAAATAAAGACTTCCAATGGCCCTTTTTTTCCTTTTCTTTTCTTTCTTTCTTTTTTTTCTTGAATGCAAGACTTCCCAAACTTTCTTGAGTATTGAAAAGGTTTTCTTTCTGGAGGATGGAGGGCTGGAGGGCACACCTAATGACATAACGTATCGGTTTTGTGTGCAGTACAGGTGAACTCCCAGCCCTCCTCTGGGTCCCCTGGATGCTCTTGCTCTAAGCACAGAGGCCTTTGCTCACACTGAAGGATACTCCATTGGAACAGGCAGCAATGATGACCGAAGGCTATACTTTCTGTCTCTTGCTGAACCTAAGTACCTTACTTTTGGTTGCCTCCTTCCAAGCAAATGAGGAAGAAATAGCACAGGGCACCCCTCAGAAGGTGCCAAAACAGAACCCACAGGCAGAGGAGGGAAAGCATGGGGGGATCTCGCCAGACAAATGTGAGCAACAGTAGAATCAATGACGCGGAGGAAGATGCATTTGAAGACGTGTGAGATTTCTTTGGTGTGTCTGGCAAGTGCCGCCGTGTTTTCATGATCAGAAAACACAAAAGGAAGCTTCAATAAGGGGAAAAAAAAGACAACAGTATCAGAATTGGCATAGAGATTCCCCAAAGGTATGTCTCTGGTAGACTTTTCCATCACCTGTCACCACACGTAAGAGTCGACCTTAGCTTGAAGAGGTGTCAAATGGGGAGTTCAGAAAATGAGTCTGTCTTTAGGGACAGCTTGATTAGATCGGACATGCGATCAATCACTCCTGCTTCCTGCTCCCTAAAATCTCCTTTTCA
Organism: Cephalopachus bancanus; assembly: GCA_027257055.1. Classification (NCBI taxonomy): domain Eukaryota; kingdom Metazoa; phylum Chordata; class Mammalia; order Primates; family Tarsiidae; genus Cephalopachus; species Cephalopachus bancanus. Next base: position 421,304 of record JAPVLO010000344.1, on the reverse strand, counting down.
AACCATGCATCTTTTTTCTTTCCTAAAGCGATTAGAGGGGTTAACATGTTTCTTCCCCCTCATTTTTGAAAAAAGAAAATGTAGAAAAATTCAGGACCCCTCCCCCCACTCACCAACACACACATCGACCAACATGGGGGCCTCTGACAAGGAGTCAGACGTTCACCATCAAACCCGCTGGCTGTGAAATCTGCCTTTCTAGAACTTTCTACAGCCCCAACCACGACACCACAGCTTTCTTTGCAAAGCGAAGGCTTTCGACCGCAGGGCGCAAGGCAAGCACGCCTAGGGGCTGGGGGCACAAGGCAGAACACATCCACAGACTCGGACACGACTGCGAGCACTGGGTGGACCAGACACCCACGGGCACAGACACCCGGCCCAGGAGGGGCTGCAGCTCGGAAGCCGGTTGCCAGGCAGCAGAGGGGTGTCGCTCACACGGCAGCAGCCACGGCCATTCCCGCCACACGAAGCACACTCAAGCAGGAAGACGTACCACTGGTGGTCCCCGCGGGAGGGCCCGAGCCAGGTCCGGGGGACGAAACCACGGTCCTGTAGGTGGGCGGTGGCGGGGGAGGCGGGGTGGCTCTCTGTCCCAACCCAAAATCTTTGGGAGATGAGATTGTGTCTAAGTAATCATCTTTGATGAAGGTCTGCTCAGCGACTTTCTTCTGGACGTCTTCTAAGTCGAGCGGCGATGGGACGTGCCGAGAAGGCCCGGGAGGCCCCGCGGGGCCAGGCGGGGCGGGAGGGCCGGGAGGCCCGGGGGCTGGGGCGTCAGCCGGGCTGTCTGGTGCCGCCGGGGGGGACACCGCCTTTTCCCTTGGAGCCGACTCTGGAGTAGCATGTTCCGGGGACGTGTCGGAAAAATGAACCCACTTCTCTTCAGCACTGACAGCAACAGACTTGGGGGACAACACTGGGCCAAAAATGCTGTCCAGGTCATTGATTGATGGTAGTTTTTCGATTGTGACCTCTGTGGCTGACTGGTCATTTCCTGTGGTTAAAGTATTTGATTTTAAACTTCAATTGACTTTAAAAATTGTGTGTGTGGGGGGGGTGGAGGTGGGAGGAGCCTGGCAAGTGCATTGTCTTGGGAGGGGCCTCCGTGGGCATCTTTCTTTAGGATGTAAAAATATCTCTATTGGATTAGGGCTGCAGGTGAGGGGAGACTTCCTGTCTCCATAATGTGAGTATCGCCTTTTGGTGCTATGATTTACTCTTTTGCAAGCCGAGCACGGCTACTTTTACCATCATTGTAAGGTGGTGAGTGTGAACCGCCCTCCAAGGCTGCTCACAAGGGTGCAGGGTGTGATCATCGTGAGAGGGCAATGTTAGGTCCATGGAGAAGTACAGGCTTTGTCTGGAATGGCAAAATCCGAAAGGGAGCCCACTGCTGAAAATCAGAACTACTGAAATACACACGACACGATACAAAAATAATCGATGACAGCAAATCACCCTCACATTTTAAAAAGGTTGTCTACCCTAGTACGTTAGAGTGTTTGGTGAAACTAAGTGGCTATGTATTCTTTACCTTCAGAACACCAGAAGCACAGTACAAACATTTTAAAAAGAGATCTCCACACAGATACTTACAAACACACACATACTCCACACACAACACACACATGGGTTACTCAGGAGGCATTTGCCGCTTATTAGAAGTGTTACATAAATGCCTGTTTAATAGAAAAGAAAATTGTACAAAAATCTTTGTAATTTCTTTTCTCATAAACCCTACCTGTTAACATTCTAGGCATTAATATGATATATATTTATATGAAGTCATAATGCAGAAAAGTCTCTGTTTTGCTTAAACATTAGCATCAGCTACTCTTTTTACGGTGGTATGGTTGTAGGTCGCTATTCTTTTTAATTCATACTAATAAGAGAAGCGAATTAAAAACTATCATCTACAGCTTGGCAATAACTGTAGTGTGAGAAACTGCACTTTTTGTAAACTGAGATTATTCACATTAAAAATTGTTACCTAAATAATTGAAAGGCATGAGCGGAAGCCATTTTACCTTTAAATAACTCTTGGACTACAAGAACCAGCCTAGTATTTCCATATTTCTAGTGTGAAAGGAATTAACTTTCAGGGTTCCAAGGCTACAGATAAATGGGGTAGCATTTCGCATGGTCCACAATATTTATACCTTCGTTGCTGGCAGGTTTATTTATATCTAACGTAATTTGTGGAAAGACAAGGGGCCAAGATGGCTTGAACTTGCAAGCACCTTTCCTTTGGAACTCAGGCTGGCTCCCTGTTGGGTTTGAGTCAATATATATTTCATAAACGACCATGCCTTGCTTTCACTTTCGTTGATAAACGCCCTGCTGTGCAGCTATCAGACTCACCAGGATGCACACATAGCTAAGGATGAAGCCGCAATCGAATCCCAACAATGATAAAGAAACACATTTGAAGGGCCCAGGCACATGAAATACCTATTCTGACTTTCAATTTACTAGTCCGATAAGACTTGGCAGATTATAAATTATATGACTACAAAGTATTGATTTTAATAGAAGGTAAAGCTGAGTCTTAGAAATTATCCATTTAAAGGCATGCAGCAGTTCCTTGCCATACATATTTCATAATCTTTACACATCTCTTTGCCTTGGGATAATACATGAATGACGCCTGAGGGGGGGATTCCCCACCACCAGTGTGCTGCACATTTTAGAAACCATTTTATGTCTTCATAGAGTAGACAGCTTTAGTTCTACAAAATTTTCTTATTGGTTCTTGAAAAAATACCAGTTGTGCCTTGAGACTATTCATTTATAAACCACTAAAAATGAGATCCAATGAAGTGAGTGGTTAATTAAACAATGACTTTTGGCACTGAGTTTTTTTTCCTTTCATTTTCCAAGTAAATGTGGCACTCAATCAACAATTATACCAAGAAAAAAATTAATAGAGGTGTGTGTCTGTGTGGCGTGTGAGTGTGTGTGTGTGTGTGTGTGTGTGTGTGTGTGTGTGTGAGAGAGAGAGAGAGAGAGAGAGAGAGAGCGCAACTGGGGAATGCTGCTTTAAAACAAGTATGCACAAAACACTGCAATGAAAGCAAAACTAAATGCCCACCCTGTAATGTTTCAGTGTAGTCTACAGTTTCCAACAGGGCAAAGGGCAAGTTGGTCCGGGGTCACTGCTCTGTTGGCCACATCATCCCAGAACAGAAAAACGAAAGCTTACCTGGTGCAACCGTTAGGGGGGATCCCGTTCGGGGCGGGGTGGCTGGCACGTTTTTAGGAGGCAGTGGAGGAGGTGCTGCAGAGAGATGGGAAGGCAGGCATGGTTGATCACGAGCTTCCTAAGCCATCCAGCAGGCTGTGGATAAGCAGACTTTGGGCTTTCTTTTCTTATTCCTGCTACTGGAAACCGAATAGCCACGAATGATCTAAATGTTTTAAAGTTCAAAGCCAAAGGAAAGCAGGACCCCTTTGGGTTCTCCCCGTTCATGAGAATAAGAGTTTGTCAAAAGAATATCAGGTAATAACAGTAATATCACCATTTTATTCATTTAAATATATTTTTAACAAACCTCAAGTGACAACTAAATCCTATCTCCTGTACTAGGAACTAAGGACATAGGGTTCGATAAAAATAGCACTTGTTCTCAAGAAATGTACCACGGACTGAATGAGTATCCGGTTAACAGATAGTGACAGTCCAGGGTACAATGACAGAAATGGTAACAGGCTAGGAGGGGCTCACGGGAGGGGTTCTTAATCCAGTCAGGGCACTATTGCCTGTACTATTGCCTGGAAAGATTTCTCAAAGTTGTCTTTCTTAAATGTTAGCACGTTTTTGAAAGTGAGAAGCTAAGTGCCTTGGGTCAAGGAAGAATGAACAGATTTCTTTGGCTAAAAATCACAGCCACACAAAAGTATGATGGTCCCTTCCAAGACATTCACCCTTCTGGACTGTGCTTGTCACTCTGTGGGCTAAGTTTGGAATTAATGTTTCAACAGGTATATTTTTTGCGCCTTCTTTCTTTAAGTGTATGTTTTCTTGTTATTTGCCCTATTTGGAAGATCCAAAGAATCCACGTTGATTTCACGAACCATTCTGAAGTTCAGTTGTGAACTTGAACGCGACCCAGTCCTTCAAAACCTAACAGTAGAGCGAGTCAGGTAGGCACGTAGCTGGAGCGCTCTCGCAAGGACATCATACTCTTTTTTTTTTTTTTTTTTTAAGTGAAAAGCAGGATTTATTGAAAGGACAGAAAAGCTTCAACAGTGGGAGGGGACCCGAAGGGGTTGCCCCAGGTATCATACTTTCCCACAGACGTTCAGAATCAACCAGGAGCTCTGCAAAAATTAAGGAACTCTTTCACGAAATTAATCCAGATCACAATCAACAAAATATCATAAAAACAAATGAAATACTATAAAAGCCCAGGAAGTTAAAATAGTTAAGTTATGCTGCAACAACAAAATGAGCAGAATTATATAATGCACATCAATTAAACCACAGCCTCTGCTGTGCTAAGTGTAATCACAGCACACAAGACACAGCTCTGAAACACATTGGACTTGAAACCAATACATCGTCTATGTAAACATCTCGTTTGTTTACTTTCTTGGTATTTAGGAAGGGTTTTCTAGGGATAGTTCTTTTTTTGCTGGTTTTGTTTCCCAATAGTAGGTAGAAACATTCAAAGTTATGCCATTGTGGTCCAAATCTTTTAAAAATATGTCTTTCTTTACCTGTACATTGACTACTTATATACCTAGTCCTGAATTATATCCCACCTCTTTAAAATAAAATCATAATAAAAAGTTAAAAAAGAACCTTTCAAAATTAAGAAGCTTTTAAAAAGTTGTTGAAAATGCTGTTAGTCCTATCCTGTTTAATGAGGGAAATATCTTTTAAAACACTGTATCACATGACTTTATAGCAACACTACTCCCAACAAATAACCTCACAGCTGTTGAATATGAATCCTCTTGGTTAATTCTTATGATCATTTTTTTAGGCACTCAAAAGCAGAGCCCTGGGGCTCACACTGGAAAAAGTGTGAGTTGGTCTGTAGGTGAGCCCCAAGGATAAAAATACCCTTTGCAACTGCCCTCCCACTGCCACCCCACAAAAAAACATCTTTTCCTGAAATCTGATCCTCCCAATGGCCTTTTAAGGAGCATCTTCCATATGGATGCTTGATATGGAAGCTATGAGAAAACTACTGAGAGGGAGTTCAATAAATCCATAAGGAAGATGGCTTGGTCAGTCGAGCAACCCATTCAGTCCAAATAGTCCAAGCCACCACAGGTGCAGGGCTCCATAGACTCAGGACCTCCTTCCCCAGCCACTTGGTGCGGGGCATGGTAAGCAGGGCTGATGGCTGCTTTCACAAACATTTGCCAAAGTTCAATTTGCCTGATCTCTTCTCTTGGCTTCCCTCTACCATTCAGCTTTGTTTCTCTTTCTCTCCAGGTGTCACTCTTTCCTCTCACGTGTCCTCTCTGTCCTCAGCAGCCTCAGTGGTTCTGTCGGACTAGCAGAGACTGTGTCTGACCTGTTCACCTTTGTGTCCTGTGACAGCCCAGTGCCTGGAACATAGTAAGTTCTTTAGCTCACTCGCCTCTCACTCTTACATACATATTGAATGAATGAATGATTCAAGGTCGATCATTTTCACTTATTTTATTGTTTTCTTCCTGCCTTGATAATCTGCCCTGAACCCTTTAACTCTAAAGCCTGCTAGAATAACAACATCTCTTTTTAATATTATCCTGTTCCAACATTGCTTACGTAGACTTTCTAAGAGCTGCCTAGCCTCGCTAGGCAGACAGACAGTAAAATGAGTCACCGATTTTTCCAGACAGAACAGACATACAACTTACTTCCAGTGGGAAAAGGCCTTGTTAACTTTGGCGACTCCGTGCTCGGATTAATTGGTTGGCCTGAACCCCATATCTCAGGCTGATCTAAAAGAACTGGAAACAAAAAAGAGAAATTCCCAGGGTGAGTTCAAAAAAGAAACACCCCTGCATTTTAGAACTTAGCATCTCCATTTAAAGTTGGGCTTCACCAAACGATTTCCCTCTTGCCTCAGTACTAAAAAATTAGTTTGGGAATGTGCTGCTCCTTCCTCTTTTCAAGCAGAGAACAGATATAGGAGTGTGGCGTGAGTGTGTGCATGAGGGTGTCTGTGTGTGTACACGTAGCTACCTAAAAAGCCGCAAAGCAGAATCTGCGTTTCCTTCTCGGTTGGTCACTTAAGGACATTCTGAGTATCGGTACACATACTGACGTCATTTCTGGTGCCCACTGCAAAAATCCAGGCATTAATCCCATGGATATTTGTTTTGGTATAAGTTGGTTTATTCAAAGTCTGCTATGAATATGCTTCAAAACCGAAAAATGCCTGGGTTGTGTGCAGCGGTTCCTATCTTTAAAGGGTTGTACGGAATCTTTAAATAAACCGTTTATGGCATCGCAAAGAGAAATGAAATGGTTCTGAAAAGGCTTGTGGGATATCTTTTTTTATTTTAAAGAAGTGAAGTACAATTCAGGATTGTTGAAGATCTTAACAGAATCAGAAAAATAAACAAGCGCTTACACATCTACAGTAATCAGGGCAGTTGGGTTAGGGGCCTCAGGACACTGAATTTAACATTTCTTCTCTTTCTTTTTTCTTCTGGTTTGATGTTCAAAAATTGCCATGGCAATGTAAATAGGTAGCTCTTCTCAGCACCTATCACGTGGCAGGGACCATGCAAGTACTGCTGTGATTCATCATGCTGTAGAACGCTGGCTGGGAAGTCAGCAGGAGGTGGATTTGAATCTAGTCTCTGCATCTACTGTAGGACCTTGGACAAGTCACTTCACCTCTCTGAGCTGTCTTCCTTCAGTGCAAAGTAGAGATGAGGGCAAACTCAGAGAGTCACAAAGAAGATGAAAGGATACAGTATATGTAAAATGTATATAAAACATTATCACAAGGCCAGTAGCTGTTATTATGCATTATATGCATTATGCATTTTAATTCTAATAGCATCACCATGTGGTTGATAGCAGCACCACGGTGGGAAAGGAAACCAGGGGTTAGAGCGGTTAGAAAATTTGCCCATGGCAGAAGGAGAGGTGCTAAGATCTGCCTCAGGCATACGTGACTCCCACATGCGTATTCCCTCCCCTCACGTGTGTTTTCAACGAATGATAGAAAAAACACTTTAAAGAAAGGTGAGTAGATAGGAAAGGAAAGTGTGGGCATTGGAAGAACTAGTGTGGCTGGTGCAAATGTTGCAACTCTAAGAACTTTAGGGGCTGAAACCATCTACAGAACAATCAAGTCAGATACTTGGCCAAGTCCAGGGCTGTATCCTCTCTCCATCACAGACCTTAAAGATGGCCTTAGCTCTGTTTTGTTTTAACACAAAAGGAAACATTCTCCAAATATATAAAGCGGTATGTTTTTTCATGGATTCAGTGTAAGACTCTGTCTTGATTTTAAAGAGTGATTTCTATTTTTTAATAAAAAGTTTTCATGTAATTATGGAATTCCTTATCCAGGCAGATTCAGGTACAATAAATCAATTCCCACCTTTAGTCACAGTGCAGTTAGGGCGTTAAAAGCAAGACTAATCATAGGTGATGTACATAGGAATTCTAAGTTACAGATGTGTAAATCACCGAAGGAATTTCGTTGAAAATCAGGCATGGCTGACCCCTGGCTGTCTCCCAGAGACCATTCTTCATTTTATTTTCTATCTTAACAGAGTTTTAGCCGGACATATGACACTGCATTCTCTCCAGTGGGCTTTGGTTGGAAGTGATTTGCGTTTCTTCCAGATTTTGCTCTTCAACTTGGCCGTGAGTTCCATTGGCCCTCTCCCTGCCCCTTTCTTCTGACCAGGAGCTGATGAGAGTTGGGATGGGCCTCTTGGCCCCAGAGATAAAGGCAGCATGCTGAAGCCTGCAGAGAGCTACCCTATCCATCCTGTGTTGTCTACTTCTAGACTGTTAACATGAATGGTAATACAATTCAATCTTGTTTAACTCACTGTACCTTGAGGTCTCTTTGTCAATGTAGCTTAGCTTACTCATTATGCTTCCAAGTCTTGTTGTCCTTAATACTTAGGACACTTTACCAATAGGTTTTAGGAAGATAATGTGTTATTATTGTATATATACCACGGTGCTCTTAAGTCAAACAATTTTTACAAAAACGTTCTATATTACCAAAACACAGCAACTGGAGACGTATGCATTAGACATAAACACATTTCAGGAACAGATTAGTTTAGATTCTTTTTAAAGAGAGCAACCTACAGAGAGTTACCTTTTACAGTAAGGTACGCAGCACTTACTGTCATCCCCCCAAAACGGTTAATTTAAAAGAGTTAGATGTTTAACTCTAGGAATAAATATTGAACAGGCAAACTTAACAATGGTGACAGAAATGAAGAGACTCCTCCTTCAGAATTTTATTTCTAAGCTGCTAAATGATTCCAGGTCATTGCTAGGTCTGAGCCAGCAAACAGTGACTGTTGTGAGGAATCCGACTGACATGTCTGTTGATGGGGTGGGAGGGAGAGTAAATGTGCTCAGAGTGGCTGGATCACAAAGATGGTGACTGGGATCGGTGTGCGCAGGCCTGGCTCCAGTCATGTTGACTCCTCGCATGATGGCTGTCTGGCTCACAGAGCACTGACGCTCTTGACAGGTGTATGTGTAGACTTGAAGTAATTCTTTTGAAGAGTGAGCTTGTTAGCTATTAGACATTTCTGGAAGTAAAGTTTCAAATTCTAAATAATAGAAGTCCGTACACTAAACTTTTGTTCTAGACAGCACGCCTAGATCAGAACATTTCTTTCTCGTGAGGATTTGATAATATATTAAAAGTATGCATCAAAACATATACATTTACTCCAGAAAAGTTATACTTTGATTAAAAAGAAAAACAAATCTATAGATATATGGGGTTTCTCCTACCTTCCGTCTTCTGTTCATCGAAAGCTGATTCTAATGGTGGGCCAAAGAGGGGAGCAAGAGCCATCGTGTCATCTGGAGGCTTTTTGCTAAATCACACACATTAAGGCAAAACATGGAGAAAGGGCTCAAAAATGAATGCTCAGAAAGATAAACAAGATCTCGGATATTTTTCTCGGTAAAACAAGTGTGTATATGCATTCATGTATGCATGTACACATGCATGAATATACAAACTTCCGTGGGGTTATGAAGTATTACATAAGTATTACAGGGAATTGGTAGAAATGAGTTCCATGTTCTCAATGGAAGACCAAGGTGCTGGTCCATTAGAAATTAAGTTGAAAGAGAAAAACTCTTTCAAAGCATCGTGATTTTCTACACCTAGAAGAGATAATACTAGAAATAACCATGTATTGCAAAGTGTCTTTCTCCCTTAAGATCTCAAAAACGATTTACACTTGTCTTCACCACATCTGTGTTATAGTTTATACAGTTTATGGTTAGTGAAAGTCAAGCATGGGATAGTATATAAAAAGCCACCAAGGAAGTTTCATCTTTCCCCCCCAACCTCAACAGACTAGTTTTAACCTACTAATACCCAGTACAGTACATCTCAGAAAGAGGAGTGCTGGGAAATCAGAGGGTGCAGGAGATAATACATTTAAACTCCCATTGCTTGTCCTAAGTATTACTGCAGACTAATTATGAAGAAAAGGGCTGCATACTCGTCTCTGTCTCTTCTCCAAACCTGATTCCCCTCAAAGCTCCTACTGAGGTCTGTGTGTCCTTGGTGAGGGAAGAGGGGTGAAGAGGAAAAGGATTGAGAGGAATCCAGCATTTCAATAGAAATAGCAGTCTTTTTATACAACGATGCCTATTTGTATATGATTTAACCTGAAGAATACACTGTAAAATGTAATGCTTTGTCAAAAACAAAAAAACAAAATGGAAGATTCTTTTGGTGTGTGGCAGGTGGAATATTACATGAAATTGTGTCCAAATCAACAGGCTTCTGTTCATAGGGTAATACAGTCATATTTCAGGTCAGCATTCCAGACAAGAGAACATCAGCCTTACCATTAGCAAAGGGACTGTATACTCTGACAGTTAGTTACTTTAGATAAGTTCAGAGAACTTCCTGAAGGTCTCCCTCGGACTGCACTTGTGAGAAATGAGAACCTATCTGGACCATGCTGTGGACATATGGACTTAACATGTTTGGGTAGATCTTTGATTAATTGCAGCCAAGAGTTTAGCCCAAAGGAGATTTGCCTAACTGTTAAAAGTTCATGATGCCTTGCATAAAACACACAACTGATGTCTTCCACACTCACCTTATAAGTTCTGGGGTTGGTGTGGAACGCCTGGGTCTTGCCACTTCTTCACCTGATGCACAGAACAAAGGGACTTTTTAGACATGTTTTTACCATTCCCGTCTGATATATCTTATAAGCTATGTTTGGAAACACTGAGATTTAAGTCCCATCAATAAGCAGCTCAGTATGAAAACTTTGCAAAACAAACCTTCTCCCCTGGCAATGCAACAGCCATATATTAGACATATGTCGTGGCGTTTTCTCTGGCATTTGTAAAACCTCATTAACTAAGGAGCTGCTGTGATAAGCCATCAAATGGAAGATTTGTACACTGCAGAGCTTAGTGAAAGAGCATACCATTCTTGGAATGTCTGCTGCCTTGATTGATTCTGCTTCCTAATTACCATAAGAGAACACTAAGCCAGGCCATATGTGTAGTACATGAATCCAGCATTCTCTCCTTGTTCTTTTCTTGAAATGCCAAGAAAATGTTGTGTCTCTGACTATGAACCATGAATTTAGAATTTAGAATTTCCTAGAATGTGTTGTATGCAGTAGAGGAAAACTGTGCCTATGTATATCATAACCTACATCCCATCACTTCACTTGACTCAAATTTTCGTATCAAATACCATAAGCATGGATAAGTTCCTTGTACCCACCTGCTCTTCCCACCCCCATAAGCAAATGCACAGTTGATGAATTCATTTCTAAAGTTAAGTGAGACAGCAAGAGTTGACAAATATAGGAAGAAAATAGCAATGTTTTCCCAAATACATATCCATTTTCAGAATTTAAACATTAATCATTCAGAACCCACATGGGCTCTTTATTCTTAAAAGAATCCTTTGCTGTAAAAGTAAAACAAAACAAAACAACAACAACAAAAAAAACAAGCCTTAAAAATTAAGCCCAAGAGTGCATAATTCAAATGTATATAAGCTCCAAGATCCAAGGAACTATTCTTTCTTTTAAATCGTACTCTATTTCTGGTAGCTAAGATATACTTACTGGATAAGTTCCTTTTAATTGCACCCTAGAATTAGAAATAGACACTATAAGGTTTAAGACCACATATATGTTATGTACAATATGTATTATTTCTGTCATTGCAATTAAACTGAGCTCAAAGAAATGCAGATGGGGAAAATGAAATTTTTCTCAGAACCACATTTAAGTTGGAAATTGTAGATACACACACAGAAGTCAGTTTCTCATTTTACTCAAAGACTGTGGAGAGAAGGAAGAGTAAATTATAAGTCTCCTTAATGAGGAAAACCCCTTACCTGGGAGATTTGGTAAATTAAAGACAAATACTAAGTAGTCCATTTAAAAAAAAAATTCTTGAACTCTAGCAGATAAAGTAAATCAAAGTTTCACATTATGTCTGATGTTTGAAAATTGTAGAATGTATTTAGGAGTGTTGTATGCTCCTAGTCAGGTGGGGCCCCTAAGTAGCTACTAGAAATAGGCATCAGTTTACCGATGTGATTTTTAAAAGCATAAGTGGCAACTGTTGAAGGCAAGAGAAACTGGGAGGCTTCTGCCACTGAATGAACTGCTTTTTTCAGGAAGCCTGGAAATCCTACCCCACCCAACTCATTCTCCCAATTTCTTCCACTCGCCTACCACTAGGCCATCAATCCACCAACTGTGAGTCACTTCTTTAGCTCAAGGCATTATTATTCAAATACAGAAGTTTGTATATTTATTACTGTTATCAAATAATAATAAAATATAAAACATATACTTTATGTATATATAACATATATACACAAATACACATAAAATAATAATAAAATTATTGTTTAATATTATTGATATTATTGAAATACAAATATCCCTGGCAGGAATAATAAGAGCAGGTCACCTCTAACTTTTATAATGACTTAGCATACATTTATTTAGGTAATAAAAGGCTGGATTAGATAAAAAGTCTTGATTAAAAACCAGAGGCTGTGAAAAGCTTTTTTTTGCAAGAGATGCTACCAGAAAAGCAGACCACTGGGAGGGTTGTATCACGGGATAGAGCATGGCTTGCCACGCCCGCCTCAGGGGAATGGCAGGGCAGCACTGAGGGCAGGAAAAATGAAAGTGCACATAAGAAAGCATTCCTCGGAGTGAGACCATTAACACATTTGGTGGGTGGCCACCAAATACATTCTTCACCTACTTTCTAACATTAGTGAAATCTCAACGTGGTGATCACAGGTATGTTTTCTTCTCTCAAATTATACATTAGCAACTTGGGACAAGATTTAGCACCTTTGTAATCACCCTATAAGAAGTTTCTTTTCCTTGTTCCTAAGAAGATATCAGAATTTTCTATCCCATCTTGAACCTATTTATGATAGAAGAGAGATTCAATTTGAACAAGGACCCATTCAATGTTTTCTCAATATCTCTAACTATATGTTTTGGCTTGTTTTGTTTTAGAATGCAACCTGTTTCTTCCTACTGTGCATGACATACAGAGAATTATTACATTATTTGCTAAAACTTGCAAACAAATATGGCCACTTAAATCTGTCATCATTATGGGAGTTTGAATACAGATTTGCTTTTGGAAAATAAGACTCTGTAGACAGAAATAATTAAAGAACAGACAGTTTAAATGAAGTTAAGCTTTTGGGGGGTTATGGACCCTCACACAATCAGAATTTTATTAATAAGGTCTGAAGGAAGAGATAGAGGGGCCTTCGTTCCAAGTAGTCAACCTCAAGATTAATAAGTGGCATTGCAGGAACAGAGCCCATCTAGTATTGTGAGACCTGAAATCTAGTAGTTAGGAGATCCCGGAGACTACATTGAGAAACTTCTAGTCTTTCTGTCCGACTCCTTTTATTAAAAACGTAATTCCCAAGAAACCAAGAAAGGCAGTAAGTTTCTTTTGTATTAATCAATTCTAAGGTGTGTCAATTCATTCAACAGATACTCACTGTTGAAAGGTACTAAATAAGAAGTCCCTGTAACATTTTTATTAAATACTTTTCATAAGTGAACAATCCCAAGGTAAGTGCAAGCAAGACACCGCAAAAATATGCAAGGAAACCCTATTGTTTAGAAATCAGGAATAATAAAGCTAATATCAATTTAGAAAGGAACAAATATCCGAACGATCATCAGCAAATCGCCGAAAAGAAAGTCCTGCTGTCTGCTGGATCAGCACACTGATCTGCGATGGCCTTAATGGTGCAGCAAGGCAAATCCGGAACACGGTTAAGGTGATGCCGACAACACAAACCACATTCAAGAACAAAGCCCATAGGATTCAAAAACCTTCTCCTCCTTAAAGAGTGACCATATTTTCCTCCTTTCAATGATTGTTTGTAGTTATATTTAGATCGTGAATAAATACTCTTCATTTTGAATTAATGAATTCACTTTTTCTGATCTGGGAGAAACAGCTGGGTTGACGTCCTCCACACCCAGAAAGAATAGCTGTCCCTGCAGATGCCATTTTGAACCTCAGCTATTCCGTTTAAACAGAATGACCAGCTTGTCACTAATAATTAAGTTGGCAGAGGCCTATGGATATTTCAGACAGTGTTGTTTTCCATTTCATTTCCCCTCTTAAGGGACTGGTCAGGTAGATAGAGGTCATTTTAAACTAGCAAAGACTCTTTTTTGGTTGCTTTTAATTAATCATACTCTTCAATCTGAGGAAAGTGACTGAGATTCCACTTTGAACAATGCAAACTAATACTGATCTACCCTTCTGAGGTTTGTCTTCAGAGATGAAAGTTATTTAGAACTAAGTGGCAGCCTGGGAGGACTGATTTGAAAGTGTGTCCTTTCAAATCAGATGGAAGTTATAATTATGTATTAGCATATTCTGACCAATCCAAGTTATGATCCTGGAACTTATTTTGAATTCAGGCTTTAAAACAATGTGACTTAAGAATGGTTTCCTTACATTCCTTATAGTTTTATTAGTATTATCCTTTATTATCACCTTGCTATCAACTTCTAAGGTGCTTTCTGGCTAGTCTCCAGGCCTTTTATACACACACACACACACACACACACACACACACACACGCGCGTGCGTGCGCGCGCACACACACACACACACACAAACTTCATACATACATTTTTCAAATTTAGCACTAGGAGTTGAGATTCCAATGTACTAATGTGGTTTGTTAAGGAAAAGTGCACTGGCGAAAGGGTCAGGGGCTTCCAACCAGTAGACGTAATCCATTTGCCCCATTCATACTGGTTTATCATAAACTTAACAGGAAATCAACCTGGCCACCTTGCCTTGGCTGCAAATTTCTCTATACATGTTTAAGGTAAAAATGTTGAGAGTTCTTACCGGGCTGCGCCTCTGTGATCAGCAAAAAGGAAGAGAGAACAGACACCTAGTCAGAGAATGATGGATCAGTCAACAGGCTTGGGCAATAGAAGACAACAGAAAACAGCTAACCAAACATATACTCCAAATAATCAGGTCAAAGGAAGACAGGCAGTTCTAGTGTTTTGGGCTCATTTAAACCACAGGAGGCTTTGGAGAACCTGAGAGACTCTGCTGTACAACATGGTTTTGCCCATGTAGACATCTGAGTTTTACTTACTTATACACGAGAACAAGGCAGAAACGTACAAGAAAACTTTACTGACAGTGTTTAATGTCTTGCCGTAGGATTTGTTTCTCTAGATTATTTGGGAAGTGGGCACGTAAGGAATAGGTAGTATAGGGCAAACGGTTTCCCTACACAACAAGGTGTTAGTAAAATCATAAACATAGTGCATTTCACACATAGGGTCTAAAAGGAAGCTCCAAAAAAGTCAGAGACAGGATTTAAAGAGCCCTTTTCTTGGCTGCTTTTCTCTTTGGTGTTCTGTGGAATGTGTGCTTATGAGGACTTTTTTTGGGAAACATATGTTCTTGGCCTGGTGATTTGGGAATCCTCTGCCAATGGGTAGAAGTATGGGAAAGATGAGGAATCCCTGACAAACACAGGTGGGAATAATAAAAACTGTCCAGCACCAACGGGACACTGGTGGCCTGGATGATATCTAGACAGCACAACAAGCAGGCGTATGACTTCTTCCTCTTGCCTTTCCTTGATTATGGATTATGGCTGCTATCCACGGACCCTCTTTAGATCTTTCTGCCATAACCAGAGTGAAGAGGATATGAGAGGGGAAAGAGATGTTGCTCAAAGTTTCACTTTCAAGATGTGGGATAGTCCTTGCAATCACTAAAGGTGACCTCCCTAAACCCAAGTCAGGATCACAAATGCAAAGGTGGCCAGGAGGTTGCTCAAAGGAAGTGGATGATCTTCTCTCCAGAACGTAGATAGGAAGCAACAGCCTGTATGCCCTAGCGAGGAAAGTGAGACTCACAGCTAGTAGATGGGTAGACCCAGAGACAGAATTGAGATCTTGCATCTCCTGTTAGATGGGTACACTCAGAGACAGAACTGAGATCTCTCATCTCCCATTCTCTTGTTCTTTCTATGATGCCATGCAAGACATGTTGAAGGACTCCTAAAGAACAGTGCCCTTGTGACACACATCTAGATCCGGTGACTTCTCAGACCGGTTTGCAAGTAGCTTGGACTTCAGATATGCTTATTCTATCTTATTTTCCTTGTATCATTTTGGAATTTATTATTTGCCTTATTTTCCAGGTACCACTCCATATTAATGCCACCTTTCTTAAAACCCTGTCTATTTGCATGGATACAATTTTTTAAAAGTTAGAAAAAAAGGAAACCTATGAATATGTATTTCTGGACTTAAATTCCCTTATTGACAAATCCATACTGTGTTTTGAGGTGGAAAGGATTGCCTGAGTTCAGGAGGTTGAGGATGTGGTGAGCTGTGATTGTGCCACTGCACTTCAGTCTGGGCGACAAAGTGAGACCCCCGACTCAAACAAAAAATTATATATATATAGCAAATAGGGACCAGACACAGTGGCTGATGCCTGTAGTCCCGGCACTTTAAGAAGCCAAGGTAGGCAGATTGCTTGAACCCAGGAGTTCGAGACCAGCCAAGGCAACATAATGAGATTTTGTCTCTACAAAAAATAAAAAACATTAGCTTGGTGGGGTGGCACACGCCTGTAGTCTTAGCTACTCAGGAGGCTGAGGTGGGAGGATCACTTGAGCCCAGGAGTTCCAGGCTGCAGTAAGCTGTGATCGGACCACTGCACCCAGCCTGGGTGACAGAGGGAGACCTCAGCTCAAAAAATTAAAAAAAAAAAAATAGCATATAGGAGACTAAAAGTGATACAAGCGCCTCCAAGATGAAATTATGAGAAATAATGCAAAATAAAAAATTCAGATTGCAAACCTCCAGAGCCTGAATCTTAAATATAAGACATTTTATTCATATAAGATTATACAGAAAACTTTTCAAAATAACTTCATTAATCTACCCAAATTAAGTCATATCTTAATTTCCAATGAGTTAAAAATCTATATTTTTAATCAATAGTTTATGCTTGCATTTTTTCTAGTAAAAGATAATCTTATAATAAACATTTTGAAAACTCCATTTGCAAAATGCCTTCATCAAAGAATGACTGCTCGAATCATATAGTCTTAGGCTGATTAAAACACAGAACCCAAAAGACACAGCTAGAGGCTGTGCAAACTACATACCCAGAAGGCCTCAACATTTATAATTAAGAGCTAAATGAAACCTTTGAAAGGAAAATAATTTTGGAAGTCAAGTGGAAGGTCTTTATAGGTGTTAATTATCACCATTCTAGAGCATAAAGTAGCTTCAGCTGTGCTGGACAACAAACAGCAAAATCATTATCAACTTTATATATAGGCCGCAGTATTTTCTTTTAGGTTGACATGTTCACATTGAAAATTATATAAATTTTAGAAATATGGTATGTTCTAACCAAAGATCTTCATTCCAGGGACCCAAACATAAATTAGCAGTGTTTACTGACTTTGAAAACAGCCTCAAGGTACAAGGCAAGAATCATCTCTAAGTTGAACACTGAAATAAAAGTAGAAAGGAAAATGAAATGTTTTCCAAAACCTTGTCCAGAATGCATCAGAAGACCAAGAGAAATCTAGGAATTGAACCCTTAATATCTAATTAGGATTGTAGGAAGTTTGCTCAGACACCAAAGAAACCAGGTGGGAAGGGTCTTTGCCTGTTCAAAATTTTATTTTCTCCTTTTCCCTGTCATTTCCCAAGAACATTGAAGCCCTAGAGGTCTACATTTGTTCTACCAATGTATAGAATTTTCTTCCAAGAAAACTAATTCAGGATGTTAATATTTTCCGAGATTTTTTTTTTGTTTTTTAGTTGGGGCTCACTCTGTCACCCAGGCTGGGGTGCAGTGGCACAATCACGGCTCACTGCTTCCTCAACCTCCTGGGCTCTGGTGATCCTTCCACATCAGGCTCCAGAGTAGCTGGGACTACCGTGCAGGTGCATACCACCACCCCTGGTTAATATTTTTAAACAATTTTAAAATAATTTATTTACTTATTATAGAGTTGAGGAGTACAAGTGAGTAGTTACTACTTAAGTCGGCAGCATGCAGGTGAAGTTTGGGCTTCTAGGTGCCCTCACTTCCCCGGTAGTGAACCAGGTACGCTTTGTGTCATCATGGGCCTCCACCCTCCTCCTTCCCTCCCCCACACGGCAGTGCCCAACGCCTGCCAATCCCACTCTTGTGCTCATGTGACTAGTGATCAGGGTCTACTTACGAGTAAGAACATGTGGTATTCAGGTCTTTTAATTTGTGTGTGTGTGTGTGTGTGTGTAGAGACGAAGTCTTACCCGTCTTGCCTAGATTGGTCTTGAACTCCTGGGTTCAAGCAATCTTCCTGCCTTGGCCTCCCAAAGTGCTGGGGTTACAGATGTGAGCCACCGTGCTCAGCTGGTCTTGATATCTTCTATAAGTGGAGAGATCTAAGTCCAGAGTTGCAAATGCAAATGCTTGCAGAGGTGGAAACAGGGACGGGAGGTGAGGGGTGCCTAGAGTCTGGTAATGTGTGCATTAGGAGACCGATGAGCAGGCACCATGGAGTGTATTACTCAGGTGCACCCCCTGTCTGCCATGTGAGAATATGGCTTAATGCTGCCAGATCTTCTAGAGTTTTTTTTTTAATATTCTAGTTTTAAAAGTGAGCTAAGACTGTTTTTAGCTGCAGAACCAAACAGAACACCTATTTAGTTGTTCATAATCTGCAGGAGGCCAATTTGTCTCTGATTGCAGGCATTTGTGTAGGCATGATAAGCTCTCAGTAAATTCTGTCTGCTGTTGTTATTATTTCATCTCTACATCTGATTACTCACAGACTTTGCAAGTGGTTTATTTGGTGTCTGAACAAATTTTCTACATTCCTAATTAAATATCAAGGGTTCAATTCCTAGATTTCTCTTCGTCTTCTGATGCATTCTGGACAAGGTTTTGAAAAACATTTTCTTTTCCCTTCTACTCTGATGTCGGTGTTCAACTTATAAATGACTCTTACTTTGTATCTTGAGGTTATTTTCAAAGTGAATAAACATGCTAATTTATGTTTGGGTCCCTGGAATGAAGATCTTTGGTTAGAGCATATCATATTTCTAAAATGTACATAATTTTCAATATGAACACGTCTACCTAAAAGAAAATACCGTGGCCCATTATTACAGTCTCTACAGTGTTCCTATGCCACACCACAGGATACCTTTGTCTCAGTCACTGTGCAAAGTGTTTTAAGATACTTATCATTTCTAAGTGACCAAGCATAATCTGTCTTGCTTGGCAAATTCACTAAATAACTAACCTCAGATTTTGAAGTCCTATAACATGCTCATTTGCTCAATTCAGTGCTTTAGAAACACAGAGAAAAAAGGACAATAAGCTACCGAAGTTAAATAAATATTTTGTATAGTAAGTTCAGTGATTCATGTTAGAGAATTCTCCAGGGAAGAATTAGAATATAGGATCATCAAGTTTATTATTAAAATATTTATATAGCAAGTTCAGTAATTCATGTTAGAGAATTCTCCAGGGAAGAATGAGAATATAGGATCATTAAGTTTATTATTAAAATTCCCGTCAGCATTTCTATTTTTAAATGTGTTAGGGTGCAGGCAAAATGTTTGACAATCATTGATTTGCCCCCCTACTGCAGATAACTTTGTCTATATTCGAGGTTACCTCTCTATATATGACAAGTCAAGTGACAGGCGCTACCTACTATCTTCAATCAGACATGTTTGAGATGATCTTCTGAAACTTTGTTTGGGAAGAGAAATGGAAAACCCGCTACTAGCCAACGTGTCCTCCGAGGTGACTGGGCTGAGGGATCGATAAGGTAAACATTCCCACAGAAAAAGGAACTGGCGGGGGTGGGGGGAAACTAGTGTCTGAAGACACACAACTGAAGACGAAAAGGCTTGCTGTGGCTGAAGTGCTGTAAGGACAGCAGGGGGAAGAAAGGGTTGTGAATGTGTCACAGGCGAACTTCGGGCCACACAGTCCTTTCAGCATTCGAAGCGGCCGATTTGGTTAATTCAGAGAAAGATTCAGTAAGTGTGAAATTGGCAAAATATTAGCAAAAGCTACCAGAGAGCTCCAGCAACACTGTGCTGCCACATAGCAGGGGATAGCTGATTCTCAATTACGCAGAAGTGGGCCACTTAGCAGTGTTAGTCATAATCATAATCACAGATGCTTCTTCCATTTATGAAAAAAGACTTGGGCCCACATTTGGATAGCTTTTCACATTCTGATCTCAGAAGGCTCTTCTTGTGCCTTCATTCTCCGTCCCCCCCATCGTGTGACCTTCACCTAGGTGGTATCAGGTTGGGACAACGGGCAGGATGAGAGTAGAACAAACCAACCGCTTCTCGGTGCTGTTAATACGGAAGCACAATATTTTTCTACTTCCGGCAGAGAGGTCGCCTCTGTCAGCCATGCATCAGCATCCTGGGACATTCCCAACAAACCAGGCAACATCATGGTTTTTCTGTTTGTTTGTTTTTTGTTTTGAAACCTGTTCCATGTTGCTCTAAAATAGAAAGATGTAGGTACCTCACATCTGACTTGGGCTGCCACTAAAAATCACCCGCTGGTACTAAAATCAAGATCCAGGAGGCAATTTACATTCTGTAAAGATCCCCTTTTCTAGCTCTGACAATTCCAGAAGGGAATATTCTGATTTACCAAAACAACAGCAAAGATAAAACCCCTTGGTGCCCTAAGACTCCCCTTTCCCGGGCTAATGTCGCAAGCATTCAGGATGCTGTCAGGTTGTACATCAATCAAAAAATTAACTTGCAAAAATGCTTGCCTAGTTCACAGTATGTACATGTAGCTTGACTAATCAAGGGAAGCTGCAGTAAATGAAACTCAGTCCCTGAAATATTTGATCACATGTCCATGAGTGAGGCAGAGGTGAATCTTTACCACAGGGTCGTAAAATCACTTGGCAACCAACATCCTTTTTTCCCCATGTGGTATCATTAGACCTTGTTCAGGTTCACAAAGGATTGTTTTTAAAGTTCAAGACCTTGTTTAGGTATGAAACACAGTCAGTCATTAGATATGCAGATGATGAAAATAAACAGAGCAAATGATGTTTGGGTAAAATGTGGAAATAGATTATTTCTTACCGGACTTTTCCTCTAAAAGCGTAGGCATGGGGAGAAAAAATAAAGAGAAAATGAGAGAAGTGAAATGTATTTTCAAGAAGAAAACAGCTCAAGGCTCAGAATAGCCTTACTTAAGGCAGCTCTCTGAGACGCTGCTTTTATAAATGTTCCCTGTGGGTGTCTGACACGGTCCCTCCGGGGCCGCCGTTTTTAGTTAGTTCAAGTTGCAGAGGGCATAGGCGCACACATTCTAAACTTTCCTTTGAATAGTTTACTTTTATCAAACGGAGTTGTGTCTTGAAAACAAAAAGCGATGCCTTGTAATATTGAGAGGAATTGGAAAATGCCATGAATGCGTTGTAGCCAGGTATGGTCATGACGCTAAAACATAAGAGTTTCCAGAAACTCTAATCTTGCCAGGGAACCCACTACCCAGCCCCTTCTTCCAAGTCACCCTGGCTAGAACCACCAGTTCTTCTTTGAGCCCATCTTTCATCTTCCCCCGCTCCCCACAGACAATTACAGATTCTTTTCGTTATGATGTCCTTGGCCCTGAATATGCTCTCTTATTTCCTCAGTGATGGTCTAAGTGAGGGCTTTGTTGTCTCTCGCTGACAGTGCACGTGCTTTCTAGTCGATGGGACCCGTTTCCAGTTCCTAGTCCATCCTTCACATCATCTCGAGTCATTTTCTGTCCTTAAAAAACTTCCCTACTATCCAGAAAATAGAATGTATAGTAGGTAACGCTTTCCTGATAGGCTCCCACGTACTCCTCCCATCCTCACCTTCTGCTCCTGTCTGTCCGGAAGCCTGCACCCGGCTGCGCTCCCCTCAGACCTCCCAGACGTGCCATGCACTCACATGCTTCCCTGCCTTGTGCTTATGGCACTTCTTCCTCTCCCCAGTCAAAACCTTCCTCTCTCTTCAAGGCCAGTAGCATGTCTTCCATGAGACCTTTCCCAAGCTTTCTAGTCAGAATAAATGGTTCCCTCCTCTTGCTTGACTGTAACCCATTCCTTTTGTTCACCATAACAAGTGAATACCTTTAAAAACAAATGTTACCATTTGTGGAGTGAAAACAAAATAATAAGTAAATATTGAAGGCCTTTCTATTTGTCTGTCATTTATTAGCCTCAGGGAAAACAGGAGGACATGTTGCTAGTATATTTCTGCAGTTTGGATGCCATTCTGTCTTATTTAGATGTCTCTACTTGATTGTTAGCTGACAGTAACCATTATGAATGGACTCTCTCTAGCCCCAAACATAGTGTGAGGCAGAGAGTAGGCATTCAAAACACGTCCATAAATTCCCTTTTTGGGGGCCATTAAAACAGTATAGCAATGCTCGAGGCACAGAGTCTTTTGAAATATGGACAGATGAATTGCTCTCTGAAATAAGGTTGAATAAGGCCCAGGCCACGTTCCCCAGGTGTCATGGTTCCTCCACCAGCTCCTATATATATTTCACTTAGCGCCTACTTAACTGTTAATTTCTCCGCCCACTTGTGACGTCAGTGCTAGCACAGGTTACAAGGGTTCTAAGGAAGCAGCACAGTTTGGGGCAAACATTCGTGTAGATTATGAGATCCCAACTCCAAGTGGAATTTTTTCCTGCAGCATAAACGAATGCTTCAGAAGAACTGGAGGCTAAGAGACAGGCCACATCCTTGGTGCCATTTTCAGACCCAGACCTTTGGTAAGTAGCCCAGATACATGAAGATTATTCACAAGTCCAAGTTTTTAATCTACAGACAAAGATTTCTGAGTTGAAACCAAATAGCTTTCGAGTGACTGTCACGGTAGATGACACGAGCTTTCATATATTCAAATTAGCTCACTCTTATTTTCTGGATGTCTTTGGGTGAGTTACATGGTACCTCAATTTTTCAATTTGTGAAGCAGGGATAATGGCTACCTGGTAGGATTGTTGTGAGGATTAAAAGACAAGGGTGATACTGACAGTTAACAATGAGTGGTTACTTACTAATGCTACCTTACGTGGCTGGTGTCCTTCTAATCCCTAATTAACTAACGGAGCAAAGGAGGCTCAGAGCAGTTTTGAGGCCATGTGGATACAAAGGAGCAGAGATGGGGCTGGACCCCAGATTGTCTGACTCCAGAGAGTCCAGTCCAGGGTGGGCTCCTGACACGGCCCAAGTTCCCCAAGCAGATCGAACTCACTTTCAAGGCCTTCTCAGCATTGGGATCTAGAAACAGCAGTGCTATAAATGCTCACAGATCACAGAGGCTGGAAAATCTTGGATCTTTCCAATGGAAAGAATTAAACAGATCAGCCAGTCTCAAAATGAGCTTCTTAGACAGCAAGCTTGTGTTTCCAGGCATGCTTGGGATTAAACTCTGATGACAAGGGAAGCTTCTCTGCCTTGTAGAAATTGAATTATTTTTGTTTAGTTAAAATCAGAAGAATAAGCATGGACACGCAAGGGATAAAGGTTACCTCCCCGCTTCCCTGCACATTTTCACCCCAGGCTCCACGACGTCTTAAACCATGGGTATTTAATGTGTTGTTTGGCTTTGTTAGTACCTACCAGCACCTAGGCTGTGGCCTCTTCGAGGAATGGGTTTTTCAGAATGTTAAAAAAAAAAAAAGAAAGAAAGAAAAGCAAAACATGGCAATTCTCTTTAGGGGAAAACAAACAAACTTCTCGATTTGAGATGAGCTAATAGCATCAGGGTTGATTTTTAATTGTGGAAAAGACCAATTACAGAACTGGGAAGGAGATTATACCTCTGGGTTTAGAGATACAGCAAGTGAATTTTGGAGCTGCACAAAACTAATTACCTAATCACCCATGGTGTAAGAAAATACAATTCAAACAGACATGCTGAAAGACAGCTCGTCCTTTGAACAGGGCTGCAAGTGGTGTTGCAGTGATATTGATGAGCCCGCTGATCAACAGCTTCCCAAGGAACCCTCAGACCCCTGCCTGTCGCAGGTGGAGAATCTCTCTCTAGCTGTTACTATTCCAAATAACTTGACAACGCAAGCATGCCTTGAGTTAGGTTTGCATGAAGGGTGGAAATCAGCATCACTTAAAGTTGAATTCTGTTTAAGACCCAGAGCCAGAACTAACAAAAGTGAATGGAGAAATATAAACCACAGTTTCAGTGATTCCTTACAGGTTTTGCACTCTAAGTACACCCCTGCCCACTTCATAGCTTAACGAGGAACCAAGCTGCCATGGGAATGTTTGGCATCAGACATCACAGAGTGGGATCAAGACACGAAAAGCCAGGTCTAATATCTAAGACTTTTTAGAGTCTGCAATCATTTAACTGTGAACATAGGATGGCTATACTCTGAGTCTTTATATTTTAACTAATGAGATTCTATTATGAACCACTTCCTATCAGTTATTTATGACTAGCCGGGTATTCACAGAATTGTTTATTAAGCCATTAACAGATATTTACTGAGCACCTAATATATATCAGACAGTATAGTCTACTACTAGGTGTGGGCTATACCATCTAAGTTTGTGTAAGTACACCCTATGATTGCACAAGACTGAAATGGTCTAATGCGGCATTTCTCAGAACATACCCCTGTCGTTAAGTGATGAATGACTGTATAATAAATAAGCAAAGTATGTAGTGTTTTGGAAGATGACAAATACATTTTTTGTGTGTTTTGTTTTAAGCAGGATTTATTGAGAGAACAGAAAAGCTCCCACAGTGGGAGGGGACGCGATGGGGTTACCTAGCAAATGCGGTTTTAAAAGGCAGAGTAAACCAAGGAGTTTGGGACTGCCAGGGTAAAGGGCTTTGTGATTTTTAAATAAGGTGGTCAGGGTCAGCTTCTTGGAGGAAAAAAACCCCTGAGGTTGATGGGGAAGGTCACAGTGCAGCTATCTGGGCACGGAAGAGGGCACGGCCAGGGAGCTAGGGAGAAGTGGAATGAGAACTGGGAGTTGGAGGGGTCCTGACAATGAGAGTCGTGAAGACCCCGTGAAGACTCTGGCTTCACTCTGTTCCAGTGCAGCTTGTTGCTGTTACTTATCAGGAGTTCTCAGGCTGGATGTTTAGTAACTGTTGGCTACCGAGAAGAGGCACTGATGAAACAGATGAAACAGTATCCAAACATTCCCGGATGTGACACATGCTGTTATCATTCCCCTTTAGAAGCTCATTTTGATTTCCCATGTACCATGTTAAAATGAAATGAAGGCGGGCTTCCAATAGGTTAGAAAATGAAAAGGAGCTTCAACCGGGCGAAGAACGTCAAGGTCAGTCCATCCTGCCTCCTGTCGCTGTTGTCCACGTGAGGACTACCGTTTCGGATGGCACACCTGGCTCTGCTGTGCCTGCAGCTGAGCCCAACCAAGTTCCTAAGGTCTGTGGGCAGTTAGAGGCCGTCTTTTAGACAGATATGAAACAGAAAAAAATTAACCTTCATTCTGTTTAAAAATGAAATGGTCTCCAGTCTCCGAGGAAACATTTTTGCATATAATTAATGCGAGTGACTCACATTCTAAGATTTTCTTTTTCTAAAACAACTAAAAAGTACATTTATTACTTAGATTTCTGGCACAAAAAAATTCTATGTCAGAGGGCAAAGGGGTACATATTTTTGTCTTGTACTGTTATACTTATGAGGGAAATCTCCCCCTCAACCCTCCAAAAAACTGGAATTATCGTTTGGAGGGCGGGTCCCTTGTAGTACAGGCTTCCCTTGCTAGATAAGTGCTCTAGCAATCCATCAACCTCAGTGTACCAGCTAGCGTTGTTGTGAGAGACTGCATTCCGCTTCAGTGAATTTTGTTTTGGAGATCCTTTCAACACATGTGTCCATTTCATGATGGGTGATTTACGAGTGCACCTGCCCACACCACGCTGAGTGTTCAGCAGTTTTTGAACTGTGTCCCATCCTCCCTATCACCTGATCTCACCCTAAGCATCTTTTTTGTTTCCCAGGTGAAAAAAAATCCTCAAAAAGAAATGTTTTGCTGATGTAGAAGAGGTGAAAAATAAAATAAAATAAAACAGCAGATGCACCAAAAGGCATCAAATTGATGCGTTCAAAAATAGTTTTTAGTGGTGGCAAAAGAGTCTTGATAGGTGTATTGAATCAAAGGAGAGTATTTTATTTATTCATTTATTTTTTGAGTTGGAGTCTCACTCTGTTGCCCAGGCTGGAGTGCAGTGGCACACTCACGGCCACCATGCAGCCTTGACCTGCTGGGCTCAGGTGATCCTTCCGCCTCAGCCTTTCAAGTAGCTGGAACTAAAGGCATGCGCCACCATGCCTGGCTAATTTTTTTAAAAAAATTACTTGTAGTAGAGATGAGGTCTCACTTAGTTGCCCAGGTTGGTCTCAAACCCGTAGGCTCAGGCAATCCTCTCACTTTGGTCTCCCAAAGTGCTGGGATTATAGGCATGAGCCACCATGCCCGGCCTGGAGAGTACTTAAAGGTGACTGAAGTCTAAACATGCAAGAATACACACACAACTTTTTATGAATAAATTCCACCGTTGTGGTCCTCCCTTGTATTTTCACATTTATACTTGTTATTCAAACATTGATAGAAACTCCTTAGTATAAAAATAAGTATAATTGAATAAGAAAGATAGTCATAGATATTTGACCCTCAGGCTTGAGAACCACTAAGTAACGGAAAACCTGAGGCTTTCAAGGAGAAAACGGACGTGTCCCTGGGATGTACAGGATTAGGGAGGAGAAGAATGACAAACAACTAGGGAACAGAGAAAAGAAGAACGAATTAGTAAACTATTGAAAAGAACCTACAAACTGTAGGAGAAGGAACAGGAAATTATTACTCAAACTGCTCACCTATTGAGTAATAGAGAAAGAAACTTGGGGTTGAGCTAAAGGGGAAAAGAGAAAAGAAATCGAGACTCATATATTTACTGTCTTTATAAAACAATATGAGGAATGTAAGTTGCATTATATCACAGCTAGATACCAAGATCCATATAATTTCCCACAGTGGAAAGTACCCATCTACACAACCAAGCAACAAGTACTTTCTAAGTACCTACTATGTGTCATTGTGTAGGCGCTAGAGAAAATGCCCCCTTAGGGAAGAAGTAAAATAAGGACCTACAGCCTTTGAATACAGGATTAGTTAGAAATCCAGCACTCAATGGATTGTTCACTAATTACACTTCTGTTAAAAAGTTGCTTTTCAAGTTGATTGCTTCTTTACAGAGCTCCTTCTACCCTGATTATGGCCATTAGCAGATAAAAATAGTTTTAAAATTCTAAATCTACGCCAGTTTACAATCAAGGTAGAAGACCTTAAAGAGAGAAAAATTAGCCTCCTTTGGTTACAATGAACATTAAATTTAAAAGCATATAATTCAAGAGTTAGCTATTTCTAGTGAGACACTCCGAATTTTTGCATGTGTCAATACTGCGGGTATTTCATTCAGTGAGATTTTAAGTTGGTGACAGAAACTGAGTGTTTTTGGTCTCCAATCACCGTGGTCATGTTTCCAGAACACCCAAAGCAGGTCAGCTTGCCTGAGACAGTTCAGCACCATGTAAGAAAAACCTAACTCTCATGCTTTACAAACGGAAGCCAAATACCGTGTACTCAGAGGATACAACCAACATTAATTGGAGAAATAATTATAAAGGTACTCCAGATTGAATACTGAATACTCTGCCCATTTTCAAGGAGATCAAAACATACAACAACTCAGGAATTTCTTCTTACCAGAGAGGGTGGGTGTAAAATGTTTGGAAAATGATATTTTGATTTTAAAGGGTAGGCAATGGAAGCAATGGAACATTCCTAGGAAAAAGCTAGTAATGAAGGAAAGCACAAACACGTATCAGATGCGAAACTCATTCTTCTGCATATAGTCCATAGTTTATTAAAATGTGGAGAAGAGAAGAATATATTTAGAAAAGAAAGAAAGTTTCCACCCGTTTCCCCCAGCCACCCTCTGGAAGGCCTGAAGCAAAAAAAGTTTCACTTCATTATGCTAACACTGGCTGATGCTGGCTGGACTGCCGGAAGAGGGGGTTTCTCAGACTGCACATGGGGTCTAGTGGCAAAGTCTGCTGAGGGTTTGGAGTGGCAGCTTTTGACACTGGTGGTCTAGACCAACCAGACCACTTTTGCCCTGTGGAGCCATCCCTGACAGGTAGAACCCAAGCTGAGCCTCTTCTTCTGACTCCCGGCATGAGAGTTACGGGCTTAGCACTTAGCAATCTTCAGCCTCTCCTTGCGTTGTGCAGTGTTTCTACTAGGAGACAATGCTGGCACGTAGGAGCCTGGCACTCTCCTCCCCCACTGATGACTCCTTGTTTTTACTGAACTCAATGGGGTGCTGAACCTTCTGCTGAAGTGAGGACAGAAAAGGGGGTGGTGTTACCAGGCAGCAGCGAACTCATGGATTCTGCTCTCTGGCAGGCTAATTTGGGGGTGGGAAGGTGGGTGGGCCACCTGGAACAGGCAAACAACACCAGACTGTCTCCACTTCAGAGCTGTCTCCCCTTCCTCATATTTTTTGGTTAGGGTTATGGAGGGTAAGCCTCCAGGATCGAGATTAAATGAACTGCTCCTTCATAACTCAGTGTCGAATTCTTTAATTCCTTGTCTCACTGAATTAAACAGGGAAAGGGAGGCGGCCCTGGCCTACATGGGAGGATGGGTCCAGTCCTGCCCTTGCATCGTTCCCATCAGCCTTCTTGACTTCACTCAAGTTCTCCTTTACTATTTTTGTCTTCCTTCTGCCTCCCACAAGTCTCTGCACTTAAGGGAAAGAAAGGTGAAGCTGAAAAGGAAACTAGTATCTAAGGGCACCTCTGCTGGGCGATGGGCATGGAGCTGGGTATGTTACAACATGATCTCACGTCCTTCTGACATCGGCTGCATGAAGGTTGATGAGTATGTGTCCCATTTTACAGACATGGGATCTGAGGCTCAGAGTCGAGGAACCTGCCCGTGGGCACACAGATAATAAGAGTTCTGTTCAGAAGCCTATGTTCTTTCTACTGATCCCCGTGCTTCAGAGAAAAGTTCTTTTTCTTATTCCCTTGCTATACACCCAAACTGTTCCTAAAACAGAGCTTCCCACAGAGACTGTGAGGTTGAAATACACAGCCGAGTATTAAGCCCTTAAAGATAACCGAAGGTCTTAAAGATACCTGACTCACACAGCCTTCCTTTGTCGATAAGAAAACATACTGTGTTTCTAACTGGGTGGAAAACAGGCAGATGCTGGCGTTTGGATCCTGGCCCTCGAAATTTCAGCAGCCTCTTACCTTTCTGGGATGGTTTCTCTGTAAAGTGGGGCTGTCACTGCCTCCCTGCTTGCTTCTTAGTGCTGCTGCTCTCTTTGGTTTTTGATCATGACTGCACATTTATAAAATATCAAGCATTGTCATGCTGCACCACCGGCATAAAAATACTGGCTGATTGATTAGCTGATTAGGAGAATTGAAATATACGAGTCACGCAAAAACGAGGTGTCACTCCTTAACATTTGAAACAAAAGCGTATGACGGGTTCTGAATATATAACAAAAGAATTGTAATGAATTAGAAATCACATATGACAAAGCAGCATTTAAGCCTGACTAGGCAAGGCACTGGCTCAGTCTCTTGTCACATGGTTACTTATGAGCTGTGACATCTCAGGTGACTAATGAATCGCTCAAGGCCTCAATTTGCTCATCTGTTAAGTGGGGATAATAATAGGGTCTGTCTCACAGGGTTGTTGGGAGGATAAGTGAGTTCACATACGTGAAGCCTCTGAGACACACCACAGATGACAGTGTTTGTAGATGGGCTCACTGGCAAGAAAGCCCAGCAGGTGGGTTTTCGAGCTGGGTTTGTGGGCCTTTGGGGTATCCACAGAGATTCTTTATAGCGTTTGTGAGCACTCTGAAATTATGTGTAAAATATTCTGGATGAGCTAATAAGCTTTTTTTTTTCCTAGAAAGAGAACCAATAGCTTTCATCAAAAATAGTACAAAGGAACCCTCCCCAAAGTGGAATTGTCTCTTGGAGGGTGGGCCCCTGGTAGTACAGGCTTCCCCTGCTGGGCAAGAGTTCTAGGAACTCATCGGCATCAGTGTACCAGCTAGCATTGTTGTGAGAGGTTGTGTTTGCCTTCAGTGAATTTGTTTGGGGAGATTCTTTCAACGAATTTGCTCATATTATGATGGGTGATTTACATGAACAGGCTTCCCAGACCATGCTGAGTGTTCAGTGGTTTTTGACCAAAAATGTCATGACCCCCATGCCCCACCCTCCCTGTTCACCCGATCTCACCCCAAGTGACTTTTTGTTGTTTCCCTGGATGAAAAAGTCCTCAAAGGGAAAAGTTTTGTGGATGTGGAAGAGGTGAAACAAACAAACAAACAAACAAACACATGGCAGAAGCACTAAAAGGCATCAAAACCGATGAGTGCAAAAACTGCTTTGAGCAGTGGAAAAGCATCTTGATAGGCGTATTGCATCAGAGAGTACTCTGAAGGTGACTGAAGCTTAAACATGTAAGAATAAATACAGAATTTTTAATAAACAAATTTCACTTTTTGGGAGGGTCCCCTTTCATATAATGTGATGGTTTAGAGTTCTGAATTAGAAACCAGACCTTCTGGGTTTCTCAACAACTTTACTTATGAGCTGTGACACCTCGGGTGATCTAACCAATCCCTCAATGCCTCAGTTTGCTCATCTGTGAAGTGGGGATAATAATAGTGCCTGCCTCACAGGGCTGTTGGGAGGATAAGTGAGGTAACATATATGAAGCATCTGAGACACAGCACTC
Organism: Cephalopachus bancanus; assembly: GCA_027257055.1. Lineage (NCBI taxonomy): Eukaryota > Metazoa > Chordata > Mammalia > Primates > Tarsiidae > Cephalopachus > Cephalopachus bancanus. The sequence continues at coordinate 390,693 of JAPVLO010000344.1, read as the reverse complement.
AAGAGCTTGCCACCACACTACCAGCTCTAACACTGGTAAGTTCTCAAAGTGGTCGTGACCTTAACACATGATTTCAAATAATAATTGGGAAATACCTTATTGTTTCTCTGACTAATAGTAGCTCTCATTTACTAAGCACTTCCTTTGGGCCTTGTGTGCGTTTACTTACAGAGTACTAAGCACTTTATAGGCATCACTTCGTTAATCTTTACAAGGATCCAAAAAGGTGGGTAGTGCTGTTAACCTCACTTTATACTTGATTAAGCCTTGACGTAGGCTTGAAGAGTGAAGAACTCGCTCAGGGCCACACGGATAAAGGAGCAGAAGGCCAGAATGCAAACTTAGCTCTGATGTACCCCAGAGCACAATTGCTTAATCTGTGTGAAACAAAACGCTGTAGTTAAGGCAACTTCTCCAGGTAAGCCAGCAGGGGTTCTCGGCTCACTGAGGAAGAAAAATAAGGGAATCAATGACGGCACACTGGAAAAGGAAAAGATTGCACCAGGAATTAAACCACAGCCTTTTTCTTCTTCCTGCGAGAAACATCACAGGAGCCACAGGTCTCAAAGTGCCCAGTGAGCGCAGCACAGGGCTGCAGGTGTGTCAAGAGACCACGCTCCGGGTGGGTTATGGAAGGAATGGAGACGCTCACTTCTGACACCGTGGTAGGGGTGAGCGATCCAGGAGATCCTGGGATGGAGGCCAGACGGGAAGGTGAATGCAGAAAATCGCACCTTCGATCAGGAAACTGAAGCGAAGACAGCGGGGGTTTGGACCATTAGGGGAATTTGAGCTTCTGTGTACCACCAGAGGTTGCTTTCTGATATATTTGTAGGCAGAATATTTGCAAGAAGATTTTGAACAGTTCAACAGTTCAACAGACTGTTCAGTACTTCTGATATTAGCTCTCAGTGCCTGCCACGTCAGATATCTGGTGATGCAATTTGAATGGCAGTAAGAAACAAAGGCAGTTACCCACGAAACAAATTCGGCGGGGCACGTACCATACAGTGTGCTCCTGCGATGCCAGCCTTCAATGCTAAGCATCATACATGCTCAGGGGATGTCGATGTGGCTCTAAGCGACTTAGAAATGTTTCCAGAATTACCTTCCAAACAAGTTCACAGGCATCACAAGAAAATTACCACAATTTTCCAGTTTGATGCTTAGGGCAATTAATCACGGGTCTTGGCTCTCAATGAATTTGGCTGTTTGGGTGATCTGATTTACCACTATTAATGCTGTTCTCAAAAATGTGCCCTAGGCTCTGGAGTCAGTTCTAACACTGTGAGATGATCCTGGAACTTAGTATCCATTATGTGTACTTTCAGATATTGTGATCAACCCTGAACATAGTCCTATAAGGGAGCTATTCTCATTTACAGATGAAGAACCCAAGGCACAGGTTTTGTAACAAGCCCAAGGCAATCAGCTAGCAAGAGGCAGAGCCCACCTGTTTGAGTAACAGTGACACCATTGGAATAAGTGTCTAAGTCCTGTTCTCTCAAGTTATCTTAAATGGAATTGTATTCAATTCAATTCGATTGTATATTGAACGCTGACTTTGCTGCTGTGTATGCAAAGTTGTATTTCTTATAGTTCAACCTTGCCCCTATCGTTTTATTTAGCTCCCTTCAGAAAATGATTTTCCTCTTTAAGAACAAAGCCATTTCTCGGGTGATGTGGAGGTTTGCTTCTCCGCTGAAGGCAGGGTGGGTATAATGGAAGCAAACAGTGTCTCTGCTTCCATCTCCTCCTTGAAGGGTGAGTGGTCTTCACACTGCACTAGCAGAAAGAGATGGACGTGGCAGCAGCCACCCTGTGAGGCAAGTGTCTGTTATTCCCATTTTAGACAGAAAGAAACTGAGGCTCCCATCGTTTCCGTGCCTTCTCTAAGCGGCCCCGCCAGCAAGAGGCTGAGGTCAGGGCTCTCGCTTTCTCCACACGACCTCAGCTCCTTTGGGGGTAAGTACAAAGTTTCTATTTGCGTTGAAAGAAAAATCAATCGCAAATGTCTGGTATGGAGAAGACAGACTTAAAAGCAGTTCCTCTAAAAGGCAGATCAGATTTGGTTCAGAATTAAAGTCTATGCTAGACAAGAGGACCCCAAACCCTTTAGCTGAATTCACACCTGGAGCTGCGGACACATTGTAATCCAGGACATGAAAACACAGTGTGTTCCTTGGTTATGAGACAGGAGACGGGGAAGCGGAGCATGACTCTCAGAAAAGGGGAACAAGTAAGATTTTAAAAATACATATAGATCAGTAGCGAAGAAATGGACAACTGAGAGCACCAATTATGCATCAGGCACTGTTAGGATTTTTGCCCCCAAATTTCACAAGTCTATTATTGTCCTTACTTGACAAAGAGGGAGATAGAGGCTCAGAGCAGTTGTGGGGCTCGTCTAGGGTGACACAGGCAGAAAGGGATAGATCTGGGTGTGGGGCCCCAGTCAGTCTGAATACATATTCTGTGGGCTTTCTGCTACTACACAGCTGCCTTCTATTAACCCAAAATTCTAGAACAAAATATCTAAACAGACGGCCAGCAAGCACTTGGAAAAGAAGGCGACAAACCCGGGGGCCAGCCTAAGGAAATAGGGCAAACGACACCCATCAATCACTCTTTGCTAGGGTTTCTGGTCCGGCAGATCCAAGCAAGGCTGTGAACACTTCAGGTCTCTCAAATTCAGCGTTGTGTTTAATACATTTCCCATCACTGGAGTGAAGAAAATAAAAACATGTGGCCAGGGGAAGGGCACAGTTAGGTGACTCACCCCGTGGTTTACGAAAGAGGCTGGAGTCTGTTATCAATGGAGGTTGCACAACCGGAGGGAGGGTAGTGGCGTGCCTTCGCGTTTTGTCCTTGGCCTGGCTCCCTTCACATACCTGTTCACTCACTCACTCACGCGCATTTATTGAATGGCGGTGATATACAAGGCCCTACGTCAGGTACAGGAGATGTGGGGCGGGCACCACAATGTACCCTGCAGAGTCCCCTTCCAAAGGGGTTCTTGCACCAGCTGCTGGGAATGTTACTAGCAGACAGCCTTCAACTGCAGAGCTGTCTCGCCCAAGGTCATGCCCCTTCCTAGCGTGGCCCTTGCTGGAGCGCTGATGGAAAGAGCAGCACGAAGGTTGTTCGTCTCAGCCAAACTCGCGGTAACTCTGAAGGCTCATACAAGCGCCAGAATTCTCCTGGGATCAGCTCAGGCTGTAGTTGGACATGCAAAACAGCTCAGCCTCTCCCTCGGCCCACCCCACCCCACCAGGGTTAGACCCCAGTTGCTTCATAAACACTAAACTCGGAGCTGGAGTCAGTCTGCTCCATGGAAAACCCGAGGGCTTTGCCCTTTGCTCACCCTCTGAAGAGCACAAGTACAACCAGACCTAGAAGTTACGTAGCAGGTTTAACAAAAGAAAGATTTTTTGCTTCAACGTTGAAACTGACTGCATCAAAAAGCAGTGAACTTCTGTCAGCCAGGGGGAGCACTGTTCTTGTTGGAGGGGTCATACCAACCAAACTCATCAATATTTTACTGAAATTTGTTTCGGTTCACCCTGCTGTTAGCCAACATGTAGCACAGCACCACTAGTTTTTATAAATTAGTGATTAGAAAATTGTAAGAACACTTTGGACTCAATAGGTTCTGGGAATAATTTTGAAAATAAATGGGGGGAAAAACCCCGTTTTCCAATGAACTCCCTGAAGTAAACTGAGATTATTGAAAACACAGTGGCAGAAACTGTCAGTATCCCCTAACAGCCACTTGTTCCTCTATCTTTTAGTAACAAAACCTTGTATTTTACCTGACTACATGTCTATCCAGAAAAAGACTGTCTGGGACTCTACTGTGTCCATATGACTAAAGTATGGCCAATGGGTTCTGAGTGGTAGTGATGTGTACAACTTCTGCGTTAAACCCTTAAAGGAAACCATTGGCTTTTTACTTTTTCTCTTCTCCATTCCAAGGCTGGGACATAGGGTGCTTGCTGGTGGTAGGAAGTAGCTCTCCCTTATGAAAGGTGAAACCAAAATGCAGAAAATTCCTGGGTTCTTGAGTGGAATGGGGCTCTATTACTTCTGGTTATCTGACATTATCCTCTGGTTATTACTCTATTATCAGTCTTGGCTTTTATGTGGGAGATAAACCACTTGTTTTGTTTAAGCACTTATTTCGGTCTCTGTTAAAACAGTTAAATCAATAGTCTAACATCTAATACGGATGGTGAATCAACAATCAAACCTGGATGATGTTCATTCTTTGCCCTGTAGGCATGGAAACTTATCAGGAGACTACAGCATGACAAGAATAGGAATTAACATCGTTTACCTGCGAGGTAATCCTAGCATTATTGCCCCCCTTTTTTGGTGCTCTCCCTTGTCCTGGCCCACGTTATAGTTTATTCCTTATAAAAATCAAGGGCCAAGGCAACATCTGGATTGAAATTATGTTTCTTTGTCTAACTATACTAGGATTTTTGCCAGCAATTAAAACCCTGATTTTCCATGTTGCAGATGCTTTGTTTTGAGAAGGAGTAATTTTCAGATAGATTTATATTGCACATACATGGAGGCATATGATTAATTAATTCGTTCATTCCATTCACTTATTAATGTGACTACCTAAAGTATGTAGGAAAACTATTCAAATAAAATAAAACTAATTCATAAAAAAAGAGATCAAGTTGGTTATAAGTCATGGGTACATATTTATGGACAATGAATGAATAAGTGAAGCACAACTTTATCTTAAAACCGCGCCTTTGGGAGGCTGAGGTGAGCGGATTGCCTGAGCCCGCGGGTTCGAGACCCGCCTGGGCAGCGAGACCTCATCTCTACAATAAATCAAAAAATCAACTGGGCGTGGTAGCGCATGCCTGTAATTCCAGCTACTTGGAAGGCTGAGGCGGAAGGATCGCCGGAGCCCAGCAGGTCGAGGTTGCGGTGGCCGGAAGCGGCCACTGCACTCCAGTCTGGGCGACAGAGTGAGACTCCAACTCAAAAAAAAAAAAAAAAAATTCAAAAGAAATAGAAATCAGAAGTCTAGTGCAAACCATTGTTATGAACAGTTTATTCTTTGCCATTTCCTCTGCTTGTATTAATGTGATAATTGATGCTTTTGTAGTCGAAGTGCCTCGATAAAATATTCTGATAGATCATTAACTAGTATAGACTCTATTTCTTTTGAATTTCCCAAAGAAAGTATAGATGTCTCCATGTCTGCTCACTTGGCTGGAAATATCTAAAGTTGTACACATCATTGCCATTTTTATCATGGCACCAACTGGATTTCAGAAGGTTATTTCTACTTATTTGGCTCTGGAGATAAAGAACTATGTATGTCACTTGCAAAATACATGTACACATGAGTTAGTTAGGGAAGGGCAAGGATTCTAAAGCCAAGAATGTGTTTTCAGTTACAGCCTCTCTCTTTGTACTTATGGACGTCCAGAAACACGTTCACGTTTCCCTAAAGTAATAATAACAGCTCACTCTCCTGTGCCAAATATCAAAAACTACATACATTCGGGACTCATCATAATAGAAGAGCCAGGTTCTCACATCAACGGGAACAAGTTGGAGGTGTGGGACGTTATGGGGGGCGAGGGTCCCTTGGGGCCTGTGGCATTGTTGACGCACAGAAGTAGCACAGCCCCAAAGTTACGTTCCCTGATTGTCTCCATCTAGTTTTCATTCTGCTTCCACTAACATTTTTTCGTCAGAGTCTCAATCCTACCATGTCAATATATTCCCATAAAAACAGATGTTGAGAGGAGCTCAGAGGAAACACCCACTTTTCTTGCTGCACCCTCAGCACTGTATCTGCTTGGAGGAATATCTACCAGAGAACTTAGGCATGCATATTCTTTTTGATAGAGGGAATCTCTCCTTTCCTGGATTCAGCTTTCAGCAAATATCTACTATGTTTCTAGGTCTGTTTTAGTAAGTTTGCTTTCACTTAAATTGATTCACTTAAATCCTCTGAACTTGCTTTTTTTTAACTTACCCAGGTAATTTCCAAATGCCCACTAAGTTTATTACACAGAGAACAAACGTAGAGAAGTGAATAAAATAAACTGCACAGAAGTGGCTATAAAATGCTTTCAGGCATTTAAATAGATTTGTAGCTAAAAAGTGATTCAGTAAAAGAAAATGATTTGAAAGATGTCAAGAGTGGAAGTGTATACACTTGAAATTCTCCATCACTAGAACTCAGAGGCCAATATGTGAGTTTAAAATATGTGCCTTCCATGGCAGGAGGGAAAGGAAGCTAATATATTTAATGTGTTCCTTTTCAGGAAGATATTTTAAGGTAGCAGGTGAGTATATGATTAAAAATTACTTGAAATGCCATTTGCTGCGGTTAGTTACTCTTAGCAATTTTTTTAGTTGTCACCAACAGCAACGCCAAAGTCCATTATAAGTGCTAAAGAAGGTATCATTATAGACTTCATTCATCCTAGTCAGGCAAAAGTTGATTATCAAAGGATGGATGCTTCCAACTCCTTTAGGAAGGTTAGTTGAGGTATTTCCAGAAGCATCTTGAAAATGGTTCAACATTTTTTAAACTACCTTTTTCAGGGAGAATGCTGTAGGAAGATCACATCTCTCTAAAGAAGATGCCAAGAACATATCAGCTGCCAGTTTGAGAGCTTGCATCTGCTCTTCACAACTATATTTAGAAGACAATGGTGGAACTTATCAAATATCACAGAGAAAATATTATAAATGTTGGGACTCAGAATCCAGCAACTAAAGAGATTTAGTATGTGAGAATTGGGATAAGGAAGAACAAATTGGGGAAAATATCTCTTTGAAGAATATAAATAAAGCAATACTTGTATTTGCATGCCTTAAAGATGAGCATATTTAAGACAATTGGTAATAAAATATACTGACTAACATGAGTTTTAATATTTATTTAGTCTATGATTTTGATTGGGTTTTGATGAGTTTTAATATCTATTTAGACTATGATTTCATTTTGGAGCATAGCAATGAAAAAAATTTTTAAAAGCAATTTCCTTCCCTGTATTTCCATGTGGTATAGCACAATAAAAGAAACAAAGATACACTTAAAAAATCACTGTTAGTAAATCTGTGAACATCATGTTAAATTTTAAATTGCTAAGTCTGCTTCAGAAGTAAGTCTGGATAATGTTTTTATTTATTTTCTGTCTTTTTTAAGTGTTTGCAGAAAAATAAGTTAAAAAAAGAAAACATTCCATGCATTTTGACCATTTTGAAATCGCAAGCAACAAAGTATAAAATAAGAGAAATTTTACTGAGCTAGAATAAATTTTTGAAGGCTTATGGAGTTTATAAAATGGTGACCACATGCAGTCTTTAGTTTAAGTAGTTTCTGCTTGACTTAATGCATGTGTATAGGCAGAATATGGCTCTTTGTTCCATCGCGTAACGTAAAAAAAACCCCACTCACCACTGGTGACGGAGAAAGCGCAATGTTGCCTATTGACGCCTTCAGTTCGTCTACGGTTGCAGTGTTCTTAAGAATGTCTTTAGATTGCAATGGTTTAATCTTGATATTAAATTTCTTGTGTGATTCTTCTTCCTCTTCCGATTCACTTGAAGAATAAAAGTGCTTTCCTTTGGTAGGTAGAACACAGTTAAAGATACATAACTCTTTATTCTCCTGGAAGGCAGTGATGCGTATAAGATAAGAGTGATTGCACAGAGGGACAGCAAAAGTATCTTAGATGGCAGGAAATCAGAGCAAGCGAACATAAATGAAAGAGGGTTGGATTTATTCCCCTTTCCTCAGAATGTGATCAAGGATGGTGAATTTCAAGAGGCAGTGGATATAATGCCCCACATTTGCGCTTAGCTGGCTGTGTGTTGTGTCACACTCTGTACACACACAGATAAACACACGTGAGCTTACTGATCAACACAGAGGAAGGATGTTTGATGGGTGAAGATCTGTGGTGACTTTTAACTGCTCCGGAGTGTGACTTGCTTTGCCCAGAGATGAACTGGAGGCAGAGGGTAGTAAGAGTTATTTTCCAGTCACTATATATGTCAGTCATGTCAGGTTTCAGCAGACAATCCAGTACCCACGATTTGCACAAGTGTTTTCCAGCACATATTTCCTCTCTTTCTTTTCTATGAATAGATTAAGGCAAAACGCCTGCTGGTTAGGGATCCGGCTATTCTCTATGCTGAATATTCATCTCTAATATTAGGAATAACAGGACTTGGGAAAATTAGGTTATTTCATAGCCTTTGCAAAGCCTGAATTTATCTTATTGTTTTCTGAGAATGAATAAAAAATAAAATAGAAGAAAGACAGAAAGGATATAGCCGGGTTCCTCGGGTCTGATGCTATAGCCTTCTTCATCCAGTTCAGGGGAGTTCTAGAAAACACAAGTGACATCAAGCAATTATTATTCTGACAATTATCAAGGAATACTTATTTTCCTTCTAGAGGCTTCTGTTTAAGGATACAACAAGTCTCTTATTTTAGGAGGCTAAAATTTCAAGTTTTGGAAGGGACTGCTGAGCAATATGCTTAGATATTTACTCAAGGATACTTGGAGAGTCCTCCTACTGGGAAAATAAAGGCAGAATCAACTGTCCATGAAATAAAGCTATTAAAGAGCTGAATACACCAAGGACTGTGCTAGGCAGCATAGGGGTACAGAACGCAAAGTCTCTGTCCTCAGGGAAACGGAAATGTATTTCGGCAGGCAAAAGTTAGGAAAAAATACAAAACACAAGCACCTGGGTTACACAGGAGTTAAAAAACAAGAACGTTAGTGTGGTTAAAAAAAATCAGAGGGATCTGCATGGGTCTCTCAGTGCAGACTGGAGAGGGCAGAGTGGGAGCCCCTTCTAGGTGGCAGGGAGGAGCCTCCTCTGAGGCATCAAGGCGGGAGTGGATGTTGGGTGATTCGGAGGGGAAAAGGGAAGGGCAAGCCAAGAAGACACAGCTGGAGAGAAGGCTGCACAGCGGGTGATAGGAAATAGACCCTGGTGGCCAACAGGCGAGGGGAAGAGTCAGACTTGATCCAGCAGCTGTGGCTCCTCAAGTGGTGGGGGTGGCAGAATGAGCTGGAAGCACAGTCCAGGATAGACTGAGGCAGGAGGAACTGGAGGAAATTCAAAATACATGCATCCATTCAGGCAAGATGTGCTAAGAACATGGATCAGTTTACTGTTGGTGGGAGGGGGAGAATCAAGGGCATTTGGGAAGATCAATTGTTGCTTCTGTAAGAACAAGGGGAGGCGATGTTCAAGAAGATGCCAAGGCTTCTACCCTCAAGTCCTGGGAGAGTGCGGATACTCTTAGCTGAAGTAGTCTTAACAGCAGATAGCTGACATTTTTGGGAAAACAGCAGGAAAGGCAAAAGGCAATTTGCATGGTTGGGATCAGTATGACCATATTTGAATTCCCATTACATGATAAGTATTATGGTCACACTTTATCTCACTGAATCACATAACAGCCATATGTGGAAAAAAGTTTTCCATTTACTGAGGAGGAAATTAAGAGAAATCAGATGCCATTTCTCAAGGACACACACCCAGTCAATGTCAGACCTAGGTTTTGACTCCAGGCATTTGGGACTAAACCCTATGACCTAGAGGGGAGGAAGAGGAGGAGTCCAACGTGGCCCTGATGAAGTGGAGGTTGTAGGCCTGGCCATGAGAGACAGCAGAGTTGGAGAGACAGTCTTGAGTCACTGAAGCAAGAAACATGCCAGGACCATGGAGAGAGATGCCATGGAAGAAGACACTATTCTTGAATCTCATTTTTTATTATATCTGTTTAATGTGTACCACATAATATTTTGGTCTACATATACCTAGTGAAATGATTACTACATGGAAGAAGACACTATTCTTGAATCTCATTTTTTATTATATCTGTTTAATGTGTACCACATAATATTTTGGTCTACATATACCTAGTGAAATGATTACTACAGTCAAATCTACATTTCTGTCTCCTTTTGTGGTTGTGCACGTGCATGTGTATGTGTGTGTAGTAAGAGCACCTGAAGTCTATTCTCTTAGCAAAATTTCAGTACACAATGCAACATTACTACCTATAGTCTACGTGAGGTACATAGATTTAAGATTTATTCATTCCACCTCCTTACGAATTTGCATCTTTGACCCACTTCTTCCATGCCCCACTCACCTGCCCCCGGTAACTACCTTTGTACTCTATTTATTCAACTTTTAAAAAACGAGCTGTATATAAGAAAGATCATGGAGTATTTTTCAGAATTTGAAAGCCACCACATTTACTGTGGTCTCCTTAAGAACTCAGAGTTTTTTGTTTTGTTGTTTTTGAGTTGGAATGCAGTGGCATGATCACGGCTCATCACAGCCTCAACCTTCTGGGATCAGGCGATGCTTCCACTTCAGTCTCCTGAGTAGCTGCGACTAGAGGCATGTGTCACCATGCCTGGCTAATTCTTAAATTTTTTTTTCTTTTTTGGTAAAGACAAGGTTTCACTATGTGACTGGTCTCAAACTCTTGGGCTCAAGTAATTCTCCTGCCTCGGCCTCCCAAAGTGCTGGGATTATAGGCATGAGTCACTGTGCCTGATCTCTTTTTTTTTTTTATTAGTGCAAGTGTGTTGAAGTGACTTGCCTGCTCAGAACCTGTCCCTGCTTACTCCTTGAAATAAAAGATGTGCCTCTGTGTAGCCAACAAGGCCCCTCATGGGCTGGCCCCCATGGTGGCCTCAAGTCTACAATTGCCCAGTCTCTGTCCCATTGCTAACTTTTACGATCTGGGAGTCACAAACACTGTCTTATTTCAGGGTCCTCATCGGTGCTGTTCCCTCTGATTGAAAGTCTCTCCCCACAAATGTTCAGCTAGTTAACCCCTGCTTATACAATTCAGACCTTTGCCTCAAGGTCACATCCTCCTTGACACTTCCCTGCCCAAGTTAGGATGATAGACTCAATTAAGAATAAGCCCTTCTTACTACTTAGAGAAACTGGGGCCTAATGCACAGTGACAACAGCAATTTCTGTGTGATATGACTAGCTTTTAGGACTAAATCCACTCACACACTGACCAGGCACAGTACTAGAGTTTAGGGTTTATGTGCTTGATGAGAGATAGCATGTAGTATTTGATGGGTAATTTTCTATTTTAATTATCATACTTCTTATTTATTAAGAATACCCCATTCTCATGTACTAAAGAATTCTACAAAATATAACAGAGTCTTCCTAGGCAAAAAAAATTAATTTTGGGAAAAGAAACCACTCTTTCTTAATATCTAGTAACTTCCCTTATAACTTTACCTGTGAACAATTTGGATTTAAGTTAACTTAGGGGCTATCACATTCTAGGGAACTGAACTGCTAAAAATATCAAAAGGATCTCAAGACCAAGAAATAGATCCAAGAGAGGACCAGGCAGTAAGTTTTCAGAGTGACATGTCTTGGTGCATCGGGGCGGAATGCATGAAGAATTTCACCTCTCTAAGCCACAGTTTTCTCGAAAATGCAGAGAAAGGGGCATTTACCTTGTAAGCCGGTAAAAATTTAATAGCATGCATTATTATGACTGACAAACAGTGAAAACTCAATAAATGGCAGTGTCATTTATTATGAAAATTCTTCTTAAAAAATATGTAAAAGCTTTAACATCAACCTTAACTTTTATGAAAGGGAAGGTTGGGCCAGGACAGTCACCCAAAGAATAAGAGCAAACGCATTTTGTGGGAATCATGAATTTGGGCACTTACTGTGCAACAGAAATAAGTTTCCATGCGGATATGGTCTGCATGCTCTATAGGATTGGAAATTGAAGAGTGATCCTGGTGGGATCCAACAGGCTGTTCTGTAGTGGTTGGTGAAGCATGTGGTGATGGTGTTAGTCGGTTTCTGGGGGAATCATGGGGCAAGTTTAGGTCTCAGTTGGGATTCACCCTCACTCCCCGAGAAGCAACAAGTGATTGCAATCTGGCCTGGGAAAGTCTGCTCCATGAGGCTCTAACGGTTGTTAGGAAACTGAGCATCAGAGGCTAATTGACTTGCCTTGATTCTCAAAGATGATTAGAAATAGAACCAGGGCTGAAACAGTTAGTATTAGAAAAAACATTTTTTGAACAAAAACTACAGGCTAAGAAGATGACTGAAATGTTCCGCAAATAATTAGCTAATTGAATCCTTGCAACCACAACATAAGGTAGCTACTGACTTCATTTTTGCTGGCTAGCAAATAACCATTCCAAGGCCACACACAGCTGATATGCGCAAGGGCTGGGTCTTGAACTCAGGTCTCACAGACGCTATTGTTCTTAACCTCTGTACCATCCTAAATGTGCCAGGTGCTTTTTAATGAGATGGAGACTGTTTTACTTATTCCTTATAAACATAAGAATGCCTCAACCCATTTTTTTTGACCCAAGGGGGTTGCCCTCAACTCATTTTTATGTTGTGAAATACTTGATAAAGAAGAAGCGATCTTCTGATACTCACATATCTTTCCCAATCAATTTCTGCATAAAATCCATTTGGTGCTCCATTGCTTTTCTTCTGTAATAAATGTGAAAAGAAATTCAGAAGGGAAACGATGGAACAAAAAAGAAAAGAGGAACAAAGAACACTTAACTCTTATCTACATTTAGCAAGAGCTATCAAAATCCAGCACTGGCAAGACAGATTAGAGCAGCCTATCAAAAAGCCACACTGGTGTAACTGAATGGTAAATTTAGCTGCCGTGACACTGCATAAAAGGGCCCCCGTGCTCAGTTCACAAAAGACCATAGGATACCGAGGCATAGGGATATTAGCAGTTAGCTGCTCATATTTTATTCAATTACTGAAGAATTAGCAACACCTACATTATAATTTAGTCTTCTATACCTTCGGGGATATAACCATACCTCTATACGTATTTTAAATGGAAACATTTTGACTTTCATGCTGTTTTTATATTTAATTAATTCCAACATTTCCAAAGACTCATCTAAGTCGCCCATCTTTTAGCATTTATAACATTGACTCGATTTCTTCTAACCTCTGTCTTGATAAAATGTAAAGTAAGTCAGATCCATATGAGTGAATTCAGCTCCTAGTTATGAAAAATAATTCTGGTGTTTTTTCACAAGGCTTTTCTTACCAAATTATTAAAGCAGAATTTGAGGATCAAGGGCGGATTTTTGTCATCCATGTGATTTATGTCCCCCTGAGTACCCATCATTGCAAGTTGACTGGATATCAGCATTGCTCTTTCTTAATTATCTTAAGGTTTTGTTTTGTCCCCAGTACACCCGTGCCACAGTGCCACAAGCACGTGAGCAAGGACGTGGCATCGCGCAAACAGAAATGGCTACGATTCGCTGCTTTTTTCCAGCAAAGGACAAAGACACGATTGGGTTGGTAATGGAGGGTCTGTTCGGTCACATTCTTGTCTCCAGCACACTGAGCAAGAGGACGTTCCCGAGCGGCTGCAGGTCTCAGAATAGCACACATCAAAGTGTGAGGCAGGAGGTTTGAGCATAGGACCTCGGCGTTTGCACTCACCAGTAAAGGCCACTTGAACGCCTGGGTAACTGGCTAGCACTCAGTTTGACAAGTAGAAAGGTAAGCTTTTCATGTGTGCAATTGGATCACTAGATAACCCGGAGTAACCAGCATCCTTGATTAACAGTGAATACTGAGTGGGCATTCTAAGAACCAGCAGTGGCTTAGCAAGGGCAAACAGTGTGCACGGAATAGATCATATGTTCTGCCCTCCCTCTTCTAGTCACTTCCACTTCACTAGAACTTACAAAAAGTAGGCCATGCGTCCACAGACAAGCACCCAGGGACATGAGGCCTGTGACCATATCCCTCTTTGTCTGCTACTGACAAGGATTATTTGTACTCAGACTACAGCATTTTAATCTTTCCACAGAATTGCCTTCATTAGTGTTTCAGTGATATATCAACACTGTACATGTATACCTTAGAAGGCCACTATTGAGAACATGCTCCACCAGATAATATGCTCCTTAATAAAAATTTTTCTTTCACCTGGAAATGGACAGGGTTCCTATTTTCTTTATATTGTATTGACTTTCTCTTTTAATTCCTACTTTACCAATCTGTTTGCATATGACTTATTTGCAAAATGCTCCAAATCCATCTCAGAAAGCACACATAATCACAAGTTCAGTATAGAAATTTAATTTATAATAATAAAAAATCAAATGGGCCAAGCTGATTCTAGAGAAGTAACTCATGAATTTTGTGATCTAGATTTGTTACCTAAAAACCAGAGGTTGGGTGAATTACTGAGTCCAAATTTCTCAAAATACTACAGTTGCTTTCATGACAATCTCATCCCCATAACTAAAGCCCTTCAAAACCCAAGAACGCTTACATATTCAGGTGAACAAATTATATATATATATTCCTTTCTGATAGCACATATCCAACACTGTGGATGAAATTTTCTGAATCTTGAGATTGGGACAGAGTGAAATGTCTTGGTTTCCATGAAAACCAAGGGAAGGTTGAGATAAAGAAAACGTAAAACCTACAGAAAAAAAAATTCCTTTTAAAATAGGGACATCTTAAAAACAAATACTAAATAAAACCAAACAACAACACTACATTATTTTGGCAGATACTACACACACACACACACACACACACGTACGCACACGCACACACATACTTGGCTCTATTGGAGGAATTTGGTCTCATTCATGCCAGTGGATTCTTAAAACCATCTCTGGTTTCACAAGTGAAAATGACCCAGTTAAAGCTAGGCCAGAGCCTGGATGGAATTCTTCTGGCCAAACCTCAAGAAAAAAATAATTCTTGAGTAAGGTGCAGCTCATAGTAGTGGTAATAGTGAAGATAACAACTCTTGATTTTCAAATGGAAAGCTTTTAAGAAGCAAGGGAGAATATAAGTGGGGAAACACCACTGAAAGACTAGGCTTAATAGTGAAAATAGCATCAGTCATTCAAACATCAGTCATTCACCAGTGAGTTTTTTTTTTCTTGGAATTGTAGCTATATATTCTTTTACTTCTTCCTTCTCTATAGTTTTAAAAATTCTACACTTAGCATAAATAGCTTTTATAACTTGAATATGATTGTTATTTAAAGGTAATTGATGCTAGCTAATCTTGTATTAATAGGTATTTTACTTTGGTTAGGCTTATCATCTGTTCTCAGATAATATGATGAGCTAAGTAAATAAATATAGCAACAATTGTGTTCAATTATACATTCATCAGAGTTCTCAATTTCCACTGAGAATGTGCCTGATTCCCAAGGCCAGCTCATGGCCAGGTAGTGATCCCTGGGTGGGAAGTACTAGCTAAAGATCCGCGATGTGCTGCCTCAATGTTATCTTTTTCCCACCGAGTGGGACTTGACTCGCTTTGTAAGTAATCCTATACAACGTTGTCCATAGGACTGTCTGTGAAGACGGCAATGTCCTACTGTGTGATGTCTAATATGACAGCCACTACCCACAAGTGGCTGATAACTTAAAATGTGACAAGTATGACTGAAGAACTGAATCTGAATAAGTACCTATGTGTGGTCACGATAACGTGCCGCACAGCTGTAGTACTGCCCCATCTGGGCCTGGGTCATCATTCCTGACTCGATATCCTTTCGTCCAGTACCTCGGTTCCCACAGATCAAGTTTCTGCCAAATTCCTGATATTATCGAGACAGTGCTCATCCTAACAAATGACTACTCGATTTGCATGATGATGTTTATATTACAGCCAAAGTCTTCTTTATACGTAGGAAGATCATTTAAAAATTTGAATCCCTCCCTTCGTCTAAGACACAGGAAACACACATCTGATCACTTTTTTAAAAGTGGATGCCAATACATAAAGTCTGTACAGCTGATTTAAAAATTGGTCCCAGGTATTCAAGAAGTAATTTGGAAATACCTGAGTCTTCTTAAAAGGAATAAATGAACGCTATTGTGTTCTCCAAATTTTAAGTTGGGATTTTACTCACTGTTTCTACAACCCCTTGGAAATTTTATACTAAAATCTTTCCTTACCGAAACTTTTTTTCCTCCTTCACGCGCACACTCTGCTTTGTTATTGTAGGGTGGTTCATGTGAGCTGGGCTGCTGGAATTGATTGTTTTCATGTAGAAAAAAGTTGTTAAAAGATGTCTGTTCTTCAAGACACATATAAAGAATCACATGGAATCAGCAAACATACCATAGAAGAAACCATCTCTAGGCCAAATTGTACGGCCTACCAATCTCGGCAGGGTTCCTGAAGCAAAGAGTGGACTTTGGGGCCCATAACGAGGCTCTATTCAGCAGGCCAGGTTGGTGAGGCCAGGAGAAGGGAGAAGGAGGAAGATGTGTCCCAGGTACGAGGGACTGTGTGGATCTCTTCCTCATACAGTCAGCACTTAATTGACAAGTAGAGAACAGACACAAGAAGAGACGGAATACAAACAGTTGTGTTCTACTCTTAAGTCTGAGAAGGCTAGCTCCACCAGACTTTTCCCTGGACCAAAGCCTTCCTGGGGGTCACCAATACATACAACACGCACACCTGATGGCTCCACATCTGTGCCCTTTTCTGTACACCTGTTTGGAGTGAGCAGAAACACTCCGCCCACAAGAGCTATGACCCTGATGCCTCTGTGTATGTAGTAGAAGATGCGGGAATTACTGAGGAAGAGTCGGTGTGCCCTGCACAAATGTGAATTTGTGTCTGGGTTAGAATGCACTGTCACACACAGCTGCCCGAAGTTTCTACACCGTGACAGACAGCCCTGCTAGTGATGAGGACATTCGGCCAGTGGGGAGCAAGGCACGCCCACCTTCATACATGCAGCCCTGCCACGAAGCCTCT
Source organism: Cephalopachus bancanus (assembly GCA_027257055.1). NCBI lineage: Eukaryota > Metazoa > Chordata > Mammalia > Primates > Tarsiidae > Cephalopachus > Cephalopachus bancanus. The sequence continues at coordinate 373,856 of JAPVLO010000344.1, read as the reverse complement.
GTAGATGAAACTGCAAAGCATTGTCACAGAGATGGGCTTTGCCGGATTCTGAGAAACAGAAATTAAATAACTCACTGGAAAATTAAACCTTTGTGTAGCCCCTGGGCTTAGCAAGTAGTTTATAAGCATTAAGTAGGTGCACTATTACCTGTAGACTGTGGAACTACGTTAATGAAACCACACATTTCAACTTCTGACATTCAAAAGGCAGTCATTTAGAAGCCAGATCAGCCACACAAAAGTGGACTGGGTCTGCAGACATGAGGTTTTAAAGAAATCAGTCTGAGTTTGAAAGATAATCATGTTGTGATGTCTAAGGGTTGAATGTAAACAGAAACTCAGATAGTGCTGGTTTCCTAAACATGGTGACCATAGTAAGTGGGGAAAACTTGGAGAACATTTCTAAATGGTAAAACGAGCAGCTGGCTAAGAACTTCCAATAGCCTATGAAGCTGTATACCTTGTTTCTGAGAAAATGTATTTATTTTGAACATAGCCTTTTTCAGAACAGGTCTGTGTAATTTCCTGAGAATAGACATTAACTAATTTTTCTTTCCTGATAATCATGACCAATGATATTTATGGCATTTCTAATTAAGTAACAAAGAAGGCGTAATTGCTAATAAAGAACAGTGGTGGAGTAATGAGGGACTCGGGGAGCTCAGGCTTGAAGCCCTGACCTGGGGACGAGTCCCAGGATGACTGCTGAGTTGGTTAACACAGCACATACTCATGGCTGCCTGCTGTACACCAGTTGCTGGACTCGGCACCGGGGGTGCATTCTATCAAAGATTTAACTGGCACTGCCCAGAAAAGCAGACAACGGGGAGGTAGCAGTGAGGCCTCAGAGACAATGAGCGGGGGCTGGAGAAAGAAAAAAAGGACAAGGCTGAGAATGGAGAGGGAGAGAAGCAAGAGACAGCAGACCAGTCTGGGAGCAGCGAGGAGAGAGAGCAGAGCAGCTAATAGAGCCTTGCGAAGGTCGGAATGGAGGGGACCAGAGAGCCCAGCGAGGGGCCCAAGCCAGAAGCAAAGAAGAGACACAAAGCAGAGAGTACCTGAGACAGAGTTAACGAGAGGGCTCTGAGCCAGAAGCAAGAGGTGAGGAGAAGCTGCGTCTTCTGGGTCTTTTTTTTCCCCTGCTGAATAGAGCCTTGATTATAGTGTTACCCAATGTCTGATCAATTTCAGGCTATTTTCTTAACATTTCATGGTGAGGACCACATGAATGCAAAAGGTACCCCAAAGCTAAGAACCCTGAGTCAAATGTGGGAGAAAAATTCCTGATATAGCTACGATTAATACCCCAATTTATGTAAAATATTATAAAGGGTGATTTTTAAAAAATGTTTTTTAACCACCAGGCTTATTTTAGTTCCCACTCTGGCCCAATGCGTCTAATGTGAGTCCGTCTTTTTTTTTTTCAGTAGCAGCTGTTCTTTTGAAGCTTCTGAATAGACATCTGATTTAGATTCGAAGGAAACATTTTAGAAGTTGATGCAGACGCCTATAAGCGCAACTCAGATAAATCTAAGTCCATGCACCATAGGCTTCTTTAAAAAGCAAGAATTCCGGGGGCTAACGAGGAGTCTGAACACATAGACTTAACCGTTAAATCTAAACCCAGTGGGCACATTTTCCTCCTTCAGGCTGTAAATTCAGGCGTAAGTGGTTTCGAGACCATCCCCTACTTCTGAATTTAATGTAGAAAATGTATCTGCAGTACAACCACTACAGAGGGAAGCCTCTTTCAGTTTTATTGGATCTCGGCTCCATTACGACTATGTGGCCCCTGCTGGAGAAAAACATTCTCACATAACGAGCTCTAACATCATTAAAGTGGAAATGAAATAACAGTTGATGGGAGCAGCCCCTGCACGACCTGTCTGGCTTCTGACCCACCATCCTGATGGCTAGTCTGCTCGCCTACCCTGGGACAGGACTTTAGGTGAATGCAGTAAATAAGTCCAACTTGACCAAGACTACATTGATGTCCCCTGCAATTAGTACAGAAAATTGTAACAGTGAGAGGTCTGAAAAGTCAAGCTATTTTCTCCCTACAGGAAAAAAAAGGGGGGGGGCTTGAGAAATTTAACCATAGCTTATACTGAAACGCAAACTCGCTAAAAATGGTCTTTTAAATACTTACAATTCCATCTCTATCTGGTGAACCTCTGTAACAAAAAGAAATTGATAGCTGTTATTAAAATGAATCATTCTTGCCACATAGACCAAAGTACAACAATAAGAATCATTACCCATCACTCCTCCCTTCCCTCATACTCCCACCCCAACAGAACTGGCGAATGAAAACTGAATCAAAGCAAAATGGTTGAGTGATGTTTAAGTGTGAGTATGTGTAGGCATGTGTGGGAGGGAGAGCCTCGTCAAAAACTGAAATCCAAGTGGCCCAAGTTGGTGGGGCAGGGACTTGGTCTACTTTTGAGACAAGAGTTCTGTAAAGAATCTGCCCCAGTCCATCTGGGTCCATTTAAAACTGTCACAAGGCATGCACACCAATTTGTTCTCTCTCATCTTTCTACTTTTTAGAGTCAGGGTCTTGCTATGTTGCCCAGGCTGAAGCGTAGTGGCTATTCACAGGTGCTAGCATAGCTCATTGCAACCTCAACCACCTGGGCTCAAGCGATCCTCCTGTCTCAGCCTCCCAAGTAGCTGGGACTACATGTGTACACCACAGTGCTCAGACCTTTTATCTTTCTCCTTGTGAATGGTCCTGAATTGCCTCCTGTGATACAGAATGTCTGTGGTATTTTTCAGCTTTATTCTGAGAATCGGTCCTTTCCTCCCTATTTCTAGATTTACCTCTTTTTCCTTTATTGGAGAGCAGGATATGGAGGGTAATGTTTTGCTAAGTGGCTCCCTCTGAAGACTAGAGTCTGGGCTGCTGTCCCGTGGTGGCACCAAGCTGTGGTGGTTAGGAGGGAGGGCTTTAGGGTAAAATGAGTCTGGGCATTCAGACTTCACCATTCAATATTTCTGTGACCTTGAACACTTAAACTTTCTAAGCCAGTTTAATTAAGATAATATACAGGAAGAACCTATAAGAGTTGCTGACACTTAATAAGTACTCAAAAGTGATGGTTAATTATGCTTTTTCTTTTCTTTCCAAGATATCTCTTCACTAACGTACACTGGCTCACTTGAAGCCTCACTGGACTTGTTACTCGGGGAAACTGGACTGGAGGAACACAGGAAGGGAGAAACTAGAGAGCAGCCACTGTAACCCTACAACTTATTATTTTGATTCACTCTGGAAGGAGCTAAAAAATGTTATATTACTAAGGGGATCTGAATTATGCTTAGAAAGTGCTCTGCATCGTTTGAAAGAAAAACTTAATAAATGCTCAAGATGGATTTCGATGTCTGAGGAGTTTGTTGGGATTGAAACCGTTCTTCAAGAGGTGGGAAAGAGGGAGAGGGAGAGGGAGACAGACAGGGAGGGAGAGGGGGAGAGGGAAGAGGAAGGAGAGAGGAAGGGCGGGGAGAAGGAGGTGGAGAGGGAGGGAGGGGAAGAGGGAGAGATGCAGAAAGTTGGGGGGGGCACCATCTGGTCTCAAGATGCGATTCCCCTTCACCACCAACACCCCTTAAAAATTAACAGAACATTCTATTTGGATTGCAAAGCACTTGATCGAGTGCAGGGTTTTTCTTAACTAGTGAGTTCTGTGTCCACACATATGCAGAGGAGAATCCATGATACAGAGAAGCAGAGCGGACCCTGATATGAAAGACCATGGGAGTTGACAGAAATCCTGAGATCTCTGGACAATCCCTGGACATGGGAATTAAACAGTTCAAAGAAGTTTAAAGTAGAAGGATAGGAAGAATCTCAGCTGAAAAGTTACAGTTCACTGATACTGATTGCCTGTAATGAGCAGGCACTTGGCTACGAATGGGATAAAAATAGCAAGGAAGACATGCTCATCACAGAGGGAGTGAGACAGTCAAATAAATTCAGCAGTCATCATGGCCATGGCTCAGGCTAGTAGGAGAGTCCTGAGGACAGGTGCCAATCCATCCTCCTCAGACACCACTTCCCTTGCATATTTTTATTATAAAACATGTGCATTCTCCCCAGGATTTCAGCCCTTGCTAAAGGGGTCCAGAGAGAGAGTCAGATTTTGGTAGGATGCCTTTGGGGACGGCAAGCAATAGACATGGAGAAGAAAAGTCCAGGCGCCAGGGCATGCCAGCAGGGACCTTAAATAGGAGGCTGTTTGACCTCACGAATACTGCAGCTATTGGGTTGGTATTTCAGAAGTGTCAATCAGAAAAACTGTAATTTACATAGTAGCATTGGAGTCTATTCTGATCCTTTCTCTTCTCGATGGGAGGAAATGGAGCTGCTGCATCATTGTATGGAGGAAGTAAGCATGGTGGCTTAGAGAACCAGCTCTAATGCACGACTACCCTGGGCTCGACCAACACAGATTTCCTGGTTGTGGAAGATACTTCACTCTGACTGGATAAAGAAAATGTGATACATGTACACAGTATTATATTATGCAGCCATAAAGAAGGACAAAATCATGGCCTTTGCAGCAACACGAATGCAGTTGGAGACCATCATACTAAGTGAACTATCACAGAAATACAGAACTGAGTACTGCGCATTCTCACTTATAAGTGGGCCCTGATCACTGGTCACAGCACAAGGGTGGGATTGGCAGATGCTGGGCACTACTAAGGGAGGCAGGGGGAGAGGAGAGAGGTGGGCACATGGCAACACATTGGGTACCTGGTCCACTACTGGGGGAGAGAGGACCAGCTGGAAGCCAAACTTCCCTGCCTGCAACCCACTTATGCAGTAAATCCCCACTTGTATCCCACAATTCTAAAATAAAATAAAAAACCCTAAAGAAGACATTTAACTCCTTTGTGTCTCTGTTTCCCATCTATAAAACAGTCATGATAACACCGTATACCCCATAGAGCTATTAGAGGATTCAGTAAGCTCATAAAAGTGCCTAGAACACAGCAAATCCACATTACATGTTATCTAGAATAATAACAATGATATAATTTCACCGGGGATGGGGAATGGAGAGATCTTATAAGCCTCAGACGCTTGGATATAGGTTCTGAACTCATGTCCCAACCACCTCTGATGAGGCTTTATATTTGATTTTCAATTTTTTTTTAGATGGAAAGATATAGTTTATTTGGAAAGTAAATTAGAGAATGAGAGAGAGAGAGAGAGAGAGAGAGAGAGAGAGAGAGAGAGAGAGAGAGAGAGAGAGAGAGAGACTCCCCAAGGCAGGAGAAGGAGCCAAAGCTTAGGAAACATGGTGGCGGCCATAGCTCAGAGAGCACACGGCCACACCAGAGTCTAGCAAGGCAATGGCCTTACATGATTTTTTTTTAATGGCAGAACTATTATATTTACTGATTTTGATCTTAAAACGAATCATCTACCACAGACCCTTGGCCTCTATTTCCAGAAGTTTCAGTTACCTTATGCAACTGCTGCCTTTCATCTTTCAGCCTCCTATTTGTCTGGACTGTGTCATTCTGCCCACTGGTGGTTTCCTTTCTGCTGAAAACATAGCCGCTGGATTCTTGACTAGAATTCTGGCCCCAAGCCTTCTTTTCTGGGTAGCCTTCAGCAAGTTACTCAACCCCTTTCGGCAGCGAGATCTCATCTCTAAAATTGAGATATTACTACTAAACTTATTGAATTACTGGGAGGACTCAAAAGGATATCAGCGCCATAAAATACCCGGCTCAGGGCCTGCCACTTAGCAGCGCTCTCGCTCTTCCTCTCTCCATCAGCCACTGTAATGATGATCAAATCAGGAAGCTCTGATCCTATCCCCACTTTCTCTCTGAGGAGGTTCAATCAGCTTAAGCTGGTGCGGCTGCCCTGCAGGTTGCTTGGCAACCCTGAGCGAGTTGCAGCAGCCCTGAGAACAGTTTGCATCCACAAGGTTTCCATGTTCGCGGACCAGCACAAGCATTCACGAAAGCCAAAGGAACAGCACGTTGCCAGAGCACTTTCCCAGTCCCTTTGCATGTATGATTCCTTTCATAAGGATGACATGTGATCCAATTAGAGAGTGGGGGTTCATGAGAAGCAAAAGGCACGCACTAAACGTACTAAACAGCTTGTCCTCTGACCCTCACGATGGGGGAGCCAGCTTAAGCCAATGTACTGTCACATAAGTCATTCGGGGCACTGGGATGATGAGAAGCTAAGAAAAGACGCTTGGGATTTTATAAACAAACCTCTCATCAGATTTCGCCAGAGCAATGTTGGGCATCCACCCAAAGCCAAGAGGAACCACTTGCTTATTTTCCTAACTTCAGAAACGGTGATAGAACAGCAGTGCTTTGGCCACGCATAAATGATCTCAGCCTGCCCTGGAGAGGTTATTTAACCTCTTTTCCCTTTCAAGGGAGCTTTTTTCTCTTTCTAACTTTCTTCACACGCCAGAAACCTCTGGTACAGCCAGTTATAGACACTGTCTTCGTTGGAAAATGGATTTCGTTTCTGCTAATGAGGTTTTCTTGAGATGCACTGAGTAGTGTTGTCCCATACAGCACCTGGCACATGGCAGGTATCCACAGATGTTGCCGATACGCTGACCTATATAGTATCTGGCCCTCCAGGTAAGTTAGCCTCCATCTAGCATAAACTTTTATTGTTATGGGCAGGGAAACCGAGGCCCAGCAAGGAAAAGTGTAATTCTCAAGGCTGTGGAAGCCCAGTTCCTCTGACTGTAGTGAAGGGACCATCACTTATTTTGGGTGGTTAATGTTTAGAAAATGGCAAATTTCTTAATAAATAATGTAAATCATATAATCCTTAGAAAAATATTCCTAACCCAATCATTTAAAAAAAATCTGCAGGACTGCAGTAAATGTAACTTCTATGAAATACATATTTACCAAAAGAAAAAGAACAAAGTAAATATAAGAATAAGAGACCTAGCTGGGCTCAATGGCTCAGCTTGTAATCCTGCGCTTTGGGAGGCCAAGGTGAGTGGATTGCCTCAGCCTGTGGGTTCGAGACCCACCTGGGCAACTTGGCGAGACCGCATCTCTACAATAAATCAAAAAATTAGCCGGGCGTGGTGGTGCGCGCCTGTAGTTCCAGCTACTTGGAAGGCTGAGGCAGAAGGATCGCCGGAGCCCAGCAGGTTGAGGCTGCGGTAGTCGGGAGCGGCCACTGCACTCCAGTCTGGGTAACAGAGTGAGTCTCCAACTCAAAAAAAAAAAAAAAAGAACAAGAGACTTAACCTTTGGTAAATCTGGACAAAAAATATCCTTGTTCCCCCAGTCCTTCCCACTCTTTGGCTTAAAATCCTTCAAGTTTCCCAGGGGGCCTACTGCCCAAGGAAATAGGCCAGATACCTCGGCCGGACACTTAAGGCCCTTCCGATTTGTCCCTGATATCCTTTCCAGCCTACACCTTTACCTGCCTAGAGGTAGAAAAACTGCCCCGTTTGTCTTGTCAGTAAATGCCTACTGGACTTTTCCACCTCCTTGCTTTTGTTTTTATTGTTCCCTTTGCGTGAAATACATGTCTTCATCTTCATTCTCTTGAAGGCTAAACTCAAGGCTCCCACCTCCCTAAAGTGTCACTGATCATCAGTCCAGATGTGAACTTTCATATTCTTAGATTCCTGTGGGATTCCATTGTAATTGCTCATAAGGAACTCACCACATATTAATTTGTATCAGTAATAATAAGAGCAGCAGCAGCTGCCATTTACTGAGCATTTACTAAGTACTATATCAAGTACCATACTAGGCATTTCAGATATGTTACTTCATTTAGTTGCATAAAAATATTTGAATTTGTATAGTAGGTATTTCATCCCATGAATGATAAATTCTTGGAGGACAGGACACAGGGAAATTCTCATCACCCTTTGATAAAATCTAAGATTGCTAAAAATGGACAGAGTGAACAGCTACATGGGAGAATAAATGTGGCCTTCTTTGTGGTCACCTGTGCCCCAAAACCATGGGTTTTCCCATCTTCTTTTGGAGATTCTAGCCAAATTATGGGGTATGACTGGCTTAGTTTTGACATACGGCAGGCCATACCAGCTCTGCATTGCTTTCTGGCCACAGTCAGCTATTGCTGAGCAGCTGTGCTCTCCTTACACAGGTCTTGGGCTGGAATCCCGAGCTACTGGCCAGCAGACTTCACGTATTTGAGTTACCAGCTTGGCTCAAAAAGGCACCTGAGATTTTGCATCAGAGCCAAATACTTCTGGAGGAGAATCCAAGATGGCCAGATCAGTGGAATGAAGTGGAATAAAACTGTGACATCACTGGACATTTTCAAGGGTCTTTCAGTGTCTGTGGGCAATTAATTCTCTTGGATATGATCATTTAAACATGTAAAAGCATCTCCACAGTTATTTCCGGCATTGGCTTCTTATTTACAGCCAAATATCCTATCAGCCCTGTGAATTCTGTTGGGTGATTACAAGTCTGCTCATACAAAATCTTGGTATCTCAAGTAAAAATGTTAGGATGTTACCTAGCCTATGTTTGTTTCTCACTAGGTCTAATCTAATCTACCTAAACAGGCTTTTTGCTGTTTCTTCAGTTCAGATACTAGGGGCAGTCCTAGATGTGTAAATGAATGCTTTTAGTCCCCCACAAAAAACGAAAGTCACAGCATCCACCTCATGGGACTGCTGGGAAGTGTAATTATCAGGTTGTAAAGAACAACAACAACAAAAACCACATGATAAAAAACTGAACATATAATAAAAAATGTTCACCTTTTTAGCAAAAAACTGAGAACTGTTTATACTGAACAACTACATTTGGGGAGAGGCACAAATGGGGAGGTATACAGCATCCACGAAAACTTTGTGGCAATTTTAGAGTGACAGCAACAACAGCCTCTCTTATGCAAATAGCTTCTTTGGGGAGGCAAACTCATAAAGTACATACGTAGAATCAGTGTCCTTTTCTTTCTTCCGTATTCCAAAGGCCTTTCTTGTACGTTTTTTCAATCCTGTGGGAAAACAGCAAAGGGTCAAAGAAATCTACAAGAAACATTCAAGTGAACATTCTTTGAAAGTTCCAACACATCAGTTAAACTTGAGTTTCTTCAATGGTGTGTCTCTGTACGTGTGTGTGGCAGTACATATTATTCATGATTACATTTTCAATGGATATTCGTCAAGGTCTTGGCACTGCATATTCTTAGCACTATAAGCAACATAAGGATGTAAGGCTATAGAAAAGATTGCAAGCTTTTCTTAGACTACTGTTATTCATCACTCAGACTGTGGGTCCGCCAGGAAACCAACTTGCAGACTTAGAACAGCCATCTCCAGATTAGACATATTCTTGAGGTTGAGATAATACCAAGACACAGATCATGCGAGCCACACCAAGACGTCTACACTGACCTGACAGGTTTTTGTGCCCTTGTAGTCCCATCTCATCTTTTACTGTGTCCTGCAGTTTGTAGCTGGGATGGGTTATTAACCATCATCCACACGCCACCCCTCCCCCGACATCTGCTCTCCAGTATCTCTATTTTCCTCATGTGGTTCTTACCTCTGGTTGAAATGTTTTCCCTATTTTGCCAATATTGAGAATTCAAATGCGTCCCTTAAGGTCAAAGCCAAATGCTACCTGCTTTGTAGGGCCTTTCAATCCTAGTGGTTTAAGATACTGATTTGTCTGTGCTTCCCCCAGAATGTTGCTCTTCTGTGTATTATAATCTATCATCTCATATGCCACTGGTTAATTCCTATGTCAATTTTTCTGATAGATTGTGAGTCTTTCTAGAACAAAGGCCAAGGCTCCCTCAACTGGAAGTCCCCTAATCTAGTACAGGTACCAGATAATAATTGTTGATCGAAAATATCTTCCAGGAAGTACCATTTAAGCAGTTTTGGGGTAAGAAGGTGTTTTTCTTCCATCCCATCAAACCACACCCAGTCTTGGTCTTTCTGTTCTCATCCTGCTAAGGCTCTGCAGGGGTCTCCCATCCCCCACATGTTCCACCATTCCAGACGTGGCTTGTGTTTCCTATGTGAGCGAGCACGATTAAAATGTACAAAACGTCTGTATATTCAAAATCTTATACTTTTTACTGATGGTTTGGAAAGTCTTGAGAAATGGGAGCTGAGAAAGTCACCGATATTTCAGATTTGTTTGTTACTACCAGGTGGAACAAAGGGAAAACAATGACAGAATCAGTGAGTTGATGACACCTCCTTCCAAAACATGTGAGTCAGCCCAAACTGCTCACATTATGAGTCATTCATTATCTGCCTCTTAGGATACTACTCAAACACAATCTCCAAAATGTCTCTGTTCAGTCTAATTTTGCACATTCATGTCATATCATTTAAGACATTTAGGTCTTTAAAATGTCAATTTTTATAAAAAAATTTCCTCCCACATAAAACTATTCTCCATTGCTCTCCACACGATGAGTTTATATGAAAACTTATTGACATTTAAAACTACCCACCCATAATATTTAGAAATACTTTCCCCACTTGCATTTTTAATTTTGTTAAAAACCTTCTTCCCTCTTACCTCTAATTGTCTTATTCCCTTATAGGAACAAAATATCACAGTTACATAACCATCATTTTCTGCCTAAAGTTTTCCTTGGGTTTTAAGTCTCCTAACTAGTTTCCCTACGCTTCTAATGTAGCTTTGGGTTCCCACTGAATACCATATTCACCAATCACTACTGGTTTTCATACAAGACTGTAAAACCGATGTTATTATTATTGTATGTTTCAAGCACTCTATTTCCTATAACTCGACCTATGAGATAGAAGATAGCATACCCTACTAAATGGATCAGAAAATATGTACGGATTCTAGTACTTGTATCAAATTAGTAACAGAACAGGCAATAGTAGTTTTCCATAGAAATTGTCATGTTTTTGACCACCAAATTTGGATAACAGAACTAGGTCATGGACATCATGAGTTGTCCATTTTCCAGCCAAAAGCGCACTGGATCAGGAGTCAGAACACACAGAATTCATTTGCAGCATCACTTCTAATTGTGTAGCTTAATACAAGTTAGATTCTCTTTATATTTCAATATCTTAGTTTATAGCAGACCAGGCAATAATAAAAGAAGAAAGAACTTGCACATCCTCGCAAAATGCCATGCCAATTCTGTAGCTTTAGTTTCACTGGAAGTCATGTTTCTGACACATGGGATACACTTACAGATACACTGTAAATAGGAATACAACAAAGATGTGAAATTCCTGAAAAAAAAAATCCTAATCAAATTGTTGAATAAGGAGGGGGAAAAAAGCATTGAAAACGTTTTACTTAATCAAAAGTGAAGGCATTTGAGAAGTTTAGGAAGAGTATGAAGAAACTCTGAAAGACCAAAGCAAATGAAGTTATAAAAGAAAGTCATTCGTCTCTTAACAAATCTTTGAGAAGACCCAAGAAGAAACAATCACACTACCTGTGTTAAAAGTGAATGCAGGCTGGGCTCAATGGCTCAGCCTGTAATCCCATCACTGGGAGGCCGAGGCTAGTAGACTGCCTGAGCCCGTGGGATCAAGACCAGCCTGGGCAACTTGGTGAAACCTTGTCTCTACAATAAATTTTTTAAAAAATTAGCTGGGCATGGTAGTGCACACCTATAGTTCTGGCTACTTGGATGACTGAGGCGGAAGGATGGCTGGTGCCCAGCAGGTTGACGCTGGGGTGGCCATGAGTGTGCCACTGCCCTCCAGCCTGGGCGAGGGAGTGAGACTCCAACTCAAAAAAAAAAAAAAAAAGTGAATGCAAAGGTGCGGTCATGCTTTTTGATAATTCATCAACAAATGTTGAAATAAACTCTTCAGAGAGAGCAATGATAATCAAGGATCTTATAGGAATGTAAAATTTAAGACACTATGTTCAATAATCTAATAAGCTTAAAAAACACTCCAATGACCAAAAATAACTCCACTGATTTTGGAGTTAAGACTCCATAACTCCATGAAGATTTTAAAGTCAATTTCTGCAGTATAATTGTTTCTGGGGTAGAGCATACATTTTTTTGTTAATTATTTTTTCCCCCCAAAAATGGGAGGGCAAAAAATTAAGTGTTTTTCAGAAATAAATGACTCTTCCCTTGACAATAACAAACCAAAGTGATATGAAGGAAAATAATTATGTCTTGGCGATCTGGGGCTAGAAAGGTTCTCTCCCACACCGTGGAACTCTTTCTACACATGGGCATCTGGCTGGTCCTCTGGCTTCCCCATCTCACTTGGATTCCTCTGACTTCCTTTGCTGTTATGGGAGAAGTTAGTCAAGGTTGGGAACAACAACAACAATTAAGCATAGATGATTTTTTTAAGAGGCTGAAAAGTTTATTGCAAACTAGGTAGTCCTGGGTATGATGATATGAGATAGTAAAAGCAACAGATGTAGAAATTGATGATAGTGATGGTGCTAAAAATACAGAGGGGGAAGACTTACCAGTGTAATACTATGAGCTACCATCACCGAGGTCCTATCTGTGGGCCAGGTATTAGATGCATATGTTGGCTCATTTAGCTCTCTTATAAGCCTTGTGGAAAGGTAGGTAGTGCTTTCTCCTCAAGCAGTGGGCCTGCAGAGGGCTTGCTTAAGTTAAGTTTTATTATCATCGACTCTAGTGATGAATTCGGATGCTTCTCTTCCTCCACTACTCCCCCCAAATGTTGGGGTTCTTGGGGGCTTTGTCCTAAGTTCTTCTATATCCCTTCGTGAGGGCAATTCCATCCACTCATGTGGTTTCATTTAACACATGTATGCAGATAAATCCTGAGTCTAGCCGGGCTCAGTGGCTCAGCCTGTAATCCCGTGCCTTTGGGAGGCTGAGGTGAGTGGATTGCCTGAGCCTGCGGGTTCGATACTTGCCTGGGCAGCGAGACCTCATCTCTACCATAAATCAAAAAATCAGCCGGGCGTGGTATCGCATGCCTGTAATTCCGGCTACTCGGAAGGCTGAGGCGGAAGGATCACCGGAGCCCAGCAGGTCGAGGCTGCGGTGGCTGGGAGCGGCCACTGCACTCCAGTCTGGGCGAAAGAGTGAGACTCCAATTAAAAAAACAAAAACAAAAACAAAACCTGAGTCTATAGGTTAGGCCTGGCCCAATCTCATAAGCTTCTGAATATAGAGTACTTCTCATACTCAGGTTTCTGCAGAGAAGACATCAGATTTCTCTGAAAGACTTTAGGCTCTACTTTTAAATATATATGTGGTCAAAGCTGTAAAAGGTATGGCCAATCATTTAATTTCCCATTATCTTGTGAGTAAAATTTCTCTTAAAATGAAATCCTTCTCTACCAGTGGATGAATGGATAAATAAAATGTGGTATATCTATATAACGGAATATTATTTGGCCACAAAAAGGAATAAAGCACAGATACATGCTGCAGCATGAATGAATCTTGACAATATTAAGCAAAGTGAAAGGAGTCAAACACAAAAAGTCACAAATTGAGTGATTTTGTGTATATGAAATATGTAGAGTAGGCAAATTCATTGATACAGAAAGCAGATCAGAGACCGACAGGGGCTGTAGGGGGCGGGGATGGGGAGCAGTTGCCTAACGGGTTATAGGACTTCCTTTTGGGGTGAACTAGAAGGTGGTGACAGTTGCACAACATTGAAGATGTTCTAAATGGCACTGAGTTTTACACCCTAAAATGGCCCAAATGGAAAATTTTGTGTTGTGTATTTTAACACAATAAAAAAAATGGAATAGTTCAAGCCAGATGATTCTGTGATGGGCGGACAAAGATGGGAAGAGGTGGGGAAGAAACGAAAGAAACAAAGCAGATTGGCTTAAAAGTTTGCAGCCTATGTTATTGTTTTTGTTTTGTTTTGGCAAAGTTACCAAATATTTAGTAAGGAAATAAAGATCTATACAGTCACAAATATGTGCTCCTAGTGATCTTCACTATCCAGAAAGTAATGCTTCCCTGAGAATTTACAACAGGACAATCAACTTTTCTGGATCGCAATGCTACATTAATCTCACAAGATAGTAAGCTCCATGAAGTCAATAGCTCTGACCATGTGGGCATCTTGTTTATTTCTACCTCCCCATGGTGCCACATGAATAGGACATTCTTTAAATCATTTGCTCAATTATAATTAAAAGCGGGGCACTATTTGTCAATCCCCTTGCGAACTGCAAGTCAGTTCTTATGATAGGCTACAGGCTCAGATAAGTTTGAAAATCTTTTTTTTTAAACTTAAAAACAAACTTTTGAATTTGAATCACAATTTATTGTGCTTACTGGTGTTTTTCTCTGAAGCTTCCCTAAACTATTTTTTTTAACACAAGATACCCCAGAATTTCTTGGCTTTAAAAGAATATAAATCTGCAGGCAAAGAAGAAACAGTACAGCCAAAAAAGCCAGCTCTATCCATTCTCTTTAGCTGCTTTGATCCATTTTCTTTTCTCCCGAGTACAACCGTACTTTAGGGATTTATCAAGTAAACACCACATTCAGAGTTTGAGCGACATTCAAAGGTAACACTGAAAATAGAATTGTTTAGAGGAAACTTTCAAAAAGAAAATTTGGATTCTATACTGTATAGTATTTCTAGATAACACGTCAAAATCTGATACTCCAGAGAACACATAGGAGTTTTGCTTGTTTGGTTTTATTACTTCTACGTTATTTTTTAAAATCACATGTGAAATATTTTTCTCCCTAAAACTGAAGACTGGTTCCGTAGGTGGACAGGTTGAGGAAATACTCTTGGCACTGAGGTGTTTGCCTTCCCTGGGCAGAAGCTGGGGACCAAGGACCCAGAAGACACCTCCAGCCTCCGCCAGAAAGAGTTGTAGTTCTGCCCCCTTGAAGTCCAAGTGGAGAGTCCTGCCAGCAACCCCTCCTTTCTCTCCGGAATTCCCACCATTCCATGGCTGGCTGGTAAGACCATAGACGGGGAGGCCACACGTGGAATGAGACACATGTGGAACAGAGACGACAGAGAGGCCACATGGTCTTTCCCTATCAGCATCTCCCTATCAGCACCTTGGCAGCAGTGGGTTCATCACCCCAGCTGACTCGGCTGGGATGGAGAGAGAGAGGGGATGAGAGAAGAAAAGCCAAAGACAAAGCCAGGTTCTAGCAGTGGTGGGGTGAGCCTGCTGCCTGAGGGCACTGCTTTTGACCTCCCTTCCTCACTCGCCGCACAGTCTCGCCACACGTTGCCTTCTCTAAGCGCTGTACTGTGGTGTTAAAACTGCCATATGAATGGATTGGCTTTAAAAGTGTTGAAAAAGGCCCCGCTTTGGAGATCATGTTCCTGGGGTACACTTGCTCCTCCCGCTCCCCGCCCCTCACTGTGCTTGGACAAGGCAAGGACGAGGAACAAAGCCAGCTCTATGAGGGACCTAGGGCTCTGGGGGGAAAAGAAGTGCTTTAGGAAGAGGAGGCGGCTTGCAGTGACCGCTATCCAGAGTCAGTACACAGAGCTCGGCTCACAGAGGCATGAGAGCCATCCCCTTGTGTATCTTCCCCAGGAGTATACAAGCTCTGCCCCAAAACAGAAGGAAGGAGCCATGGAAGAAGGGAGTGAAATGGAGGGCCTTCTTCAGAACCCAAAGACCTGGGTTCAAAACCCGGTGACTACTTGTTGGCTGTCACTTGCAGCAATGTGGAAAGATAATCGTGTTCTCACAGGACGTGAGGCTTGGAGGGACAACCTTAATTCTCCTTCTGCAATCACCAGGAGCCAGGGATAGGCAGCTCTTGTTTACTGAGTACGATGTCCATTCCAGACACTGTGCCAACCTCTTTATACAGACTAATCCTTTCAACAAGCCCAGAAGGTATTACCCTCTCTTTCATGGATTAAGAAACAAACTCAACATATGTTTTCTTCCAAAGTCACTAAACGAACAATAATAAGACCAAGATTTTGAGCCAGGTCGATTTAGGCCCAAAGCCAAGCAACTTCTTACAGAGTAATCCTGATAATTATTGCAGTATCCAAAACTAGTTCTGTCTCTATGGAAAACAGTGTGGCAGTTCCTTAAAGAACTAGAAATTGACCTTCCATATGGTCCAGCAACTCCCCTTCTGGGAATATACCCAGAGGAGCCTAAATCACTCTACAAAAAAGATACCTGCACATGCACATTTATTACAGCACTATTTATAATAGCAAAAACATGGACCCAACTGTGCTGTTCATCAAAACCAGAATGAATTTTTTTAAAAATGTAGTACATATACACAATGGAAAATTATGCAGCCATAAAGAAGAACAAAATTATTTCCTTTACAGCCACTTGGATAGATTTAGAGACTATAATACTCAGTGATTTATCACAGAAAAACAAAGAACTGAATACCACATGTTCTCACTCGTAAGCAGACCCTGAACATTTACCATAATACTGTAAGAAAGGGATTGGCAGTAGCTGGAAACTGCCAGGAGAGGGAGGGGTGGGGCATATAGCATTAACAAGGGTACCTGATCTCAAACCAGGCAAAGTGGGGACTAAAGGGAGGTCCAAACTTTACCTGTACAATGACCACTTGTATACCGAATCCTGAATTGTACCCCACATCTTTAAAATAAAATATATATATTTTTAAATTACATTACTGCAGTATCCAGAGCATAGTGGACATATCATCCATGTCCGTTTAGCATTTTTTTAAAAGCAAAAAAGCCACTATTTGTGTAATAATTTTTAAAAAAAGAATGACCTTTTCTGATATTTGGAATCTACATTCCATTGATGTTTTGATATTCATTTATGTATAAATAAGTATTAGGGAAGGAGAAGAAACCCCAAATGGCTCAGGATGGACCTATTTGAATGCAGAGACTCAGGAGCAGAGACTCAGCGGGGAGGGGTGTGTTGTGACCTCATGACATTTTAGGTGGAAAATGGGCACAATGGCACATGGAAAGCTCAGCTCATCCCAAAACACTTATCATGAGCAAAAAATTATAGACATCAGCGTACTTGCAATGTTTCAGGAAATTTGTCAGGAACATCCTTATCTCAGCCCAACACAACTTAATAAGGAGAAAACTATTTTTTTTTTGAGATGGAGTCTCATTCTGTCACCCAGACTGGAGTCCTCCTGCTGGGCTCCAGAGATCCTTCCGCCTCAGCCTTCCAAATAGCTGGAACTAGAGGGGCACGCTACCAAGCCTGGCTAATTTTTGATTTATTGCAGAGATGCGGTCTCGCCAAGTTGCCCAGGCGGGTCTTGAACCCGCGGGCTCAGGCAATCCACTCACCTCGGCCTCCCAAAGCGCTGGGATTACAGGCTGAGCTACCGAGCCTGGCTGGAGAAAACTATTATCCTGTTGATTATACAGTAGGGGCACGATAAGTAACCTGTGCCAGGTGACACAGGTGACCTGGGACTGCATTTCAGAGCACTCTCTTCCTGATTCCAGAAGCTAGGATCCCTATGACTTCAAATACTGTTTTGTTAGTCATCACGATTCATTAAAAACAACAACAAAAAGCAATATAATATATTTTTTTAAAGGAGACATTTTTAGGCTGCACAATTCTTAAACACAAAGACTACATTTTGCATGCTTAAATCTGCATGTGCTGCCCAGTGAACACAAGGAGACCCAATAAGTTGTCTGCTAAGTGAATCATTTCTGCAATAAATATAAATTCTCAGCTTGAGTCTTCATTACCTTGGAGGGTTACTCAAAGGTGAATTACATGTAATAGAATTACTTATTTTCTGCAGGAACCCACGCCAAATATTTGGTCTCAGTAATAAAAAAAAGCAGGCAAATTTAATTGCCATGGGCACAATGCCGCTTATTGACAGCAACTCTAGACTGGCAATATCTATTCATTGTGACGCTCGCTGTATTTCTGTCCGGAGAGATTAAGGTGCTCTGTGCATCAGCTTTTCCTCTAGGTTTTAAATATAGGCACTCTAATCCAGTTCAGATTCTTTGTCATAAGAAGTTCTTACAGAAAGATGTAAGACCAGTTAAGATAGAGGCCAGTGGCTCCCGTGCTCTTTTGGTGGCCTTTACGATTTCCAGGGCCTGAATATAGGAGTGCCTAAAGGTGGTGCTGGGAAGTAGGAGAAGTCGAGTTCAGTGTCTAGAAGTACCTGCCGCTCAACAAATATTTACTAGCTGGTCTACATATGAGGGGGACCCAAAAAACCCCAGATTTTTAATTAAAACTTGTGTATTGATTCTTACATGCTTAATCTTTAGTCACCTTCAAAGTACAATCTGTTTGATGCAATCTTCCTATCAACAAACTTTTTCCACTGCTCAAGAGTTTCTGAATGTCAATTTCGATGTCTTTTAGTGCTTCTGCCGTTTTTTACCTCACCTCTTCCACATCGGCAAAACGTTTCCCTCTGAGGACTTTTTTCATCCAAGGAAACAAAAAAAATTGCTCAGGGCCACGATCAAGCAGCTAGGGAGAGGAGGACACAGGGGCCTTGCCATTTTTGGTCAGAAGCTGCTGAACACTCAGCATGGTGTGGGCAGATTGTTGGTGTATAGCACCCATCATGAAATGATAAACATGTTGAAAAACTGCTCCCTCTCCTCCAAAAAAATTCACTGAAGCTGACGGCAGCCTCTCACAACAACTCTGGCTGGTACCCTGATGCTGATGGATTTCTAGAACAGAAGGTTGTACTACAAGGGCCTGCCCTCCAAAAAATAATTCTGTTGTTTTTGGGTCCCCACCCTTTGTATTTGCAATTCCAACCAAAATGACTTGCTTAAAGTTGGTGGGCATTTGCTGTTTTGGTCTGAATGCTTACCTAAACTTTTACATGACTCAAAGGATATCCAGGTGATCTCTGTACTTAGTAAGCACAAAACCTCTTTAGAAGATGACGCCTCATCATTCTGAGTTGAGCACTGAAGCTACTGAGGAAGATCTTAATGACACAGTCCATTAGTAGTGGATGGCAAAAAGGTCTGATGAGGCTGACACCTTCAAGTTCAGGTTTAATATGTGGGACAGTAATGAAGACTTCTAAAAGGCAATTAAGAACTTCAAGAGGCTAAAAATAATGAAATTTTGAAAAAAAGTAATATTTGAACTTTTGGTGACTGAGGAAAATGTTAAATAAAATGGTACTTGAAATGGCTTGCCATGAAACAGGCTTGCCGCAAAAGGACCCGGTGCTTGTTGTACCAATATGAAAGTAATGATCAAGCTGAGTAGAACTAGGAATAATTTTTAAGCAGACAGGCAACTTCTATTAAAGCTGTAAGTATAGTAGCAAGACCCATGGAAGCATCTGTGGTTGTAAAGGAATTATGAGCTTTGGGATTCAAAAGACTTGGGTTCAGATCTCTTCTTCACTACCTCCTGGGCTTAACTTCTCTGAGTCTCAGTTTTCTCAGCTATCTATCATAAATGGTTTTTGTGAGGTTTAAATGAATGTAGAAGAAACAGTAAATGCCTGATTTCAGAGCCCACAGCTCAATTACTTTAGGGAAAAAAATACCACTTCAAAATTGGAAAGTAATCAAATTTTCAAAATCTCAAGCTTTTCTTGGTTATAGTAAGAATAGCAAAAATAAATTCAGTCTCAAGAAACTTGACTAACATGCATCATAAAAGATAAGTAGGGACTAAAAGATGCACAAGAAGAAAAACACATTCTCGTGCAGCAGGCAAAGTTAGCGTTGAAGAAGCCTTTTCTATGCGCAAGTCTATCATAAACTTTAATTAATTAGTTGGTGTTTTCAGTGTGATCTCAAAGTAGACCAGCACTCCTTCTACTTAAGGAAGAGGCATTGTAGAGTTTGGAGTTTTCCTGCTCCCAGCCTGGAGGGGAGACATACACAGCTCTCTTGGAGAGTAACGCTTTAGACACCAGTTAAATTAATCTGACCTGTCCCATTAGAATCTTGATCTGTAAAATGGTTACTCTCTGATTCTCTCTTTCTCTCCTTCATCTTCTCTGTCACCGTTCATTGATTCTCCTCACTTCCACCCCTACCCCCTCTCCAGTCTGACACCAACAAGTACACAGCACTGAAGGTAGGGTCCTGCTCGGATAGAGACTGAGTTTTAAGCACAAACAGAAACATTCAACTGAATATCACTTTCAGAAACTCCATTTTCCACAAGAAAATAAATTCAAAAGAAAGTAACTGGAAAGACAGCAGAAATGCTTCTCATAGCCCTTTCCATTTTACATTTTGTCCAGGGAGGAAGGAGAAAGACCTTTAGTAAAATCTATAAATTGTCACTACATGCACCATTTAATGCTTCAAGTTAAATTATTCAAAGGTCAATTAAGAAAGAAAGCTGGAGCATATTCTCCACACAATCCTTTTGGTTTAATTCTACCCGACTACAAGGAGGCAGATAGGTAGATAAAATGGATGAGGATTTCCATGGGGCAGCCCGTGTACACACCACACCCCAGAAAGGATCCATGAAGTCCACTTCCAAAAGCGAAGGAAGACGGTTTGAAAAGTGAAAAATATACAAACATGGAGTTATTTTCTAAAAGATCAGCTACAGATAAACATACCTGGAAATAAATGGCTTACAAGGGAACTAAATATCCAATATAGCTCTAAGTTCTCTTGAGAAGCCTTAAAGGTCCCTAAGATGTATGTGAATTGAACTTGTTTGCAACATTTATACTAAAAATCATTGTCCACTTGTTTACCCATCTGTTCTCCCTCTATCCATCCTTTGCTGTAAATCACAAAAGGTAAAAGTTCACGGTCATGAAATTCTTTTTGCTAGGTAACATAAATCCATCAAGTTACAGTGAAAACACACTCTGCCTTAGCCTTTCCTCAAGTCATCTCTCTTGGAAAATTAACTCTTGGCAGGCTTACATATTTATTAAGCCGCCCCCTAACATCTTTTGAGATTAAACAGTCATACTATTATTCTCTCTCTTTACTTACAGATCTTCCATTACAAACATTAAAATTCATGTTTGTCGCTCCACCAATGACTGTCTGACTCTAGGTCCTTGTCTTTACCAGGCAAGCTCAGAATGACAATTGTACCCATCATTGGTTAGGATTTTCTTCACTAATCTTCCAGTATTGGGCAGGGATATTTCTCAGCTTTTCACTCAATGCTCAGTAAAGCAAGCTCTGGAGTATTTGGGGTCACTATCAGAAGGTCTCTTCATTTTCTTATTCAGTGGTTGATAGAAAAGAAGCGAGGTGAGCATTTACTGTGTGCCAGGGATTCAGCATCAGTGTTACCCTTGGATTATGTGAGATCAGAGATCAGTTACTAAAACCCTAAAACACCCCTTCCATTAGATAGCTGCCACTTACTTAGTCTCTCCTTATCTACAGGAGAGACTAAGTGGCAGCTTACTTACAAATTGTGCAAATTGTATTGTGTTTGCGGTGGAGTATGACATGAGAGGAGGTTGTCATTATCAGGAGCTAGTCATGCAAACTCTTGAAAGTCAAGTTAAGGAGTTTAGATTTTAAGTGGACCAGGTAGTCACTGGGAACACTGGAGGAGTGGGGGAAAGTAACTTCATCTAAATGTTTCCCCTGCATTACCAACTATGTCTTTTTACCTAGTACAAAAAAGCTCCAAGGCAATAGAAATTAATTTGCAACTAATATTTGTAATTAATTAGTAATTTATAATATTTGTAATTAATAGATATGAATCTGCTCCCTATGATAAGCTAAATAAATAACTAAAATGCTTTCTACCAAAAGACAAAATTGCACTATTGTTTTAGTCGGTGGCTCAGCCTGTAATCCCAGCGCTTTGGGAGGCCGAGGTGAGTGGATTGCCTGAGCCCGTGGGTTCGAGACCTGCCCGGGCAACTTGGTGAGACCTCATCTCTACAATAAACCAAAAATTAGTCGGATGTGGTAGCACACGCCTGTAGTTCCAGCTACTTGGAAGGTTGAGGTGGAAGGATCGCCGAAGCCCAGGCCAGGAGCGGCCACTGCACTCCAGTCTGAGTGACAAGGTGAGGCTCCAACTCAAAAAAAAAAAAAAAAAAGATAAGCTAAATAAATAACTAAAATGCTTTCTACCAAAAGACAAAATTGCACTATTGTTTTAGTATTACAAGTATTATGCTGTACAATTATTTACAAGCTAGCAGTTCAGTTATGATCTGTATTTGAGTGGTGAAATGCAAACCCTCCCTAACCAGAACAGTTGAATATGTGAACATTTCTTAGTTCTTAAAAGTTTTCTAGTAGTGACAATATGTAAATATGCCAATTGAGCTTTTATCGCTTTAAAGTTTTCTAGCTGTGAGAGTTTCCTCAAGCCAACTTTCCTAAATAATGCCAATTTTGACCACCTGCATTGAGACTGAAACCAATTTAGAGCCTTCTGTTTCAACGGCTGTAACTCCCGAACTCAAACACCTCACTGAGTTTTGTTACATTGGCAGTCAGACCTGATACCAGATTCACCACTAATTAGCTGTGTAACGGAGAAAAACATCCTTTGATGTCTCAAGAATTCAGTTGCTATCACGTAAAATACCTTCTTCACATGACCACTGTATTCAGTGAAAAAATAGATTTGAATATGCAAAGTGCCACCCAAGCATTAGTATCACCACTTATTCATATAGTTATTATTACTATTTTAAATTGCAGGATAAAAATAGTAAACCATAACAGTACATATCACATAAAAGTAAAGTATCCGACCCAGTTCAAATGGTGAGGTCTTTCTCCTCCATTGGTAATATGAAAAGGGGAGGAAAAGCCAGTCCTCCTCATAAACCATCTAATAATATATTTTCCAATTCTTTCCGCCATAGCAGGTGCTATGCTTACACAGCCTCTCCAGCTGTGAGCCAAGTCAACCTGTTTTCATTATATATTATAACTTTCTCCGTCTCAGTATTCATACCCACAAAATGGATCTTATGTCATAGGTTATCTATGAAGCAGGCTTAGCAAAACCCATGCCTTATCATAATCAATAGTTTCTGGAAAGTGAGTCTGAATGTAAAACTGACGCCAAGATAAATCCTTAAAATTGTTGGAATGTTTTTTTAAAAATCTATACTATAGTTTAGAGAACTACTTTTTTCCCTTAAAGGTCATGGTAGAAGACCTTAACAGTTTTAGTTTCTTTCTTTTTCCTCCTAAAATCATAAATAAGCAAAAAAAATTCTTGTCCTGGGATGGGGACTTTTAATCAGGTTCCATTAAAGGGACTAAAAAGGGGAAATAACATGACACAACTGATAGGTAGTTAAATGACGGAACGTGAGGGCAGAGATCAGAGTCTGGTTGGGTAAGAGGAGCAAAACTGAAGTCAAGGGAGATTAAAACAACGGGCCCACGGCCACACAGAAAACTATGGGGGAGCTTTGTTTCCAACCTTCATCCTTCACCTCAGTCCAGTACACTTGACCACCTTCTTTGTTAAATATAAGTGGGCAAGGGTGAGATAAATAAGTATACAGAATAACATTTTAAAAAGTTGATGTTTTCAGCTAGAGAGAGAACACAAACCATAGCTCTATCTTCCGTAATACTCCAGCATGTCAAGGAGTTTCAGATTTTTTAGTATAGTTTTTTGTTTCTTCTCCTGTGCTAAATATATCTAATTACTTTCTAAATGTCTAGAATAGTGTGGTGGACCCCTCTTTGGCTAAATCACGTTACCTGACAATGTAAATCATATTTCCAGTGACACTAATAACTTTTTAGCTGATATTTGGCCTAGCATCTTGATTAAATTATTGTTTGAGTACTCTAAAAAGACGTTTAATTTATGAGACTACAACTTCAAAGGCAGAAGGAAGGTAAAAGCTGACTTTAATAATGATAAAAAACAAAACAAAATAGCACAAGATGTTATTAGAAATGAGGTCTGTAGAAATGCCAGACCATGAAAGCTGAGTCTGAAGTAAGCTAATTATGTGGTGCATTGTACAAATGTATTTTGTTCTTCCTGGAAGAGTCACATTTATGAGAGAAATTGTGTACTTAATTCAAAAGTTTGCTAGCACCCTAGTCAGGCTGACCCAGATATTTCTTCTGTGAAACTCAGTTGAACAAGGCTGGCTCTAGTCCCTTCTTTTTTCTGATTTGTCAGTCACCTAAACACATGCACAAACCTTGTTTCCCTCTGTCATTAGGTTTGATAAAGCTCATCTCAGTGATTTCAGCAGAATGCAGTGTCTTCTGAAGTCACCCAAAGACACAGCTCCTTCCTTAGGATGGAATTAGGCCCTGTTCTAATCACATTTCTCCAGTTTTATCTGTCATTATAACTCCTGAAACACTCGACTATGCATCCAAACAAAAATTCTCTCTATTCCCTAAAGAAATCTGCAAACTTGTGCCCTACATATTTGCTTCTGCTCGGACGATTCTCTTTGAACGATCCTGTCTTCAAACTGTGACTATAGAAACACGCCTATCCTTAAGCTGGCTCAGAGATGCCCCACCATACCTACTGGAAGTTGGGCTTCAAAACTGACTTTTTTCCCCTTTGGATTCCTTCAAACTTTACTTAAGACGTTGTTATAGAACTCATTCAATATTGCCTCATACTACAGTTTACATGTCTTTATTCTTTCAGATTTTAAACTGCTTGAACATAATCATCTCGTGCCCCACTGATGAACCTAGTTCAGTGTCCTGTTTACAGATTTAACATTCCCCAAACTAGGAACAGTGTTCCAAGCCAGGCAGAGGCTCAAGTGACAAAAAATGGCCTTCTCCATCCCTGTGGGGGATGTAAATGACCAAACCAGGGCTTTTAAATTAAGATTCCTTCCATCGCTAAGAAAAGAACGTCCACTAAATACTTACTTTTGCTTATAAAAGAGTATGACCATAAATACACTCCAAACCCTAAAAACACAGCAAAGCAAATGAAGAAGTAGAAGAAAATACAAGAGAAGATACGGCAAGTCCATGCACAAACACTTGTGTAGACAACACCAAAGAGACCCTCACTCTCAGTGCCTGTTTCCTCTTGCTTCACAGGCAGAGACAATCTCCTTTTCCAGACTAAAAGGACAGCAGCAAATAAGAACAGGTCAAAGAGGCAAAGTTAAACACAGGAATTAGTGGACGCTGCCAGAAAGGAAATGACACATCAAACACCTCAGAAAACCGGAGTGCTTTTATTTTCAGGCTACAACCCAAAGCAGAACAGCAGTGTCTGACAGCTCTACTGCACTATCGCACAGGACATTAATTGATATTCTAAACTAGAATAAATACAGAAAGCACGTTTAAAGCTGTTTTAAATAGTTACAGAAGTGTTACGTTCACCATCAAAAAAGAGGTTAAATTCCACACCTGCCCACTCCCTGCCCCCATCCATAAACCCTGCCAATCACTAATGGTCCTCTATTCCTAAAATGTTGTCATTTCAAAATGCTCTAGACATAAAATCATATTGTATGTAACATTTTGAGATGGACAGTGGTTTTCTCTGCATCGTTACCTGGAGATTCATCCAAGTTTGATGACATTTCTGCAGTGTGTGCCAGGGTTTGTTCCCTTGGACTGCTAAGTAGCGGTCCACGGCATGCATATAGCACACTTGCTTCACCTGTCCGTGGAAATTAGATTTTGTGAAGCAAGAGCAGCTAGCTTAAGCCAGCACTCACTACATGCCCACATGTACTTTTCACGCACTGTCACACGAACACTCACAGCACCCGCTGTGAGGTGCGTGTAATCATCTCCACTTTGCAGACGTGGAAGACCTCTCAGAGACGTTCTGCGATACACCAACACGGCACGGCGAGTACGTGACGGGCCAAGGTCACATTCAGGCTTGTGGGGACTTGAGGAGGTCTGTGTTACCGACTCATTTGCGCTGATGGTACACGCAATGCCCTGACCCACACGCGTGAACTAGGCTCACACGCTCCCTGGCGACTCTCGTCATGCTCCCCCATTCTCTCCCAGCACTCCTGGGAGAATCTGCTCTATCTGGTCTGTTCCCTCTGGTTTACCCTGTTCTCTTGCTAGCATTCTTATCGAGAAAGAAGTTTAAACAAGGAGGGGAAACGAAAAGCCATAGCAACAACTAGCATGTAGGAGCTAAATATTCCCTTTCCACCAAGAGCTAACATTTTAAGCAGGCTTTATCTCTCAAGAAAGGGACGAGGCCGGCCGTTCAGGCATCTCTGTGGCAGGAGGGCCCCTGATGGTCGTGGTGGGCCATCACCTTAGGCCTTCTAGGGCTCCCCTATTACAGAAAATATTCAACTGAATAATCAGAGGTCAAGAGGACACGAGTGTGCCATTTCCGTCTCTGAATGATCAGCTTTTATTTTAGTGACTGAGGCAAAGACTTCAGGTTTTTCCCTTTAAATACTCTCAGCCATTGATTTCCAGCAAAACCTACCCCACCACTATGGTGCCACCTGTGTGGCTCAGTTGATGCCCAGTGGTAACGTCTGACATAGTAAGCTTGCTGTTTCACGTCAGCCTGAGAGTACTCCCCAGTATCCAGCAGGTTTCACTAATAAGTAATATGCATGTGGCAAGATGCTGGGCCACCTGGACACTGTGTGTCGTAAAACTCCAAGTCTTGGTCCTTTGTCCTCAAGGAACCTCTCATTTGAGATGACCAAACAGCATTTTGTTTTTGAAACGGGGGAGGAATGGGAAAAGTTTATGACTAGGAGAAGACTATTGTAAACTCAAGCATGTTTCATCAACAGTTGAGAAGAAACTTGAAATGTCTGCTTGAATTCCATTATTGAGAAACAAACGTAGGAAAATCCCTTTACAACATAGCACAAGCCAAAGAAACAATGTCTGACTCCAGTCCTGTTTTCATCAAGTGTATGGGGGTGGCAGGGGACACAATAAAACTGGAATTTTCTTTTGGAGGGCGGACTCCCGCTAAGTAATTGCTCTAGAATTCCATCGGCATCAGTGTCCCAGCTAATGTTGTTGTGAGAGGCTGTGTTCAGCTTCAGCGAATTTTTTTGAGATTTTAAAAACATATTTGCCCATTTCATGATGGGTGATTATACAAGTGCGCTGAGTGTTTAGCTGTTTTGGACCCAAAACGGCATGACCCCTGTGCCCCACCCTTCCTAGTCACCCGATCTTGCCCTGAGCCACTTTTTTTGTTTGTTTGTTTCTCTGATGAAAAAAGTCCTCAAAGGGAAAAGTTTTGCTGATGTGGGAGAGGTGAAGCCAAAAACGACAGAAGCACTAAAATGCATCAAAATTGACAAGTTCGAAAACTGTTTTGAGCAGTGGAAAAAGTGTCTTGATAGGTGTATTGCATCAGAGAGCACTTTGAAGGTGACTGTAAAAATAAGTAACAATTTTTTGTAAGTACATTTCAGGGTTTTTTGGGTCCCCCTCCTCATATGTTTTGGGATTCCAGGAAGAACATACTCATGAAAATGGTCTCTCTAGCTATAACGAATAAGGTCTTGCACTGTGTAGCAGTGCTCTTAGCCGCTTTTTGGTCACAAACTCCTTTGAGAATCTAATAAAAGCAATAGATGCCCTCCTTAAAAAATACTGTCATGCAGGTTTATCTATCGGCCTTGTGTAATATTCCTGGAGGTTTACAGGTTGTTTAAATGCATCCACAAACCTTACTCTGTAGGAACTCAATATTTTATTTTGCATTAAAGTGCAACAACAATACATCATAAATTATCTTGGCAGTGACAACCAGCTATGCTGAGCATTATGATGACTCTTCGTCAGCTATTAAATGAGTTACTTAACACCTTGGAAGCAATCAGAGCCTGACTCAGGCTTAGAATACACAGTAGCTGCCCCTGGACTCAAGATGACGGATGCTCTACATTACAGTCAATCAGTTGAGCCCTCTGTCACGTCTCCTTCATGGATCCTCCCTGGTTTTCCTCTGGCTGCTCTAGTCATCCATCTGTTTCCAGTACAAACAGTCATAAGCGCTCTTGTTGGACCTGCAGCTTTCAAAGCTGAGTAGAAGGAGAAAACACACACACACACACACACACACACACACACACACAACACACACACACACACACCCAAACCCCAAACCAAAGAAACAGTTATTTCAGAAGCAGAAACAGAAATAGAACTAAAGAACATGGTCATTAGCAATGATGATTAAGGGAAACAGCAGACATCCTACCATGTGCTAATTACAAAATGAAGTTCTCTCATACACATGATCTCTTTCAATCCTTAAATCAACCCTGCTGGAGAGGCATTATCCACTCACTTTTTTTTTTTCATTAATCAGTATTTCTTATTATGGTTTTGTGGGGTACAGTTCAGGATTAGGTGTACAATTACGTTTCATTCAGGCACCCTGTTGATAAGAGGTATCCACTCACTTTTTAACACGTGGGTACCCAGAGGCTCTGAGAGAGTAACTGACTCATGTGAGACCTCACCGTTAATAAATGGCACTAAGGCTTAAATACATTTGTACTTGACTCCAGATCTAGTTTTTTAAAAAAATTACTTAATGCTTTTTAAAGTACTTATTTTTTAAAACACTTTTGAGATTTATCTCAATGCTGTATTTTGAAATGATCTATATCTAAGAGACTTCCTCAAAGCATTCCCAGATGAAAAGATTTGCACAGAGGGAGAAAAAACGGCGACTTATACCTTCTAGAATACTTAGGTGAATTCCAGCACTGAGGTCACATGGTCTTGGCTGAACCACAAGGCAGCTGAAACCTTACCTGGAGGCCTGGGCTTCCATCCAGGGGCATTCAGACTTCCGCTGCCTTTTCTCTTGAGACATGGCTAACTGGACCACAGAGACAATCAGTGGCATCAAGCAGTCATGTTGGAACGCCAGAGCCTCTTTGCATTCACCCTCAGCCACCACCACAGCCTTCACCTGTATTTCCTTCTGGATCAGAAGTAAATAGCTCTAGGAACTGTCATAACACAAATTTCGGTTTGTGGGCTATTAGGGAGTCATGCGTCATTGTCTGTGCTACGTTTGTTAAGGGCTCTCAGACACATCAGATAACACAGTAGTTTTGTGACATCTAGATTGAATGCTTCCTCCTGTATCCCCCCAACTTTTTAAATTTTTTTTTTTTGAGTTGGGATCTCACTCTGTTTCCCAGGCTGGAGTGCAGTGGCACAAAGCCAGCACACCGCAGCCTCTAACTCGTGGGCCGAAGCAATCCTTCCACCTCATCCCAAGTAACTGGGACTATAGGCATGTGCCACCACCCTTGGCTAATTTTTAAAATTTTTATGTAGAGACAGGGTCATGCTACATTGCCCAGGCTGGTCTCAAACTCCTGGGCTAAAGTGATCCTCCCATCTTGGCCTCCCAAAGGGCTGAGATTACAGGTGTGAGCCACCACACCAACGTCCATATGGGTTTAAGATACAGTCTAGTAAAACGACTGTGGTATCAGTCTCCTTAAATTCATTTCAAGTCTTGAAAACAAAGCCACACTATAATCCTTTTTTTTTTTTTTTTTGGTGAGAAAGCAGGAGTTTATTAAGAAGACAGAAAAGCTCCAGGAGGGGACCTGAAAGAGGGTTGTCCCACATTATAATTCTTTAGGAACATGTCTTGGAGGTGTCACATGCTTGTGGTCTTTTTTGACAACTTCCCATTTCTACATTTTTAATTTCTTTACCTCTTGGGTGTGGTCACTGAGGTGAGGTAAGCATCCAGTCTGGGGTTCTGTATGTCCAGAGACCCCGCCCATGGGGCTGTATTTGGGGAACTACTGCCACAGAGCAATTGCCTGGTCAATTAAACAACCTCTACTGTCTATCCAGACGATGGTGCCCAAAGTCATGCACAGAAGGATGAAATAGATGCTGTGTCTGGAGAACTAAAAACCACTTGTTGCTTGTTAAGAAAACTGAGAAAGAAGAAGATAGTAACAGGAGACAGGCTGAAAAGGTAGGGAAGGGTCAGGTCATGGGGGTCCCTTGATCCATGGAAGTGACTTGGGCTTCGTTCTGTAGGTTATTGGAAAGCAAATCAAGGCTTCTAGCGAAACATTGACATGGTTAGATTTACAGGCAGCAGGGAAGACAGACTGAAGAGGAAAGACCAGACACAAGGAGACTAGTTTAGAGACCACGGTATCAACTCACTCAAGGCATACGATTGGGCCATAACAGAGGGAAGTGCTATAGAAACGGAGGGAAAAATAGTGGATCAAATAATTCATTGAGAGATAAAGTAGGAAAAACCTAGTGAATAATTAGAGGTTGGATTGAGAGAACGGGAAGAATGTAAAATGACACACAGTCAGAAATAAGGAGCTACAGGCTAACCAGGAAAGACTGAATTGTCTCAGATTGCACAAACCACCAGCTAACCCACTGCTGATCCAATCCAGTAACTCACATTTTTACATGGTGTTAACAGTCCGTGAACTGGATACATACCTTATCACATGTTTGATCTTCCCAACTGTCCTACTGAGATAAGCATTATTTTGCCCATTATCAATGAATGAGAAAATGGATTGAGGAATAGTTAGATGGACTTGGTCAAGGTTACATGACAAAGCAGTGGTATAGTCAGGGCTCAGATTCTGGTGTGCACAGCTAAATCTAGAAAATGGCTTCTTTTTAAGTTAAACTGTATAAAGTGTCCATTTTCACCATGTTAGTAATTTCAGATGATTTGACTTATCACTGAGCTCAATGGAGAGACCTAGTTGTGTGAGGGGTCATCATCGCAGCATCTTTCTCTTGTTTCTGTATCCTGGTGGTTTTTCGCATGGAATATTTTGCCATGTTGTAAGATGAAACTCAGAACTCTGGTAATAAATCCAAGAAGTGAAGTGAGTTGATAGTCCTAGTAACTTCTCTGATCAGTAGACAAGTGTTTTCCTCTCCCTAGCACTTTCTGGTCTCTGACATCGTGTCACATTTAGCTTACCTTAGAGACATTTTTTCAGAGACGGAGACTACCAATCTCATCAGGTTACCGTGAAAATCAAATAGGATAAAATATATGAAGAGGATTCATAAACTATAAAGTGCTGCCCAATCCATACTACCGTTTTGTGGTCAATAATGGAATACAAGGGAGAAGGGTGAAAATCTTGAGTCAATATTCCTCAGACTCCCTTCTGATTCTTAGTGTATTTCCTATATCGGCACATTCCGAAGTTTATCTGAGGTTGACAAAACAGCTAGGTGTTGATTCTATCTAGCTGTGGGGAATGAGGAAAGAAATATTCCACAGGAACTTTTCTAATTAAGAGATTGGGGAGGGAGTTGGAAGGCAACTGTTTAGACGTAGGTCTTTCAAATATAACAATCTTAGCCATCCTTAGTATTGGTCTCTTTTTCTACTTGATGTGTTTTTCCACTCTCGACATTTTACCTTAAATATTTTGCTCAAAAAGATTGAGTTTTCGGACCCTGAAAATTTATACTAAGCTCTTAATAAAGGATCTCTTAAAGTGTTTCATACTCCAGGACGACGTGGTCTATGTGATTGGCTCTTTTTATTCAATTTTATACATAGACTCACTCTCTAACTCGCTAGATGTTCTATCAGAAGCAATACAAGAGAATATTCTAATTCCAGTCCTTTAATTTCAGTTAAAAGGAATTCCTAATAATATTGTAAATAATTAAGAAAGCATTACTTCCTCACTTTTTAAATGGAAATTTAACTATGTAAACCATTAACCACAGACAGCATCCAAATTCTCTCACCCAGAAAGTATGGGATTTAAATATATAAATCTTATACAGGATGTGATTTTTTATATACATCCTACTATATATCCAATGTTATTAAGTAAAAATCTTTACTTAATAATCACAAGGAAAGAACTGAAATAAAGTTTTTTCAGCTGGGCGCTGTGGGTCATGCCTGTAATTTCAGCACTTTCAGAGGCTGAAGCGAGAGGTCTTCTTGAGCCCAGGAATTTGAGACCAGCCTGGGCAACATAGAGAGAACTCATCTCAAAAAAAAAATAATAATAATTAAGAAAAGAAAAAGAGAAAAGTAAAAAAAAGAAGAAAAAATTTTTTAAAAATTATTTTCATGAATAGCCTGAAAAACTGTAATAGTTTCTCCTCTAAGACTGAATATCCTATTTCATTTTTCTTGTATTTCCAAGACAAGTCCTTGTTCAAAAGCATTAATTTCACGTTTATTGTCTATTTTAGGACTGATTCACTTAGGCTTTATCAACTATGAAATATATATGAGGTGAATTTTCTCATATCTTTCTTCTTTTTAAAATTTTTTAAAAATACCTTTCTTTGGATACACATTTGTAAAAGGGGAGAAAATAGGTACACACACAAATAAATCCCATTTTTTTCCCACACAGAAAATAACCAGAAGCCATCATGTTATTTTATCTTTGAGAGGCCAAAGTTGTTATTGATTGATTCATTTTGGCACACTTCCAAAAATTTGTGTAAAGCATTTTTTTCCCCAAATTCTAGGAAATTTCTGGTCTTACCACAAACAAAATCGACAAACTTATTAGAAGAATCTATTTGCATATTGAATTATTGCTAGTATTTTCAAGGTAAAGAAGGAGACAGCAGGAGCATGGCAATTGGGAGATAATCTCATGCTACTTTGAGTTTTATACTTTGGTCATTTGGCTTAATCAGTTATGCTCATTCTAAACTTTGCAGTTAACAGTGGAATTTCAAAACTCAGAAAAACATTGCTAGCTTGCCATGATTAGAAGGAAAAGCTAGACGACATTTACGCTGGCATCTTGCATTTGTAGGACTTTTGACTGCTTGTAGGCTTTTACACACACTACTTTATTTGTTCCCCATAACAACCATGGCAGGAAGGCAGATCTCATGACTGTTCACTATAAGTTCCCAGGGTTCATAAAGCCCAAATCAGAGGCTTCCAGTCATGGTCACATGTGGATCATGCAGGGAGCTTTTAAAATGTTCATATTCCCAGGAATTTATACATTAAAAAGTTTCTGGTCGGGCACAGTGGCTCATGCCTGTAATCCCAGCACTTTGGGAGGTGGAGGCGAGAGGATTGTTTGACGCGGGCTTGAGCCCAGCCTAGGCAACAATAAATCAAAAAATTAGCTGGGCATGGTGGCTCATGCCTATAGTGCCAGCTACTGAGGTGGAAGGATCACGTGAGCCCAGCAGATCCAAGCTGCAGTGGCCGTGAGCAGCATGCCACTACACTCCAGCCTGGGTGACAAAGTGATACGCCGACTCAAAAAAAAAAAGGACCCCAGGTGATTCTGATGTAACTGGTCCACGGCTCAGTGTCTCAGTATTTAGGAAGTTCAGGTCACATGAGTCAAGTCTAGGGTCTCCCAAATCCTATGGCAAGTTTCCTTCTTGAACCTCAGCTTTGAATCTTTCAGATCTATTTGAACTTCCAAGCTCCTCCCAGTAGAAAGTCCCTGGGAACTGAGAGGCTGAAATTCTGGTTTTTCCAGGTCAATGAAGTCTGCTCTATAGACACTGGATGTCAGGATTCCCTTGGCCTGTAGGTAAAGAAATTACACAGATATGCTTGGGGGCAGTGCATCAGAAAGGTGGGTTTGCAGAGAAACATTCATGCAGTAATTTAGAAGGATTGCCTGTTCTGACTATTATCAGGACCAGCTTCCTGCATCAGAATGCAAGTTGAACTAGATCAGTTTTTTTCAAACTGCCGGCAACTACTCATTAGTTGGCCAGGAAATCAACTTACTAGTCTTGACAAGCACTTTAAAAATGAAATTGAATACAGTAAAAAGTAGAGCTGTTTACGTATAGGAAAAACAGATTGTTTTGTTTTTTTTTGTAAAATATTTCACTTCTGATTTGTATATGTATGTATACCTGTATGTCTGGGTCCAATGCAACATGTTTTTATTACTGTGGGTGTTGGGTAAAGAACTTTTTGAAAACACTGAACTGGATCATTTAGCTTTCTTCCCACTACGAAAACCAAACCACCCCCATAATTCTGACAAAAATAGTGGGAAAAACTGTATAAGTTTCTATATACTGTAGAAGGTTGCATTCACATAAAATTTGCTTGTATATTCACACTATAAAAGCTTCTTTTAGCCAAATCTTTTCCCTTTTGGAGCGGGATGACATGTGAGTTCTGGAAGGCCCAACACTCCCTTTGTGTTCATATCAGGGAGGCTCTTTCACTCATAGGGAAAGACTTGAGCACTAAGTCTCTAAAAGTGTTGAACAATTGTGCCTAAATTAACAAGGTTTTACCGTGTGAATAGTATTTACTAAACACTATCCCAGGAGATCTTTCCTGGCTTTCATTTTTTAAACCTGTGCCAAGCGATTCTACACACTATTGGAGGGGTAATTTTTCAGATTTGCAGATCTGATCATGTGATGCCCTTGCCTGAAACTGGACAGTTCATTTCCTGATAAAACCATGCACATACATGGCCCGTGGCATCGTTCCTCGTCACAACCCATCTACTCACTGGCTTTACCTGGCTGCTTTCCCTCTGACACTGCAGGCCGGGAGTGCTCAGATGTCTGCATCCTCCCTCCCAGCACACCATTCAGCCTCTGGTTTCTGAGCACACTCATCTTTCTGCTTTGAATTCCCCTTCTAAACTTGTTCATCCAGCAAAACTCCTACTGAGGATGAAACAGAATCATCACTTCCTTTTTACGTGTCACCTTGGTAGCATCGTCTAGGTGGAGCTGGTTATTCTTCCTTGCTGCAGCCATCAGAACTTGTAAATGCTTCATCATTGCAACTCAACACGAGAGCTAATTTTCATTGACATGACTTATTTTCTGGAGAGGTTTCTGTGCTTACTCTCCTTTGAATCTCCAGTTTCCAGCAGAAAGATTGGCAAATATTATATAATCAATAAACATTTGAACAAAAGCTGTTCAAATTAAAGAAAGATTTACTCTCAGATCTAAATTATTTTTCTAAATGTGTCATAATAGCACAGCTTTGTGATGAATCTTTTTAAAAAATTAAACTTCTATAAACTGATTGAAATGAGCCCCAAAGCACAAAGACTTTAGCGTGCGGTTCATAAGTCTGCATGTGAAATGCCACTGAACAAAGGCAAAGCAAAAACTCTCTGAGCTGGGGAAAGCTGTGTTTTAAAATACCCATTACAACAGAGGCCAACGTGTCAAATTTTGCAAAGGCTCTATCAACATTCATCGACCTTGGGTTTTAATATCACCTGTCCTTCTGGGTTAAAAAGAGGGTATCAGGTATCTCTTGGTTGAAGGGAAAATCCAGACTCTCTTCAGTGTTAAATTGGAACTCATCAGACTGAAAACAGATCCCAAGGGTCCAGCTCCCTGAAAGGCACGATCAGCCATTTGCTACAGGAAACCTGAGGAGAGGACCATGTTTCATCACAGCGACCATCTAAAACCCAGCTCTGCAAAGATATGCCGTCATCTAAAGGCATGCAGCATGGACTCAGGTCGAAAGTGTGAAGTGTCTTCAGCTCATTCAGTGTCTGACAGATATGACTGTGTTTCTCTCAGAAATCTAAAGCATCCCCGATGAAAACTTGGTATACAGTTTGGAAACTATGGTGCTATCACATAGTAGGTGCTCAGGAAGGATCCGAATTAGATGTGTTATCTCTTTCATGTAAACCATTCTATTATTTATCAGTTTTTATTGTTTTTCTCATATGAGTTTGGAGAGAGTACATGTAAACAAAATCCATCACAATGCCCATTTCTCTTTCTTCTGGACTAAAAGTTCCCTTTATTATCAAAACAAGTCACTGGCGTCAACATCTAGATACCGATAACTTTGACACTTAGGGTTGCTAGGATGTGTTGATTAATGCAGAGAGGGGCAAATACCATTCAACACATGCACTTGTCCAAGAGAACCTACTTTTCTCCACACTGGCCAGTTGTGTTCCTTTCCTGCTTCCTTCATAAGGAACTTAAAATCTGTTCACAATTTATCAGCTGCATATGAAACTACTTTTTAAAAAAATTTTTAGAAATGCTGCATTTAAAAGCAAAACCACTCAATTTGGGGACTTTATATTTATGAAAGATAGAAGCATTTCAGCGAGCTTGTGAATCTTGCTTAGATGAGGTAAGGCTGGGGGAGGAAACAAAACGTTACTTCATAAAATCCTTTTTATTTGGCATGGACAGGGGATAGAGTACGTTAGAAAATTCCATTCTCTGGGAAGGAGGAATAGCACATAAATGCTGACTCAGGAGCTCCATCTTGTGTCAACGGCAACTCACTGTTAACGGCTACTTGATGTGCGTGTTAAGAAGGATTCTGAGGAATCACCTAGGCACGTTAAGAGGATTCTGAGGAATCACCCAGGTTCTGCAGAAAATTGAGTGCCGTGATCAACTAATGATGGCTGTCATAGACTTCGGAGTGGGGACTAACTGGAAACATACTTGCTGCACATATGCCATATCTGGCTGAAAAATATTGTACTGCAGACCACCGTCCCTCTCCCATTGTAAAGGGAAAAGAAGTCCTGGATTTTATTTTCGCTTACTTATTTTACTGTTTCATGTTAAAAATAGAAAATAAGACAAACAGCTATATACCAACACTCCAATAAGTTTTCAATAAGGATCTCAGGCTAGCAGAATGTCGGATAAACACTTTTTTTTGTTATAAGATACATAAGTCAGGCCAGAGGAGGGAGCAAATGCATCTTCAGAAATAGTCTTCAGGGTAGAGAAATAAAAAAAACTTTTAAAAACATGGCCACTAGCTGGGCTCGGTGGCTCAGCCTGTAATCCCGCGCCTTTGGGAGGCTGAGGTGAATGGATTGCCTGAGCCGGCGGGTTCGAGACCCGCCTGGGCAGCGAGACCTCATCTCTACAATAAATCAAAAATTAGCCAGGCGTGGTAGCGCGTGCCTGTAATTCCGGCTACTCGGAAGGCTGAGGCGGAAGGATCGCCGGAGCCCAAGCAGGTCGAGGCTGCGGTGGCCGGGAGCGGCCGCTGCACTCCAGTCTGGGCGACTGAGTGAGACTCCAACTCAAAAACAAACAAATAAACAAACAAAAAAAAACCCCAAAAAACCAAAAAAACATGGCCACTCAAAGTCTGAACGAACACCTGAGCAGCAACATTCTCTCCTGTTCTGAAAGAACAATTCTCTTTATTTGGTGCTCAGTTGCTATGAGATGCAGTTGCAATTCTTGAAATGCTCACCACAGATCTTTTAAAAATATTTTGAGATAATTGTAGATTTACGGGCAGTTGTAAGAAATAACAGGCTCCATATGCCTTTCACCCAGTTTCTGATTCCAACGGTAACATCTTGTATGACTAGAGTACGATATCACAGCCAGAAAATGGACATTGATGTAACCTACCCATCTACTCAGATTTCACCAGTTTTACATACACTGTGTGTGTGTGTTATTGTGTCTTGTTTGTTTGTTTGTTTGGGTTGGAGTCTCACTCTGTCACCCAGGCTGGAGTACAGTGGCACACTCATGGTCACTGCAGCCTCGACCTGCTGGGCTCAGGTGATCCTTCTGCCTCAGCCTTCCAAGTAGCTGGAACTACAGGCATGCGCCACCACGCCCAACTAATTTATTTTTCATTTATTGTAGAGATGAGGTCTCGCCAGTTTGTTCAGGCTGGTCTCAAACCCGTGGGCTCAGGCAAACCTCTCGTCTCTGCCTCCCAAAGTGCTGGGATTACAGGTGTGAGCCACCTTGCCCTGCTAAACAGGCTTATTATTTGCAAGACCTATCAGAGCTTTATTTTTCTTTCCTTTTTTTATTTTTTATTTTTTTGAGTTGGAGTCTCGCTCTGTGCCCAGGCTGAAGTGCAGTGACACACTCACAGCTACCACAGCCTCAACCGGGTAGGCTCAGGTAAACCTTCTGCCTCAGCCTTCCAAGTAGCTAGAACTACAGGTACACACCACCATGCCCCCGGCTAATTTTTCTTTTTTTTTTTTTTTTTTTGATTTATTGTAGAGATGAGGTCTTGCCAAGTTGTCCAGGCTGGTCTTGAACCTGTGGGCTCAGACAATCCTCTCACCTTGGCCTCCCAAAGTGATGGAATTATAGGAGTGAGCCACTGCGCCTGGCCTGTGTGTTATTGTTACATGCAGCCTTTCAACATATGTAGACTCTTGGGCCCACTGCTATAGTCAAGGACAGGAGAGGTCTATTACAAGGACCCCTCATGCTACCCTTTACCAGCTGCAGCCATTGTCCTCTGTCCTTCCTTTCTAACCCCTGGTAACCACTACTCTCTCTTCTATCGTCATAATTTTGTCATTTCAAGGATATTATCTAAATGGAATCATCCAGCATGTAACATTTTGGCCTTTTCAACACAGCACGATTCCCTTGGGATCCATTCAGTTCTGTGTCAGCATTTCATTCTTTCTATCGCAAAGTCGTATTCCATAATGTGGATTCCACAAATGGTTTGTTTAGCCAATCACTCTTACTTTAAATTTTACGAAGAGGTTAGAGATGCTAGTAAGTGGAAATGGCAGAAGTACAAACTTCTCCACATGCCCAGAACCTGACAGTGGAACTCCGAGGTTTAACAACATAATTTTGTATCTATCTTGCCAAATTTTGTGAGGTTATGGGAGGTCTGGAACTTACCTTAAGATCCCTTAGCATGGTGAAAACTTGATTAAGAGAAACAACATACTGATAAGAAATGATATGTCTTAAGCTAAAAGCAGGGACTGGTGACTTCACGGCGGCCTGTTCCCAGGACCACAAATACATTTTATTTCCAGTAAAAATTATGAGCAGTTGGGAGTGGCTGCCCGGAAGACAGTGCTGAGGAGAATCCAGAGGGTGAGGCCAGGCTCGGCAGGAACAGAAGCTAGTTGATTCTTAATGCCTGCCACAGGCACTGATAGAGACACCGCCACATCGGTGCCAGGCGTTTGACACCAGAGGTGCTAACAAGGCAAAAGAAAGAGCACACCAACTAAAAGGCCAGTGACCAGCATGAAGTGTGCAAAAACAATGTTTGGAGAAACAGTGCTGATAAGTGTGTCTTTAGCTAAGGCGATTCCGGTAAACAGGGTGCCATTGGCAAACACGCCTCTGCTGTGGAAAAGGATGGCTCCATCTGGGAATTCCTGCATTACAGTCTCCTGGTTCCTTTTTATTCTGGCTCCTCACACATCAACAAAATATGTCATTCTGAGAAAGAAAGCACAGGCCAAAGAGCTAGAGGTTTTCTTTCCTCCTGTTGAGTGTTTAATAAGTGACAAGCAGGGTGTTGATGTATCACCTTACTGATTGTCACACAGTCTTGCAAGGCTGAGTCCTATCACTGCCCCTGTTTATAGATGAGGACTGAGGCTTGGAGAAACTCAGCGACCCACCAAGTTAGGAAAAGGGAAGCTCTCGGTGCCTGTCTCCGTGGCCTCTCTTTTCCCCTTGGTGTAAGTTAATAAACTTGAGTTGTACATGACATACAAATCTCTGATGAGTTGCAGGATTGTTCCCACATTCCCAGAGCCTGCTCAGCTCTGAGCACTGGCGAAATCAAGTGCCTGGATCCCAACGCTAAAAGACCGTATCTGAAAAAAATGGAGACTCTTGGGAGTTTATTGAAGCCACCTTGCTCAGCTGTGAACCAGCCTTCCTAAACCGCACATTTCCATTCCCACTGACAAACTGAGACGTGGATCTCATCACAAATGATGAGATCACTGATACAAATTACCATATAGGTATTTTTTTGGCATTTCCAGGGTGAGAAAGTGTGTTTATGTTAACAACAGGTCTAATAGTTGGATTGGAATGAGCTTCCCCCAGGAACCTTCAAGGGAGTAGAAAAAGTAATTCTGAGGACTATCGAAGTGTTAGGAGTTTCAGACAGGTACAAACTTTTATATTTAAACATAAAAAAGTTTCCACTTTTTTTCTTTCACATAGTTGTTTATTCCCATCAGAATACCCACATATAAGCTTTGCTCTCACGTCTAGATTTGATAGCAACAAAAGTATTTTTAAATATCTAAATATATATTCACATAGCACTTTATGACTTTAGGTTGTGAAGAAGGAAAAATATACTCTTGTTAGTAGGCAACCATGAGTAAAACTTTTTTACTTTACCTCTCATGATGTTATTCATTAAGAAACTTGCAATGCTTATCAGAATTATGTGTTTTTTTTCTTTAATTGAAGAATATCGTTAGGTAAGTATTTAAAAAAATATGTTGGTACTTCTTAATCTTATTTAGAAGAAGAGGGAATATCAGAGATTATATGTAACAGATTAAAAATAATTTAAAAAGCTTGACAAGCCACAAAGCAATTGAGGACCAGAATTGGGTCTCAACTGGGTCTGTTTTCGACCTATCGACTGAAATTCTTTGTGTCTTATGGCTCACACCAGCATCCACTTTCCTACAAGATTAGCCACATGCCTAATCAGCCACACGTTGTAGTAGGCGCTGTTGGTTAATCAACCATCATCCATGTGAAAGGTCAACAGAACTGCAGAGGGACAGGAACTCTCATCCATTGTGGTGGAAATACAGCACGGTGTAGCCCCTTTGGAAGACAGTTTAGCAGTTTCTTACAACTAAAAATGCTCTTAGCATATGATCTGACAAGTATGCTTCTTGGTATTTACAACTATGTCCACACAAAAACCCGCACACAGATGTTTATAGCAGCAGCTGATACATATTTGCCAAAACTTGGAAGCAACCATACTGTCTTTCAGTAGGTGAATGGATAAATAAATGATGGTACATCCAGACCACAGAATATTATTCAGTGCTTAATAATAATAATAATAAAAGCTATCAAGCCATGAAAAGACATGGAGGAACCTTAAGAGCATATTCCTAAGTGAAAGAACCAATCTGAAAAGGCTACATACTGCATGATTCCAAGGATGTGACACTGTGAAAAACGCAAAACTGTGAAGACAATGAAAAGATCAGTAGTTGCCAGGGATTAGGGGGCAAAAAGGGATGAAAGGGAGAGCACAGACTTTTAGGGCAGTGAAACGAATTCCGTATGCTTCCATAATGGTGGATGCATGTTGTTGCACATTTGTCCAAACCTTTAGAATACACAACACTGAGAGTGAACCCTAATGCAGACTATGGACTTTGAGTGATCATGATGTTCCAATCAGTGTCATCAACCATAATAAAAGTGCCACACTGGTGGGGGATGTTGGGAACGGGGGAGGCCATGCAAGTGTGGGGGCGGCGGATAGAGGGGAGATCTTTGTACTTTCTGCTCATTTTTGTTGTGAACTTGAAACTGCTCTTTTAAAAAACGGTCTATTAAAAAGAAAAAAAAAACAAACCAGAAGAACTGGCAAAAGAAGAAACTTCATCAGAATGGGGATCCAGAAGGGGCGGTCCATGACCTAAACATGATCATTCTAAAAGGCTTGTGTTGAGCCTGATAATCAGATTCTTAGTCTAAACGAGGTTCAATTATCAGAAGTTTTATTGTCAACAAGCAAGACACCTTGTAAGGAGGAATCTGGCATTGCTGGGAAAATGTTTTGATAAGACACTTCAGGACTTTGGTACTATGTTCAGAATGTGCAGTGAGGCTGTGGAATAAAGAAAAGGGTCAGAGGCCTCTTCTTTCTCCTGAAGTAGAATGTTCGATGCTTAACTTCAGAGAAAAAGTCAACCCAGATTTCAAGCTAACTGTGGGTGTGTGACATAAAATGTCTCCATTGCCCCTGAAAACAATCTTATGTTGGCAACTAATACAGAAATTAGTAAGAGTAGATTTTTTTGTCGAGGCAGTTTGAAAAGGAGGACAAGTGGGCCATTGTCAGCTGGGATACG
Organism: Cephalopachus bancanus; assembly: GCA_027257055.1. Taxonomy (NCBI): domain Eukaryota; kingdom Metazoa; phylum Chordata; class Mammalia; order Primates; family Tarsiidae; genus Cephalopachus; species Cephalopachus bancanus. The sequence goes on along the minus strand of JAPVLO010000344.1, from coordinate 332,191 downwards.
GAAGTATGTTTCTCATTTTAAGAAATCCTGATACATAGAACCTACACTTATACAACTAATAATTCAAAAGAACATCATTTTCTAACATGTCCCTCTAATTTTAGATTTACTAAAGGACTCCCTTAATCAAACAGATGTTGGCAGATTCTAATTGTTCTTAAAACATACACACACAAAAAATTTGTTTTGATCTCCAAGCAGATTGGGATTATCTAGTAGGCTATCTATGCATTTTCTTGGGGTACCAAAAATTGGAAAAAAAAATTTTTTTTTGAGTCAGTGTCTTACTCTGTCACCCAGGCTGGAGCACAGTGGCACTCTCATGGCCACCCCAGCGTCGACCTGCTGGGCTCTGGTGATCCTTCCGCCTCAGCCTTCCAAGTAGCCGGAACTACAGACGAGCACTACCATGCCCGGCTAATTTTTTTTTAAAATTTATTGTACAGACGAGGTCTCACCAAGTTGCCTGGGCTGGTCTAGAACCCATGGGCTCAGGCAATCCAGTCGCCTCAGCCTCCCAAAGTGCTGGGATTACAGGCTGAGCCACTGAGCCTGGCCGGGAAAAAATTTTAAAGAATAAAATTTCTCAAAAATTTATGAAGAATTTTGAAATTTGCTTGACTCTCTTATCTTTATTTGATTAAATAACATCATTTTTTATTTTGAATTACACGTGATGGTAATTCACATTACCACATTACGTAGGGGAGGCAAAAACTTTTTAGTACTCAGGGTCTTAACCTAATCCTATTCCCAAGTAATGTAAAATATCAATGGTGCAACGCATACACACAGGAAACAAAGAGAGAATGTACAACGTTCTATCATCATGTGGCAAACTGTGTGTCACTGTCTATAAGTGCAATAGAAATTTTATAAGACATGGAATAATAGTTTTATAGAAGAGATGAGACTTAAGTTAGGCCAAAAGGATTGAGTAGGACCTTGATATTCAGAAGAATAAATGGAATCTTTAAATCACAGAGGGGTTAAATAGCTAGAAATTTCCATGACACCTGAAGATGATTCCTTAAAAATGCCTTTGCTTACAGATAACATTGTAGGAATATGTTGTCAAATACTGTACAAGGTTGAGCCTTCAGCCCCCAAGTTAACTGTGGATGGGTCATTACACATAAAGAGATGCAGCATCAAGAAAGGGTTTTCTTTGGGCATTTGGGTTTTCAAGGGCATTTGAGTTTTCAAGGGTATTTGGTTTTCACCACAGGCATTCTTTGAAAGCTAGATGGTTGAGAAGCTCAAGAGCTCCTGGGAATCCATCTTTGTGGAATTTATGGACTAGAAAGCACAACAATTTGAATTTACTTTAAGGATGCTTGCCTTTCTAGTCCAGTGTTTAGGGAATTTTTTTGTTTGTTTTTAAGAAGCAAAGATAAATTGGGGTTAAGGACAGAGGAAATTTTTGTGCCCAAATGATTTAAGAAAACAAAGTCTAAAATAGGCAGGTCTTAGCCTCTTCAGCACACATTAAATTAATTCATTCTATTTCCATCCAGTCATGAGAAATTTCAGAACCCTTTACCTCCTCTTTGCCCCCACCTCTAGCAACAAAAATGTTACCATGTAGGTATTAGGAATCTAAGCGAAGAAAGACTAATGATGACATGTTTACATACCAAACAGATTATAGGCTATAATTTAATATTGATTAAAGCAGGCCTGCATTCTTCTATGGGAGAAAAATTAAGAAAAAATTGAGAAGGTAAGAGTTCTGTTTCCGTTTCTTGTGTTAAGTAGGACCTTTTTCTTTTCTTCTCACATTTCCACCAATCTAGATCTCTTAAAGTTCTAAAACCAAGGACATGGCATGTTCTCTTAAAAACTTTAAGTTCTTATAATAATAATAATAATGAAGTTTTAGTTCCTCTGGGAAAATGTTCGACTGAGAATGTGTTGCTAACTGTCTGCAAAGAATAAGACACACACTAAATGTGAAATCAAAAGGGCAGGAAGAATGAAGAATGTGAGTGGGACATTGAAGGTTAACTGGACTGTCAACTGCTTAGAGTTTTCTAGATCACACACCTGGAGTAAAATGGAAACATTAATCAGAAACAGTGAGAACTTGACTCTCTTCAGTGAATTCTTATTTCTTTCTTGTTTTTGTTGTAAAAATAAAAATACCATATATTATTAGACCAACTACATCTCTGCCCTGGAGTCACTCGGCCTCAAATATTGTCAAATATTGACAAATTTTGCATGTTAACAAATCTGTCCTTCACAGAACATGGAAACTTTGTTGCTCCACTTTTCTTCCATAGTCCAGTGAAGTAGGTGAGGGTCTAATAGTTTCACATTTTGCAGGTGGAGATGCTGAAGGAGGAGGAGGGCAGGGCCTTTCCAGAGACTCAACAGTGAGTCAGGGGCAACTTGGGGTACAAGAAACAATGCTTGCATGTTACTTTACTACAGCACTCTAATGCTTCAAGGGGACAACTATATATGTAGTGGTTCCATTCTTCTTTAGTGATAATAACAGATAATCTTCTAGGGATCTTCCTAAATAAAAAATAAAACATAGCACCTTTAGAAGTTTGATGACTGAAGTTAATAAAAAGGTGATCTATATAGCAAACAGGACCTGATACTGCCACTAACCACTTCTGCAGATTTTATTTTTGAGTTCAAGGGCTAATATTATAATTCAGATGAAATAATACCCCAATGTTTCTGCTGTTATTGTCTTGTTTAATGAAAATAAGACCAACAAGCAAAAAGTGCAGGTAACAGAGCTTTCACGTAAAGATGAAAGGAAACCGATGCCTTTATTGGGAGAAGATCTAGAGGTAAATATTACCAAGTTTTACAGGATTTTTTCCTTCCTTCTCCCCTCCCTTCCCTTCCTGGCCACTATCATCCTTACCTTTTTGAAGATGATTAACAGAGTACCAAACAAGAAAGAGGGGACTTATTTAAGGTTGGAGACAATGCGGTTAATTAAACAGGATAATTGTTCCACTGTCAGAAGAATGACTCCACGGGATTTGTTAAGGTAACATCAGTTGGAAGTAGGAGTCTGGAAGGACTACCTAAGCACCGAGAGGCCAGAAACCTAGCTATTCCAGGATTAAGCAACGAGCCTAATTCCAATATGTTATAAACAGAGGTTTCCAACATGCCAAGGGCCCCAAAGGAAGTGATACAAACAAGGCAGGGGCTGGACTAGAAATCTGATTTATCCCACCTGAAGAATACAGGAACGGAAATAAAGAGCTCAGGGGATGGGCTCCATAGCAGAAAATAATCAGTGAACTGGAAGATAAAACAATAAAAGTTACCAAATCTAAAAACAGAAAATAGACTGAGAAAAAAAATGAACAGAGGCTTAAGGTCACCCGGGACTATAACAAAATAGCTCTCATTTGTATCACTGGAGGCTCAGAAGAAGGGGAGAAAGAAGGCATGATTGAAAAAGAAGCACTTAAAGAAATAAGAGCTTAAAATTTTCCACACTTGACAAGAGACAGAAACCTACAGGTTCCAGAAACTGAGCAAACTCTAATATATTGTTATTGATATACTGTGTTACGTATTTGGGTATATTGTAATGCCTAAAGCAACCACTAGGAGAGCTATACAAAGAGATACACTTAAAAACATTATAGAATTCTAAAATACGTTCAAGTAACCTTCAGGAAGGCAGGAAAAAGAAAACAGAAAGGAAGAAACAGAAAACAAAAAAAATGGCTTACTTAAACCCTAATATATCAATAATTTCATTAAATATAAATGGTCTGAATATTACAACAAAAAGATTGGCCAAGTGGATTAAAAAGCATGACCCAGCTGAGCACAGTGGCTCACGCCTGTAATCCCAGCATTCTGGGAGGCAGAGACAAGAGGATTGCTTGAGCCCAGGAGTTCTAGACCAACCTCGGCAATATAGTGAAACCTCATCTCTACAAAAAATCAAAATATTAGCCGAGAGTGGTGGTGCATTCCTGTAGTCCCAGCTACTCAGGATGCTGAGGTGGAAAGATCACCTGAGCCTGGGAGGTGAAGACTGCCATGAGCCGTATCCTCGTGATCGTGTCCCTGTCCTCCAGCCTGGGAAACAAAGTGAGACCCTGACTCAAAACAAAACAAAACAACAACAAAACAGGACCCATCTATATGCTGTCTACAAATATAATGACATAGGCAACTTGAAGATAAAAGGATGGAAAAAAGATATATAATGTAGACATTAATCAAAGAAAAGCAGGAGTGACTATATTAGTATCAGATAAAGTAGTCATCAGAATAAGAAAAAATACTAGAGGCACAGAATGAAATTATAGAACGACAAAAGGCACCAAGCAACAGAGCTGCCAAATATGTGAAGCAAGACAGATAGACTTGAAAGAAGAAAAAGACAAATTCACAGTTTAGTTAGAGACTTTAATTCCTCTCAACAATTGATAAAACAACTAGACAGAAAATTGAGTTGTTTTTAGCAGAGCCCTTGAAGACTTTATTAGACCTGGAATTTCTCTAACATATACTCTTTGATAGGTATAGAACTCGTTATCCACTGAATTCTTATAGAAAACTCCAAAACTCTTTTTAATTTTTCTGGAACTAGCATGCCCATAGTGGGAGGGCTTAAGGAGAGACCCTGCTTTCTCAAGAACTTTTCAAATCTGCAGATCCAAGCTAACATAACCTGATGGCCTAGTTCATTCCACACAGAGGAAATGTTCTGACGCGTCACATCACAAACATAAAGTTTCAGACTCCACAGAGGGAAGGTCTAAGGGATATTACGCTGAAGGCAGAGATGAAGACAGTGGGTCCAAGTCTCAGAGGTGCAGAGCTCACACTAAGTGTAATATTACAGTGGGCAGCCAAAAGCAATACAGAACAAAACAAACAAAAATGTGGCCAAGAATGCAGGAAGCATCATAGGAAAGGGCATATGTGAAATGATTAATAAGGAAAGAACTCTGGGCAAAACAGAAAACCATCCTGTGACCAGAGGTAAGGGCATAGAGCAGGAAAGAGAGCCCAGAGGGCAGAGATCATTATGATAATGGAGGAAAACGCAGATGTGATTTGCAACATAGTTCAGGAAAGGCTTCGAGGCAGCCATGCTGCTTGAATTCACTGCAAAGGGAAAGAGTCAGAATGGACAACGTTTGTTCTTTGTGTTTTGGGGAGAGAGTGACAGAGTCATGAGAAGCACGTGAGAAGGGCACAAGAAAGGCAAACAGAGCACCAGGGCATGGGTGTCAGGAAAACACTGGGCACCAAGGAAGAACTTCCCATATGTTCATCTGTCCTGTTTGCTGAATAACTACCCCGAGCATAGAAATTTGGCTACAGGGAAGAAGGGTTTTGTTTGATTCATATACCTACCACGGTCTTAATGCTGTTCTCTGTTATTTAAGTTTAGCACTTTAACCTATTTTATTTTATTTTAGCTTCAATTTTTAAAAATTTTAAAGCCATGGGGTAAGGTGAACAAAAGGTCATCGTACAGGTAAAGTTTGGGCCTCATTTTGGTCCCCACTTCACCTGGTTTGAGATTAGGCACCCTAATTGATGAAGTGTGGCCTCCCTCCCCTGACAGTTTCCCACTACTGCCAATCCCTTTCTTATAGTATTATGATATTTCTTTAACCTATTTTAATTACTGTCACCTTTCAGATATTCCCAGCTATATACCAATATGGAAATCCTTGAAAATAACAGCCTCGGGAAGTTCATAGAGTACTATATTGACTGGACTGGTTCTGGTTCATGAAACAAACACACTTGTGAATATTTAGAGCTGTTTAAATGTATTTGTTTGCATTCAGTGTTACTGAGCTAGAGGAATTGGAGGAATGTTAACAGAGGCTACAGAAGAGATATTTACCTTGTTAGGAGGTGGAATAGATGCCCTCTGAAGTCCCTTCCAACTCTAAGGTTTAGAGATTTGCTTCTGTTTAAGAAACTTAAATGTATTTGCCTAGGTGTTGAGTAATCCAAACAGCATCTGCTAAGCATTCATTATCTCCAAGGGCTACATCTGATTCTTACCAACATGTAGCTTATTTTAAACTTCTTTCTGGGGGAGAGGAGAAACTATTCAGTAAATGGTGCTGGGAAAACTGGCTGACCACAAGCAGAAGATTGAAACAGAACCCCTACCTATCACCATACACAAAAATTAACTCTAAATGGATCAAAGACCTAAACATAAAACTTCTAACTATAAGAATTTTAGAAAACACAGGAGACACCCTTATGGAAATTAGAACTGGCAACCAATTCCTATTCAGAACCCTAAAGGCCAATACCTTAAGAAATAAGATAGACAAATGGGACCTCATCAAACTAACGAGCTTTTGCAAAGCAAAAGAAACCATCAAGAGAGCAGGGAGATAGCCCACAGAATGGGAAAAAATATTTGCAACTGTATATCTTACAAAGGCCTAACATCTAGGATCTACAAGGAACTCAAATGCACCGAAAGGAAAAAAACAAACAGCCCCTTTAAAAAGCAGGCAAAAGACATGAATAGACACTTCTCAAAAGAAGATATACTGGCAGCCAACAGACACATGAAAAAGTGCTCAGCTTCACTCATCATCAGAGAAATGCAAATCAAAACCACATTGAGATACCACCTAACCCCAGTAAGAATGGCTATCATTAATAAAAGAAACAACAACAGATGCTGGCGAGGATGTGGAGAAAAAGGAAGGCTTCTACACTGCTGGTGGGAATGCAAACTAGTGCAACCTCTGGAAGACAGTGTGGCGATTTCTGAAGGAACTAGAAATTGACCTTCCATATGACCCAGCAATTCCTCTATTGGGAATATACCTGGGGGAATTCAAATCATTCTATAAAAAAGATACCTGCACACGTATGTTTGTTGCAGCTCTATTCACGATAGCAAAAACATGGAATCAACCATGTTGCCCATCGAAGTTGGACTGGATAAAAAAAAAGTGGTACATATACACAATGGAATATTATGCAGCCATAAAGAAAGACAAACATATGGACTTTGCATCAACTTGGATGGATTTGGAGTTGACCTTACTCAGTGATCTATCACAGAAACAAAGAACAAGAGTACCATATGTCCTCACTCATAAGCAGACTTTGAACAATTATAATACTATAAGAAAGCATTTGGCAGTAATGGGAAACTTTCAGGGGAGGGAGGTGGGACTGGCAGTTAAGGGAAACTGCCAGGGGAGGGAGGGGCACACCTCATCAACAAGGGTGCCTGCATAATTGATGTTTGTATACCTAACCCTGAATTGTACCCCACATCTTTACAATTAAAAAAAACACAAAACTTCTTTCTTTTTAGCCCCTATACTAGATACTAGGTATTGAGGATTACTGAGATTCAATTTATAAATTCGAGAAGCTTGTAGTTCAATTGAAGCAGACACCAAACCAACAATTTCACTTAAATCAGAAAAGCCTCTGGTGCCATTTCAAAGACAAATAAAAACAACAACAGTAACAACAGCAAAACAGGACACCCAAGATTCTACTTGCTTATTTATCTCAAACACATTTCTTGGGCTTACTGATTTGCTGTTGGGGCTAATTTCTTTTTGGCATAGAGACCCAAGTCCACTCAAGTAAGATTTTTAATTCCATATCTCTTCCAAACATTCACCTTCATGAACCACAGCTAAGGCCATGCAACAAAAATCAACTGGGCACTTATTATGTGTTGACTGCTCTACTAGAAGATTTGGAGTCAAAGATGAATCATTTTCCTCCCTTCATGGGACTCATAGTCAGTGGGGCAGACAGGAGCCAGCTGTGTAAACAATTGCAACACTATGCCATGATAGGCAGAAGAAAGGCTCTACTAACTGGGAAGTGGAAGGGAAATAGATGGGGAATAGTAAGCCTTTCCCAAGGATGTGGAATGTAACACGGCTGAGACAGCAAAAGGGTTTTTTCTTTAGTTCGCCTAGTAAGAGGATATTTGGGCTCAGAGAATTATGCTTATGTTCATTTAATTATGAACCGAAGAACAAGGATTTTTATTTATGAAAATAAAAACTAGGATCATCAATTTCTGCAAAGGTGAAACCCAGCCTTTAAGCTAATAGTTAATCCCAATGGATGGCAAACACAAGGGTGTATAAGAATAAACTAAGGAAGTTAGTGCACTGCAGTTACTGGAGTCAACTCCCAAAGATTCAGTAGGATGGGGTTAATCTGAATTTATAATAATCCCTTTAAAGAATTTTGGTGCAAGTAGTCCATGGACCACACTTCGAGAATACTCCAGACATATCCCAACATTTCTACGACCAGAAAAAGAACTGATGACTTATCTCTTGCACAATTCCATCTTCTAGTCTCATCAAAACCACTTTTCTGCCATACTATTATAGCTGAATATTTTATTTGAGGAACCACGTTTTGAAGTATTTACTGACACATTTGTCTCACCTTCTCTTGAACAAATAATTCTAGGCAGGCATCTAAAAATTGTGCAATTCAGATATTTATGAATCAATTATTTTTAACATAATTACGATGCTTATGCACAAATGCCTCTAATTCCTTCCCGCATTTTTGTTTTTTATTTTATTGCACTTATTTTTTATTTTGGAGTTATGGGGATACAAATGAGGATTTACTGCATAAGTAGGTTGCATGCAGGTGAAGTGTGGGCTTCTAGCTGGCTCTCTCTGCCCCGATGGTGGACGCCCGGTGTGGTGCCAAGTGCCCTCCTCTCTTCCTCCCGCCCTTAGCAGGGCGCAGCATCTGCTGATCCCACCCTTGTGCTCATGTGACCAGTGATCAGGGCCTGCTTATGCGTGAGAATATCTTCCTGCATCTTTGATTGAAGAGTTCACTGCTTTTTCACTGACATACATGGGCAAAGCCCTTTAGGAAAAAAACATTACATATAAAATCTTCAGCCTGCGAGGTGTGTTTTCCCTCCCTTGATCAAAAACTTAGAGAGAAATGCCTTTCCTCAGCTCATCCGTGGAACAATGACTCTCCATTCATATCTGCAGGCCTGAGACCTAGCCCGTTTTCATACAAAGTATTCCCGGAACGGATGCTGAACGGTAAAGTCCTTCCACCTTCATTCACCAGCTCATCTAACCACTTCCCCTGAGAAAAAATACTCAGAGCAAAGCCATTCACTTTCAAAAGCAACACTACATAGTAAGTGATGCTTTCTGTTGTCCACCCCATTACTGTTCTAGTGTACCTATTCTCATTCAGGGCTTATAGGCTCTTTTAAAACCAAGATGACCTTTCCCAGATTTCCAAGTAACCCACAGCCTCTTTTCCCAGCCCTGAGAGAATGGCAGAGTGGAAAGACCAGCGAGTAGACTTTGGGAGACATAGATTTGGACCCTGTAACTTCCTCTTTCTGTGAAGTGACAGATTTAGAATCCAATATCTTTCTCTCTGAGCTATAGTTCAATGTCTCTCCTTTTCTTTCTTTCTTTTAAAGACAGGGTCTCTGTTGCCCCGACTGGAGTGCAGTGATGAGAACATAACTTGCTGCAGCCTTGAACTCCTGGGGTCAGCTCAAGCAATACTCCCTCCTCAGCCTCCCAAGTAGCTAGTACTATACAGGTGAGCACCACCATGCCTGGATAATTTTAATTTTAATTTTTTTGTAATAGAGTTCTTGCGATGTTGCCCAGGCTGGTCTTGAACTCCTGTCCTCAAGCAATCCTCCTGCCTTGGCTTCTCAAAGTGCTGGGATTACAGGCATGAACCACCACCACACCCAGCCTCCTTTTCTTTTTGTATAATTTTTCTGATGCCAAAGTAGTTGGTTTCCTAGTTTTGCTTCTAATAAGACACCTATCGTGGGCACAGTTGCAGCTTTTCAAGGTACACACTGTTTACCAGGTCTCATGCGAGAGAGTCCATGTGGACAGTCAGATGGTGTGCAGGCAACTGATGCTTTGTGAAACAAATTCTAATCAATGTGCCTTGTGTCTATTTGTTGAAGCAAAATTTGGTAAAAGTCTTCTTTTTAATAGTGCATTATGAAATAAGTCAGAAGCAACTTACATTTAATGTGTATTACTAAGACAATCAATCATTCTTCAGTCTTCAGCAGGGAGCAAAAAAATACAACTCCATCAATTTACAGTTTTCTTATAAAGAATGTATACTAACTCTTCTTGAGCTGAGCCGAGCACGTGACAGACAAAACATTTTAAACTTAAGGGATGGTATGAATCTCAATACCTGAATTACTTTAATAGAAATGAATGTTAATCATAGTTTTTATTTGTTCTTTGAGTCAAGACTGGCAAAGCCTATTAGGAAATATCTTGGTGACAGTTATGATGTAAAATTAAAAGTAATAAAAAATTGTATCATATAATAACTAGTTAAGATTGAGCTTCTACTATTTATGAGGCACTGTTCTATGAGTTTTAAGGATATATGTCATTATATCTTTTCATTAACACTATGAAGTAGGTGTTTTATGATCTCTATTTATATACAATAAATATTTTATTTATATATTTAATTTAATTTAATTTATTTATTTGAGTTGGAGTCTCACTCTATCACCCAGACTGGAGTGCAGGGGCCGCTCCCGGCCACCACAGCCTCGACCTGTTGGGCTCCGGCAATCCTTCCGCCTCAGCCTTCCAAGTAGCTGGAACTACAGGCACGCACTACCACACCCGGCTAGTTTTTTGATTTATTGTAGAGATGAGGTCTCACCAAGTTGCACAGGGGGGTCTCGAACCCACGGGCTCAGGCAATTCACTCACCTCAGCCTCCCAAGGCGCGGGATTACAGGCCGAGTCACCGAGCCCGGCTTATAGTTTATTTTTTTTTTGATTTTTAATTTTAAAGATGAGGGGTACAATTCAGGGTTGGATACACAAATATACAAAGAAAAGAGAGGTCAAGAATTTGCATACATTCACACAACTAGTAACTGTCCAACTGTTTAACAATATACAGTCTGACTATAGTGTCTAGATTCTTAAAGCACTGCTACACTACCTTAGAACTAATTGGCAATTTAAACAGATCGGGCTTTATTGGTATAAAACAGTGAGGTTTAATCATTTATCCTCACGTCGCAGAGTGTTTCAGTATAGTGAGAAGGTCTTGGGTTATTTAATCACTAATAAAAAATTTGATGAAGAAAAAATTATAGAATACAGTTTCTTCAAATTTTTCTATGTGTTTTCTTAAGCTTTTGGTATATGGGATGGATTCTCTAAAGGTTAGAGCTGACAGATCCCCTCAAATGAAAAAATAAACATTTTCTAACACAAAACTTAGAAACAGCTGATTATTAGTTACAAGAGCTCATTTGTTTATGTGTTTCCTATTGTGTGTGTGTTTCCTATTGTGATTTTATGCTGTATATATTCTGCCAGGGAAACTAGCAATTAAATATCTCAGCATTTCACAGTGCTTCATAAAGCATACTATGTAATTATCCATCACTCTAAACATGTATGGAGTACCTACTATGCGCCAAGTACCAGAGTCAAAAATGATAAAGAGAAGAATTCTTTCCTAATAAAGAAAAAACAACTATATAGAAGAAACAACGGTAATAAATTGCTACATTGGATGTTTTTATTCAGTCACAGGCATGATACTGAGAATTAAAGACATAGTAACAAGAAAAATTCTTGCTATATATGGAAAGAGAGATGATGAACAATACATAAATACGTATTGGATAGAGAGAAAACTATGTTTTTATTTAAAAAATTTTTTTATTTTAAAGATGAGGGGTACAATTCAGGGTTGGGTACACAAATGTTCATTATGCAGGTACCCTTGTTGATGGGGTGTGCCCCCCAATCCTGGCAGTTTCCCACTACAGCCAAACGCTTTTCTGTAGTATGATGATAGTTGTTCAAGGTTCGCTTATGAGTGAGAACATGTGACACTTGGGAGAAAGCTGTTACGGACAGAAAAAGACAGATTCAGGTAGAGGGACAGTTTGAGGTAGTAGAAGCTATTTTATGTGGCACGCTCAAGAAAGACATCTTAGGTGACATTTGGACAGAGATGTAAAGGAAGTAAAGGAACGTACCATGTGCTTCTCAGGGGAAGAGGATTTCATGCAAGGGGAAGAGCGAGTGCAAAGGCCCTGAGATGGAAAAATGCTTGAAGGTACGAGAAACAACCAGGTCCCTCATGTGGTTCATGAGAAGTAGAAGAGGAAGTCGGAGAGCGAGTGGGGCCTTTGGTTATGTCGAGACTTGTCAGCAACTGTTAGGAGTCTGGGTCTTTTTCTGCGTGAGTGGGAAAGTCATCGAAGTATATTACAGAGCTGCGGCATGTTCTGCCTTATATTTTAAAAGGATCCCCCTGCCTATTGTGTAGATAATCTGTACAAGTGGGGCCAAGATAGAAATAGAGAAGATAATTAGGAGGCTATTAAAATAAACCAGCTGAGAGCAGCCTGTGGCTTAGACCTGGGTGAAAGCTTTGGAGACGGTGAGAAGTGATGTTATTTGAGAAATATTCTGACACTAGAGATCATAGGATCAGTTGGTTGACTGAACGCGGCATGTGAGAAGTAGAGAGGAGTCAGGGATGACTCAAACATTTTTGGTTAGAGCAACTGGAAAAACAAGTTGGCACTAACTAAGATGGGGAAGAGGAGAGAATGGGCAGTTGCATTTGGGTAGTGTGTTGCCACACAGGGCTCTGTGAGAATAACTAACACTTGAACAAAATCATCAGCAGGTACTAGAAAATTAGGGAAAGTCATTCAGGAAGCATGAAAAGGGATTTTTCCATCAAATTGGGCACCAAGAGCCAAAGCAAGAGCAGATAACAAAGTAATAATGCTGTGAGAGCTACAAGTAGTCTGTTAGGACTGGAACAGCGAATGTAACATTGAGCCCTCATAATGTGCGCTAGTGAACTTGGACTTCATTCTACAGGTGCGGCACAAGCATGGTATTTAAGAAGCATGGTCTAGATGCACAGCTTTAAATGTTTTTCATATGATGTCTGTTCTCTGCCATACCCCATATAGATTCTGCAAAATATCTATGTCTATCATCTTACAAAACTTTGCAAAGCTGGGCGTGGTGGCTCAAGCCTGTAATCCCAGCACTTTGGGAGGCCAAGGTGAGATGACTGCCTGAGCCCAGGGGTTTGAGACCAGCCTGAGCAAATCAGTGAGACCTCATCTCTACAAAAAATCAAAAAATTAGCCGGACGGGGTGGCACGCACCTGTAGTTCTGGCTATTTGGAAGGCTGAGGCGGAAGGATCACCTGAGCCCAGCAGGTAGACACTGGGGTGGCCGTGAGTGTACCCCTGCACTCCAGCCTGGGTGACAGAGTGAGATTCTGACTCAAAAAAAAAAAAAGAAAAACCTTGCAAAAACTTCTGATAACGGTCATTCTCACATCTACCCTCGTATGGCTAACATCTCAAGCCTGAGTGGTGTCCCCATAGACACTAGCATAAAGATCTGGGCCTGTGAAAAATGGGTGGGGCTGAGCACATGTAGCCTTGGGAAAGAGCATGTTGGGTACTGGCATGATAGGTGGACAAGGCAGTCGCTTTCCTCCACCTTAGCTTCTTAACAAAAATTAAATAACAATCGCAACAAATTTGGCTAATCCTACCAGTAAACATGTATAACATTTTAAGGAACTCCAAAGTAAACAGAAGTGAGACCACACTCCCTGACATACTTAAACAGGAAGACCACAGAACCCTGCTAATTTTCATTCATTAGATTTTCATCCAGATATCCTGGAAGACACATGGTGACGGATGTCTCTGGATCATGTTTCATTTCACTCGAAGATGAACTCAATTCTCTCTGCTTGCTGTTCTAGATATTTGCCTCATCATGAACAAATGACCTTGGACCAGTGAGTCAGTTTGTACAGTTAAGGACGTGGGACATGCCGTGTTTGAAGCCGGACTCGGTCAGGACTTTTGGGTTTCTAGGAGAGTCTGTTAATGTCTTTGCCTCAATATTAATTTAAGAAAAAAATAGAATAAAAACGTCTGTTTTATCTACCTCATAGGAGGGACGTGATATATGCAATTTTCCTTTATGAAATTCTTCATAAATGGTAAGCTCTTTAAACATGTGAAGTATTTCATAATGTAATTAAATCTCATGCATTCGTTTTTTGTATTCTGATCTTCCTGAGCAGCTTATAAACTCCTAAGGGACAGGGCCTAATCTTTTTAGCCCGTGGTTCCCACATCAGTTGCTTGTTAGTCCATTTGGGAAGCTCTTTAAAGAGACACATTCCCTGTGTCAGACCCATTCCAGATATCCTGACTCAGACTCTCCAGGGAGAGGCTCAGGAATAGAAGCTCCCATGTGACTCTAATGATCAGCCAGATTAGGAACTGTTGTTAAGTGACACTGGATACTCTCCACCCCCAGTAAACACCCGGTGCCAGTAGATAATAAAAGTTTATAGTTGACACTGGAGAAAGATTAAAATACAAATGTCTCTGCAAGAGGTAAAGTCTTAGAAAAGGCACAGTCATTTATAAATGACAATGTGATATTTTGGTTAGAATAGTTTAAAATGAAATGATTCATAGAAACCAAACTTGAAGCTGTAATTGATCATCTGTTCTGAAAACTGACTTCATATAGGAAGGGAAGATGTACAAGAAGAAAAGAAAGGAAAATTTCAGAATGCAACCTAGGATTGAGCCTGCTACCACTGTGTATGTCCTAGTCCTCCTTTTTCTCTCTGGGTATGCAACAGACACATACACAGCCACATACACACCCACACCCACGAGAGAGAGAGAGAGAGAGAGAGAGAGAGAGAGAGAGAGAGAAAACTGCATCAGTATCATCTTTCCAGACTGCTAAGTAAATTAGTTTATCAAATTAAAATTATTACTCATTTGAACACCTGATATGTTGAAAGCTTCATTCTAACAGAAAAACAAGTCCCTGGAATCTTGCTTAAGGGAGATAAGTAAGATACATACATGTATTAAAATACAAACAAAGGAAGGTAACACCCATCAGTTAAAATAGCCCCATGACCTCTCTTCTCTTTGAACTTCACTTATATGTGACCAGCCCCTATGTGGTCAGAATCAGAAGCCAGGAGGGATAAAATTATTGAGTTAACATTAGCACCAGGGTTAGACTGGATTAAAATCAGAGAATCAAACCAAAACATTTTTCAGGGTCAGTCCATGAACAACAAACATCCTTCAAGGAGTTCTTTCACATAAGGTGGCTCTGGATGCATCACCAGATTAATCGGGAGACCTCAGGATACAAGCTCCTGCTACAAGCACATGAGCTGAGAGGGAAAGGGGGACTAGACGAGAGACCAAGAGAGGCCCTCATGGAGGAGCAGATATTTGAAACACACCTTGAGAATGGGCAAGACACGTCACAGGCAGAGGTAGGCGAAGGATGGCCTCGATAGCAACTTGAGCTTCATCTGGGGAAAAATGACCCAGAAAGTCCCAGAACAGGCATGTGGTTATTCAAGACACTCAGTGGGTTCCAAGCCACCGGCAACTGCCCTTCTCAAAAAGAAAAAAGCAAAAACCCCCAACCAACCAACCAAACCAGCCAAAAGGGTCCCAGAAGCATCCTCAGCTCTGACTGCTGCCGGTGCACTTCAAGCACCCGGCACGAGCCAGCTGATGCTGCAGCCCCGAGCAGGCAGCTGTTCTGCCTGGGAGGCGGGGTGAGAGGGAAAGTAAGACAATTCTTCTCATTGTCTCACCGAAGAGTGATGCCCTGACCCCAAACTCCACCTTGGCATGTGGCCACTACTCCTCTTAACTACTCCGAGAGAAGGACCCGGGAAAAAAAAAAAAAAAAGAAGAGAGGAGGAAGAGGAGAGAGAAGAAAACAAAAAGCAAAAAAACGAAATGCAAGTAGTTCCAGAAAATTTAAACAGATGGAGTTTTGGAGCAAAAATCGTAAAGATAGGAGTTGGTCAGGAAATCTTGGGCTGTGTATTAAAGGTTGAGGTAATAAGAAAAATGCCTTTGCTTGCATTTAAAGAGGTTCATCACCTCTTTAAATCCTTACCACGACCCTGGACTATCGTCTCCATTGTACAGATGAGGACACTGAGGCTTGCAAAGGTCAATCACCTGAACAGTTTCATCAAGCTTTCGAGTGGCCGAGACACACGCCGAGCCCAGGCTGCCGATTCAGGAGTCCAGGCTCCTCCCCATGTTACAATAGTTTAGCTACTTGGGTTCCTCAATGAGAAGCAACTTGCTTACAATTACTTCAGTTGGCTCCTGGAGACAGGTTTTCCCATTCTCCCTTACTTTCAGTGATTCCAAATTGGTAGCAGTCTCCTTTCCAGGAAGAAAAATGCCACCGCTAATACAGCACCTCCTTCTGTGCGAACAACTTTAAAACAGTCTTTGTCTTGACCCCACAAGGACCCATCCCAAGTCCCACCTGCATCTTGTTGTGTGAATTCTTATTTTTTGACTGCTTGCTGTGATGTACAAAGGCATCTTGGCCATTTTGGATCTCTGCACCTTCACTCTCAGCTCCAGCGCTCCTATGTTCCTGGGGAGAAAGTCTGGAAATTAAACAAGTAATGCATCGCTCCTCATGTAACGATACAACTGTTATTGAAGGCTGGATTTGTTGGAGCATGAGTCACGGATAACAAAGGCAAATGCTGTCTCTCCAAGACATCCAAATGGCAAGTGGTCTTCATGTAAGCTTTATTTTTTTATATTTTTATTTTTATTTTGAGTTGGAGTCTCACTCCGTCGCTCAGACTGGAGTGCAGTGGCTCACTCCCGGCCACTGCAGCCTCGGCCTGCTGGGCTCCAGCGATCCTTCTGCCTCAGCCTTCCAAGTAGCTGGAACACCAGGCGCATGCTACCACGCCCGGCTAATTTTTGATTTTATTGTAGAGATGAGGTCTCGCCAAGTTGCCCGGGCGGGTCTCGAACCCGCGGGCTCAGGCAATCTACTCACCTCGGCCTCCCAAAGCGCTGGGATTACAGGTTGAGCCACCGAGCCCGGCCATGTTAGCTTTAAACACACACACTCACACACACACTTTAGTTACTTTGAAGGTTGTCAGATTCCAACTGTGCATAGTAAATAAAATCCTTGAGCCGGGCTCGGTGGCTCAGCCTGTAATCCTGTGCCTTTGGGAGGCTGAGGTGAGTGGATTGCCTGAGCCCGCGGGTTCGAGACCCGCCTGGGCAGTGAGACCTCATCTCTACAATAAATCAAAAAATCAGCCGGCCGTGGTAGCGCATGCCTGTAATTCCGGCTACTCGGAAGGCGGAGGTGGAAGGATCACCGGAGCCCAGCAGGTGAGGCTGCGGTGGCCGGAACCGGCCACTGCACTCCAGTCTGGGTGACAGAGTGAGACTCCAACTCAATAAATAAATAAATAAATAAATAAATAAATACATAAATACATAAATACATAAATAAATAAATAAAATCCTTGGTATGATAGTACCATGAAGTCCACATGTGCCAGGCTTCCATAATTTAGCATACACAATGTTTGAAATGAAGAGACTTCAGAAATCAGACTGGCCTACTCTCATTTACCTGTTGGTGAAAGCTGAGCCCCCATGGGCGGGGCTGGCATGACTTGCATGAAGATGGACATTGAGCCACATAAAGGATGTCAATGTGTTAAACATTTACTAAATTTACATTTGTGCTAGGAATAGTCAGGTCCAATTTTGAGGTTTTTGACTATTATTTTTATTTATTCATTTATTAATTCATTTTTTTATTTTAAAGATATAGGGTACAATTCAGGGTTAGGTATACAAACGCTGATTATGCCGGTATCCTTGTTGATGAGGTATGCTCCTCCTTCCCCTAGCAGTTTCTCTCAACTGCCGATCTCACCCCCACATTGCTATTTTTAAATGATTCGAGTAGAGAAGATTTAGGGGTTGTATCTACAAGTAAATGTAAGATCCAAGCTGGATCTAAATGTAATGCAAAGTACATGTAAGAGTAACTGGCCAAATGAAGTGGGCTCCTGTAAGGCTGGGCACAGTGGCTCACACCTGTAATCCCAACACTCTGGGAGGCTGAGGCAAGAGAATTGCTTGAGCCCAGGAGTTCGAGACCAACCGAGGCAACACAGTAAGATCTTGTCTGTACAAAAAATAAAAAAAATTAACCAGGCGTGGTGGTATGCACCTACAGTCCCAGCTACTCAGGAGGTTTAGGTGGAAGAACTGCCTGATCACAGGAGGTCGAGGCTGTGGTGAACCATGATAGTGTCACTGCACTGCAGCCTGGGCAACAGAGTGAGACCCTGATTCAAAAAATAAAAGTAAAAATAAATGGACTCTTGTAACTTCCCATTATGAGCTGTAGTTAGGACCTTAAGCTGTTCTTCTATCACTAGCAATTTTATGGGAAATTCACAAATGACCTAGTAAAGCTCTTTCATCCTTTTTGCAATGCTTCCTAAATCCCCAGAAGACCCTTCACTCTTATCCCCATGAGCACATACAAACACAAGCCTTTTAACGCTGGAGTTCAAAATGATACACCTGTGATCAGGGCTATGGAGATGATGTGACTTCCAAGTTCATGAGTGGCAACTTTATAAACGCTTTGCTCAAAAGACATCTTGAAAAGTGCTGTGGCTCTCAAGCCAGATGCTTGCACACATTTGGACAAAGTAAAAAGTTAAATCCATTTTGGAATGGAAGGACATTTAAAAATAATCAACTGGTACCATGGTTTCCAGAAAAGAAAATAATATTTTAACGCTTCACAAGATCAGGACATAATCTCTCAATAAATGTCTTGAACAACAGCAGCTGACAATCTTGTGTCAAACCACACACACACACTAGATTACATTGTCTTAATTTTGATCATCTCACTATGGACTAAAAGTAGTCTACAGACAGGTGTGTGAAACTACAGCTATCAACAATGGGGAGCCAGTAAATGTTTGGAGAAGGGAACGTAACAAGAATAGATTTGCTGAAGAAAGGTATGTCTAATGAAAAAGGCAATGAATTAAGGAGAGGGAAGGAATGGATTGGTAACTGCTGTGTTCTGCGTAAAAAGCAAACCATACCCTCCTTTCTCCTGAGGGATTAAAAACAACCTGATTGTTCTCATAGATGTATACCGTGTGTGTTTGATTAAAGAGTGAGAATATGTGCAATACAGAATTATATTAGGTGATGAATAAAACACGGCAAACAATTGGAGATCAACACCAGTAAACATGGAGGATGAAGAGGAATGGGAAGAGAGGGAACACTATGAAAGGGACGGGTTAGCCATTTGCCAAACCAGTGTCTTCTTCCTGGATACACAAAACTAAGTTACATTTCCAAGAGTTCCTTTTAGTTAGGTGTTCCATGCAGCGTAGTGGAACTCGAGTGGCAAGGCATGGGGTACGCCCAGGTTGCAAGGACAGGGAAATGGATATGCCTCTTTCCACTCCCTGTCCCCATCTGCCGCTGAACGCAGAGGACTCTGAGATCCTGGAGACACAGCATGGAAAGAACCTGGGTCTCCGAATGATTGAGTGGGA
The DNA here is from genome assembly GCA_027257055.1 of Cephalopachus bancanus. Classification (NCBI taxonomy): domain Eukaryota; kingdom Metazoa; phylum Chordata; class Mammalia; order Primates; family Tarsiidae; genus Cephalopachus; species Cephalopachus bancanus. The sequence continues at coordinate 312,705 of JAPVLO010000344.1, read as the reverse complement.
GATTCCTTGCCTACCAAGAATACCTGCATTGGACTGTTATGTGAATGAGGAAACATACACACTTGCTAGTGTGAAGTCACTATAATGTTTGGCTTTGTCTGTCACACCAGCCAGCATTACTCTAAAAACACTGCATCCAATTCTCATATCTAAGCTTAAAAACAAGCCAGCTTTATTGAGATAGAATTCATATCCCATAAGTATATAATTCATTGATTTTCAGTCTATTCACAGAGTTGCACAACCATCACCACTATCTAATTCTGGAACATTTTAATCATTCCACAAAGAAGTCCCACACTCATTAGCGCCCCCCAACCTCCCAAGCTCTTCCAGCTTTGGGCAACCACTGCTCTACTTTCTGTCTCTAAAGATTTGCCTCTTCTGTACATTTTCCACAAATGGAATGATGTGATTATATGTTTTCTGTGAACAGTTCCTTTCCCTTGGCATAAAGTTTTCAAAGTTCCCCTGTATTGTAATATGTATCAGTACTTCATTCCGTTTCATTGCTAAATAATATCTCATGGTTTATATCATACTTTACTTGTCCTTTCATTCTTTAATGATTGGTATCAAAGTCTTTATTTTCTGTGTTGCAGGCTCTTTAAAATATCCTAGCACCACACTGAAGAAGAGACTCATTTATTTAGAGAATGTATAGTCAGTTTTTTGAGTTACATTCTACCAAAAACTGGCCCTTTTAACTTAAAACCACTCAGAAAACTTGGATTGATGATACACGAAATCAATCCCCAAGAGTAAAAGAAAGCAATAGGAAAGCACATGGATTTCACATCTTTTAATTCAAGAATTAAGAAAAAATAATACATTGCGGCCAAACAGCTTCTGTGAAGATATATTTTGGGGAGGAACCCAAGCAACTAAACTAACATCAACACAAAGCAATTAAGTAGAAATTAGGTATTGCTGGATCAGGAAAAAAAGTTCATTAAAAGAATCAAGTCTCAATGTTTTTTCTAAAGATAAGTCCCAGCTATTCTAAAAATCATTAAATCTTAATGACAGAGTCAATATGTTGGTGCTGTTTACAAATGAAATATTAGCATATTTCTGTTGCTGGGAGTTTAGAACTGTGATTGACTTTCCATTTGAGTGGTCAAATCTCAGAAGATTTGCAAGACAGGAGAAAACACTACAAGATACTAAAATGTTCTTTTAGGTCATGAGGAAGACACTTACAAAGAAAGGATGTCGGGCACTTGGTAATGTTGGGAATATATGTATATATAGAGAGGTATTGTAATAAAATCTGTATGAGAGCCGTGGAAAGAGAGGAAGCTTGGAGAGTGACTAATTCTGACTGAGCTTCTTGTCCCAGTGGAAAATATTTTGGGCAGAGACTTTAGGGGCAAGTGCATGTGCTACGTGAGAAGAACAGCAAGGACATTCTGGACAGCAGGGATGGGACACACAAAGCCTTGAAGTCACAGAAGGGCATGACAGGTTTAGGGAAAAGGGCATTTTGCAAGGCAGAATCACGGGGAATGTAGAAGTGGTCAAAAACTAGTTTGGGGTCAGTTTACAAAGAGACTTGTATGGCAAGCTTATGAGTTTAGATTTTGTTCTGTAGCCAGCAGATAATTTGCAGATTTTTTTTTTAAATAAAGAGTTGCATATTTGGCCTATTTAAAAATGTTCACTGTGAAAACCTACATACACGAAAGAGAATAATATAGAAATTGCCACATACACATCAACCACTCAACAATTGGTAAGATGGATGGTTTTAAAGCAAACCTCTCACCTCATTTCATTTCACTGCTACATCTCTACATATGAATATGTTCTTATCTAATTACAATTCAGTTTCTTAGCTAACTAGATAAAAAATATCTTGTTGCCATCATTTAATCGGGTCCACACTCAAATGTCCTCAGTTTTCTCATTTTCAAAAATAGTATGTTTGCTCAAATTAGGACCCTAATTAATTTCCCATGTTGCACTGGGTTGTAATAATTCTTAGAAATCTTAATTGAGAGCACTTCGTCTTCCTCCCACCCTCTTTTCTCCCCATGTCATTGACTGACTGAAGAAGTTTGGTGTACTGTTCTGGAGAATATCCACCTTCTCCATTTGTTTGCTTCCTCTTTAACCTTTTCTTTGAGCTCTCCTATTTACTACACAACTGGCAGTTTAGGCCTAATTAGATCTAATTTGTTAAAGGCAAGAATACTTCACAGGTGGTACTGTATACTTTATACTGCATCCTTTTGAGAGGCACTTAGAATCTGGTTGACCCATTCACAGTGAGGATAAGACTCAATACTAAAGGCTTACTGCTTAGCACAGTGTTTGACATACAGCAGATACTCAGTAAATATTTGTTAAATATATATAGAATGAATGATTTGATGGGTGGATATCAATAAAACTTCTAAAATAGAAAATTAGTTAGATGTTCACACTATTACCCATAGAGCAATCAAATAGGGAAAGAGTATGAAACTTCCTTCAGGTTGACTTGCCTAGAGGATATCCGTCTAGCAATTATTAGTATGTTCCTCAGCAAAATGCTTAACATTGTAAAGTATTTTTCAAATTGCACAGCCCAGGAATGTACAGAAAGACCCAAATGAATGTAAGTGTATTCCTTGGAATGCATACTTGGACTATAGAATTGCAGGAATCAACTTTGTTATTTTTCCCCTCAAACTACAGAGAAGAAGTTTCAGAAGTTTCTAGGATGTTAATAATGGGAGAATTTAGGCATACTCAGTGGTGGCATTTCACATAGTGAAGTCAAGAGCATTAAAAATAATAATAGAACAACAACAAAAAAGCTGTTTTTTTAAAATAAAAGATCAATACAACCTAAGCCTCTAGCCAGGCTAACTAAGGAAAAAAAAAGAGAGAGATGATGTAAATTAGTAACATCACAAATGAAAGAGGGGACATTTCTGCAGATTTAAGAATAATAAAGAAATGGATATAAAAAGAACAATAAAGAAACATTATAAACAATGCTATGCCCACAAATTTGATAACCTTAGATGGAATGGACCAATTCCTTGAAAAGGTACAGCCTGCCAAAACTCACATAAGAAAAACAGACAATCTGAATAATCAGAATAATCTATATCTATTATATAAGTTGAATTAATAATTAATAACTTCCAAAACAAAAAGCACCAGGCTAAGATGGATTCATTGATGAATTTTACCAAACATTTGAGAAATAAATTATACCAATTCTCTACAATCTCTTCCAGAAGATAAAAACAGAGGGAATACTTCCTAATGCATTTATGAGGCCAGAACTACCCTAATACCAAAACAAATACATTCCAATGAAAACTACAGGCCAACATATCTCATAAACATAGATGCTAAAATTCCCAATGAAGTATTAGCAAATCAAATCTAGCAATGTATATAAAAATTTATACACCATGGCCAGGTGGGAGTTACAGCAGGTAGGCAATGCTGGTTTGAAATATGAAAATCAACTAATGTAATCCAGTTCATCAGCAGGTTAAATTAAAACACACATACACACACACACACACTCTCTCTCTCTCTCTCTCATATCAATAGATGCAGAGGAACCATCTGACAAAATCCAACACCTATTTGTGATTTTTTTAAAGATCTTGGTCAACAAGAAATAGGAGAACCCCATCAGCTTGATAAAGGATATCTACCAAAACCCTACAGCTAACAAAGCATCATGCTCCATGGTAAGAAACTCAAAGCTTTCCTGCTAAGATCAGGAACAAGGCAAGGGTGTTCTCTTTCACCATGCTCTTTCAACATCTTGCTGGAAGTCCTTGTAAATGCAACAAGACAAGAAAAGAAATAAAGCATATAGGGTTGAAAAGAAAGTACTAAAACACTTTATCTGTGAGTACCTCATTCTCAAGCTTCAGCCTTTGGAGACCATAGCCTCAGGCTTGAATCCTTCCGGGTTTAAGTTCAGGAGAACAGAAAGAGTACCTCATGCCAGTAGCTTCCAACAATTTTCCCAGAATTCATTCTTAGTTGACCAATTTGGATAACACATGCATTCCTGAGCCAACTTTATAAGCATCACCATGTATTACCCTGATTGGTCAGGCCTGTGTCACTTGCTCTGTGCCATATAGGGGAGCAACTAGTTCCTAAGGAAAATTTTGGAAACCTTTACCAAAAAAAGAGTAAATGAATCCTAGGAAGGCAAAAACAAGAAAACATTCTCTTTTTTGTACTGTGCTTTCAGAGGTATCATGCTGTCATCATCATCCTCACATCACAGATGAAAAACTGGACTCACTGAGCAGTGAGTTAGGACTAAAATTCAGGTCAACTCCCTCTTAAATGGTGAGTTGCATTGGGCTAGATTGTGCTGCAAACTGGGATAAATATTCATTGCCCCAAAATTAACCACAGAATTCTCTGCATAGAAAATAATGCATTTATTCTTTATGGATAAAATTTAAAAAGCTGGAGGCAAATATATAAAAGTTCCCTTTTCCAAATTATCAGTTGTTATTCCAAATGTCTCTGGAATCAAAATGATGGATGGAATGAGAATCAGCTTCTAAGAAAGTTGATGGCCCCAAGAGACAACAACTGTTCATTATTCATATTGATCTTTAAAAAATCCCGTGACTCAAATAGTAAATTACCTGGCAGAGTATGCTGAGGTGGGTTGCTTGCCACTATAGAAATCACCCTGGTATTCTTCTAAAAGCAAGATTTACAGTTTCTGGTTGCTCCAACATATTTTGGCTGAATGATTAATTTCTCCCAGTAAAAGCAATACATTAAAATGACGTATCTTTCAGACACGAACAGACACTTCTCAAAGAAAGACATTCAAGCAACCAGCAAACATATAAAAAAATGCTCAGCCTCACTAATGATCAGAGAAATGCAAATCAAAACTACAACGAGATACCACCTAACAATGGTCAGGATGGCTATCATTAACAAGTCAAAAACCACTTGTATACCTAATCCTGAATTGTACCTCATATCTTTAAAATTTTAAAAAAAGTGAAAAACCAACAGGTGTTGGTGAGGCTGCAGAAAAAAGAGAACACTTCTATACTGTTGGTGGGAATATAAGCTAGTTCAACATTTGTGGTAAGCAGCATGGCATTTTCTCAAAGAACTAAACATTGAGCTACCATACAATCCAGCAATCCCTCTTTTGAGAACATACCCAGAGGAACATATATTGCTCTACCAAAAAGACACCTGCATACTCATGTGCATTGCAACACTATTCACAATAGCAAAAATAGGGAACCAACTGAGATGCCCACTGAAAATGAACTGGATAAAGAAAATGTGGTACACATACACAATGAAATACTATGCAGCCATAAAGGGTGACAAAATCATGTCCTTTGCAGAAACATGGATGCAGCCGGAGACCCTCATACTAAGTGAGCTATCACAAAAACAAAGAACTGAATGCCGCATGTTCTCATTCATCAGTGGGCCCTGATCACTGGTCACATGAGCACAAAAGTGGGAACCGACTCTGGACATGCTAAAAGAAGGAGGATGGGGGCTGGGCACAGTGGCTCATGTTTATAATCCCAGCACTTTGGGAGACCAAATTGAGAGGATTGCCTGAGCCCACAGGTTTGAGACCAGCCTGGGCAAACTGGTGAGACCTCATCTCTACAATAAATACAAAAATTAGCCAGGTGTGGTGATGGTGCATGCCTGTAGTTTCAGCTACTTAGAAGGCTGAGGCGGAAGGATCGCCTGAACCCAACAGATTGAGGCTGTGGTGGCCATGAGTGTGCCACTGCACTCTAGCCTTGGCGACAGAGCCAGAAGCTGACTCAAAAAAAAAAGAAAGAAAGAAAAGAAAAAAAGGAGGAGGATGGGAGGAGGGATAAAGAGCACACAACCACACACTGGGTACCAGGTCCACTATCATAGGAGAGCGGGTCTGCTAGAAGCCCAAACCTCACCTGCAAGCAATTTACTTTTGTAGCAAATCCTTGCATGTCCTTCACAACTCTAAACCAATTCCATAACTTTCGTTCGGTATAACAGTTAGTCTGAGTGGAAACTAACAGAAGTCATATGACTATAAAATAACTTACTTTAAAAATGAAATTTGCATTTAATAGAATGGGCTGGCAAATGGGAACGAGATGCTGGCTCACAGACAAGACCACTCCATGTCAGAAGCTCTTTGCTTCTCCTAGAAGTGCAGCTTGGTAGAGCTAGTGATGCTTTTCTTGACAACGAAGACTATCAATTCTACAAGGGCAAAGACCACTCATTCTTATTGTGCTCACCACCTGGTACTCACGCAGAGCCTAGCACAGTAGAAGTAACAAAAGTGTGTTGAAAAAATGAGTAGGAAAACAATATATTTAGCTGTCTTAGAGGAACAAAAGTCTTCCAACTTTTGAATTCTGCTGTGACGAACTTTTTCTGCAAATCTAAGCCCAAATTTCTGAGTCTTTTACAATATAACTTTCAATATTAGAAATCTCCCCCACTTCAGGGCTATCTTGCACCTCCTTTTTTTAAGTTTTAAACATTTTTTTTTTTTGACGATATGGGTTACGGTTCAGGATTAGGTATACAAGTAGTCATCGTACAAAACATCAATAAGGGTACCTGATCTCAAACCAGGCGAAGTGGGGGCCAAAGGGAGGCCCAAGCTTTATCTTGCACCATCTGCCCATACTCTCTCACCAGGAATTTATCTACTGCCTCGTTATTTTCATGTATAAATCTATCATCCTCAACTAAACTGCAAGTTTCTTGGTTTATCCTTTTGATATGACCTACCACTTAATAGTCCTAAAATAATAGTTTGCATTTCTACTCATTTCTGATAAATGGACAATTTTTGGAAAGGCATACCCAAGAGTAACACAGGAGATTAAAACATAAAATAAATGAAAACCAGGGCACAGAAAATAAGAGCCCATGTAAACAGAAGAAAAGGAATAAATTACTTCAGAGTTAATTAGATCATTATACTTGGGCAGTAAATTGGGTTACAAATTTTCTAGCACTGAAACCAAAAAGGAGACATTGGAACTGCATGTCAGATAACAATCAATGCACTGGCAGAAACGTTTCTCTCTTGAAATTAAACTCAAGTAGAAATGTACGAGGGGGTCACTGTAGCACAAAGCAAACGGGCAATGGAGTCAGGTGGTCTTGGTTTTACATCTACTTTCTTCTCCTTTCCTGATTGTGTGACTTTGGGCAAGTCTTAAATTCTCCAGGCCTCAGTTTCTTAATTTAGAAAATGAAGACTTTGATTTGCATATGACTATAAGCCCACAGGGTAGTTGTATGAACTGTTACTATTCTGCTAGTTACATGATTAAAACAGTAACTAGTATTATGGCATGCTCACTGTACACAGGCACTGGGCTGAGGGCTCTATGTGACATCTTATGTCCCTTTCATTGCCTCCTTGTGAGAGGGACTGAGGCCCAGCAGGTTGAAGTAACTGGCGTAAAGTCCACAGGCAGCAGACTGTGTGGTTCTCAGTACATGCTCGATCAAAGCTGATTCCCTTACCCTCGTGTGTCCTGGTGAAGGCCCCCACCACTACAGTATTACAAGGGGAATAATGAAAGCAGCATGAGTTCCTACTTGTCTTCTCAGGACATGGAGCATCCTTGGACTGCATTGGGACCAACAGCAATGGCAGATAGCACAGACTTCTTAAGTTTCTCAAGAATTACGCCAAGTAATTTTGGGGGTGCCTACTTTGCATGTCTGTGTGCATTTTAGTCAGATCAAACCACAACTTCCTTTGACTCAACCTCATTGAAGTTTCCCTGGTTACAGGACACAGTAAGATATTGCCTGTCCAACCTCATCTGGTCCCTCTCTGCTTCCCAGGAGATCTTAGTTCCAGGTGAGGCATAAGTCACAAAAGCATTTTACCGCAGTACCAAGTTACAGTCAATGGACTAAGTCTGAAAAGACGTGAGCTCAAGTCCAGATATGCCACTCCTCAGCTGTAAAACCTTGGGAAGATCTCTCTGAAACTTGAGTGTGGTCACTACAGAGTCAGCTGGACTACTTTAGTAGTTTTCTTTTTCTCTCTTTTTGCTTTCCTTTCCTTCTTTCTTTCTTTTATTGTAAAGTTGTGGGTACAATTCAGGATTAGGTATACAAGTGGTCATCATACAGGTAAAGATTGGGCCTACCTTTGTTCCCCACTTTGCCTGGTTTGAGGTCAGGCACGCTTGTTAATGCTCTATGCCCCACCCCTCTCTCCCCTGGCAGTTTCTGGCTACTGCCAATCCCTTCCTTATAATATTATGGTAAATGTTCAGGGTGAGAACATATGAGTGAAAACATATGGTACTCAGTTCTTTGTTTCTGTGATAAATCACTGAGTATTATAGACTCTAAATCCATCCAAGTTGCTACGGAGTCCATAATTTTGTTCTTCTTTATGGTTACTTAATATTCCATCATGTATATGTACCACATTTTTTAAATCCAGTTCAGTTTTGATGGGCAGAACAGTTGGTTCCATGTTTTTGTTGATGGAAATAGTGCTGCAAAATAAACATGCATGTGCAGGTATCTTTTTTGTAGAGTGATTTAAGCTCCTCTGGATATATTCCCAGAAGAGGGATTGCTCAATCATATGGAAAGTCAATTTCTAGTTCTTTTAGGAATTGCTACACTGTTTTCCATAGAGGTTGAACTAGTTTACATTCCCACCAACAGTGTAGAAATGTTCCCATATCTCGTATGTTATCATCCTCGCCAGCATCTGTTGTTTGTTTTATTAATGATGGCCATTCTTACTGGGGTTAGGTGGTATAATATGGTTTTGATTTGCATTTCTCTGATGATTAGTGAGGCTGAGTATTTTTGCATGTGTCTGTTAGCTGCTCATATGTCTTCTTCTGAGAAGTGTCTATTCATGTCTTTTGCCCACTTTGTAATGGGGTTCTTGTTTTTTTTCTTTTCAGCATGTTTGAGTTCTTTGTAGATCCTGGATGTTAGGCCTTTGTCAGATATGCAGTTGGCAAATATTTTTTCTCATTCTGTGGGTTGTCTCCCTGCTCTCTTGACGGTTTCTTTTGCTTTGTAGATGCTTTTCAGTTTGATGAGGTCCCACTTGTCTATCTTATCTCTATAGTATAGGCTTTTGGGGTTTTGATCAGGAGTTGGTTGCATATTCAAATTTCTGAAAGGGTGTCTCCTGCATTTTCTAAGATTCTTAAAGTTTAGGGTTTTACATTTACATATAGGTCTTTGATCCATTTAGATTTGATTTTTGTGTATGGTGATAGGTAGGGGTCCGGTTTCATTTTCCCACATGTGGTCAGCCAGCTTTCCCAGCATCATTTACTGAATAGATTCTCCTCTCCCCAGTGGTTGTTGGTGGAGGCTTTATCGAAGATGAGTTGGTTGAGAAATTGAGATTTGGCTTCTGGAACCTCTATCCTGTTCCATTGGTCTATATGCCTGTTCTTATACCAACACCAGGTTGTTTTGATTTTTGTAGGCTTATAATAAAATTTAAAGTCAGGAAGTATTATAACCTCCCACTTTGTTTCTTTTGCTAAGGATTGTTTTGGTTATTCATGGTCATTTATGTTTCCATATAAATTTCTATATTGTTGTTTCCAGGTCTGAGAAGAATGATGTTGGTAATTTAATGGGTATAGCATTGAATTTATGGATTGCCTTTGGTAGAAGGATCATCTTAGCAATGTTGATTCTTCCAGTCCATGAGCATAGACTATTTTTCCATTTGTTTGGTGTAATCTTTGACTTCTTTGTGCAGTGTTTTGTAGTTTTTGTTGTACAGATCTTTGGCTTCTCTGGTTAGGAAGATGCTGAGGTATTTCATTTTTTTGTGGCTACTGTGAAAGGGATTGTTCTTTCTATTTGGTTCTCTGCCTGTTTGTTGTTGGTGTATAAGAATGCGATTGTCTTTTTGCACATTTATTTTGTATGCTGAGACTTTGCCAAAGTCCTTTACCAGTGCAAGGAGGTTTCTGACAGATTTTCTTGAATTTTTGAGGTATAGGATCGTATTGCCAGCAAAGAGGGATAACTTGACTTCTTCTTTTGCTGTTTGCATACCCCTGATTTCCTTCTCTTGTCTGATTGCTCTAGCTAGAACTTCCAACACAATGTTGAACGGGCGTGGTAAGGGTGGGCAGCCTTTTCTTATTATGGTTTTCAAGGGAAATGCTTCCAATTTCCGTCTGTTTAGCAATATGTTGATTGTGGGTTTATCATAGATGGCTCTTACTATTTTGAGATATGTTCTCTCTATGCCTAGGTATTCAAGGGTTTTTATCAAGAAGGGTTGTTGGGCTTTATCAAAGCTTTTTCTGCATCTAATGATATAATCATGTGTTCTTGTTATAACATCTGTTGATGTATTTAATTACATTTATGGTCTTGCAGATGTTGAACCAGCCCTGCATCCTGCGGATGAAACCTACTTGGTCATGGTGGATGATTTTTGAGATGTGTTGTTGGATTCGATTTGCTAGAATCTTGAGAATTTTTGCATCTGTGTTCATCAGGGATATTGGCTTGTAGTTCTCTTTCTTTGTTGGATCTGAGTTTTGGTATCAGCATGATGTTAACTTCATAAAATGATCTGGGGAGAGTTCTGCTTTTTCAATTGCCTGGAATACTTTCAATGGATTGGAATCAGCTCCTCTTTATATGTTTTGTAGAATTCTGCTGGAAATCCATCTGGCCCAGTGCTTTTTTTGTAGGTAGTTTTGTTGCTGTTGTTGTTGTTGTTTTATGACAGAGTCAATTTTCTGGGCTGTTATTGGTCTATTTAGGATCTCAATTTCTTCTTGCTTCAACCTTGGAAAATTGTGTGATGTTAGAAAGCTCTCCATTTTATTTAGGGTATCAAGTTTGTTTCCATACAAGTGTGCCTAGTAATCTTTGATAATCTTTTGTATTTCTTTGGAGTCAGTTGTGACTTGATCTTTTGCATTTCTGATTGTGTTTATTTGGGTTTTTTCTCTCTTTTTCTTGGTCATTTTGGCTATGGGTCCCTCAATCTTGTTTATCCTTTCAAAGAACCAGTTTTTTGTTCCATTGATTTTTTTCTATGGTAGTTTTGTCTTCTATGTCTTGTATTTGAGCTTTTACTTTGGTGATTTGGATTCTTCTGCTAAAATTAGGGTTTTGGTGGTCTTGCCTTTCCAGTTCCATTAGGTGATTTTTTTAGGCTGTTAACTTGTCCTCTTTCTATTTTCCTAATGTGTGTTCATAGAGATTTAAATTCCCCTCTTAGTATTGCTTTCATGGTATCCCATAGGTTTTGGTAAGATGTTTCTTCATTTTCTTTTTTTTTTTGAGTTGGAATCTCACTCTGTCACCCAGACTGGAGTGCAGTGGCCGCTCCCAGCCACCGCAGCCTCGACCTGCAGGCTCTGGCAATCCTTCTGCCTCAGCCTTCCAAGTAGCTGGAACTACAGGCGTGCACTACCACACCCAGCTAATTTTTTGATTTATTGTAGAGATGAGGTCTCACCTAGTTGCCTAGGTGGGTCTTGAACCCACGGGCTCAGGCAATTCACTCACCTCAGCCTCCCAAGGCACGGGATTATAGGCTGAGCCACTGAGCCCAGCTATGTTTCTACATTTTCATTTGTTTCCAGGAATCTTTCAATTTCTGGTTTTGATTTCTGTGTTGATGCAGGAGTTGTTATTCAGCATCATGCTGTTTAGTTTCCATGTCTTAGTGGGTTTTTGGGAAATTTTTTGGGTGGTGATATTTATTTTTATTCCATGCACCTGGGAAGGTGCATGGCAATATTTCAATCTTGTGAAATTTGTTTATGCTTGATTTATGGCCAAGGATGTGGTCAATCTGGAGTACATTCCATGTGGTGATGAGTAGAATGTATATTCTGTGATTTTTTGGTGGAGTGTTCTGTAGGTGTCTACTAAGTCCATTTGGTCAAGTGTCAAGTTGAGGCTCCAGGTCCCTTTGTTGGTTTTTTGTCTTGATGATCTATCTAGTATTGTTGGTGGAGTATTTAAGCCCCCAGTTATGATGGTGTTAGAATCAATATCATTTTTTAGTTTACTTAGTAGTTGCTTTATAAAACTGGGTGCTCCTGTGTTGTATGCATATATGTTTAGGATAGATATTTCTTATTGATGAATTGAACCTTTTTATCATTATGTAGTGTCCTTTTATATATTTTTTAATTTGTGATAGCTTAAAAGTTGTTTTGTCTGACATTAAGATTGCAACTCCTGCCTTCTTTTGTGATCAGTTCACCTGAAAATTTGTTTTCATCCTCTAACTTTGAGTCTGTGGACATCCTTTATGCTGAGATGAGTTTCCTGGAGGCAGTAAATTACTGGGTCACGTGTTTTTATCCAGTTTGCTATTCTATGTCTTTTCAGTGGTGCATTTAGTCTATTCATGTTCAGGCTGTTTATTGAAATGTGAGAGTTTGCCCCTGACATAATGCTCTTATAAGGCTGCTTTGTTTTCCTTTAGCTTTTGTATCCAAGTATGTGTGTGTTTTAATTTTTGCAGGTTTGCCGTATGTTCTGCTGCTTCTGTGTTTGTTTGTGATCTTGTGACGTATGAGCTCTTCCATTTGTTTCTTTTCTCTTCCATGCACAACACTTTTTAAGCATCCTTATAGCGCTGGTCTTGAAGCAGCATATTCTCTTAGGCAGTGGATGTCTGGGAAGGATTATAATTCTCCATCACTGATGAAGCTTAGCTTGGCTGGGTAGGAAATTCTCAGTTGAAATTGTTTATCCTTGAGAACATTAAAGATTGGAGTCTAATTCTTTCTGGCCTGCAGTGTTTCTGCAGATAAGTCTGCAATAATTCTGATTAGTCTCTCCTGGTAGACAGTCTGACCTTTTTCCATTGCTGCCTTTAGGAATTTTTCTTTTATACCTACTTTGTGTAGGTGAATTACTATGTGTCTAGGGGTGTGTCTTCTCATAAGAAGTCTTGTAGGGATTCTCTGGATCTCTTGTGCTTATATAGTCATTTCTCTGGACAGGCAAGGGAAGTTTTATTGAATGACCTCATAGAATGTTTGTTCCAAGGTGTTTCCATTTGCCTTTCTATTTTAGATATTCCTATGAGACATAGGTTTGGTTTCTTGATAAAAGTCACACTTCTCTCGGAGAGTTTCCTCTTTCTTTGTTGTTTTCTACATTTTTAATAGATTGGGTTAATTCCATACTTTGGCCTTCCAGCTCTGAAACTTTTTTCTTCTGCTTGGTCAATTATACTTCCCATGTTTGTCAGTTTGTTATTTATTTCTTGAATGGAGTTATTTCTGTAATTTCTAAGTACGTGTTCTTGAGGCTGTCTAGCTCCATTGCAATTTCATTTAGTTTTAGCCCTTACATTTCTTGATTTTTATTCATTCTATCCAATGATTCTCTGTTCTTCTTAAGTATGTTCTGGATACTGTTGTTCTGGAAGATAGCCATTGTTTGTGCCCCAGTAGCTGTTTTCTGACACTGACTCTTTGCTGGGACTCTGATGGTTACTGGCATTTTTTTATTGGATTTTCTTCATTTGTACTTTCTTTTTCATTGTCTTTCTTTTTTATTTCATTGCTCAGTGGAAAATGGAGAAGCAGTCACTTCTGATACTTCCTCTACCTTTTGTCCTTCCTTGAGCAGGGGCTCCGGGTTTGTTCAATTATGCAGTAGGGCTGGGGGTGGGATGTTGTGCGGTCTCTTTACAATTCTGAGCACTTACCAAGGGGTGGGGGTGGAAGGCTGCAAGGATTCTTAACCTATTGGTAGGTCATAATGTTTGCTATCTGGTGAATGGGTCAGCTGGTACTCACTCTTTGTCTCTGCACCATATGATCTTACAGTAGGTATGCTTGTGTAGCCCTTGAGTCCAAGACAGGGGAAAAGAGAGAAAAAAGAGAAAGGAGGAGAAAGAGAGAAAAAGATGAAAGAAAAATAGAAAAAGAAAAAAATGACATTAAAAAAGCAGAGAAAGAGCAGGGAAAGGGAAATAGAAGAAGGGAAGAAAAGAGAAAAGCAACCAACAAACAAAGCAGCCAAATGAGAAAATCAAACAAACCAATACCTCCCAAACAAACAAACACAAAAAGTTGATAAATAGTTCTCAGCTTTAGTATGTCTGTTTGGGGGGGGAGGGGCTCCCTCTTGTGATGGGTTCTGTGGCTGCAGGTTCCCTAGGTGCTGTCAGAACTTAAGATGTTAGAATCTTCAACCCCGTTGCCTGCAATTGGTAGCTGTCACACGCCAGTGTAGGGGAAGGCAGCCGAAATAACTTGACACAACATCTCTCAGGATCTCACCTCCTTCCTTCCTCTCCCTGGGCATCCAGTTCACTGCAGGGGAATGGGACCTTGTATCTCTGCCCTGCCCTCCCGACCCCTTTCACTTGCCACCAAGGTGGGAGATAGGGGAGAGTCAGTTAGGCACTCACCAGACTCTCTCTTGGGCAGTACCTCTTTCTGTGTCTATCTCCCAGCAGCTGGCTCAGGGTGGAGGGTGGATCGTCTGGGGTTCTGTACCTGCCACTATCTGCCAGGGCTTGTGCACTGGGGACAATGTTCTCTCGGGTCGCAAAGAGCAGTTCCAATGCAACACAGAGACAGCGCCTGGTCTCAAGATGCCGTTCTGCTGTTCCAAGAGGCCACCCTGGAGCACTTCTCTGCCCAGGCATTAGAGAATCTGCTCAGTTTCTCTGCCAGCTGCAGTTCCTGTCACCAATAGGGTTGATATCTTCCTCTTCAGTGGTTGCCACAGTCTCTGGCTCTCAGGACCTGGTGGCAAGGCTCTGGAGCCCAGTCTAGGCTGGGGGTGGCTTCTCCCTGCTGTTTCCTTTGGACTCTGCCTTAGGCTTCCTTGGTGCACTCCCTCTGAGGCCCTCCCTGCCAACATTCAGCCTGGCACTGTGGTGCTGGGGTTGGCCATCACGCCAGCCATTCTTCCCTGGAAAAGCTCTGCTGATTTTAGAAAATGGCACTCAGCTTCTGTGCTCTGGGAAGCGCTAGGGTCCAAGTCAGAGCAGCTGCGGCACCAGCAGCTTCACCAGAAGGGCCCTGGCCACTTGCTCTCGGGATCCCACTCAGTCAGCCTCCCATACTCCCACTTACACACAGAAACACACACAGAATTGTCCATACAATCGCTCACACACACGGGGACTCATGCAGTCCGACTGGTTACGCCATCATCTTCCCAATGATCATCAGTAGTTTTCAAGTTGCTTCTTTAGGGACTGAAAAGAGGTGATTAAGATGTCTCTCTCCACCTTTCATTTCAATCTGAGCAGATTGTTTTACTGGCTTTTGTGTTTTGGGTGCTGACTTTAACTTGGTTTGAAAAGGGCTTGTCTATCTCCATTGCAATTTCATTTAGTTTTTAGCCCTTGTTTCTTGGTTTTTATTCATTCTATCTAATGATTCTCTGTTCTCCTTAAGGACATTCTGAATACTGTCGTTCTGGAAGATAGCCATTGTTTGTGCCCCATTAGCTGTTTAGAGACCGGAAGGAGGAGATTAAGGTGCTCTCTCAACCTTTCATTTCAATCTGACCTATTGGACTAGATGATTGCTAACAGTCCAGGTTTAACAATCTCTGGAGGCACATCCATTTCTGTCGGTGCTGCTGTTCTAGATGGGACCTCTGTGACACAATCTGCCACCAGCAGTAAGGGGTACAACCCTCAGAGCACAGCTAGGGAGGAGGCATTCTTCCCTTTCTTTGCTAGCCCCTGAAAATAAGTCAACAATGTCAAATGATACTCCTTCTCTGAAACTAGCCACAGGAAGACACGGGTTAGAAGCGAGACCAGATGAACTTGGAAATTATTTACTGCTGCCAGTAAATTAGTCGGGAGGGCTGGGAGGGAGTTGCAGGAGCAGGGAGCACAAACCCTTTCTCCTCTTCAGCGCTGTGGGGAGGAAGTAAACAAAACATTCCATCCGATGTGATTCAGAATTTCCCAGCTGCTAAGCCAATCAGCCTGCTGCAAAGCTTTAAATCACCAGCACTTTCCCAAAACATCCACAAAGCACAGAATCATCCCTGGTGAAGAGATGGGAGTGAGAATGGACTGAGAGCCAGGTTCGCAGTCAGATCTGGTCATGGTCTTTCCCCTGCCTCACCATGGTTGGGACTGGGCACGTCATGCCGCTCTCCTCTCTCATGTGAGTGGCCAGATCTGTTAAAAGAAGGCTCTGGACTAGGCTGGTGTCCCTGAAGTTCCGTCTTGCCACAGTGTGGCATGCTTCTCCAAGTAACCCTGCAGTCAGCTGATGGAAAGCCTCAGGCCCTCTGGCCTTGCATGATGCTTTCCAGTATTGAAGTGAAAGGCCCAAGCCCCACACCTGTGGCCCTCCCCTTGGTACCCCAAGGTTTATGGAGGGCAATATTCCTCTTAGGCATCTCATATTCAGATTGTCTATGTATACCAAACTCGGTGCTGTGTTTCTCCTCTTGCTTTCCTTCTACTTCATGTTCCAAATATTTCGGGATAATGCCCACCTCGCCCACCCCCACAATTTTCCCCAAATTCTCGTAAACACCACATATAAAAGAGTAGTGGTAATAGGCTTTAGCAACAGCAACAAAAGAAGATAACTTAACACTAAGTTTCAAATGTTTCTATTCTTAAAAATCATAGTTCGCTGTTGTCACAGAAGTCCTTTGTCTGCCAAATCTCATGGCCACTCAGAGCCTCACCTGTGGCTCTCCTCCTTCCCTTGTCCCCTCCTGGGCAATTCCTGCATACTTACAATGCCTCCACTTTCATTTTATAGAGCAATTCAGGTCTTTCTTCCCTTGGCTCCACCCTGGGGCAAGTTTCTACAACTAAAAAGGTCCAAAGTGTTTTTGTTAAAATAAAAATAAGTAAATAAACCGAGCAAGAAGTTTTGGTCTTAAGAATATTCTCCTGCTGGTAATAAAAGACTATGCTACCCCTCCTTAGCGAATGGACAGGGACCTTCCCACTCTTCCTCACGGCCAAGGATGACTTTTCCTGGCTTCATGCCCCCACTGTAGTCTTTAACCCTGCACTATATATTCCCTCTTTCCCACCTGCCACTGTTTTAATCCCTTCTAAAATTCTACCAAATGTAGCATTATTTCCTTTGAAGAGAAGAATTCCATCTCCCTGAAGATCTTGTTTAGCAAACGTTCTTCTTTTAAAATTTCCTCTAATCTCTGTTGCATTTGAAAAAAGTGAAATGAAAACTAGCTACTGTGCAGAGTCAAGATTTAAGGTTACTCCTCTCCAAAACTCTGTGAAGGCAGGGACCACATCTCCCCTGTCCCGTACACTCAGGCACTTTGCTGAGTGCTTGGCTGCACACAGGATCACAGGGTACTAATGCTCTGTGAGTGAAAGTCAGAGATTTTTTCTTTTTTTTTTGGCTAAAAGAAACCCCCCACCCCCACCTACTTAAACTGATAAAGACAGGGTGTCCAGCATTGTTACCATGTAGAACTACTATTCTCTGTGACTCCGATTTGGTTAGGAATGGGCAACCCAAAGCAACAGTAAAAACTGGAGGCAAAATTTAAGCCTCATGTATTTTAGCTGATCTTAGTTTATATACTTTATTATAACTTCACTGCAAAGCCGAATGTAGAAATGAGTACTAGTAAGGCATGTATCTGTTTTATACATTGGGTTCCTCTTTTCATATTTTACTTGATTACACGAGGTCTGCTGTCTAAAGCTGTAACGATGTCAGACTAAGACTATGGCATGGTCATACCTGAGGGGCAAGAGGATCCAATGTGTGCGCCGAGTGTCTCCCTCACTTACGCTAGAATTTAGTGCCTCACTTGCATCCTACCGGTACAGAGACCCACTATTGTCTGTCATATGGCCAAACCCCTAGAGAAAGGCATGACAAGTGTCTGAGTGCTCCCACCCACACCCACATTCCCGAGAGTTAACAAAAGGTGTGCTTCCCCTTATCTCCTATGCACCCCAGTCAGTGACTTCAAGGAAACCTCAACTTCCCCGCAGACCGTGCCCGATTAACTGAGAGATGTAAATCCCCATTCGCTCCCTTTTCTCTGTAGTCACAGGTTTGAATAATATAGTATCGAGGTAATCCTCGTGATTTGTATAACTTTTGTACCAAGGCAATCATATGTCTTGTGATTTGCATCACTTTTGTGTACAACAACATGTAACATTAACTCTCCTTGCTCTATGGCAAGCTTGATTAACATTTTCGCAGAGTGTTACTGATAAAAAGCTGTGAGGTACCTCAGGTAACTGGCACCAGGAAATGTGGATCATAAAATGTCATTATTGGCAAAATGCGGCTGTCACTTAGGTTCTAGACAAGACTTTGCTAGTCTAGACAAAGTTCTAGACAAGGCTTTGCTAGTCAATGTATTGGTACCAACAACCCTGAACTGATGAAAATAGACTGTAAAACTTAAAGGACGAACAGAACCATTTTAAGGAGCCCAGAAGCCCAGCTCTGCTCTCTGGATTTGAATTCAGAAATAAATCTCTTTCCACCAGTTCCTCCCCCCCACCTTTGATTTACTAGTGTCAAGGGAGAGCAGCCAAGCGTTACTCGGACCATAATACGACCATGAGCATCACTCCTTAGCAAGCATCTATAAAGCAGGCACTCTCATAAGACAACGAATGCCTTAATTTAGTTTAGTAAAATACGAAAGTGCTCTATAGACTCAAACTCTATTGAATAGTTTCTTGCTATTATTAGTACCTTTTAAACATCTCTTCATTTTCTCCAGTTCTGCTGTGTCTTATTAGTCCCTACCTCTGACTCCCAAGCATTTTCTGACGTAGATGTTTTTTAAAATACCATCCTTGTTAACCAAACTAAAGGAAGTGAATACAGGATAGTGGAAGTATTATGAACAAATCAACTAACACCACAGCCTGCGTATACACTGATCAAAGGTAGAATAAAGTTAAGCAAGTGCAAGTTCCAGTATCAGTAATGCCACTACCAAAGTGAACATGGGTGGGTAAGTTGGTTGATCTCTTTGGGCTTCAGTTTCCTCAGCTGTAAAATGGGAAAAATCATATTTTTGTGAGTTATTGTGAGGCTTTACTGAGATAATGCCCATTTGGTAGCCACATAGTAGGTACCCCATTAATGTCAGCCATCATTAGCTATTGATATTTGCAATACTATATCATCTTTCAGGGCTGTTTTGAAGATTAGAGATGATGTGTGTAAATACAGGTCCTGCCTTATAGAAAGCATACAAAAACCACATAAATGTACATGTACTTACAGAGGGCTTCCTCTATGCTATGCACTCTTCTATTTATATGCACACTTAATATTCACAACAGCCAAGAGGGGTGGGTGCAATTCTTACCTTCATTTCACACATAAGGAAAACAAAGCATAGAGAGATTAAGTAACTTGCCTAAGATCACACAGCTAGTTAGTGGCATAATTGAGATTTAACCCAGGAAGGTGGGTTTCAGAGTTTGTGTTTTTTACCAGTCATGTTATAATGCCTTTTGTCTTTCTTTTTAATAACATTCATTAGTAAAGGAGGAAAAAAATTCATTCAATGCATGCTCTCACTCTATGAATTCATATCAAGGAGCAAATTCTTTCAACATACTTCTTTTTATTTTTATTTTTTTTTGAGTTGGAGTCTCACTCTGTCGCCCAGACTGGAGTGAAGTGGCCGCTCCCGGCCACTGCAGCCTCGACCTGCTGGGCTCCGGCGATCCTTCTACCTCTGCCTTCCAGGTAGCTGGAATTACAGGTGCATGCTACCACGCCCGGCTGATTTTTTAATTTATTGTAGAGATGAGGTCTCGCTGCCCAGGCGGGTCTCGAACCCGCGGGCTCAGGCAATCCACTCACCTCAGCCTTCCAAAGGCGTGGGATTACAGGCTGAGCCACCGAGCCCGGCTCAACATACTTTTAAAAGTAGTTTTTGGCAGTTCATTGAGTCTTCCAGGAATGTTATCTAGAAGTCTGTCGTTTTTTAATTGCTTACTACAGAATTTATCTGGTGTCTAAACAAAAGAAGCGTGCTCATAATGCTGGCAAATTTGGGAGATCTCAACAATGGCATCAAGGTCAAGAAAGTGTTGGACCTCAGAGTTCCCTCTATTTGTTTAGGTATGAACTACAAGGATAAACTGAGGTGCTATGAGGGTGGGTCTGCAACAGTACAGTATTTCAATCAAATAAAGCCAGTAACAAAATCAACCGGATACTTATCTCAAAGCCACGCCATTGTTTCTGTCCTACATTGTAATTATTTATCAACAATCCACTGTCCAGTAGAAAGCTGCAATAAAGGTTATTTTTCCAAAGTCAAACCAAACATTTTAGAGGTCAGCTTCAGGGAGGAACAATCCAGAGAGGGCAAAAAAGAGGAGGTTTGGACTTCCAGGCCACCCTGCTGTAGATCTGACATGAGATGGTCCGTTGCCTTTTTGGAATAAAGCCCCTTTGTTGGGGAGTGTGTGTGAGTAGATGTTTGGTTGAGTGCCAGCCTACTACCTTCTCCCCTGCACCTCCCCATTTTGACACTTTCCCACTTTTCCTCTTTCCAACCTAACCTGGGTTTTTTCAGATATTCGCTTTTCCACAGATTTGTGTGTAAAGGGACTCTGGTTCCCACACTTCCACCTGGCTCCAGCAAGCGCACCCTGATTATCTTCATGAAGCTCAGCCAATCACAGCCATTCCACCCTCCTAAACAACTAAAGCAACAGACCAGTGACGTGAAATGCGAGACGTTTGCTTGGGGCTTCTGGGACAGGTGTCTGTGTTCTAAATGGAGATGCCAGACAACTCTTTTCTGCCTCTGAACATTGTTTTATCCGAAAAGGATGCCTGTCATAGCCGCGGCTATTTTGTGACACTGAGGATGGCAGAGTTGAGAGAAGAAAGCCTGGGTCTCTGATGGCACTGGAGAGCCAGGCACGCTGCTGCCTCTGGAGCTGGCTTTTGACTCCTGTTGCTCTTTTGGTTGTGTAAGATAATGAGTTTCCTTCTTGTTAAAGGCAGCTCGAACTAGACTTTTCTCTTCTTTGAGGCATGAAATATTCTAAGTCATAGCCTGCATGTGTGCACTTGTGCAGGCGTGTGTCCAGGTAGGTATGAGGAAGAAAAAGACTGCTTTTAGTAAGGGTAGTAGCTCCACCATAAGTCAAGATAAAACAGGAATTGGATCTGCCCCAACTCATGAAAATGGCAAGCCTGTCAGTTTCCTACTCCAAGTATGATCCATGTGACATCAGCCTCACCTGTAAGCTTATAAGAAATTCAGAATCACAAACTCCACCGCTGATCTACTGCATCAGAATATACATTAAACAAGATTGACAGGTGTCTTCTGCACACGTTAAGGTTGGAGATGCATCGTCCCAGGACACTCAAGCCCTGAAGAAGTGGGAGAAAGAGGCCCAGCAATACAAGTTCCCCAGGGATGTCTCTTGAGAAGTTTTCAAGTTGGCTCTGCTTCCTTCTCCTTTCCCTCATCTCAGGTGGAGGGGGGACTTGAAAGTCATTTACACATGCTCCTCAGGTCCCCTCTTCTGAAGATTATCCTCTTTGATTCTTTGAAAGTAACTCACAACTCCTGCATGGTAGAACTCTAGGATTGTCATCTAGAACCCAAGTGGCAAAGGATGCCTCTCTCTGATAAAATGGATGCTGTGGAGGGCTTTGCTTTTCTTAAACACACTCACAGATCCAGCCATCATTTGTGGATTCAACTTAGGGTCAGAAAAGCCCTGCTGGATGGATAAGCTAACTCTCTGTTGCTACTCGAGCACAGTGTGCATACTGGGTTCAGTAGAACTGGCAGCATAATCTGTGCAACTTGATGAAAAATGAAAAATGCAGGGGGCTCCTTGCTCAAAAATTATTACAAATTCTAAGAAGGTAACAGCAAAGCACTAAACCAAGTGTGGAACTTGTCTAAGCATGGAGTCTTATGCATGGCTCTCACACCCAGGAAGCCAGCCCAGTTCTCAGGATAAGGTGAGCAGAAGAGAGATGAAGACATGGTCTCCAATTTCAGAAAACTTCTTGCAATCAAGAGAAATTTTCATGGGAACAAGCCTAGAATTGGTTCATGATAAATAAGACTCTAAGATAAAACCATTTACACTAAATATCATTTCTTCATTCAAACTTACCACCTGCAAGGCATATGAATAGTTTCTTGGATACAAATTTTAAAAAAAATCCCTCATTCCCAATCTTCATGGAGCAGCTCCCGTGGGCAAACTAACAAGTAAATAGGCCTATTATATGAAGCAAGTATTAAATATTTAAAACTAAACCACAAATCCACAAAATCTAAGTATCTTCTATAGTCAGCAAATTTCGTGTTCTACCAAAAGTTAATTTTGGGTATAGCAAAATTCATAAATAAGAAGTAAATTGTTCTATGATACCAAACGTTGAGTTTCTGACTGGCACATCATTTTGCCTACATGGAAATTTTGTCTCATGTGTGCCTACCTATTTTTTCCTGCATGAAATCTGCTTCTCTTCCTAATCTACTCTTCCCTAAATACCTATCCCAATCCCATTGCCAGAGGTGGACAGACCCAATGAAGTGATCCCTTTCCCTGATGTGTTTGGAGAATGCTTGGCAAGTTCTGTCTGAGTGATCCAAACATGAAGGAGAGAATGGAGAAATTTGTATTTAATGTCAGGCTCAAATTTTTTAAAATGCCAAAAAAAGAGGCAGCTTATTTTAGACCTTCTAAAGCCCAGCAATAGTGAGCAATTTTCACATCTTCAAGCACCAGATCCAATTAACCTTTTGTAGAAAATTCTGATGCAGGCTTCATTTGGCTAGAACAGTTGATTTATTACCAACGTCCGCCCTGAGTGTGGAATGAGAAAATTTCAAAAGCCTTGTGTCACAATCATTGGTACAAAAAGCTAAAGCGATTTCACTCATTCAGAAGTAGAGTTTACCCTTGACATTTGGATGAGAGTCTCTAAATTATAATGACTACTCTAGAGAATAACGGACCCATTGAGATTCGGATGCTGGGCACTCAGATAGGTATATCCTCTAATTGACTCCCATCTCAACCCCTGTGTCTCTATGTGGGTGGTTCATATGCACATTTCAGAAACCTACAAATTACCCCTTGTTGCGACCCTCAAGTGCATTGTATGAATACGGGAAACCTGAATGTTAAACTTGTAAACACCAAGGTACTACTATAATTGTCATCTGTCAAGCAAGAACTCAGAAAACATAGTTTAAACAGGCAGACATTCTTAAATAACTGGCATTCACATGATAAGATCTAGGTTTTTCTGAGGAAGAGCAAAATACCTTTTCTCAGGTAGAGCAAACAATATTAAGCTTGAATACCAATAGGGGACAGCTTGAGATACCTTTTTATAGGTCATTTTGCCCATGATGGAGGCACTCACCCTTTAAAGAACACTGCATGCTCATCAGAACAAGGTCTAGTTGCCATCAGAAGTAGGGTACCTTGTACAAATCGCCCCATGACTTGTGGGTAGGGGTGGGGGTTTCTCAAAACTTGGTTTTAGAGAGGACCAGTGACACATATCCAAGGCCATGCTTTGCAAGAAAGCCGGGCACATAGCCTGCCTTCCTCCAGCTCCATTGCAATCCTGGAAGCGAGCCTGTGCACGCTTTTGTGAATTTGAACCTACTCAGGCTGAGCCAACTCAATCAGTGGGGAAATACAAATGCCCACTTCATTTTTATTCAACTGACCAGAGGCTTGTAGTGAAGAGCTCCCTAGGACAGCTTGCCAGAGAAGCTCCAGGAAGTAGGGCTTCCTTAAAGAAGGTACATCCTGCCATTAGCCTTGTGGCAGTTCAGACAGCTGGAGAATTCCCCTTGAAGGAAGAAGGGGACTTCTAGCTAGGGTGGGGTCGTTATCATTTAGGGCAGAAACACAAGAGCAGATCTATTTATAAACAGCCAGGATAGCCTCTTACTGGGAGTTGTGAATAAACAATGTGTCCATTCTTAATAAGATGATATTATGCTCCATTGACCACAGAGGCTGATTTAGAAGCTATTTTTTTTTAAGTCTTGGGGTTACTCTGGTGAGATATTCAACATTTTTCTGTTTTACAGTGGTGTGAGAAGTAGCATGGTATGATGTCGGTGACTGCACATTCTGGAGCCAGAATCTCTGGGTTTGAATCCTGATTTAGCAATGCTCTAGCTTTCTTATCTTGAGAAATTACTTAATTTCTCTGGATCTTTGTTTTCATATCCATAAATTGGGGATAAGCTGTGCATGGTAGCTCATGCCTACAATCTCAGAACTTTGGGAGACTGAGGCAAGAGTTTGAGACTAGCCTGGGAAACAAAGCCAGACTTCGTTGCTACACAAATGGAAAAATTAGCTGAGCATAGTAGCACACACCTGTAGTCCCAGCTGAGTTCCACTGAGGCAAAAGGATCACCTGAGCTCAGGAGTTCTGGGCTGTGGTAAGTCCTGATCATGCCACTGCACTCCAGGCTGGGTGACAGAGTGAAACCCTGTCTCAAAAAAAAAAAAAAATTTAATGGGGATAATTTAGCTCCTACCTCTCAATGTTATAATGGATCAATAAGTAAAGTATTGATAAAACATTCAGAACCCAGAAGGGCTTCTTCTTCCTTCAATCTATAAGAGCAATGGCCAGGGCTAGGGTTCATCCATTTCAAAACATTGCTTTAGTTTCATTAATACTAGCCTTCCTTAAATGGATGAAACCAAAGCAACTCTCTGAAATGACAAAACCACAGAGCTGCTAAATTGGTGTCATTGGAGGTTAGAAAAATCCTGACATGAGTAAGGCTGAAGTAGTCAGGGAAATCTTTGTGGAAGAGGTCATTTGTTAATTCAACAACTATGTGCGAACCGCTTATTAGAGCCTGGCATTGTGCTAGTGCTTGGGATCCATCTCACTCGATGCATGAGAGGGACAGGGTTCTTTTCTGTACTTAGGGTTAGCATTGAAGGAGTTGGAAGAATTCGAGGAAGGGAGTTGCAGAAAAAACCTTGGCAAAGGTTCAGAGATAAGATGAAGATGGTGGACATGGGAGAACAGAAAGTTTATTTTTGGTAGTTTCTGTTTACGGAAGCCCAGAGAACATGATACCACAAGTGACGGTGAACAATTGAAGTTTCAGACAAGAGCAAGTATATGCATGAGGGTGCACACGCAGGACTAGGGGAGGGGGACGGAACTGCAAGTATGGACAGCTTGGACTCTATTTCAGGATTCCAGGAGTGGTGTAAAGTCTAGATTTACAGTATTAGAGACAGAAAGAGGGAAGAAAAACACAGAGAGGCATTCTGGAGACAGTATGGATAGTACCTGATGACTGAACCTTGAGATAATGGAGAAAGAAGAATAAAAGGTGATTCAATATTCTTCTAACCAGTTGAGATGACTAAAACATTAACTTAGCTCAAGACCTCTAAGATGATTCAGTTTAAAGATAATCAATTTTATAGACGCATTCTATAGATGAAGAAGGGCTTAATCAAAGCAATATGTTAAAAATCGATAGCAAAGATTGAATAATGCTTCCAGTCTTGTGACTTCTTCTACAAGCTGAGTATCATTTATCCAAAACGCTTGGGACCAGGAAGTGCTTTGAATTCTGAATCCTTTCAGATTTGGGGATATTTGTATATACATAATGAGATATCTTGGGGAAGGGACCCATGCCTAAGCACAAAATTCGCTTGTGATTCATATGCCCCTTATACACATAACCTGGAGGTAATTTTGTACAAATTTTAAATAATTTTGTGCATGAAACAAAGTTTTGACTGCCATCCATCACATGAGATCAGTGTGGAATTTTCCACTTGTGGCATCATGTCAGCGCTCAAAACGTTTTGGATTTGGGGCATTTTGGATTTTAGATTTTTGGATTAAGGAGCTCAACCTGTCACAACAAGGAAGAAGTTACAGTAACATAGAAAAAGTACAGGCAGACTTGAATTTGAATTCTCTGAGTGAACGATGGGGCTTTATTCTGATAGAAACTGGAAGAAAATATCTAATCTCACAAGATTGTGAAAAGCAAGCAAAGAGATTTAGCTCAGTAGAGTTCGATGGCTGTGGGATTCTCTCCCTTCTATGTTTGACCCCAACCTCACTTAGACTCTGTGGAGCATCTCTTCTTTTTCTGAAAGTGTATTAACTTGCAGGTCAGTCATTGTTTTGTTAAGTACTAGCCAGGCCACGTTTTCTTAGCTTTGGCCCCCTCCCCTGCCTTGGAGAGGTGAATCTCCTCTCTCTCTCTCTCTCTCTCTCTCTCTCTCTCTCTCACACCCCCCCCCACACATTTACTTTCTAAATAGACTTTGTTTGAAAACTTAAAAGAAAAAAAACAGCAACAAAACCTTGTGAGTCAAGGAAATACACATTTAGCAACTACCAGAAGAGAATTCTTGGAGATCTATTAGATTCCTTGAGGATTTGCTCGGTGGTAACGAAACAAAGCATGTTTGGTTGGTACAGGAGACACAATAACGTGATTCAGTGACATAGTCGCAGACAGCTGCAGCATACACCAAGCTGCAATGAGTCAATGAGGCCTGTTCATCCACATTGGCTGGACACTCAGAGAGTGACCACTGGCAGCAGTTCTTCCAAACTCAGATGCCAACCCAGAGTGACAGAATATCAGAGCTGGACGGGGAACTCCAAAATCATCATGCCATGCCCTATCATTTAACAGATGAAGAAACTGAGGCCAGGAGAGGATATTATGGGAAGAAGAGTGCACAGCAAAAGAAGGGAGCAGTTGCTAAGAGGAGGTTCATAGCACAGGTGTTGGGATCTGGTAGTGCTTAGGCAAATCGCTTCACTTCTCTTGGTCTCATTTTTTATGAAAAATGGAAAAAAAACAATGCCATTTATAACAGGCAGCTGTGAGCATGACATCAAATGCTTCATGAAAAGTTCTGGGTGCAACTGGCCTTCAGGGTCATTTTTAATTCTTCCTTACTCTCCTGCCTCCCCACCTATACACCTCCTAGAAGTACAAGACTCAGTCCACCATGCCCCAAACATGGAGCTACGGCCCTGCATGGTGAATATGGGAAGACAGGAGTTGGTGAGACAGAGATCTCAAGAGTTAAGAGAAAAACAAAACTTGGCTGATATGCTGGTCTCTGAGGTCCCTGTGGCAGTCGGCCAGCTCGCTTTGTTGTAGACGAGGGGAACTCAAAAATGAAGGAATGGGAAGAACCTTAAAGGGAGAACTTGTTTGGTTTTCTTCCTGGGGTTGAAGTCATTTCCCTCTCAACCAAATGATGAGATTTCCTGATATAAATTGCCTGTTATCATGCAAATGTAAACAAGAAAACGAAGATTAATTAGGTGAGCAATTACTGCTCACCAGGCACTAAGCTAAGCACTTTCCATATATTAACATACTTGTTCCTCACCATAACTCCATGAGCTAAGTATTGATTTTAAAGCTAAGAAAACAGAAAACAGAGAAACAGAGAAGAAGTGAATTAGCCAACATGGCACAGTTAGCAAGTGAGACCAAGCAGCCGAGTTCAAAAGGCTGCCGTTAGTCTTATAGACGATGCATTGTTGCCACCTAAACGCAACTGAACGAGGGAAGCAGAAGGCAGAGACCACGGAGCAGGAACACAGGAAGCAGCAGCACCAGGCAAAGCAGGAGAAGAACAAAGGAAAGGAAAGAGAAGGGAAGAGGGAGCAGAAGGAGGGTGAAGTGGAGGAAACAAGGGTAGTGCAGCCCTGGAAATCGTGTAGCTAAATGAATTTTCTGAAGTTTGCCCACAAGGTTCTTCTCTTATATAAGCAAACCGGCATGTTCAAGATCTCAGAGGTGGTGGAGAGTGGTGATAAAGAGGTCGCAGGTGAGGTTTTTGCTCATGACGATGGAGAATCCTACCCACTCAGCTTCCTTGGGCTAGCCCGTGATGACAGTTGGCAGTGAACACAGTGGTTCAGAGATCACCCAGCTGGGACCCAGTGGTCCCATCTTGCTTCATCACTTCCTAGCTGTGCATGTGATCTTGAGTCTCAGATTCTTCATTTATCAAATGGGAGTAAGAATAACGCTCATGGGGTCAAGGTGAGAGATATGTGATCCGTCATTTATAAAGCCTCACTCAGAGCCTGGTACACTGATCATTTATACGAACTGACTAATAATGAATATTATGACTACCAGCTGTGACCTACCTTCCAATGAGTCCGTTTCACTTCAGAGAAACTATAGAGTCTTGGACTTTTGCACACACTGGGGGCACATGCCTTCCAATGGAGTTAGTCTAGACAGTTGTTTTGCCTGTTCTGACTAAAAGAACTTGTGATGGGACCACGAAACACAAGTCGAGATAAAAGACAACACTTAAGAGTTGTATTTGTGTTTACTGCAGAGTAAATAGCATAAATGTTCCATTTCGCGTCCATAAATAAACTTGGAGAAGATTTGCATATTTTTACACATTTCTAAAATGTACATTTTATTATAGTTCTTGAGAAGTGAGCATCTGTTAAAAATATTTAAATCAAAAGTAGTGTTGGCTGGGCATGGTGGCTCACACCTGTAATCCCAGCTCTTGACAGGCTGAGGCAGGAGGATTGCTTGAGCCCAGGAGTTGAAGACCAGTCTGAGCAACATAACAAGACCCTATCTCTTTTTTAAAGAAATAAAAAATATATATATAAAAAAGCAGTGTTAAGCCATAACTACACTGAAGCTATTAATATGAAGTTGGGAACAATAATCCTTCCCAAACTACATAATCCAAATGACTCAATTTATCATATTAAACAAAAGTAAACTGGTGACTGAATTGCCTCTGAAATGCTATAAAATAAAAATCCTATTATAACTGAAACTAGGAGATGTGCCCAATAGATTGTTAAGCAAAAAGAAGAAATAGATTTCCCATTCTAGCACATGAGAAATGCATTAAGTACTGAAAAAAAGGATTGTAATCATTCAACATCATTTATGAAAGTTTGCTTTAACTTACAATGTCATAGAAACCTACAAAGTAAAATGTGAGAAACTGCAACCCAATCTGATAAAAAACAACCAGAATAAAGACACATCCTTGATAATAGTTTTGTTACCTCTATAATTATTTGCTCATTCTTTATTAACCAGCAATTTTTACCGGGGTATCATAGATACTTGAAAGTATTACAGAACCAAATATGGCATTTCTCAAATTTACCATTTATATGGTGAGTCAGAAACTCTCAGCCTCAGTTTTCTTATCTGTGTAATAGGGATAATAGGTAAATCTGCTACAGTAATTCTAGTCATTATAACTATCAACTGCTATGGTGCAGACGATGCCACTGTTTTGATGGCATATGGAAATATAATAAATAAAACTTTTCAAAGGTAATAACTTAGAGACAGTATTACTCAATGGTTCACAACATAAGTGTGGGACTCAGGTCAGGATTCAAGCCCTAAATATTCAGGCAAGTCATAAACTCTGAACGTCAGTCTTGTTATCTATGTAACAGGGAAACTTACCATATTATCAGTTTCATAGAATTTTATGAATATTAAATGAGATGAATGCTTGTAGATGTTTTAGAAACAGTTTCTGGCACAGAGCAGGAACTCAAGAAATGGCAGCTATTTTTATGTCAGTAAATCTGAACATGACTTGAACCATCCCTCCTGCTGAGGAGGGGAGGCGGTGATAGGGTAGCTACTTGCTGAGAGAAATTCTGGAACATTTCAGGGATAATGTTATTCCCAATTCTTCATCTTACACAATATCCAGAGAGCAAGGGTTGCTCTGAGGGGGCTGTCTCCTGGTAAGTTATAGGGCAGCTAGCTACCTTTTAGTAAGGTCTAATTAGAGAATGGGAAAAGGAAAGGAAAATCAAGTCAGTTGTGAGTGACTTTTGCAGGAGACTCAGAACTAATGGCTATCAAGAGCCACTCCTCTTGTCAATCAGCTAGCGAAGTCAAAGGTTCACCATATACACATGTATGTATGCAACACATGCGGACAATATCAAATTTTTAAAAAAAGTCTCATGGGCTTTGGTATGGAGAAAGGTTGATGTATGAGGATTAGATTTATGGCCTAGACCCTAGGTCAATGGTGAACAAGAAAGACTTTCTCAAAAGTAATGGGAAGAAATATCCCTCAGACTTATTCAGCCAGGACAGCGCAGAGTGGGTATAGTGATGAGGTCTTCAAAAAGGCTCAAATGGACAGGGAGGCACTCTGCTTTTCTCTTGGACAATTTCCTGGAAGATTCCTGCTTCCTTCTGGAACACTATAGCCACATGGTAGTTGTCACGTTGGGATTGGATGATACTTGGAGATGGAGCCTTCTAAGGAATCTGGGAGAATCAAGGTATGGATGTAAACCAAAATATGGGTGACTAGCCTAGAAACTGCTCAGATACTAGGTCAGAAATCAGGGGAGCTGGCAGGAATCAGGAAACACAGATGAGAGCAGATCTAGACAAGTGACTAGGAGTGTAGTAAAGGGAGCACCTTGCAGCAAGTCCAGGAAAGCGTACTCAGTAAAGGATACGTACAGGTGCGTGAGACGCCTGCAGTATTAACAATGACAATAGCAGTGGTGACTGTGACCATAACAACAGTTATGAGCTATCGAACGTAAAAGTAACAGCAAAGATGTTTGACTCTACCCATGCAGTGTCATTTAATGCTTGCCACAGCTTACTCTCTCCTTATCAGGTTGGGTCCTTATTTTAGAAGCTCTTTGAGAATCCCATTCAATGCTTCCTTCAAAGCACTTGCTCACTTGCAATCATTTAGCTATCAGTATTAATTTAATGTCATTGTCGCTGAACTGTAAGCTCCATAAGGTTTGTATCATGACGGTTGCTCACCATACCCAACCATGGAGATCTCAGTAGATACTTGTTGGCGATCTTGTGAACTTGTGATAGGCTAAACAGAAAGAAAGGAAGGGAGGGAGGGAGGGAGGAAGACAGTGAGGGAGGGAGGGAGGGAAGAAAGAGAGAAGAAGAGAGAAAGAAGGAAAGGAAGGGAGGGAGGGAGGGAAGGAAGGAAAGAGAGAGAGGTTAAAAAGAGAAAAGCCGGGTTCGGTGGCTCAGCCTGTAATCCCAGCACTTTGGGAGGCCGAGGCGAGTGGATTGCCTGAACCTGCGGGTTCGAGACCAGCCCGGACAACTTGGCGAGACCTGGTCTCTACAATAAAATAAAAAATAGCCGGGCATGGCAATGCGCATCTGTAGTTCCGGCTACTCGGAAGGCTGAGGTGGAAGGATCGTTGGAGCCCAGAAGGTTGACGCTGGGGTAGCCATGAGCATGTGTGCACTGCACCCCAGCCTGGGGGAAGGAGTAAGACTCCAACTCAAAAAGAGAGAGAGAGAAAGAAGGGGAGTAAGGAAGAAGAGGGAGGGAGGAAATAAATAAAGAAAAAGGACTGGAAGCTCAGGCTTGCCCAAAGATACACAGGCAAGTCACAGAGTCAGGACCTGAATCCAAGTATGTTTTAATTTCCTAGCCTGTGCACTTAGAAAAGAAAACCAGAGTCCCTCATACAAAGAAGATTGCAACAGAAACAACTCTCACCTCTAGGAAGACTTGTATATTTTCCTTTGGGGTAAAAATACATTTCAGAGCATAGAAAGTTTTGGCCCCTGCAGGTAGCAAGAGAGATGCTGCAGAGCTGAACAGAAGTGCACAGGTGAACCTAGCGAAGGTGGGCGGGTGGCATCTCAGGCAATGAAACTCAGAAAGTACACAAGAGACTTTAACAGCAACATTTGTGGAGAAAAATGGAACACAGAGAGGTCAACCTCTGTCAACAGCAAGGTCTCTTAAGTACTTCTATCCTCTGATCTGGCCTAGAGAGAAAGAGCTCAGTGCTGAAAGCAGCCTAATAAACGAAAGTATTCAGGATCAAGACGGCTATCAAATAATTGAGGCACTTCAAAGCCAGTTAAAAACAAGTACCTGGAAAAAAGGACATGATACA
The DNA here is from genome assembly GCA_027257055.1 of Cephalopachus bancanus. Lineage (NCBI taxonomy): Eukaryota > Metazoa > Chordata > Mammalia > Primates > Tarsiidae > Cephalopachus > Cephalopachus bancanus. Next base: position 280,774 of record JAPVLO010000344.1, on the reverse strand, counting down.
CTTGGATCTGTTTGACCTTCTCTTTTTTTCACCTGTCAACATACCTCTGAAAGAGCTCAATGCCAGAACCATCTGAGTTAGAAAAAAGAGTTTATTCAATAGCTGAATTAAGTCTTCACTCTGAACCCTCAGATCTCAAGGGTGACAGCGGCATTAAGCGGCTGGGGGGCGGCCACCACTCTCTCTTCAGATTTTCACTAGCCTTCCCGCAAATGAGTGTAAAATTTAAATCAAGTCAGAGTATTTATTACTCAAACATAGATTCAAGACAACTCCCCACCTCAAAAAGCAACCACAAAAAAGCCAGGATGCCTGTCCATAGCATTTGGATGCCCATCTAACATCCAAAGTCATTGTTTAAAGATGCAAACAAGAGCATGACTCTCTTCCTAAATCCCCCGGTGGCTTTCTATTGCCTCAGAATAAATTCCAGATTTATCTCCGTTGCTCACAAAGCCCTGTCTGACCTGAATCTCCAGTTCGTCTCGCTTTGCCTAGACTCTCCTCCTCACTGGTCTCCAGCCAGGCTGGCTTGCCTTTTGTCTAGAGCTCACCAAGCCCAGGCCCTGTGCCCATGCTGTTCTCACTCGTGAAACGCTCTGTTCCAGGCCTTCGCGTGTCGCAATGTGCAGGAGTCTCAGCTCAAGGCCTCCTGCTCAGAAAGCCCTTCCTGACCTGAAGTAGCATTTGCTACCACCCCACCGCATTCTCCACCACGATTCCATCTTGTTTTCACTGATTTCACCACCATCTGAAATGATCTTGCTCCTTCTCTCGGTTTGTCGGTCTTGTCTCCTCACACCTGAATGCAAGCTCTGAGAGAGCAAGGTCTCAGTGTATCTTGCTCTCCTGTGCCCCACATGAGATCTGTGGCAAGCTTATAGCATTCCACGGGAATGATGCCATTTCCTCTGGTGTCAGTCAAAACTTGATCAAGGGTGTGACAAGCTCTAATCTTCAATGAACCAACTTGAACTGGGTTTCCATGAAGACAAAAGACAGCAGAAAACTCAAGAGAAGAAATTCAGATTGAATCATTTGATCTGGCATTTAGATGGAGAGGATTCTATTCTGCTGAAATTATATATAGAACTGTATTTGGTTTTTAACTAGGCCAAGATAGAGTTCAACTGAACACACGTCCAATCGTATTTCAAACGGTCTCATTACACAGCTGTTATTGCTAACAGTATTTGTATCCAGTTCAACAAAATTAGCCATCCCTCCTTTAAATAATTCATCCACTTAAGAAAGGTACTCATTTCTTGGTATCCACAAATGAAGAAAATCATTTGTAGGCATGAAGGTGAATCTGGGACAAAGGGTTTCCTTTAGCAGAGATTTGTCACAGCATCTCATCTTAAAACTAGTCAGCACCTTCAACATATCTCACCTAACTCTTCAGCTGAAACCAGAGATTCCAAAACACTGGAGATAATAATAGCCCCAGGTCTACATTGTGCTTATATGAAAAGCTTACAGTTTTCAAAATATTTTCACATCTGTTTCATGCTTCAATATTTACAACCCAGACAGAAAGTTGTAGAGACAGGACAATAAAGAGGCGGCGACTTGCTCAAGAGACACTGCCAGGACTCGCAGAGAGAGCTTTCAACATCAACTGCTACTCACCTAGCAAATTCTTGGCCTCATCCTCATAAGTACTAGAGAATGGTGCCAGGAATGGTTACAAACTTTTGAATTGAATTGCATTTCTCTTTAGGGTCTGGCTTTCTGTCCCAATGTTAAATAGCTTGTCTAAAGTCACTCAACTGGCTGTAGCAATGCCAGGACGCGAACTCAATATGGAAGTTTCACCACCTTGCGAAGGTAACTTGCTTAATAAGAGTCAAGAACTCATACTATACCATGTGGCCCATTATTATGAGCAATTCTACTCAATATACAAATCAATCTTCAGCTAACAGTCTAAGGGTCTGACAACACAGGAATAGTAAAATAAATTACAGTGCAGTAGAATATTGTACAGTCAGTAAAAATAATGCTTTTGAAGACTATTTCATGCTGATGATAATGATAGCTAGCATTTCTTGATTGAGCAGCTATTCTGTACCAAATACTGTTTATATATATTATACACATTTATAAAATATTACAGTAAAATAATAACCATATATTATATAACTCATTTAATCCTCACAATAACTTTTTCAGGTAGAAAGCATATTGTACAGAAGAAGAAAGTGAGGCTCAGATGGGTTAAATCACTTAAATGAGTTCACACAGTTGGCAAGGGGAGAGAGGTCCAGATTTGAATTTGGACAGTTCCTCTCCAGAGCCCATGTTCATAACAAATATAGACACTATCTAAGATAGTGGTTATGATCTAATATAAAGTTAAAAGTCATATGTGTGTATATATGTATGTGCATGTATGTTTACTTATGTGTGTAATATTTACCAATAATACTTTTTACATGACTATATATGTTGAGCACAAAGCTATCATTTATTGAATGCTTAATTAATAGACCAGGTACCATGCTAAGTACAGCCTATATATTATCTCCCATAATTTTCCCAACAATCTTATGTGGTGGGTGTTATTTCACCATGTTACTGATGATAACACTGAGGGTTAAGGAACTTCGGATGTCTGTCTCCGACGTTCATACACCACACTCAACGAATTGTAGCAGTGGTTGGTTCTTTCATAACAATGGCGTTATTGGTGACTTCAGAAGAAACAAAGGAGACAGGCAGATGTGTGAGATACTAGATCAATAGCATGTTCCTGGAACTAGCTCGTGGCTCTTAGCCAGAGGGATCTTATGTAGCAGATGAGGGTTTTGGGGAGACAGAGGGAGCACAATCTGAGGTGCTGCTGGTGGCATCCTTGATGAGCCTTTGATGTGCACATCAGAGATGCATTTAATCAGCCTTTGCGATGAACCAGACACTCTTCTAAATGTTTTGCACAGATTGACTAATTTATCCTCATGATGACCGTGTGTTAGGTAGCTTGACTGTTTCTCCAAAATCTGTGCAAGATGCATTCAGTCACTGGATATTTACTGAACACTTATACATTGGGAACACCAAAATGAGTAGGACATGGTCTTCTCCCCGGCCAAGTCCTAGGTCCTTGGGCAAGGCACAAACAGTAAGAATAAGAATGTGATGTGCCTAACACAAAATAGCAGCTAAGACAGACTGAGACCTTAACACTTTGCTCACGATTGCTGCATCAGCCCCTGCCTGAGTTGCCAGTCGGCGAGCTTGCCCTGTGGATTCTGGACTAGCCACGCCATCCCCACAATCGTGTAAGCCAGCTCCTTAAAAAGAAATTAATCTCCCTCCCTCCCTCCGTCTCTCTCTGTCTCCCTATCTCTCTGACTCTTTGCCTCACTATCTGTCTCTCTCTCTCTCTCTCTCTCTCTCTCTGTATGTATATACACACACACACAGCTGATTCGGTTCTGTCTCTCTGGAGAACTCTGAGTGTTACAAGTGCACATTCTGATTTAATTTTTACAACTCTACATGATTAAAGTACCCATGAGAAAGAGACTGTTATTATCACATCCATTTCACTCATGAGGAGAAGTTTTACTAGTTCTCCAAGGTCAGGCACCTGGGGTTTAACCTGAGTCAGTCTGACCCCAAAGTCAGTGCTCGCTGACCTTCTGTTACATGGGGACTTGGAGATTGAGAATTGACAGCTGCATGAGCACAGAGGAGGGAGCATCTCACTCAACCTGCCGGATATGGAAAGGCTTCACTGAAGGGGCCATTTCTGTTTGACCTTGACCAATAAGAACAGACTGTTACTGTTCAGAGAAGGGAAGATATGCAAGAGAAAGAGAACAGCACGGAGCTCTGTCTGGCTGGGCCAGTGGAAGACAAGGTGTGAAGCAATCTGTGAGGGAGGCCCTGCACAGGACGTTGAAGCCTATGGACCTTATCTTAGAATCACGGGGAACAATCAAAGACAGGTGAGGAAACTGACGTCTCGGATGGCTGTGAGGCGGATGTATGGAAAGTAGAAGCTGAAAGACTTGTTCAGAGGTGTTAGCAAGGGATGAGAGGAAAAGAACAGTCCAGGGCTATTTAGGGTGGATTCTTGAGGACCTACTAAGGAGGGCTAGGAAGGAAAGAGGAACCAGGAATGAATCCAAACACTGACTCTATCATGGCTACCTGGTAGACATTGAATTATGGACCCAAGGAGCCTAAGATAAACTTTTTTCTTAAGTTTTCAAGCAGCTTATTTAGAATGTAAATAAGAGAGAGAGAAGAGATTCACCTCCCCAAGGTCGGGGAGGGGGCCAAAGCTAAGAAAACATGGCGGCTGTAGTTCCAACAGCCACATGGAGACAGCAGAGTTAAACAAAGCATTGGCTGAGAAATGTGATGGTTAAAGTCACTAGTAGAGAAATAGAGGCCTACCTGTTGTAAGGCTTGAAAACCACTTCCCACCATTATAAACAGAGCTAGTAGCCGGGCTCGGTGGCTCAGCCTGTAATCCCGTGCTTTGGGAGGCTGAGGTGAGTGGATTGCCTGAGCCCGCGGGTTCGAGACCCTCCTGGGCAACTTGGCGAGACTTCATCTCTACAATAAATCAAAAAATCAGTCGGGCATGGTAGCGCGCGCCTGTAATTCCGGCTACTCAGAAGGCTGAGGCAGAAGGATCGCCGGAGCCCAGTGGGTCGAGGCTGCAGTGGCCGGGAGCAGCCACTGCACTCCAGTCTGGGCGACAGAGTGAGACTCCAACTCAAAAACAAAACAAAACAAAACAATACAGAGCTAGTGCCATGAGCAATTTGTCACATGTCATTTTCAGTGATTCACTCAGGGTTTTGTAAAGGCAGGTACACAGGTAGATCACCTGTATTCCTGTTTTGTTCATTATATTTCACCACTGGGAAACGACCCATGAGTCATATCTCATGTGCTCACTCCAATCAATTCACAGACATTGCCTGGTATATGATGTTGAACTAGATGCTGAAACCAGAGAGAAAGATGACTGTGATTGATTAGTGATGCCTTACATGGTCAGGAAAGAAGTAGGATAGCATATGGACATTGACAATAAAGGACGATGGAATATGCCAATAACTTTGCAATGTGGTGAAGAGAACTCTGTAAGGCCTGTCTTCAGAAGAGCTGCAGCAATGATATACATGAAAAACAAAATAACAAGCAGTAATGTCTAGCCTCTGAAAGCTAAGAAATCTGCAAGCAACAACCAACCTGAGAGAAAACTCTCTGAGAAGAAAACTGGCATTTGCACCACGCTCCTTCTGATGTTTTCTTGTTTATTATCTCATTTGATCTTCACAGTGCCTCTATGAGGTAGGCAGCCAGCATTATTGTCCCCTTACATATGGGGGAACCTGGGGCCAGTGATTCCAGAACTGGCTCAAGGTCACACAGCTGGTGAGAGAGAACAGTCCCTCTTCAAGTCCTGGTCCTTCCCCCTACACTGCACTGGCTCACCGAAAACAGACACATGAGCCATGGAATCAGAGTCAAGAGCTATAAATGGTCACATTGTATGTGTACTCAGTAGAACGATGACCCTGGGGACACATTCATTTGTGTCTTTTGGCAGTCACCCAACCAGCTCAGCACCTTTGAACGTGAAAGACACCGTGGGTTCCCAGTTTTTGTCTATTCACGTTTTTTTTGAATCATTACTAAAATAAACTTTGACTTGTCCTCTTACAAAGAGAATAGAAATCCTTGGGCAAGTTGTTTCATTTGGCCTTGGTTTCCTCAGCTATAAAATAAGGTTGGACCCATTTGGTGACTCTTCAAATGATGGCACACACTATCATGTTTTCATGATAATGACCAGGCTTTCAGAGAATATCCGTGAACACTGAGCTCTCCTTCCCAGGGAGAAAAGGGCTTTTGTTCACGGTGGGAGCTGGGCTTTTTGAGAAAATGTTTCGTAGGGTATAAATTGGGAAAGTTTAGAGTCCACTGGACTTGTGACATCACATCATGACGCCTTTCCTCATGAAGCACTAGGAAAACAGGGAGTGCAACTGAAAGAAGCCCACTGGGATAAAACACTTTTGTGTTAGGTGGCCTTCTTTAAGTTGATGGCTGATCGAAGGATCATGACCTGATAATAAAATTAACTTGCTTAGTTCTGAAGGAGGCTTTTGAAGCACCATGTCAAATTTGGACAATCTGCTGTTTGCTTGTAAGCCAGAGACTCGGGCCAAACAATTTCAGATATGAGTACACAGTTACACTAGTATACTCATAAAGAGCATTTAATTGAGAACCAATCCAGTCTAATAAGTGCTGGTTCTGCCACTCAGTGAGATGATCATCTTGAGCAAGTCACTTAACCTTATTGGGTCCCAGTTTCCTTCTGCTTAAAATAAGGATAGTAACACAGTAGCCCTCACCTTATCTTTGCTTTCTATAGGTTCAGCTACCTGTGGTCAACTGTGACCTGAAAACATTAAACAAAAAATTCCAAAAATAAAAAAATTCGTAAGTTTTAAATTGCATGCCCTTCTGAGAAGTGTGATGAAATCTTGCATCATCCTATTCCATCCCATCTGGGACGAGAATCATTTCTTTGTCCAGTGTATTCACATAGTCTATGCTACCTGGTCTTAGTCACTTAGCAGTTGTCTCGGTTATCAGGTTGATTGTAGTGTATCACAGTGCTTGTGCTCAAGGCCAATTGCAGTCTAACACGACATACATCACAATGCATACATCGTTCACTTCTCCTTACCACATATCATCCCCTGTATCATCTCATATCATCACAAGGAAGGTGAATACTATATAATAAGATATTTTGAGATAGAGAAAGTCCACGTTCAAATAACTTTTGTTACAGTATTTGCTATAACCGTTCTATTCAATTATTAGTTATAGATATTAATTTCTTACTGTCCCTAATTTATTAATTTAACTTTATTGTAGATATGTACGTATGGGGACAAAATGTTTTTAGGGTTTGGAATCATGTGTAGTTTCAGACATTCACTGGGGGTCTTGGGTAAGAAGGGACTACTGTATTTATTTTTTTGAGTTGGAGTCTCACTCTGCCTCCCAGACTGGAGTGCAGTGGCCGCTCCCGGCCACCGCAGCCTCGACCCGCTGGGCTCGGCGATCCTTCCGCCTCAGCCTTCCGAGTAGCCGGAATTACAGGCGCGCGCTACCACGCCCAGCTAATTTTTTGATTTATTGTAGAGATGAGGTCTCGCTGCCCAGGCGGGTCTCGAACCCGCGGGCTCAGGCAATCCACTCACCTCAGCCTCCCAAAGGTGCGGGATTACAGGCTGAGCCACCGAGCCCAGCTTGTACTTATTCTTCCTACCCCATAGAGATGCTGTGAGAATAAGACATGGACATGAGTATACAATGTCATATGCTGGACTCTGCTTCTGAAGATGGTACCACAGCTGCCTTTTTTCTTTTTTGTGCTGCCATTTTCAGAGAGCCTAGTACAGAACCTGAGACTGTAGGAAAAGCTCCCAGATATATCTGCAGGATGAATAAAACATTTTCAAAAACCTTTAAGATGCTGTAAATGTCACATAATCTAGAACATGTCCTAAGTAAGCACAATATTTTCCTGCTTACACCATTTGTTAAATAATTGTACACAGGTAACTGTATAGCCTTTTTAAAAAAATCCTAAAATACTAGTTATGATACATCATAGACGTGAATATTAAATAAACATGAAAATTTTTGCTATGCAGCCCAAAACACGTGTGAGTAGTGTGTGATTCTGATCCTAAAATGACCCTCGTCATGGGCTTACTTCTCCTCTGTGAAAATGCTCAAGGCCAGAGTTCAAGCTGTCAGCTTTAACTTGGGCTTGGAACCATGAGCAGAGGCAAGGACGTGATAATTCATCCACTGACTTCAATAGGTGAGATGAATGAGTGCAAGAGGCACCGTCCTGAACACGCTCACAGAACCCGTATCAGATTCCCAGGTCTCTGAAAGTCCAGCTGCCATTTGACACATGGAGCACACAGACTCAAGCTGACTGATAACTGCAAGAGGGAAGTGACCTGACCACCCTAGAAGGGACTCGTAGGTGTCTATCTGCTTATTACCTCTCTGAGTTCTTTTCTTGATCACTCCCCCACCCTCTGATTCAGACACAGTGGCCTCCTCACATGCCCAGCACATTTCCATTCTGAGCCTTGGCGCTTGCTTCTTCCCTGGCCTCTTGGATTCTCTCTAACTAATTACATGGCTGCTCACCTCCCCACCCCCCACCCCCAGGTATTTGTCCAAACATTCCCTCATTGAGGCATCTGGTCACCACGCTATTTACAACAGCAATCCCATCCACCCCAACCTACTCTGTTCCTCCCTTAAGTACTTCACCCCATCTAATGTGCTCTTTCTCTATTTTGTTGTTGTTGTTGTTGTTATCATCTCTTTCTTTTACCAGACAAGACAGTCCACGTGGGCAGACATTTTTATCTGCTTTGTGAATAAACAAACAGTTCTACACTAGGAGCTATAGAGGAGGGCTGCATAAATGTACCTTTTGTCTTTCAGTACAGCAAAGATGCAAAGCTAACTTGCGGCATGCATGCAAAATAACAACAGAGAAAAATTAAACCAATAAAGGCAGACAGTGATGCACTTGAATTATTTGTGTGTCAAGTGCAAGTCTATTTTGAAGCAGGAGGAAAAGGAGTTAACCATTAGAATTCAAACCTTGGAGGGAGTCGATGAGGGGAATCCCAATCATTCCGCGAATGCCAGAACCTCTTAGAGCTGGAAGTTCTGGAGGTATGGCAGATCAATTATCTCATTTTGTTTGCAAGGAAGCTGAGCCCAGGAATGTAAAGTAACTTTCCCAAGGCATACAGCCAAGCAGTCACAACACTTAGACTCAAACCCAAGTGTGACTTCTGGGTCCATACCCTTTCTACCCAAAAGCCCAAACTGCATGAAATCAACGAACACACTGAGCTCCTCTCAGATTAACCAATTCTCCAGTCAGGAATAATTTGGCATCTGAAAAATCTCACATACTATGACAATGCCACTGCACACACAAATACACCATACAACATCACACTCAGCTACATTCATAAATTTATTTAAAAATACTTCCCAAGATTTCTAGTCAAAACCTTTAGTTCTAGAAGCCACTATTTTTAGGCTTGGTCATAAACCAGAGAAAAGGAAAGAGAACCAAGGAAGGAAAAGGTAAAATGGAAAAATTAGTAAAGGGGAAAAAGAAAAGGAGAAATATAAGGAAGACAAAAGGGAGAGAGAAAAGAAAATACACAGAATGTTGACAAAACTGACTCTGGAAGTTTCTGGAATTTCTTTGAATGGCTGCACTATAATACATCTTTCCATTATGAAATCATTTTTTGGAGCTAATTTCCAAAATAATTCAAGCTCAAGTACATATATACAAATGAACTATTTCTATTCTTTTTCTTCTGAAAATGTATTATCTATACCTCACAATTTAGCACTTCACAATACAGTCTTATTTCCTAATTGTTTCATGTTTATAGATTTTATTTCTCCTGTGATAATATACATAGGAGCTCTTGTTTTTCTTACGTCTACCCTGATGTCTTAAATAATACCCAACAATGTGCAGTATGTAGTCATCAGAGTGAGTCATGTGTATCAGTTGTGTTCACTTGTTTAATAACCATGTGATGCATTGACAGTATGCCAACAGCTAGGCATGCAGAGGCAAATATGGTAGACCCGATTCCTGCCCTTGTGAAGCTTACTCTTAGGTGAGGGATTCAGCCCTTATACTGTTAAACAACCACAAGTCATAAGGACATTCTGAAAGGGGAGGAGAGGCTGAGATGGACCCAAGAACCAGAGTGTGCATTGGGAGCCTGGAATGTCAAGGGTGATGGGGAAGGGCGGAGGCGGCAGTTTTCCTGAGACTGCAAGGAGCTGGTGAGAGACTGTTTTAGGAAATATGGAAGAGCCCTGAGGCAGAAGTGTTTATTCTAAACACCAAGAGGCAGGCAGTATGGCTTTTAGAGTGGGTGAAGCATTCAGTAAGCTTGAAGGGACACAGCAGGCCAGAGCACTCAGGCTCTTGTAGGCTATGGATTTTAAGAGAAATAAAAGAATATAGGAGTTTTAAAAATAAGGAAGTCACATGATGTAAGTATTTAATTCTGGATGCTGAATATCTCTCTAATATCCTGTAGATGCAGTTAACTGACATACAAGTTCCAAGAACGAAGACCCATCTCTCCTCAAGTCTAAATGTCCTTTCCCAGTGTCTCTCCTACTAACAAACTCACCATTCTGTGCCCAAACTTATATTTGGTAGTCAGTTCACCAACTGGTTAGACCCAGTACCCCTGCCCTGTACCCTAACTTCTCCTCAGGGGGAGATATTGAGTATTTTAGCTAGATGTTGTGTTAATAACCTTTGATGGACTAGTGTGAGATTCTAACCATTTCTATCACTATTCCTAGGGGAAAACATGTTCCAAGTAACCAACTCATAAACAAACTTTCAGGGATATAAAAACTATGAGTTGGTGACTTCCTACAACTTGTTTATTTGAAACATTAATGGTGTATGTGCTGGACCCAACAGAAATAATTATCTGGAGTCTTCGAGCATAGTTTACCTAAACTTTTTAAAGACTATATATACTTCTTTGAGATTTAAAGCTGGCTCTTGAAATTTGGATGGGAACGTGTACATCTAAAGAGGCTCTCTCTGACACAGAGCCCTGGGGAAAGAGAGAAATTAAATAATTGATGGAATATACATTAGAATCTTATAGCTGCATGTTTAGATTTTCTAATTTCACCATTTAAGGGAAGGGGATCAGCAGGAGCATTCCATTTAAAACTTCTTAGCTAACTATAAAATGAACAGTTCCAATTTCAATTTGTTCTTTTTTGACATCAAAGAATTTTGCAAGTATTATAAAACTCCATTTCTAGATAGAAAAAAAGCCTTTCCTACTTATAAGGCTTATTGAAACAACGAAAGTTCAGTTACTCTTGAATTATGCAAAATTATGCAGAGTTTTCTAAATAATGATTTTGGCATTAACAAACAATTAAAGGGTATGGCTCTGTGAACACTTATATATAAATTAGACAAAGACAGAATATGCAACCAAAGAAACTAAGGTCTATTTTTCAATTAGGTTAACAAGCACACCCTGATATAAAGTAAAAAAAAAAAAAGTTACCAGAGAGGTAAAAAACATGAGCTTTGTTGTTAAACAGACTTGGGTTTAAATACCACTGTGCCTTTTTTTTTTGCCTCTTTTTATTTTTTGTGATTAAAAAAAATTACTCCAGAACATACTTATTTTCAGGTTATTGTGTGCAATAAATATAATAAAATGTATTAAATTACCTTGAACGTTGTACACTCTTAAGAATATACTTGGAAATTGTTTAAATTTTTGCATAGAATGAAACCATTGGCACCTCGAAATTTATCTTTCGACCAGGCTCAGTGGCTCAGCCTGTCATCCCAGCACTTTGCAAGGCCGAGGTGAGTGGATTGCCTGAGCCTGTGGATTCGAGACCAGCTCGGGCAACTTGATGAGACCTTATCTCTACAATAAATCAAAAATGAGCCCGGCGTGGTAGCATGTGCCTGTAGTTCCAGCTACTTGGAAGGCTGAGGCAGAAAGCTCGTCTGAGTCCAGCAGGTCAACACTGGGGCAGCAGTGAGCATACCCCTGCACTCCAGCCTGGGTGATGGAGTGAGACTCCGGCTCAAAAAAAAATAAAGTAAATTATTTTTCTAGTATAGCACCTAAGAATCTGAGTATGGAAGTACTGTGAAAACACAAAGCATCTTCAGTCAGGTCTGTGTGGACAAGGAAGTACTTGCCTCACAAATAAACAGATATTTTAAGAAACTTTGACTTAATTTCACTTGTTTTAGGAAGGGTAGCTAAAAAAAATGCCACTTTTAACTTTACAATAACATATGGAAAAAAACATATGGAAAAAAACTAGTCTTGACTAGTTGCTCTAACCTCATGGACTGCATTGCCAGCTTAGCCAATACATGCACAGAATTGTCTTTGCTAATCATCTTTCCTTTCATATTCATAATACATAAGATTCCTCATCATGTAGCTTTCCTCAGGAAAGAAACACACCCAAAGCAGCAAACCAAGTCCCTTAAAAATATATTCAAACGAAATAGATGAGAAATGAACCAAGCGACCATAAACTACAGGTCACCAGCTCAAGGTCCCTGGAGAAGTATGTTGCCTCCTTCCACAATGTTGGAATCACTGAGGAGGTTATAACACCCCTCATCTATGACCAGGAATTCCAACAGGCATTGAATGAATGGGAACCTATATCCTGTTCCACATCAACAAAGCATCGTTTACTATAAGCCATTCTGCTGAATATATGTTTATCGTGTTTTACACAAAGTAGAGAAGTGGCTTGAAAAGTTGCCATGGCCATGCTTTTTCTAAGCAACAGACTGAAGCACTTTTGCAATATAGAAATGCACACACACACACACACACACACACACACACACACACACACACACACGAGTGCACATGCACGTTTTCTCCCTCCCAAGAAATATGCTTATGTAGATGACTATGTACTTGTGTGAGACCAAATGTACCGGCTGAGAAGAAGAAACATAGTTTTAACTATCTAGATGTTTGGTGGCAGAGTCCACTGATACTTCAGCAGAAAGCTGCCATGACATGGTTTCAAGATGCCTAAAAGTCATCTTAAAATCTTATCATTCCAAGGTTATTGTGACAGATGTAACAGCCTGGCTTTCTCTGGGGATGAGCTAAGTGGAAATAGCAATGATATAACACACCTTCAGAGCCAGAGCAATTCAGAGGTGAAATTCTGGAATGCAGCATCAGAGACATGATATTGCCAAAAAGACTGCAACTAAGTTGGGAATCCACGGAGGACCAAAGTGACTTTTGGTTAAGGTTTCTACCTGCCTTCCTGAGGTCATTGAACCATCAAGATAAAGTAGCTTAAAAAGCATTTGAATAGGAAATATGGGTAGAAAAAATATACTCATTTCAATTAAATGTTTAAGCCAATGGGAACACCTGTCTAATTTCTCTTGCAAGGAACCTATGAAAGACAACTGTATCCATAGTGTCACCTCTAATTCACACCAGTGCTGAGATAACATCCTTCATTAGATAAATTTGGCCAACCCAGTGCAATAGTGCTAATTCAGCTCCAACCCAAGCCTTTGTTACAGTTCTAATTTCGATTTAGGCAGCTCAGATAAGCTTCTCACAAGGCTTTGAACTGACATCCTGGAAGGGCACAATAGACTATATTACCAGGAGAATCATTAATGAGTATTAAAAAATGTTACTACCATCACAGAATACACTTTAGAGTCATACTTTGCAAGGCAAGAAGCAGAATGAAAGAGCATCCAATTCTCTATGTAAGACAGAAATCTAATCAGAATGTGTGCAGATGCATTTTTGAGATATGCTATGTGAAATTTAGCTGGAGAAATATAGTACTTCTACAGATAAGATTTTTTTCTGAAGAGTATAATCCGCATGAGCTTTTAATTGAAGAGTCCATGAGCAATACTCTCTCTGATTGTCTTGCCTTGCTATTCAAACATTAAATCCATTTTGAATTAATGAAAATGATTTAATCTGAGAGTGTTGGCAACCTCAATGTATTTAGGCCTGTATTTAAAGAACTAGCTTGAGAGCCCTTTGCAAACGAGACCAGGCTACATCACAAAATGATACCCAACCTCTCCTTTAAAGGCTGTTTTCTAAAATCTGCGGGTTTTGACTCTAGAATTCTTCACTCCCCAAATCACATTAACAATGTTTGACATGGTGACAAGGGAAGCAAAAAGGAATTCATATAACCTACACTGCTGAGTTTTTGAAACCTCTCACTGCATTTTGGTAAATTTCTAAGGCACGGTTAAAATCCATAGGACAGACCTTGGCTTGAGAGGTGGCCTCTCTGCCATTTTCATGGCTGATTTGAGACCCATTATGCACTCAGTTCTGCATTGTGAAATCCAGGCTGGGGACAAATTTCTGCCTGTCATCTTAGGAAAGGCCAGGAGTTTTGCACCATCCTATAGTGTGAAAACAGAAAATCAAAGCCAACAGAGAGCTGCTTGCTTTTCTCCTGATCAGCTTGCTGCTTTTTTGAGTCAATCTTGGCTGTCAGTATTTCAGGCTGGGAAGGGTAATTTAGTAGAATAAAATATAGTTTATAGAATCTCCCTAGGGAAAGTTCCTCCTTACACTTAATATTGAATGCGAAAAGATAATCAGCAAGTAATCATCAAATGCTTGGCCAAAATCCATTGCACAGGAAAAGCATTTAGCAAGCACAAAATTCTTTTTAACCTGACAAGACCCTGAATCAGGATCCAAGAGGCCTGGGTATTTTTCTCATATTGCTTATTCTGTTGCAATGACACCCCCATAACACTACAGTTTATGGACCGAAATTTGTTGCACCGCCCCCCCATACCAAAAATAGGATGTAAACTGCAGAGATAAAAATACCTTATGAAATTTTTTGAAAAATGTAAACACTTCACTGAAAACGACAGTATGGATAACTTTGTCAATGACCTCTCCTGTTTAATGTCAATTTCAGAAAACAAGTTTCCACTGTAAATGTTTAATCAGTGCAGTCCCAGGAACAGACAACAGAAAACCTTATCTTCTCACCCAACTTATTTGCTCTGCAAGCTCTTTACTCGCTCGGTCTCAGTTCCCTGCAGACACTTCAGGCTTTTCTCTCTCAAAAGAGCTGGGAGCTCCGTAGGTTCTGAGCTAGGCAGAAGCCCCGTGGTTTGATTTCATGAGCCTGAGTCCTGATCTACTGCAAGCAAACTGCAGCATTTCTGCTTGCAAACCCCTGGCACCCAGGTTCAAGCACCGCCACAAGCCCCAGCTGCACTCGTTCCTGACAACTGCTCTGCCCAAACCTTGCCCGAAGCCAGCCAAGCACGGCAGAAAGCATCCTACCTTCCATCATGGTGGCAGAATTGCATTCCTTAATTTCCGAGGAGTCTGAAAAGCAAGCACCGGGGATACGATTCCGGGTCCCAGCCAGGTCCTCGCGCCGCCGCCGCCGCCGAGGTGGTTCGGTCGGCTGCCCGAGCCAAAGGCGACGCGTGTCAGCCCCGAAGGCAGGCCATGGATGCTGCCGCGCGGCTTCACCTACGGGCTCCGGGGAAGATGCTGAGAGAAAGGGAGCGGAGCAGCCAGCCGGCCGGGCTGCACCGCCTGCGCCGCCTCGGCCAATCCCTTCCGCCCTGGGCCGCGTCACATGGTAGCCAGCCTGCATCTCCTGACAATACCCCCGGAGAGCGCACGGAACCCATTTCCCGTCCCCATCGCCCGCCACCCCCGTCGCCTCCCGCCCGGCGCCCGGCGCGCAGCCCCTTCCCCACCTGGTGACGCACTTCCCCCGCCCGCCCCGCCGCCTCCCCGGGCCCGCGGCCGCGGCCGGGGCCCGGGATCGCGGACCGGGAGCTGCCACCTTGGCAGGGACCCTGGCACGGAGGGGGCACCTACGTGGCTCGCTGCGGAGGGATTTTTTTCCTTGAAAAAAACTTCCCGGTGACTCCGTGCCGCCCGAAGTCTCAGCCGCACGCTTCCCAGCCCCCGCGCCCGTCTCCCTCTGCCCTGAAGGAATGCCAGGCGTCAGGGTCCGCGGCCTCCGCGCACGTCTGTGGCCCCCGCCCCCCGCCCCTCCCCCCGCCGGGCGAGCAACATCTCTCCGGCTGACGTCACATCACAAACAATTATCCCCGAAAGGATGATGCAAAAGAAATTTCACCCCGGCTGCCTTCCGGAAAGCCAGGGAATTAATTGCGCATGACATGCCGACGGGCTGGGAACTGTCATTACAACAAAGAAACAAAAGAACCCACCCGAGTGGGGCTCTGGACTCCAACTGGCAACGCTTGAGATCATTTCTGGGGCGGGAGGCGGGAGCGAGGGGAGCAGCCAGCGGACCCAAGCCCGAGCCCGGCTCAAGACAGCTGTGCAGGCCGGCTTCCTCCCGCTCCCTCCCGGCCGGCCGGCCGGCTGGCTGCGGACGCGACCCCGCGGGGCGCCCTCGACAGCTCGGGTTCGAGTCCCGCCGCCGGCGCGTCCTCCCAGCCGGGCGCACGCGTGAGCCGCCTCGCTTCCCCCGCGGGGAGCCTTTCTCGCAACCGACCGAGTCTGCAGCTGCCAACTGCAGTCCCCGTGGGAAACAGACTCCTGCATCTGGCATCGCCTTCGAGTCCATCCACGTGCCCACGTGGCCATCCGGAAGGAGGCAGCCGTGCCTGGTTGAGGCTGGAGGGAGGGGCGGAGGCCAGAGTTTTGTGACGTCCGGGGATGGGCTCTGCGCGCCTGGCAGCTGCAGGAGTGGAGAAGAGGTAGGGCACCGGGTCTGGCTGGGTTGAGGCTCGGTCGCCGGACTGCTCCCCAGAGACCCCGGGAGCCCTCCGAGGGCCCCAGACCCCCGGGGTCCAGCACGCTTAGGTTCCGCTCAAGCAGGCTCAGGCAGCTAAGGAAGACAAGGGCAGGCCGCACAAGACAGCGAGAAGGGGGAAGGGAGACAAGATGGGAGGGAAGAAAAAGGCCTCTGGACCCCAGGAGCGACAACAGCAGAGGTGGGCATTTCCGCTACTGTGATCTTGTAAGAAGACTGGGAGGAAAGCTGTCACACAGTACAGAACAACTGTGGGCATCAGAGGAAAATGTGCTCAAGACAACTTGAAAGAGATGCATTACGTGGTCAGAGGTGGGTCTCTGACACTGTTATTAATGATAACTTGTATTATCAAGAGACCCTTGAACTTTTCTTTAGTGTAGCAAATTTCTTTATTTTATTTTATTATTATTTTTTTGAGTCAGAGTCTTGCTCTGTCGCCCAGGCTGGAGGGCAGTGGCAAGCTCACTGCCACCCCAATAGCGACTCGTTGGGCTCCAGCGATCCTTCCGCCTCAGCTTTCCAAGTAGCTGGAACTACAAATGCACGCCACCACATCTGTCTAGTTTTTGTGATTTATCGTAGAGACGAGGCCTCACCAATTACCCAGGCTGGTCTTGAACCCCTGAGCTCAAGCAATCCTCTTGCCTCGGCCTCCCAAAGTGCTGGGATGACAGACTTGAGTCACTGTGCTTGGCCAGACCCTTGAACTTTAAATATTGCTCAGCCCTTGACATGTTCTAGCTTTTTCAACCAGAGCAAATATGATGTGAGAAGTACTAAAGAAAACACAACTAAAGAGACTGAAGTAGTTTATTCATAGTTAACAAAAAAACAGAAACTCAGCTCCCTAGCCATGAGAAATTTTGAAAAACCTATTGTTCTCCCTAAGACACAAATTGCAGTGACTTCTAAATTTCAAAATGAGTCTCCAGGGAAATACAAATGCTTGTGACCTGTGGAGCGCCTCCGCCCTAACATGGTGCCCGAAGCAGCCAGACCACAAGACAAAACAAGCCCTAATAAGGCAACTAAAGGATGTCAGCATACAATCCTCTCTTACGGGCCTATCGGTGCGTGCCGCGTTACCTTAATTGATTGGCAGAGATACTAGATTTAAGGTCACGAATAGGAGAAAGAGAAGAAGAACGATGTAGTAACCTGGGATTAAAGCAGCTTGCAGAAGAATCGTGTGAGAGTCGTTATTGAAAGCGACAGTGACCTTTTTCCTTATATCTTTAAAACAGTTGGGTTTTAAAAGTGGAATGGGTTCCAAAGTAAAACCTACCTTGAGTACAACTTGAGTACAATAGCTGCACAGAAAACTGCAGGGGTATTACTGCAAAAAGGATGGATCAATGTGTGTTTAGCAATTTTTTTGTAATAATTAAGAACATGGCAGCCGGGCTCGGTGGCTCAGCCTGTAATCCCGCGCCTTTGGGAGGCTGAGGTGAGTGGATTGCCTGAGCCCGCGGGTTCGAGACCCGCCTGGGCAGCGAGACCTCATCTCTACAATAAATCAAAAAATCAGCCGGGCGTGGTAGCGCATGCCTGTAATTCCAGCTACTCGGAAGGCTGAGGAGGAAGGATCGCCGGAGCCCAGCAGGTCGAGGTTGCGGTGGCCGGGAGCGGCCACTGCACTCCAGTCTGGGCGACAGAGTGAGACTCCAACTCAAAAAAAAAAAAAAAAAAATTAAGAACATGGGAAGATACTGGTGTCAAACAGACTGGAATCAAGTTTTGCCTCAGCCACTTAATGTGACCCTGGGCAAGTGAAGTAACTCTCTGTGCCTCACAGTTTTCTTATCTGTGAAATGGAGATAATAATAATGCCAAGTTAATTGGGCTATACATAGTAGTGATGACAAGCCTGTATTATTGACTTATCGTGTGCCAGACAGTATTCTAAACACTCTGCCAGTAAATGACTTAACATAGGGTCTGGAGCATAGTGAGTTCTCCATATTGGATTTTTAGTATTAGTATTATTACCACCAAAGGGCTGGCAGATGTATCAAAGAAGTTTGCAGCCCATCGGGAGTGATGCCCAATGTTCAGAGAACAGCTTAGCAAAAGACCAAGTGATGTGTCCCGAAGTGGACAGAACATGTTGGAGAGTTCTGAGGGACTGCTAAGTAGAAATGTGATGAGAGCCCAGTCAGGTTAGGGAAGATCTTTTTACAAAGATAAAATTTTAGAGTTCAGAAAAAAATTGGAATGGGCTGTAAGTGGCAGTTCTAAAGAAGACGGGAGTTCTAAATAAGGAAAAAGCTTCATGGAAAATCCGGAGCCAAGGGCAAGCACTTGGGTTCGGGAGCAGGGGCCATTGTTAGACAGGAGACCCAGAGAAACCCAAGCTGCCTGTCTTCCCCCTCTTGACAGTGTCAGAGCAAACGTCTCAGATAGATTTAGTGTGAGGACATACCAGTTTCGTGTTAGACTTGCAGCTAACCAGAGACAGAAAGTCAGCTGAAAGATTATTTTGGTCAGTGGGTATTTACAGAAAAGACAAAGGAACGCAGCTATGATTGTTAGAGAAGGACCAGAAAAGAGTGTGTAGTTAAGGTGGTGAGGTTGGTTAACCTCCACTAACTCCATCAGCTGTACGTGTCACATCCTTTAAAAGGAAGACGCCATTACAAATTTTGAGAATTGCCAATGAACAAAATTCTGTTTCAAATAAAAATTTCTCAAGTATGTTATCAGATAAGATTATCCTGATTTTGCCTTCTCAGAGATTTTCTAGATTTGCTCAAGAACAAAGACAGGTTGTGGCCCAAATTGTGTCACTTCATAGTATGGTTTTTGCTTGCTAACAAGTGCAAAGGAGAATGTCTAGCTTCTAAAAAAATGGATTTTATTTTTGTGCAAGTTTGTAATGGAAGTCAAAGGATCTGTAGAAAAGACTAGGTAAATGACTTGCATCAGAGTGCAAGGATGGCCCAGGAGTTCAGTCCGGGATGTGGACATGTGCCCGGATCATACCAGGTTCTCAGATAGTGTTTACGACCAGTCCAAGACCAGAAACTTCACTGCTGAAGTCACTAGGCATTCAAATTTGTTTTCTGAGAAAACATTTGTATGTTAGTGATGGCCATATCATAACATTTGCATGGTAGTGATGGTAGTGTTTCAGAATAAAGTTCTATTACATTCTTACTATAAAAATTGAATGTCTTCACTATCTCCCAATTTTAGTGTTTGGGAGAAAAATCTGTTCATATTTTAGAAAAAGAAAGAAAATATTGAGAACTGAGCTGCAAAGAAAGGAGGAAATAAAATTAACATAAGGAGATAGCTTAAAATGTGAATCCAGGCCGGGCGCGGTGGCTCACGTCTGTAATCGCAGACTTTGGGAGTTGAGAGCATTGCCTGAGACCACGGGTTTGAGACCCGTGGCTCTAGGCAACTAGGCGAGACCTCATCTCTACAATAAATCAAAAAACCAGCCAGGCATGGTATCGTGTGCCTGTGGTTCCTGCTACTTGGAAGGCTGAAGCGGAAGGATTACCTGAGCAGGTCGAGGCTGTGGTGGCCATGAGTGCCACTATATTCCAGCCTGGGTGACAGAGTGAGACTCCAACTCAAAAAAAAAAAAGAATCCAGGTATGTGTGTGTGTGGGGGGGGTGTGTATCCAAGCTAGTGATCTTGGCATGATAATTGATTCTGCTCCTTTTGTTATCCCCATTGAGGTAATTCAATGAATGTAGAAGAAAAAATATTGTCTAAGCCCTGGAAACCAGCAAGATTGAAGAACTGGATTTCCCTGGGATGACATAAATGAAAAGGATACGTGTAGTGTGTGTGTGTGTGTGTGTGTGTGTGTATGTGTGTGTGTGTGTGTGTGTGTGTGTGTGTGTGTGTGTGTGTGTATCCGTTCATAGTCACTATACTCTTAAAAGAACTCCAGTTTGAACTAACATGGGCAAAAAGGGAACCAATTGGAGTAGCTTGCGTAATTATAGGAAGAACCCAACAGCTGAGGCAAGGCAAGATCCAGGACACTTGAGGAAACTTTGTTACTGGAACTGCATACACAGAACTTCTCTGTTTCTTTCAGCACGTCAGCTCTTTTCCCCTTACTAATCTTTGCATCCTCTAAGTTCACCTCTTCACAACTTGACTATCCACAATCTTCTTCAAAACATTGCCAGGGAAGAACCCTGATGGACCTGGCTTGGGTCATTCTTTACCTTTTGGACCAATCAATGGGGCTGTGTGGATGAGGTCTCATGATGGATTTCTTTAAACTAAAGCTTACACTGGACTTAGTCACATGCTTATCACAGTGACTTGCTGTGGAGAGGGAGAGAGACAAGTTTCTATGACAAACAGCCCTTAACAGTTTGAATCGCTAATATGATCAGAGTGGTAGAACCCTTAATACGAAAAGAAGAAGAGTGCTATTATAAAGCTTGAAAAGAATGCATGGTCGCAGAAAGACTCAGAATGTCACACACTGAAGCGGCTATTCATACATGCTCTTTCACTCCATCCAGAGGAAACCTGCAGACACCGTAGTCATCCTCCTTCTCCCAGTGGGAGGGGAATACGTGGGGAGAAGGGGGGATGGTAATGCTTGCTGGTCCACTTACACCAAAGACAAGACCTGCCCTGATGTGCTCACTACTTCTTGTCTGCACGGACAGTCATCTATCCATGCCTACATAAGTGCTGAAGGAATTTATATCAGTGAGGAGTACTGCTTAATCTAGACCTACCCTGATAAAGATAAGCAGTAAAGGCTGAATACATAAGGAGAATCAACATTTTCAAAAGAGAAGAGAAATAAACGACCATAGCCCATTGAAGCAGAGGAAATGCCGCCCCCCAAAGAGGGACAATGTAGAAAACTGGAAAAGCATTTTTTAAAATCTATTTTTTAGCATTACTATAATTTCGGGGCTACAGCAGCAACAAGAGCAGATTGTTATAATAAAAGAGCATGCCGAGAGCCAGAAAAAGTGCAAGGAAGTAGTATGAACATTCTTTTTTTTTTTTTTGAGTTGAAGTCTCACTCTTGTCGCCCAGGCTGGGGTGTAGTGGCACGTTCACAGCCACTGCACCCCTGACCTGCTGGGCTCAGGCGATCCTTCCACTCAGCCTTCCAAGTAGCTGGAACCACTGCGCTTGGATAGTTTTTGTGTTTTGTGATTTATTGTACAGACGAGGTCTCGCCAAGTTGCCAGACTGGTCTCAAACCCCTGAGCTCAGGCAGTCTTCTTACCTCGGCCTCCCAAAGTGCTGGGATTACAGGCTGATACACCGTGCCCGGCCAAGAACATTCTTAATAAAGAGTTTACAATGCTACAACTATAATCAATGACATAATGGTACTGCCAAGACTGAAAACTGATAGTCTAGGAGCACTGTGGTTGAAGCATAGACCCATAACAACAGTGACTGGCCCGAGCATACTGGAATTCTTTCTCTTTTTGAAGAATCAGTTAACTCAGAGGCAACTTTACCAGTTCAAGAAACTAGAAAAAGAGAAAATGTTCCATAAAGCTTTATGAGTTATAAAACATGACAAAAAAAAATTTTAAATGGAGACCTAATCTTACTTGTGAAAACTGATGCAAAATTTTATATTATTTTTATTTATTTATTTACTTTTTTGAGTTGGAGTCTCACTCTGTCGCCCAGACTGGAGTGCAGTGGCTGCTCCCGGCCACCGCAGCCTCGACCTGCTGGGCTCCAGCGATCCTTCCGCCTCAGCCTTCTGAGTAGCCGGAATTACAGGCATGTGCTACCACGCCCGGCTGATTTTTTGATTTATTGTAGAGATGAGGTCTCGCTGCCCAGGAGGGTCTCGAACCCGCGGGCTCAGGCAATCCACTCACCTCAGCCTCCCAAAGGTGTGGGATTACAGGCTGAGCCACCGAGCCCGGCTTATTTTTATTTATTTTTAAATAAAATGAGAGCAAACGTAGAACTTTTGAAAAACATATGTGTGTGTATATATATATATATATATATATATATATGATACATTAGACTTTATGATAGGACTAAGAAAATAGTTCAACACTAAGAAATCAGTAACACTAAGTTACTGAAAAGATGTTGATACATTTCAACTTATATCAGTCATTAAATAAATACATTTTTTTTTCTTTTTAAGTCAAAGTCTCACTCTGTCACTCTATCACCTAGGCCGGAGTGAGCATGATTGCAGCTCACTGCAGCCTTGACCTCCTGGGCTCAGGCGATACTTCTGCCTCAGCCTACCATGTAGGGGGCTACAGGTACAACCACCATGCCTGGTTAATTTTTTTTATTTTTGGTAGAGTTGAAGTTTTGCTATGTTGCCTAAGCTGATCTTGAGCTCCTGGACTCAAGTAATCCTCTTTCCTCAGCCTCCCAAAGTGTTGGGGCCCAAATCTTAAAAAAAGAAAAAGATGAAAACTTTCTTATGATGATAAGATATACAAATCTCGACCCCAAATCTACCATCTTGTTAAATGGAAAAACGATGAAAAGATATACAAATCTCGACCCCAAATCTACCATCTTGTTAAATGGAAACACGATGAAAAAATTTGTATTATCAGGAATAAAAACCACGAAGAAGACTTAATTGTTCTTTGTTACTTAGTATTTAATACTGCTCTATAGATGCCAGACAAAATATTGGGAAGAAAAGCAAATAAAATTGTGTCAGAGTGAAACATGCTCATCACACCATTTTCTCCATCTTGGTGCATAGGAAGACTGTATCCGTCTTGAGGCCAATGTAATCTTTCAGGTTTGTCCTTTACAAACATCTTGCATATTGTCCTCACCTGCATTCCTCTTCCAGATATCAGTTGCCTGGTCTTCATCAGACTTTGAATTTGTGAGAACTGAACTTTCATTGTGTTAGTCTCTATACTGTTTTGTATATAAATATTTGCATATATGTGCATGCTGTATGTCTTAGTACATTTGGGAGTTATAGCAAAATACTATAAACCCCGTAGCTTGTAAAGAACAGACATTTATTCTCACAGTTCTGGAATGTCCATGACCAAGGCGCCAGCAGATCCAGTGTCAGTGAGATCTGCTTTCTGGCTCGTCTAATCTAATCTGGGTGGTGACCACCTAATCACTTCCCAAAGACCCCACCTTCTAATGCTAATTCAACATATACCTTTTAAGGGGGACACAAACATTTGGTTCATTGCAACATGTGTCCCCAGTCTTTTATAGATGACATTAAAATATGTAATCTTTAAAAATATATTTTTTATTATTATGGACACATAATAGCTGTACATAGCTATCGGGTACGTGGGATATTTTGGTATAAGCATACACTGTTTAATGACCAAATCAAAGTAATTGGGATATTCATAAATTCAAGTCTTTGTCATTTTTTGTGTGTGTTAGGAACATTTTGATTTCACTCTTTTAGCTATTTTGAAATATATAATACATTATAGTGACCTATAGTCACCGTATGGTGCTACTAAACACTAGATCTTATTCCTTCCACCTAACTGGATTTTTGTATCCATTAACCATGTAACACTCTTGATGTCCCCCTCCCTACTATCCTTCCCAGCCTCTGTAACCGTCATTCTACTCTGTATCTCCATGAGGTCCGTTGCAAAATACACGTAGAGAGGAAGAGTGATTCAAACAGAAGAAAGGCAAAGTGTAGAGGCCACTGAAAAGGAAAGAACTAGACATGCTGTGGAATCTGGAACTGCGCTGTACAGTATGGCAACCACTTGCTAGATGTGGCTGTTGGCGTCTGAAATGTGCCTAGTCTGAAGAGAGGTATGAAGGAAGTGTAAAGTGCACACCAGATTTCAAAGAGAGTACAAAATAAAGAGAACATAAAATGTCTCATCAATAATTTTTGTTGATTATATATTGAAATGATAATGTTCTCATGTTTAGTTAAATGAATATAGTATTAAAGTAATTTCATTTTTAAAATGTGCCTACTAGAAAATTACATATGTGGCTCATATTATATTTCTATTGGACATCCCTATTCTAGATACGGACAGAAAGGCAACCACATAAACATTGTGAGGAAGGATGATGGGTTAGGTTCAAGAGGTTATGGCTTATAGGTACACATCACCACCACACTTACATTCATTCCTTTTCTTTTTACTCAACAAAGATAGGCTAAGAATTATCTGGCCAGGCCCAATGGCTCACATCTGTAATCCAAGCACTTTGGGAGGCCGAGGTAGCAGGATTGCTTGAGCCTGGGAGTTTGAGACCAGTCTAGGAAATGTGGAGAGACATAGGCTCTGCAAAAATAAAAAAAAATAACCGAACATGGTGACACATGCTTGTAGTCCCAGTTACTCGGGAGGCTGAGACAGAAGGATCACCTGAGCCCAGGAGGTTGAGACTGCAGTGAGCCATGATTGTGCCACTGCACTCCAGTCTGGGCGACAGAGTGAGACTCTAACTTGAAAGAATTATCTGTGCCTAGGCACTGTGTCAGGTTTTGGGACACAAAAATGAGAAAAGACAAGCCCAAGTAACTTGTACTATAAGGGAGAAGACAGATGAGCACACCAACAATTACAGTAAAGATTTATACATGTTCAGAGCTAAGGTAGCACCAAGAAGGAAAACTTGGGGGTAGAGGGAAGACTTTTTTGTCTTTCTGGCAGAGGTGCTGGTTGACTCACGAGCAAGTAAAGCAAATGCTCTGAAGCATCCATTCTTATCCAGCCCTCTTCCCGCTCCCCATTTCCCCGCTTTAATTTCTTCTCCAGGGACACTTTCCATGTTCTGTTTGGATGTTCACCAGTGAACAAGCTGCAGTCAAACATCGCATGGACTTCCTTAGCTGAATCCTGGTCTTCCTTTAATGCCACACTCCTCTCGTTCCTCTGTGTCCTCTAGTGGAAGCCGCTGCCCTTTCTCACAGTTTCTCTTCATTCCCAACTCACTGGGTGAAAAGGAAGGATTGGCATTTTCTTAGTTTCCCACCTTAGCTTCTGGGTCATGCACTTACTGCCATTGTCAAAAATAACATCTAAGGTACACCTTGTCTGCTTTCCCCAACTTTTTTTTTACCAGCTCCAAGTCAAACTTTCCTCCGTGACTTCAGCCATTGTATCACTGTCCTCTTAATCTCAACACCTGTCCTCCTCATTCACAATTTCAGCATCCCATCCATAGCCCGACATGCTTATTTCATAACTCCTTGACTTTCTCATTTCCAACAACCTTAATTTCCACTGTGGCTTGGTTTCTAAAAATATAATCACATTTGGGCCCCTTCTTGTTTATGTGTAATATTTCATACCATCTGTTTCCCTAGCCTGAATACTTATCCACCCTTCCTCATGCTCCACCTTCCATCCATATGCCTTGCTACATGCTGGGTCTGCTTTTGCCTCATATTTTAACTCCTGAAGCTAACGATCTTCTTTCTTTGCCTCCCATAGCCTAGGGAGTAAAATCTGTGTCATCATGTGGAAGGGTGGGAGAAAACAATGTCTCCCCCAAATCTCGATAGCTTGATCCGTTTTTCTCTAGCCATTTTCTCCTGACACTCACCTAACCTGGAATGCCTACCTTATCTTGGCAAAGGTCATCCTTTCTACAAAGTATAATTCAGATTTTCCTCAGAAATCCAAGCACATGGACCTTTCCTTCTTTGAACTCTCCCCACACGTACAAAGTCAGCTTTTGACTCGATAGCCTGTGTTGGGCAGATTCTCCAGACTACCAGAACCAGTAGAATAGACATAGATATATAGAAAAAGATTGATCGTGAGGGATTGGCTCGTGTGATTATACAGGCTGAGAAGCCTCATGACCTGTAGTGGGCAAGCTGGAGGCCCAGGAGGCAGGTGGTACAGTTCTGATACAAACTGAAGGCCCAAACACCAGAAAGTCAATGGCCAAGGACAGAAGAAGATGGATGTCTCAGCTCAAGGAGAAAGAGAATTCATCCTTCCTCTGCCTTTGGTTCTGTTCAGGCTCTCAATGGATTTGATATTACCTGCCCACATCAGTAAGGTGATTCAAATGCTAATCTCCCCTGGAAACACTCTCACAGACACACCCAGAAATAATGCTTTACCAGTTGTCCAGGCATCTTAATTATTTCACATATATTATTTATCACCCCAAAAGAAATCTACAAGAAAGGGACCAAACCTTCCATTTCCTTTGACATTTCTCACAACAAACAACTTAATGCTGGACACATATTTGGTGCTCTGTAATTATTTTATGAACAATTGTATCATGTTTTATTCTGTAATATAAATCCAGCAACCGAAATATTGCTCTTCTTTTTATCCTCATTATATTTTTGGCAGTGAAGAAATCAGAGGCAGCATAAATGTTTCTTGTTTGATCTCTCCAGAGAAGCCTGGGAAAATCCCACAGGAATGTAAGCCCAGCAAACGGTTTCTCAGACTGGGTCCCAGAAGCCAGATCTGATTGGGTGAGGTTGTTATCAGAGCAACCAGGAACAAAAACCATGAAGCATCGTGATAATAGCCAGAGTTTATTAAGAATTTTCTATAGGCAATCTGCTAAGTACTTTGTGACCATTATTTCATGTAATTCCCCCAAACCCAAGGGTTAGATATTCTATTTCCATTTTGTAGATGAGAAAATAAAGGCTCAGAAGTGGTAAATGTCTTGTCCAAGAAAATGGCAAGTGTCAGAGATGGAGTTTAAATTCATATCTGTGTGACTCTAAAACCCATGACTTAACTTTGAAATTAGGCAAGTATAAATTTGTTCTTTAAATGTCATTTGTTTTGGGCGTCCCATCTTCTTCATTTTCTCTGGCAACACAACTGTCCCTTGTGGGGGAAATTTCCTTTTTCTCACTCTATACCTGCATGAAGGAGAAATGGTTGCTATTTTCTGCTGACATGACTATACCTTCTTAACCACAATGATGAGTCAAGAGAGAGACATTCAGCCCAGGATAAGCCAATACTACATATTTGCCAGACCACAAATCAAGATGACTGAATGCACGTTATTCCCTGAGAGTCAAGAAACTAAACCTGGGAGTTAGGAGCCTTTTTTTTCCTCTTATTTACCCAAGTTGAAGGAGTGTCCTGAAGCCATGCACAGTTGTACCGTGCCCTTCACCTGGAAAAACCCAGCGTGCAGGAGAGAATGAAATTGACATGGACAGAGGAATAAGAGCCAGCCCTCTTTGCATGTGAGCTTTTTTTAAAACTGTGGCTCCTAACCTGGTCAGATGATCTTAGTCCATTTGTGCTGCTATAACAAAATAATTTATACACAATAGAAATTTATACACAATAGAAGTTTCTTTCTCACAGTTCTGGAGACTGGTAAGTCCAAGACCAAGGCTTTCACCTGTTCCGTGTCTGGTGAGGGCCTGGTCTCTGCTTCCGAGATGGCGCCTTGTTGCTGCATCCAAGTTGTGCCTCAAATGGTGGAAGGGATGGAAGGGCAAAGAGCTGAATGCTGCGGGAAACCCCTTTTATAATGACCTTGATCCTGTTCACAAGGGAGGAGTCCTCATGACCTAATCACCTTCTAAAGACACCACCGATGAATACTACTACATTGGAGACTAAGTTTCAGCATGAATTTTGGAAGGGGTCCAAACACACACAGGGGTTCAAACCACAGCTGCAACCAATAACGTTCCCATTTTTCTTAAGAAAATTCAGATTGGCTATCTGTCACTTACAAAGGAGTCCTAAATGACTCAGCCCAACCCAAGAAGCACTGACAATCAAAAATCAAAAATATTGAGATTTGTGAGCATATTCAAGAAGCAAGTGAAATGCTAAACTAGGAGACAGAGCCAAGAAGTTGCAAGCCATACAGTACCAAAAGTGAACTAGGAGGTAAGAGACAATGGAAGTGAAGTCATTTAAGAGCACTTACTCTAAAAGAGCTGGGTTAGAGCTGAAGCTCTTTTCTTTTTAAAGGTCACTAGCCAAAATAAGAGTCAGTGGGTCAGCTTAATTCAAATGCGTGTGTGGAGTCAGAGCAATAATTGGAATTACATAAAATAAAATTATTCCTTTTAAGAATCAGCCAGGCTCGGTGGCTCAGCCTGTAAACTCACGCCTTTGGGAGGCTGAGGTGAATGGATTGCCTGAGCCCGCAGGTTCGAGACCCGCCTGGGTAGCAAGATTTCATCTCTACAATAAATCAAAAAATCAGCCAGGCGTGGTAGCACATGCCTGTAATTCTGGCTACTTGGAAGGCTGAGGCGGAAGGGTCACCGGAGTCCAGCAGGTCGAGGCTGCGGTGGCCGGGAGCGGCCACTGCACTCCAGTCTGGGCGACAGAGTGAGACTCCAACTCAAAAAAAAAAAAGAAAAAAAAAAGAATCAAGCCCAAAGAAGGCCATTCCCATTCTAAAATACACCCCCCCTCACTAGTATTCACTACCTTCTTTTTAAAGACCATTACAAACTAAATAGATCATATGCTAGATCCAAGGAAAAAATCAAAAGGAAATCAAAGACACTTGAATATATTGTATGTCATATTAGGTGAGGAACTCAGGTTATGTAGAATTAACTCATAGATGAAAAAGAGCCTTGACTCTTGGTAGATTTAATTTCAAAAAGATAATGTGTTGCGGTTTAGATTAGGAGATAATCAATCTTTGACAAGGAACAAGAGAGACACCCAGGACCTCTAATTATATGGCTGTAAAAAAAGAAGCTTTCTCACCCTGCATTTTCATTTTGAAAATATAATTGCACGAGCTTAATTTTCTAACTGGGTTTAACTGGGGATCAGTGTCAAGAAGCAAGCTCCAAGATGTCAATAATTCATGAGTTCACCCTGTGATCGCCATGGCTACCAAGGACTTCAGTGCCCTGACCTCAAGGAAGGAGGGGTAAAGGTTTGGATTGAAGCTTTATTTAGCAAATCCTTTCCATTCAAAACCTATAAGCTCCTTGTCCCTGTCAGCAAGTGTCCAGAAGGGGCCTTGTCAACAGATCCCATTCAAGGGGGGCAGTGCTAGAGCAGAGAGTAGGAGGGGCTTGGGAGCTTCTGCTACAATCAGGCCCATCACATGTGTTTGTGCATGAACATGCGTGTGGCATGTGTGGTGCATACATGCTGAAAGTGAGTGGTGTTCATAGTACACAGTCCAGTAAAAAGAGACCCCAACTGCGTCTTGCAGGTTTTATCATTATTGCCCAGAGCAAGAACAGTACCTAGCCCAACTCATTTCAGAATTTACTACCATTTCAAATAGTATGACCAAAATATTTTGAGGACTGGGCTGTGAATTTAAATGGATCACATGTGCCCAAGCTATAATATTAATCATGCAGCCCATTCACTTAAAGCTTTAAAGTTTGGGAGTAGCTTAGGGTTTACACACACACACACACACACACACACACACACACACACACACACACACACACACAGAAACAGAGATACTTATGCAATTACTTTTTTTCCTTTTTAAGAATATGGTTGTGCCCCTGGATATAGGCCATGGCGAAATGTTTCTAGCATAAAAGGGACAAATTACTAAGTTCTCTAATCTTACCACTTTTACAATTGACAATTAAACCAAATTATTACACTTATAAAATGAAATAAGAGAAAGGCCTTGCTGAATAAATCATTTCAATTTCAGGGTTACTTGATAATTAGTGACAGGGATATAAACTCCATTAATTGAGAAACTCTACACACTAAATTGGATACACACGGTAGACTCGAGAAATGAATTTGAGATGAGAAATACATGCTCTTTGTGAACCAAAGGAATGTAGTGATTGCTAATTTCATTAAGGTATTAGCTGATTATCATTCAGAGTGTTAATTTAATATTACGGATGATAAGCTTTGCCCTAGTTATACTTCTGATCTATAATAACCCTGGATATATTTGTACCCACATGGTCAGAACATGCCTTTTCGGTCCCTTTGAACCAGCATCATTGATACTTCATCTGTAGCTTCAACTGCACTGGTTGTTAAGAATGTTGGGAATTGCATTCATTCCAGACAGCAGGTGAAACCTAGGATGATTCATGTTTGCAATATGGCATCAGTGTGCAGAGAGTGACCTCTGGATTCTGGGGCACCCTCCACCATTTTATTCTGATCCATATGCCCGATCTTACTTTAGTTCTACTAAGGAAACCTGGTTGACTTCTTCACATGACCCTCTTGCCAGTGACTCTGGCCCCTTTTCGGGTTTTACCAAGCAGTTTTTCTAGTATACATTTTCCACTTACAATTTTCCGTCATTGCACACAATTACCACAGAGGCCATTGGTACTGAATATAAACCAGAGATAGACGGTCCCTCACCGAATCAAGCAAATAGAGTAACTGCAAGCCTTCGTGGGTTTCATAAAGAAAACAGGGCTTACACAAACATGAGAAGAGCTACGGGAATATTAACCTGGATGGCTGAGGCTGGCGAAGCAGGAAGTAGTCGCAAAGGTCAGACTGAAGCATAAGAACTGTGAAAGAATGGTGCCTGTTACAGGGAAGTTTTCCAACCTCCTTGACAGTTCGCTGGGAGCTTGTGAAGAAGTCTGGAAGCACAACATGTGGGATTTCAAGGGCTTTCCAAAAACTCGGTTACTTCACGTCCACTTTTCAAGTCTCATGCAAGTTGTTCTTCTGGAGAACTCTAATTTAGAATCATGCAGGGAAGAAGATTTTAGAAAATATTCTCCAGGCTCAAAAGGGAATTGTCAAGATGCTACCAAATGGACAACCAAGTTGCAGCGTCTACCTTGCTGGAAATGTGATATCTATTCCCATTCCTTTTAACCATGTTTAGCTTCTAAATAAAGAATGCAGCAATGTCTTGCTTTTAATTAGCACAATGCAACTATCCTTTAACAACAAAAGACAACAAGCCCTCTTTCAAAAGAGGACATTCCAAGTCCCTATGTCATTTTAACGATCCCCCAGATAATGTTTATCTCTCTTTAGCTGAGCTCCATTTACCCTTTTGAAACCTTGTGATGTGAATAGTGAAATATATGGGTAATCACTGTTAAAATATCTTACATCATATGAACTGAAGATCAAAAAGGAAAATAATTCATGAATGTGCATAAATATAAACAAAGAAAATGAGCATAATTACTATAATGATTGTTTCTACAACTGATGATTTGGCCATAATTGGTATTTATATCTTTATTCCATTAAACTTTCCTTAGTTTTCTTGTCCTCAGTAAGTGATCTGATCGATTGTAGCTCTTTGCCTGTGGAGTTATCCAAATCTTCCTGCAGGGTCTCTGTGAAGAGCGGTCCTGCCTGGATTAGGTTGCTATGGTTTCCCGCTATCTTCTACCACAGGACTTAAAAGTACTAAGAGGCACCGCAGAGACTTCTGAGTGCTAGTCACATCCTCTTTACTCTCATTTTGTATTAGCAACCTAATTTCCAATTTATAATCAGGATAAATTGCCCCAACCTTTTTAGTAAGACCCTACTTTGCTGTTGGTCCAGTGGCATAGGGTACCCATAGTGACTAGACAATCCTCATGGTTTCTAGTTAATAATAACTATTGGTGTGTTCATTTATTTTAAAAGCAGCAAACCCAAGTTCCAAGAATGGTAATCACGAATTTTGCTGATGAACTATTAGGGGTAATAAAAAAAGGAGCAGTCTTATTTCCACCCTGTGGTTCAGAAATGCATGTATCCTGGCTACAGGTGAAATAACATCACATACGGATTGCTGATTCAGAGCACATACCTGAGGAAACTTCCCCAGCCCCGCAAGGTTTGTCAAACAGCTAAAGCCCCGTGCCTTCAAAAGGTCATGCCAGTGTTTTGTCATCTACTTCAGCATGACGAAAAGCATGGCAAGACAAGGGAATTCTGAGGGCATGAACCTACTGCTACATGACATTGATTGTAAAATTATTTCCTTGGTTAAAGGCATTGTCTGTGTAGAATAACCAGACAGTGAGTAAGACATTTCATAAATCCACAGATGGTGATTTTAGCAGAAGCATTGCAGGTAAGGAAGAAAAATCTCTATATATCCTGTGTAAATATTTCTTTCAGTAAGAACAAAGAATTGCCACCAAACAGCTGGCTGGTCCTTCCAAAGAACGGTGCCATGTTGAATAAATTGGTGTTGATCTTTGCTTTTGACAGGCTGGTCACTCAGCAGAGGCTTTAGCCAACAGTCCCGGTGAGTGCACAGTCTTTATTCTACTTCCATGACCATTTTAATCATAAACATATTATGCAAGGAAAGATGTAGCTGGAGAAAGAGACTGATTGACATCCCACACAAGATCATCTTGCCCTTGTGATTAACCCAAGTCTTCTCTATTGTGATAGGACTTGGGTAAAAATTTACATGAGGTCCAAATATCCTCAGATTCTGTATCAATTTGGAGAGTCTTATTGACATATCTCTTCTTCAGATATCCTTGTAGACAATTTTCCAATTTTGTGCCATCCAATTTCACAACCAACTAACTAAACTTAATCACTGCTCACAAAACAGTGTAGGACCATACCTCTGCCCAGATTTCCCTCCAAGCAAAATGAACAACAAACGGTATTACTCAAAGCTCTTTTCCCTGAAGGGTATCCTTCACTGCCAATCTTTAGGTTACCCCGAGTGGTACTGCAGTGTTTCAGCTGCCCACGTTCAATTGTTACCAGATTATACTACAGAACTGTCTGAAAAAAACAAAGCTTTGTTTTTGCCAGTGAACTGACTACAGGGGACTTGCGCTGAGGTCACAGGTGCTGATTGAAGGAAATGAAGTCTTGCAATGGCAGTAGGAATCTTAGGAGTCTGAGTCATTCTCCTGTGCAAATTGTGTCTTCAAGGCCTACTCAGGCCTTATCTTGTATATATCACTTCTACTTGATGAGGAAGAACTACTGTGCACATCCAAATTTATAGCTTGGTAAGCCAGAAAACACCCATTCTACTGTGAAAAACTTAGGTCATATTGTAACTTGGTGGGCAATTTTTAAATGTTGCATCTCTTCCAGGACCCAGAGGCAAGCCAAAAGCTGTTTCTCCAAAGGAAAATATTGACCACAGAAGACAACACAGCTTTACTCCAAAATTCAAAAGGGCAGCAGTGTGATTTATCTACAGGAGCCTGCCAAAATAGCATACAGCATTCAGACCTGTCACAGGTATGTCACCGTCCCTGGATCTGCAGTCATATGGCTCAAGTGACACAGCAGCTTGAACAGCAGCCTGGCCTTGTTGCAGAACTTTGTCTGACTCTGTAACCCACTCAAAACTGGCACTCTGGACAGATGACCAGTCAACAAAAGCAGCATGACTGAAGCTCAGACTGCCTCAACTCCCAAAGAGACACCACAAGTGTTATGTCTTTTCCTAGGGGTTAGAGCCACTGCCCCCTCATTTTCAGGGGATATGTCAATATATGCCAGACTGCAGAATTACTAGAAATGCTACTAAGTCTACAAGCCACTGAATCTTTACTGTGTCTGCAAGGCCTAAATTTTATGGTCCCACCACCTGATATGGGTTTTATTACAGTGTATAAAGATATTTGCTGCTTCCTGCTCACTAGTTCCAATTGACCTGATATCATCAATGCAATGGACCAGAATAATATCCTGCAGAATTGCTAGATAATCAAGGTTTCTGAGGACTATCTTATAGTAGAGGTCTCAGGTAAGGTACTATGGTAAAAGTGTATTGCTGCTCTTGCCATATAAAGGAAACTTTTTTTCTGGTTGTATTTGTTAACAAATGTAGCTGAAAAACACCCACTGGATCAATAGCCTCAGACAAGATATCAGGGATGTGCTGATTTGCTCCAGTGAAAATCCACATCTGGTCAATAGTTTTGATTAAAGCCACCACCTGATTAAGTTTATGGTCATCGGCTCATTTCCAAGATTTATCTTATCTCTGCATAGGCTAGGGTAGATGGGGTGAATGGACAAAGTGGTAAGGACCAATTGCACTCCACATTTCAAGTCTTTGATGTGGTATGACTTTGACTTACTATTTTAGTAGGGAGATGCCTTTTCTGTAAGAGTATCTGGCACTATACAGATTAAGGAACAGATATGGGAAATCTGAGTATGTCTTTTCCAGCTATGTATTCCAGCACTAGGAAAACAGCTTCAGGCTTGGCAATCTAATGGGCCTACAGCTAGATAGACACGAGCCAAAATTTAATTGATCACCTGATCACCATAAGTCTCTACTTTGACTTGGACCACAGTGGCATTTGGATGTCCAGGAAAGAGCATCAGTTCAGAGTCAGTTTCTATCAATCCCTTGAAAGTTTGGCTAGTTCCCTGTGCTCAGTGCACAGGCATGCTGGTAAATGGATACAAGTCCCTTTGGGAAAGTTGGGAGGAAGATTTACAGTATACATTTTTACAAGTATAGCAGAGCCTTTACTTAGTGTGACCTAGTATATTAGTTTCTATGGCTACTGTAATAAACTACAGCAAATATAGTGGCTTAAAACCACACAAAGAGCCGGGCTCGGTGGCTCAGCCTGTAATCCCACGCCTTCGGGAGGCTGAGGTGAGTGGATTGCCTGAGCCCGTGGGTTCGAGACCTGCCTGGGCAGCGAGACCTCATCTCTACAATAAATCAAAAAATCAGCTGGGCGTAGTAGCGCATGCCTGTAGTTCCAGCTACTCAGAAGGCTGAGGTGGAAGGATCACTGGAACCCAGCAGGCGAGGCTGCGGTGGCCAGGAGCAGCCACTGCACTCTAGTCTGGGCAACCTAGTGAGACTCCAACTAAAAAAAAAAAAAAAAATCCCACACAAAGCTCTTGTCTTAACCGTTTTAGAGGTCAGGAGTCCAAAATGGGTGTCGATGGACTAAAATAAGGTTTTGGTAGGGTTATATTCCTTTCTGGAGGCTCTAGGCAACAGTCTGTTTTCTCAAACTTTTCAGTTTTTGGAGTCTACATACATTGGTTCATCGCCCCCTTGGGTGACCAGCAGAATCTTTCTTGCAATGCCATCACTTTGATTCTGACTCTTTTGCTTCACCCTTCTTTCTTTAAGAACCCATGTGATCACCTACCTCATCAACAAAGGTACTTGCATAATGATTGTATACCTAACCTGGATTTGTACCCCCCATATGTAAAATAATAAAAAAAAGAACCCACATGATTCCATTGGGCCCACCCAGATAATTCAAGATAGTCTTCTTATTTGGAAGTCAGCTGGTTAGAACACCATATTTCCATCTGCAACCTTAGATTAGTCTTTGCCACGTAACATGACATATTCACAAGTTCTAGGAAGGAGAATGTAGATACTTTTGGGAAGACATTATTCTGCCTATGAAATATGTTAAAAGAGCTCTAGATCTGCGATTTGACTCAAGTCTGGGAATTTGTTGAGGAAACATGACTGCTTACGGTTGTGATTCATGCCAGACTTCTGTCACCAGATCAATTTTTGTTTTTAATTTGACTGTTTTGCTGATACAAATCAAATCAGACTTTGGCAGAGAGTTCATGATGGTCCTAGGAACCCCATGATACATCATGAGTCCACAGCAAACATCTCTGAAGGTCAAATCATTCTGATTACTTCTTGGACCTTGTCACCCAGGGGTGTCATCTGACTCACTGAACTTGTTGGGTATCTCCCTCAGCATTTGGATGCTATTCTTCACAGCAGTGGTTCTCAACTGGGGCAGTGTCTAGAGACATTTTTGTTATCACAACTTGGGGGAGGTGCTCCTGGTGTTTAGTAGCTTGGGATACTGCTAAACATCTACTATCCATGGTACCCTTCCCCCCAACTCCCAACAAAGAATTATCTGACCCTACATATGTCAAAACTGAAAGCCCTGCTCTATGGTATACCAAGGGAGATTTTGTATCTTAGCTTCATTAAACATAAGCCAATACTGGGCCCAGATTTCAGTCAGTTAATCAACCGTTATAGTCGTTCTCAGCTACTTAAGCTAGTACACTGAATTCACAACCTCTAGTTAGTGCATCCATGTTAATAAATTCAATCTGATGCAATATTATATTTCTCCCACCCTGATCAAACACCCTTAAGAGCTCTTCTCATCCATATTTTCTGCTAATATAAGCTGGTAAAATTTTATGCTTAATACCTGTTCATCTGAAGTGCATTGGGTTTTGAGATATATTACAGGTCTTGAATCAATAAAGTTGGTGGGGGTTAGTCTTTATTTTATTTTATTTTTTGAGTCAAGGTCTCTTACTCTGTCACCCAGGCTGGAGTACAGTGGTGTGATTTCAGCTCACTGTAGCCTTGCCCTCCTGGGTTCAGGCAATCCTTCCACATCAGCCTCTCAAGTAGTTGGGACTATAGCTGCATGCTACCATGCTCAGTTTTTTTTTTATTTTCTGTAGAACCAATGTCTCACCATGTTGCCCAGGCTGGTCATCAACTCCTGGGCTCCAGCATCCTTCCTGCCTTGGCCTTCCAAAGTGCTGGGATTGCAGGTGTGAACCACCGTGCCTGGCCAGGTAAGGCTTAGTCTTAAAAATCAACAATCACTTACAAGGGAGCTATTTCTGGAGTATTCATTACAGGTTCTGTAGACAAGAGAAGTTTCACCCTCTTGCACAAGGAAGGAAAGAGTGCTTTTCTTGGTTTAAAAACAAGTGCGGGGGAATTTGGAGGTTCTAGGACCTTAGCTTAATGAGAATCTAGCCAGATATTCTCTTCCCAATGTTTAGGGTCCTGCTCTTTCCCAATCAATGCCCTACATTCAACTTGAGAGTCCTGCATGGATGTGAATTCAAGTGGCATTGTTGTTCGGCCACCCACAGCCTGAGACTTTGGATTTAGTCTTCTTAGAAATTTCAACTCTGAGGCCACAGGAGGAGACAGGTTTGCTTTCAGGACAGTCTTAAAGTTTTCTGATTAGTTACTTAGTCTTGAGCTGGAGTTTAGAGCTCTAAGTGCATCCTTCTGCCCATCTCTCAAAGTTTATTACATTTAGAAGCAATCAGTCACCCCAAGTCCTAACACATGCTTTTCCCCACTGCAGCAGCTTACAGCTTTGACTTCTACGAGTACTTTCCTCTAGATGGCAACAGTGAAGATTTAAGTAGCTGTTGTGCCACTGCCTGCCATAAATTACCAGTGGTCCATTGCCACTGAAAATGAAGATCATTAATACTTTTAAATCTAATTGCTCAGATAACCAATACAAGATCCTCGTTTATAAGTTTCTATGTGCCTGAGACTGCTTTTATTTTAATTCCAAAATTTGCATA
Organism: Cephalopachus bancanus; assembly: GCA_027257055.1. Classification (NCBI taxonomy): domain Eukaryota; kingdom Metazoa; phylum Chordata; class Mammalia; order Primates; family Tarsiidae; genus Cephalopachus; species Cephalopachus bancanus. Next base: position 243,157 of record JAPVLO010000344.1, on the reverse strand, counting down.
GGTTTGGGTTGGTGGGGAAAATAGAACCATAACAAATATTATGAAAATAAGTTTTGGGGCTTTTTTTTGAGTTGGAGTCTCACTCTGTCGCCCAGGCTGGAGTGCAGTGGCAAACTCAACGGCCACCCCAGCGTTGTCCTGCTTGGCTCCAGCGATCTTTCTGTCTCAACCTTCCAAATAACCGGAACTATATGTGCGCACTACCACATCTGGCTAAGTTTTGATTGATTGTAGAGACGAGGTTGCGCCAAGTTGCCCAGGCTGGTCTCGAACTCGTGGGCTCAGACAGTCCACTAGCCTCAGTCTCCCAAAGTGATGGGATGACAGACTGAGCCACTGAACCTGGACTGAAAATAAGTATTTTAAGATAGGAATTAGAGTTTTTACAAATTGGACAATATCAGGGACTTGGAATATCTGGAGTGCTGACTGAGGCTGGACAGTTGGAGAAATTTTCGCCGTGACATGGGGAAAGCACTGGAACAGAGAAAGTTGCCTTTTGTGGGCAAGTCTGTGGACCATGCAAGCTGAAATTAGGAGCGAGTGAAGTCAGAAAGTCTGCTGTGGGACTGTTGTGATCTTCCAGTATGGATTACTTCTCAAAAGTAACTGTTGAACATCGAGTCTCGGGATATGTTTTAATTTTACTTGTCAGTACAGTGGTGTGCAGTACTGAACCAGACTGGTTGACTGATGTGTTGGCTTTGGTTTTGGCTTTGATATCCTTTGGGCTTTTGGAAACCATACTGTACATGTACCCATTTGTAATATTCATAAACTTCTCACCACTCTCTGATTTTAAACATTGTCTCTCTTGTTAAAAGAAAAACCTTACACAAATTAAAAGAATTCAATAAAGAACGATTCACGTCTCAGGGAGTCCCCCAAATGACAGCAGATTCAGAGAGACTTCAGCACAGTCACGTGGTGGAAGAAGAGTTATGGGCAGTAAAATGAAAATGAGGTGCAGAAACAGCCAGGTTGGTTACAGCTCGGTGTTTGTCTTATGTGAACCCAATTTGAATAGTTGGGTTGGTGGGGAAAATAGAACCATAACAAATATTATGAAAATAAGTTTTGGGGCTTTTTTTTGAGTTGGAGTCTCACTCTGTCTCCCAGGCTGGAGTGCAGTGGCAAACTGCACTGATTGGCCCAAACTCAGTGATTGGCACAAGGGTAGATTGTAGTCTGTTGTGCATCCAGTTAGGTTACAGTTCAGTATGTGAAAGGCTGTGGAGAAACTTAAAATATGTAAAGAGGCAGCTTTAGGCTAAACTTAATTAAGCACTCTTTCTTCTATTGTACATGTGCACCTCTTACTACTCGCTTTTACCACATAGCAACTGGGGAAATACAGAACAGTTATCTGAGCTCTCAGCTCTTAAGGATCCTCTTGAGCCTCTGAGTCAGGAATTTAAGGTGATTTCCATTAGCATGGCTGAATGTTTCCCCTAGGGATGTGGAATAGTGAAGATTTGGATTTAGCCAGGGGTGTGGTTTTTGCCTGCTGGTAAGACAGAAAGATGAGTAAGGAATTGACTATGTGCAAGTAAGTGATTATAAATATTGACCTCGGAATTTTAATTTTTTTAATTTTAGTTTTAGAGAACAAGTGAGCATGCAAGTTAAGTCTGGATGTCTATCTGACCCTCTCTTCTAATAGTGAAGCAGTCCCCAACCTTTTTGGCATCAGGGACTGGTTTCGTGGAGACAATTTTTCTAAGGACTGGAAGACTTGGGGAGGATAGTTTGGGGACGATTCAAGTGCATTACATTTACTGTGCACTTTATTTCTATTATCGTTGCATTGTAATATATAATGCAATAACTATACAACAGTGCAGAATTAGCGGGAGCCCTGAGCTTGTTTTCCTGTGACAAGATGGTCCCATCTGGGGATGATGGGTGGCAGTGACACCTGAAGTGTGTTGCTTATGTCCAGTCTACTCTGTAATCTCATTTTGGTTTTGGTCACTGCAGAAAACCCTGCTTCACAAAGATAGGAAGTTGGAAATGGAAGCAGACTTTTCAGGTTTTTGTGGCAATCTCAGGATATTGTGCCTTGACTTTAATCCAGAACATATGGAGATTTGAAGTCGTCTCAAATATACTTTTAAGACCATCGTCATTTGCGATCTCAAGCAGTTGATCCTATTCTAGCACGGACAGAGTTGATTCCCCTACCCTATTTATAAATGGGCTGCGGATCCATTCATTCCCAGTTCAAGGGTCTTCTGTGGCTGGGAAGTAATGCTCAAGCTGTTTTGAAAGCTGAGATAAATGACCACATACCAGCTGGGAGGAAGAAGACCCTGGCTCAGTCTCTTTCAAAATCTCTGCTAATGTTTGAAACACGTCAAAAATCCCAACGTTCACTCGTTGCCCCCATAATTCCAGTTTGGCTTTGAATGCAGCCACTTTATCTGCTGACTTGAACACAGTTGTCGTTCTCCCCTGAAGAGACAGACTGAGTTCATTGATAATTTTAATCACATCCTGCAATGAACTGTCTTTTAAGTAGGACTCTTGGTGTTTTCTCTCAAATGCAGCTTTTTTTTTATTGGCCATCTTAGAATCTTCTGTCTCATCATTCAGTCTTTCCCTCTTTTCAAAGAAGGTGTGGACTTACCAAAACTGTGACTGAGACAAGTGCGCAGTGTGGAGAAGAGGTGTCGACAGGAGTCATAAATAAAATAATGGCAGGATATGTGTGGACTAAAATAAGTGTTGGATTCTGATTTAAAGCCTGTCCCCAGATGCAGCTGTACAACCGAAGTGCATCAACGCACTTGCCACTCACTCATAGGGCTTTGATAGGTGTCTGCAAGCAATTGATTTTTTATGGTCTCTGTGCAGTCAGACCTCACAGCTGATGTTAATCTGTATTTTCAGCCACTCCCCAGTGCCAGCATCACCGCATCAGCTCCACCTCAGATCATCAGGTGTTAGATTCTCATAAGGTGCGTGCAACCTAGAGCTCTCACGTGTGCAATTCACAATAGGGTTTGCGCTCCTATGAGAATCTCATGCTACAGCTGATCTGACAGGAGGCAGAGCTCGGGCAGTGATGCAAGCCATGGCAATACATATAAAACTTGACTCGCTCACCCGCCACCCACCTCCTGATGCGTGGCCCAGTTCCTAACCGGCCATGGACTGGTAGTGGTCTGTGGTCTCAGGGCTGGAAACCCCTGTGATAGTGGACCTGGGATCCAGTGTTTCTCTCCTCCCTCCCTCTCTTCTAGCAGTGTCCAGTGTCTGCTGGTCCCACCCTTGTGTCGTGTGGCCAATGATCCGAGCCCACTTAAGAACATGTGGTATTTAGTTCTTTGTTTCTATGATAGTTTTCACTTAGTGTGAGTGTCTCTGACTGCATTCATGTTGCTGCATCCATGATTTCGTTCTTCTTTATGGCTGTGTAATATTCCATTGTGTATATACATCGCCTTTTCTATATCCTTTTGACAGTCATCTGGGTTGGTTCCATGCTTTTGCTATTGTGAATAGAGTTGCAATAAACATATGTTCGCAGGTGTCTTTTTGGTAGAATGGTTTATGATCCTCTGAGTATATTCCCAGAAGAGGGATTTCTGGATCACATGGAAGCTCAATTTTTAGTTCTTTGAGAAAATGCCACATTTCTTTCCACAAAGGTTGAACGGGCTCGTATTCTCACCAACAGTGTAGAGGCATTTCCTTTTCTCCAGTCTTTTTTAACACCTGTTGTTTTTTGACTTTTTAATGATTAGCCCTCCCGACCAGTGTGAGATGCTATCTCATTGTAATTTTGAGTAGCATTTCTCTGATGATTAGCAAGGCTGAGCATTTTTTCATGTGCCACATGAAAACAAATGTCATCAGCAGTGAGGTGTGTCTGCTTGTATGTCTTCCTTTGACACATGTCTGTTCATGTCCTTTGTATATTTTTTAATGGGGTTGTTTGGGGTTTTTTTTCTTTTTCAATTTGTTTGAGTTCTTTGTAGGTCTGGGTTGTTAGGCCTTTGTCAGATGCATAGCTTGTAAATGTGTTGCTGGATACATTTTGCTGGAATCTTGTTGAGAGCTTTTGTATCTATGTTCAACAAGGAAATTGAACAGAAATTCCCTTTCCTTGTACCTCTGCCCATTTTGTGTATCAGGGTGATATTAGCATCATAAAATGAGAAAGGGGGATTTTATTCCTTCTTAACTGCCTGAAATACTTTTCAATAGGATTGGTATCAGCTCTTCCAAGTATGTTTTGTATAATTCAGCTGAGAAACCATATGGTTTTTTGCTGGGAAGTTTTCTTATAACTGAGTCAATTTCTTGAATTGTTACTGGACTGTTTAGGGTTTTGATTTCTTCCTGTTTCAACCTTGGGAGGTTGTGTGATGCCAGGATCCTCTATTTTCTCTAGATTTTCTAGTTTACTTGTATTTAGATGTTCGTAGTAATTTCTTTGGGGTCAGTTGTGACATTGCTTTTTCCATTTCCAACTGTGTTTATTCTGACTTCTTCTCTCTTTCTTTTTTAATCAGCCTGGCCAGGGGTCTGTCAATCTTATTTACCCTTTCAAAAAACAGCTTTTTGTTTTGTTTATCCTTTCTGTGATATGTCTGGCTTCTATTTTCTGCAATTGTGACTTTATCATAGTAATTTAAATTTTTTCTACTTTAAATTAATCATTCTTGCTTTTTCAGTTCCCTTAGGTGTGACATTAGGCTGTCTACTTGTGATTCCTCTATTATCTTAATATGTACTCTAATGTTATAGTCTTCCTTCTCAGCATCACTTTCATGATATCCCAGAGGTTTTGATATATTGTATATTTGTTTTCCTTTGCTTCCAGGAATCTTTTGATTTCTGCCTTGATTTCTGTGTTGACCCAAGTCATTCAGAGCATGTTGTTTAATTTCCATTTATTTGTGTGTTTTAAGGGGTTCCTTATGGTGATGAGGAATATTTATTTTTATTCTGCTGTGGTCTGAGAAGATGCTTGGTATTAGTTCAATCATTTGAAATGTGTTCATGCTTGATTTATGCCTGAGAATGTGATCAATCTTGGCATATGTTCCGTGTGCTGATGAGTAGAATTATATATATATATATATAATGTGGTCGTTGGGTGAAGTGTTCTGTAAATGTCTATTAGGTCCAACTGGTCATGTGTTGAGTTAATTATTCCAGATCTCCTTATAGAATTTTTGTCTCAATGATCTGTCTAGGGTTGCTAGTGGGGTATTAAAGTCTCTGACTATTATTATGTGGGTGTCAATATTCTTTCTTAGTTTATGTAGCAATTGTTTTATAAATCTGGGTGCTCCTGTGTTGGGTGCATATATATTTAAGACAGATATTTCTTGCTAGTGAATTGAGCCTTTTATCATTATGTAATGTCCTTCAGTGTCCTTTGTATCTTCTATTAGTTTAAAGTCTGTTTTGTCTCATGTAAGAATGGCTACCCCTGCTCTTTTTTGCTTTCCATTTGCATGGAAGAGTTTTCTCCAGCCCCATACTTTGAGCTTTTGGTTGCCCTTTACAGTGAGCTGGGTTTTCTGGAGGCAGCAGAATATTGAATCATGCTTCTTTATCCAGCTTCCTACTCTATGCCTTTTTAGTAGTGCATTCAGTTCATTCATGTTCAAGTTAACTATAGATATGTGAGGGTTTATTTCTGTCATGATGCTCTTAAAAGGTTGCTTTGTTTCTTATTTTTCTTTGTTTAGATTTCTGTGGTTGATCATGCTCTGTTAACTCTGTGCTTGTCTGTACTTTTTTATGGTGAAACTGTCCTTTCATTTCTGTGCTCAGAGCTTTCTTATACCTCTTCTGAAGGGCTAGATTGGAGGTGGCATATTTTCTTAGGGACTGGATATCTGGGAAAGATTTTAATTCTCCCTCACTAATGAAACTTAGCTTGGTGGGGTAGGAAATTCTTGGTTGGAATTGCTTACCTTTAAGAACATTAAAGATGAGGTCCTTGTCCTTTCTGGCTAAGAGGGTTTCTGCTGAGAAGTCTGCTGCAATTCCAATGGGTCTTCTCCAGTAGGCAGTCTGTCCCTTATCTTTAGCTGCCTTTAGGATTTTTTCATGCTTATCTTGTGGAGACAGATTACTATGTGTCTTGGGAATGGTCTTCTCATGTACTACCTTGCAGGGGTCCTCTGAATCTCTTGAATTTGGAAGGTTGTCTCTTTAGCGAGATAGGGGAAATTTTCTTGGATGACCTGTAGGAAGGCTTATTCTGGTTTCCCCTTCTGTCCCAAGAATGCCAATAAACCGTAGATTTGGTCTCTTTACATAATCCCACATCTCTTGTAGGATTTGCTTATTCTTTGTGAGACTTTTCTCCTTGTTTTTATCAGACTGAGCTAGTTCAATATTTTTATCTTCAAGCTCTGAGATTATTTCCTCTGCCTGGTCAATTACTCTGCCTAGGTCTATTATAGTGCTTTGAAATTCCAGGAAAGAATTCTTTATTTACAGGATTTCAGATTGAACCTTTCTTATATTAGCCAGCTCAGCTTTCATTTCTTGCACTGTTTTGTTACCTGGGTGATCTTTTTTCCCAACTTCTCATGGTTTTCTTTTGCTATTTTTGCCATCCATTGTCTGAATTCTGTGTCTGCCATCAAGGATAGGTTTTTCTGGATAGGTTCTATGGTTTGGGGTTAGGGAGGTGCTTTTATAGGTGATGCCTCTTTAAGGCTTTGGGGATTGCTGATTTTTTTCGTTTGTTTGTTTGTTTGTTTTATTCTTCCTCAGCTGTGAGGACCAACTCTTCTCTTTTTATTATTATTGTTTTGTTTTGTAGTTAGAGACAGTATAGCTGCCCTAGGGCCTTTTCTGCTATGCAAAAGAGTTCATACAGAGAAAGAGGGTGCACTACTCTAACTCGGTTTCTCCTGCTAGGCAATGCTCAGAACTCAAAGTGACTTTCTGCTGCAAAATTTCTCCCATGACCAGGCTGGACAGACAACTTTCCAACCCTCCAGTTGCAAGCTCTCCTAGCCATTGTGGCAGCAGTACCATAGTGGCAGCACCCTCTACCACCCACAAGCACTCGTGTGGGGAGACAGAGCCACTAGGTGCCCCCCTCAACTCCTTGTCCCCCACCAAAGGCTGATCTGCACTCAGAACTCAAAAGCAGCAGAATCTGTCGATGCTTGTTTCAAGTCAGTGTACATTGCAATGGGACCTGCTTTTGAGGTGTGTGTGGCCAGCAGGCAATCTTTCCTGCTCTAGGGGCTGGCCATCAAGTGCTGCCCACAGAGAATACGCTCTCACAGATGGATTGGCCACAGCCATTCTGAGCTCGAAGAAGTTCCCGGCTCCACATAGGCTCTGGCAGCAAGCTGCTGTGCTGCATCCAGGCTGCCTCCTGTGGGGGACTGAAGGCCCACATGACTAGAAAGAGGAGAACTGTCGCAGACCGTGTCTTAGCACTCAACACCTTTCACATATAAGATGGAACTGTAGTTTCAATTCCAGTCTGCGGCCTGGTGGAGCTGGCTACCCCCTCTCTCCAAAGCTGGCTGCCCACTCTCTCTCCTCCTTACACTCTATATGTCCCAAGAGTCCTCTGCAGGATGTGGGGTGTGTCCTCCATCTTGGCCTGCTCACACTGCTGGGATCACTGGCTGTTGGGTTTCTCCTCCTTGGTCTACTCTGAGAGAGAGGTGCCTCGTAGGTGGCCATCTTGGATCTTCCCCAGACCTTGGCATTTTTACACAGGGTAGGAAGCAAGAAAGGATATTGAAGCATTAAGGTGTTGACCTAAAAGAAAGAAGCTAAAGCACAAAATATTATTTAAAAGATTTTACTTGGCCAGGTGCAGTGACTCATTCCTGTAATTCCAGCACTTTTGGAGGCCAAGGCAGGATGATTGCTTGAGCCCAGGAGTTCGAGACCAACCTGGGCAACACAGTGATACCAAAAAAAAAAAAAAATAGCCAGCCATAGAGATGCATGCCTGTAGTCTTAGCAACTCTGAAGGCTGAGGAGGAAGAACTGCCTGAACCTGGGAGGCCAAGGCTGTGGTGAGCTCTGAGAGTGCCACTACACTTCAGCCTGGGCAACACAGCAAGACCTCGACTCAAAGCAATTTTTAAAAAACGTAAAAACAACAAACAAACAAATAAATAAAGAGTTAACTTGAGCCAAAGTGAGGACAGCAGCCAGAAGGACTCAGGCTCCCTTTGACCATTGCTATAAGCAAGTTTTTAGAGACATAAAAAGGAGGACAGAGCTGAGACAAAGTTGTTTGTCAGGAATTCTTGTTGGTTTACAGAAATGACATTGATGAGCAATTGGCTGTATATTGTTCAGCTACTGGGAGTGAGTTAATAGCATTTGGTTTGGCATTATTAGGCTATTAATAGCTACCTGTGGCAATAGCAAGCAATTTCTAGAGATGAATACACAGCTCAAAGGAGGAAAGTAGAACACAATTGCTGTCTCATTTTAATGCCTCTCTGGACCTGATAATTTGAAAGGGCTCACATTCCTCTGATAAAAGGTTTGTTCTATTTCCTCAAAGGGATAGCAAGAAGGTAGAAGGATCAATTGAACGGAGGTGCCTTGAAGAGTCAAAAGAAAGTTGGAATTGGCAGTCAGGGTAGAGAGAGTAAGCTAGAAAGATAAAAGGTGGTGATCAGAGAGTGGGGTGTGACTCTGGCTGGATTAGGGTGAACAGTCTTGACAAGGTCTACAGTGTGGTTTTTGGAATTAGGATGCTGAGGTGGGATAGACAGCAAGGTCCTTGGGGGAGAGACTGAGGGTATGAGCAGCCTGGCAGTGAAAGCATTGTGTGTGCAACTATTGAAATCGTCAAGAGTGAAAATATGTGGAGACTGTGAGAGAGATCTAGGAGCTGAAGTCACCAAAAAAATGTAGGTGGGTCTTAGTTCCCTTAGACGTGATAGTAACATTACTAAAGAAACTCAAACCTGAGCATAAAAACCAACACATGCAATTTAGACCAGAAGTCAGTAAAACTTACTATGAATTAAGTCAAGTCCTTTGATGTTTTTATCTAACAACCAATACACTGTAAAAAAGATTCGTGTTGGTTGTCAACAAATAAAAACTGGGAGTAATCTCAAAAAAGCCTGGGTTTCTAGATTCTCCTGGGACATGAAAAGTGTGGTTAATATCAGACTCAAACTGACACACACAAATAATAAACAAGAGCGAATTGCTGACTGTCCAGTTCGGACACGCTCTCTCCAGTTTGCCACAGTCCCCACCATCCCTCCCTGTGTCACACCCAGCTTTTCCTTGTCCAGTTGCCTGTCTGTCTGATCTACAGGCATTTGAGTTTTCTTTTTTTTTTTTTTTTTGAGTTGGAGTCTCACTCTGTCGCCCAGACTGGAATGCAGTGGCCGCTCCCGGCCACCGCAGCCTCGACCTGCTGGGCTCCGGCGATCCTTCCGCCTCAGCCTTTTGAGTAGCCGGAATTACAGGTGCGCACTACCACGCCTGGCTGATTTTTTAATTTTATTGTAGAGATGAGGTCTCGCTGCCCAGGCGGGTCTCGAACCCGCGGGCTCAGGCAATCCACTCACCTCAGCCTCCCAAAGGCGCGGGATTACAGGCTGAGCCACCAAGCCCAGCAGCATTTGAGTTTTCAATCCTGCGTAACACGAATAGCACATATTTTGGTCAAACGACTGCAAGACTGCTAAAACCATTCATTGGGAGGAAGTAAGGCAGGGTGGATACACTTTTCCTACAAAATCCTAGTTTTGTTCACATTTTTTCCAAGTTGCTATGAGGACTATTTGGAAGAAAGGAAGTCTCAAATTTTCTAATTTGAAAAACGATATAGAAAAATTTTGAATATTTGACATGAGGTTTTTCATGTTTTTTGTTTGTTTCTTTTTAGTTTTTATTTTCAGGATTAGGCTGTTTCTCTTAAAAGTAAAGTTGAGAGAAGGAAAAATATCTGCACACTGTATTTTCTTTTCGGTTGAACTTTAGGTTTCCTGGAGTTTTACCTCATTGTCCCACAGTTCACAATCAATTATACACGTTGAAGAAACATTCCTAAATTGTAACTTATATTAAATTACATTCCAAATACATTCTTTATTTCATAGGAGTAAAGATTAATAGCCCAAAAGAAACCTTAAAGATTGTATGTTCAAGCCCTTTCAGTTTACAAGAGAATAATCTCAGGCGTTAAAGGAACATGGCCAAGTTCATGCAGCCATATTGCGTGGAAGAACTTAAATTCAAATTCTTCTCTTAACTCCCCCAAATTATATTTAAAGATCATAATTTATTTAGCTTAGGGCTTTTGGAAATACTAACATTATAAAATATTGCAAATGTAGAAGCTTACAGAGTTGAATATATTACACGTATGCCTACCAACCTGGCTTTATTGAATTTTAATACATACTTAGATTTGGGAATGAAATATTATAGATAGAGTTGAAACCCATCCCCCGGGGTTCTCCTCCCAAATTCTTATCACTTCTCTTCTTCTTTCATGACAAATTTGGTATTTTTCAGGAGTCCCTTTAAGAACCCCTTTGAAAGGAAGTAGGTTCTAAAAGTAATTACATTTATGGAGAGTTTTAATTCTTATTAAAATGTGTGAAGCTTTAATGCTAACCAGGAGAATGCAAATAGAATCTATTTACAGACAAAATCACCCAATGGAAGGAAACTGAGCTGTCCTGATATGCCTCCCAAGGAAACCCCAAATTGAAACTCAGTTTTGCTAACTCAAGATCATACATAAGAGATATTTAGGTTTCAATAATAAGAATCAAATCCTGTTTTTCTTTTTTTTTGAGTTGGGGGTCTCACTCTTATTGCCCAGGCTGGAGTGTAGTGGCACACTCACAGCCACCACAGCTTCGACTTGCTGGACTTAGGCGATCCTTCTGCCTCAGCATTCCAAGTAGCTGAAACTATAGACGCACACCACCACGCCCGGCTTTTTGTGATTTATGTAGAGACAAGTTCTTGCCAAGTTGTCCAGGCTGATCTCGAATCCCCGGGTTCAGCCAATCCTCTCGCCTCGACCTCTCAAAGTGCTGGGATGACAGGCTGAGCCACCGCGCCCAGCCCAAATCCTGTTTTTCTAAGAGTGAAAATGGAGAGAGATGTTTCCAGGCAGGTCAAAGGTTCCCGTGCTTTCTAATGTTCTGTTAGCACCATCTTGAAGTTCAAGAGAGTTTTTATACAAGGGGCACCATATTTTTATTCTGCTCTGGCCTTTGCAGTTACATAGCTGGTTCTGGTCCCAAGGAAAGTGGCAGCTAGCTTCCTTCTAGGGCAGTGGACCGTCAAATCCACTTTGCCCTCGGGAGGGTGCTGCACCACCTTTAATACTCAGCCCTAGTCTCAGATGTGGACTTCTTGCCTTCATTTCCCAATGCACAGCTACATACAAAACCAGGAATGTTTAAGTAGAATTTTAAAGGCTGAGCTGCTTCAAGAGGGAAATAAACATGGACATACAAGTAGATAAGAAATTTATTTATTTGTTGAGCTTTTACCTTGTGCCTAGTGCTATGTATGCTAAGCACACAGTAAATGCAGTATTTCTTTGATTTGTACAACACCTATTTTATGGATTAAAAAAAAAAACTGAAAACAAGAGAATTTAAGTACCTCCTGAAGGACAAACAGATAGGAAGAGTAAGAATTAGAATTTGAGCCCCATTCTGTCTGCCTTCAAAGACCATAAATGGAAGCTTTGTTGTTGTTTTTTTGTTTTGTTTTTAATCTGGACTAAACATTCTAAAAACAGCCAAGTAACCCAAGAAAAATTCCCTTTGTTTTCTAATTTATCATCATGAATGGACATTAAATTTTGTTGATGTGTTTCCCGTATCTATTGAGATTTTCATTCTTTTTTCTCCTTTCATGAGAACATAATGTGTCCAGTGACATTAGTTGGTTTTCTAACATTTAAAAATTTGAAAAGCTGAGATAAATTCAGCATAGATATTGCATATTCATTTTGTTGCACATCACTGGACTTAGTTTGTCAAACTGCTCAATTATATTTTTATTATCTATTCAATTAGCGTTTGAACTTATTTTTATAGTCCCCCTCTGACTTTCCTTGGATTTATCCTCACTCTTTTTCATTCTGACTTCTTCAGCGAGGACTTGGCTTATGTCTATTAAGCTTTCCTGATTTCTAAGGAATTTTTAAAAAATTGTCCATGCTTGAAATCATGGCATTCTCATCAAATGAGAAAGATTTTTCCATGGTGCAGCAGGAACTTTGGAGTTTATCCTGCTAATCTGATGCAAGGCCCTGTATTGTCTAGTTGCAATAATCACACATCTTGAGTTTTACAGACGAGGCTAGATTTCAAATATGCTGCCCCATTTTTTTCTCAAGTTCTCTTTTGTTTTTCAGGCAATGAGCTTTTATTTGAAGCTCCAAAAACATAGTCACTGAGATTGAGACATAAGTATAAATTGATATATTTCAACCCAAAACACCAACTCACTTTCACAAACAGAACTTTGAGGGTACTTTAAGCCATGTATGCCTCTAAACTACCCATGAATATCCACTTGAAGGGTGGAAAAGTTAACTATTTACTGTTATGTTAAAATGCAACCTAATTGACCTAACACCCATACAGAAAACACATGCACATTTCCTAGCAGGAGTTTGTATTATTACAGTATAAGCTTGTTCTTACTATAAAATGAAACAACTATGAATACTACACTGACTATGCTATTTCCCTGTAAAGAGTTAAGGAGATAATCTATATCAGATCAAGAAAATTCCCTTTGTTTCCTAGTTTATCATCATGAATGGATGTTAAATTTTGTTGACTGTGTTTCCCATATCTATTGAGATTTTCATTCTTTTTTCTCCTTTCATGAGAACATAATGTACCCGATGACATTCGTTGGTTTTCTAACATTTAAAAATTTGAAAAGTTAAGATAAATTCAACATAGATATTGCATGTTCATGTTGTACATCACAGGATTCAGTTTGTCAAACTGCTCAATTATATTTTTATTGTCTATTCAATTGGCTTTTGAACTTATTTTTATAGTCCCCCTCCGACTTTCCTTGGATTTATCCTCATTCTTTTTCATTCTAACTTCTTCTTTTCATTTTCTAATATTGCCAATTGTAGAACCCAATTCCTTCAAATACTGCTTAGCTGAACCCCACCAGTCTTGATTTATCTTTTACATTCAGTCTTTTATTTTCTGAGTTATTTTTTGACCCATTAGTTATTTACAAGTCTATGCTGAAATCAGTAACAAAAAAGATGACCAAAAATGAAATAATCCTAGTGCAATCTGTGAGATTTCTTTAGCCTTTAATTCTGTAATCATTTTCAGCTTTGTCTAATATTTTATTCAACTTGTCAACTGGTTTCTAATTTCGGCTATTGTATTTCTCATTTTCAGAAGTTTTGTTTTCTATTACACATCTTCCTGCTCATAACTTAATACTCACTTTGGTTCTTTAAGCATAATAAACATTTTCTTAAAGTTTCTGCTAGTAGTGTCTTTTGTGAACAGATGTGTTCACTTTTAACGTAGTTGAGTTTTTCTTTAGTTTTCCTTTATGTTTATGACCTTTGTGTCTTGTTTAATAAGTCTATTCCTAACTTGAATACATAAAGATAAAAATATTTTCCAATATATTTTAGATGTTTAAAGGTTTTCTTTCCATATTTCAGGCTCTATTCTTCTTGGCAGTGGTTTTTATGTATCATGTGAGGTAAGATATCATTTCATTTCATGTAATATCTGTCATCAACAACAGCACATTTTACTGACTCTTTTTCCAATATAAGTCATCTGTCAGCTTTCCATAAATACAGGTTCTGTTTCTGTACTCTGTTCTATTCCACTAGTTTATTTGTCTCTCTACCAAAACCACTCTTAGTTAATATTGTTTTATAACAAAATATTAATATCCTTTAGAGCAACTTGTTTTTCTTTAAAGTTGTCTTGCCTATTCACGGGCCTTTGTTCCTCAGTACAGAATTTTAGAAAAGTCTGGTCAAGTGTATTAGCTTGCGAGGACTGCCATAAAAACTACCACATACTGAATGACGTAAACAACAGAAATTTATTTCCTCACAGTTCTGGAGGCTACAATTCCAAGGTCAAGGTGTCAGCAGGGTTGATTCCTTTCAAAGGTCATGAGAGAGACTCTGTTCCAGGCCTTTCTTCTTGGCTTAAAGGTGCCATCTTCTCCTTCAGTGAGGTGCTATCTCCTTCCTAAGCATCTTTAGGTCATCTTCCCTCTTTACTTGGATGTGTTCAAATTTCCTCTTCTTAGAAGGGCATCGGGCATATTGGATTAGGGCACACCCAAATGACCTAATCTTAACTTCACCTCTCGAAAGGTCCTTTACAAAATACAGTTACATTCGGAGATACTTGGAGTTAGAACTTCAATTTATGACTTTTGAGGTACATAATTCAACCTTTAACATCAGGTTTTCAACTGATAACTTACGTGGGAACTCCTGTTAGGATTTTTTTCATCTTTTTCCATTTATAGAATTATTTGGGGGAGAATTGACATACTATAAGCATTCCAATTCACAAATGTTTAATTAGGTCTTCTTTAAAGTCTTTCAATAAAATTTTATAATATTTCCATAAAATTTTTTCACATATTTTGTTAGATTTATTTCTAGGCTTTCCATATTTTAAGTAGGTATTGTTAAGTGTGTCTTTCTAAAATGTAAGTTTTTGTGTTTATTTCTGGTCTTAATTGTGTGTGGGTGTGTGTGTTTCCTCACCTAGAACTAAGCTTCTTATTCTGTGAAATTTGACACTCATCTTAATTTCTGATATTTGAGACAGCAGCTCAATTGATTATTTTTCCTCTGCTGTGTTTTAAATTTAAAATGCTTAAATGCCTTCAACATTTCCACGTCTCAGAGTATAAGTAGTTACTAGTCAAACTGAAATTAGATTTTGATCAACAAGTGAAAAATGTTCTTCAAACAATTCTGGAGGCCACCAGTTGAACCCTTGTTGCTTGCCCCAGAATTGACATCCTTCTAAGATGACTGACAATGGGCATAGTCATTCTATTTGTGTGAAACTTTAGAATTTTATCCTAATAATTACCTTCAGTCAAGAAAGCACCTTGCTGATCACCCCTCAGTTTTCTTTTAATAAGTCAACATTTAAAGATTTACTGGAACAATAAATCTTTATTAAATGTTCTTCTTGACTGAGTTATCATTACAATTATATACACAGAATTATATCTCAATCCCTTTATCCAAAATCCCAAAGTTATTTTAAAAATGTAAAAAATGGGAGGAGGAACCAAGATAGCCACCATGCAGCAGCAGATTGGTGCTCAGCCTCACTAATCATCAGAGAAATGCAAATCCAAACTACAGTGAGATACCACCTAAACTCCAGTAAGGATAACCACCATAAATAAATAAATTAAAAAAAAAACCAACGGATTCGGGAACCAACTCCACTGCCCATCAAAAGTGGACTGGCTAAAGAAATGCAAATCCAAACTACAGTGAGATAACACCTAACTCCAGTAAGGATGGCCACCGTTAATAAATTTAAAAAACCCAACACATGCTTGGAACCAACCCTACTGCCCATCAAAAGTGGGCTAGATAAAGAAAATGTGGCACATATGAAAAATGAAGTATTATGCAGCCATAAAGAACAAAATCATGGGCTTCACAGAAAGTTGGAACTGAATTCCACATATTCTCACTCAAAGTGGAACCTGGATATTTATCACATTACCAAAGGGAGCACTCGGCAGTCGCTGGGCACTGCCAGAGGAGGAAGAGAGGGAGGAGGGTAGGGGGCACATAACGACACAGTATACTGGTCCCAAACCAGGGAACGTGAGGGCTGGTTGGAGGCCTAAATTTCGCCTGCATGCAGCCTATTTGTACCCCACATCTCTGTAATAAAGTAAAATAAAATAAAATTTTTTTAATAAGAAAGAACTAGCCGGGCTCGGTGGCTCAGCCTGTAATCCCGTGCCTTTGGGAGGCTGAGGTGAGTGGATTGCCTGAGCCCGCGGGTTCGAGATCCGCCTGGGCAACTTGGCGAAACCTCATCACTACAATAAAATCAAAAAAATCAGCCGGGCGTGGTAGCGCACGCCTGTAGTTCCAGCTACTTGGAAGGCTGAGGCGGAAGGATCGCCGGAGCCCAGCAGGTCGAGGCTGCGGTGGCCGGGAGCGGCCCCTGCACTCCAGTCTGGGCGACAGAGACTCCAACTCAAAAAAAAAAAAAAATGGAAAGAAAAAATGAAGACTTTCTAAATCAGCAATGAGCATATTTGGCTAGCAAACTGTTTAAAATGAATGTAGAACATGTTTACACTGTCAAAAAAATCATAAATATATTATAAATTTTGATGAATATTAAACAAACATTGAATTTTTATTGGTATTGAATCTTTTAATAAAAAGATAGTGCTTTAAAAAAAATCAGTTAAAAAAACCCATAAATAAATATCAATTTTTGCTAGAATGAGTCAAGGGTCAGGATCAATTCTATTGTTTTTCTTTTTTCTTTTTCCCTTCATTCTTAAAAGACGCAGTTTCTGAGAAACCCTTCATTTAAGTAAGTAGATGGAAGCAGAAGTTTTGTTATGCCAGTGCTCCTCAGTTCTTGGAATTCTTTATATGTGCCTAAAATTTACATCCTCATCCATTATCAGACTATGTTGAAGAATCAGCTAACAATTTGGTTCTCCTTCAATTTCTTCTTCAGTCTTTGCAAGCAAGGAATATGGAACCCACCAAACTTGTAGTAGAGTTGATTGCCTTCTCATGAGAGGTATTCACTTTATCTACACCTACACTAACATTTCAAATTGCTCCCTCTTGTGGTTCTGTGAGGGGGTTTTACAACCTAGGAAGTTTCCCACGGCAAATGAGAGTAAGTGTGCTGCTTCCTTGCTTTGGGGGAAAAAAGAGCAAGAGTGATCCAAATAGATCTTTCTTCCAAAGGTGCCTCCTTAGGCATGCCAATTTTGGAAAAGAGAATACATGGACGTTGGATATCTGGAAATCCTTTTAAATCTATTCTTGCTTGAGTCTCCTCAGAGGGTTTTTATCATCCACAAGAGTACACATACCCTACGGACCACTGCTACAAGCCATGAGGCATCATTGATAATGTTCATCAAGGTAGTGGTCTGTTCAGATTTGAGTTTTAGAAAGATTTCTCTGGCTGTGGGGGACATGGAACAATAGGCAGGTGATGCAGTGGAAGAGATGCCTCCAGAGATCACAGAAGGAAACTGAGGATAAAAAAGTCACTATGACATTCAGCGAGTGCGACTCAGAACGGCAGACTAGTACTAGAACACAATCTCGTTGATGTTTTATACCTATGTGGGAAGAACCACAGAAACAATAAGATGGGTTTTAAATGACCTTGAGAGGATTTTTTTTTTAAGGTAGAGTTTTCAGTATTCTCACTTCATAAAGGAATGATGAATCGTTTCCTGGAGTTGTGTATGTTTTGGTTTCAAGTAAAATAAATCAACATCTACTCCCATAAACAAATTATTTTGGGTTAGCTGGCCTGAGCAATATGTTGTAAGCACACTCTGCCTAAATACAGTGTATCCTTTAAAAATTATCTCAGCGATTGCCTTGCTAGACTCTGATGTGGCCATGTTTCCTGGCTTTGGCCCCTCCCCCGCCTTGGGGAGGTGAATCTTCTCTTTCTCTTCCTCTCATTAATTTACTTTAAATAAACTATATTTTCTAATCTAAAAATTATCTCATATCTGGTCTGATTTCTGAAATCTTCCCAAATGAAACCAACCTATAGCAATCTCCATTTAGTACCAATTTGTTTGCCATCCATTTCCTACCCTGGACTTGGTCATTCCTTCCATATTGTCTTGAGACTTCTCTTTTAGGAGTTGCAATACATTATTATTAACTATAGACACTTGGCATCTAGTTGTACTAAAGTTTGAGCCTTATACCACCCATGAATGTTGTTAGAAGTAGAATTAGCAACTGGAGGTGGAATCTAAGCCTAAGTCATCCAGAGTGTCTCATGTTGTGTCACATAGAACAGACATAATGTTTGTCAGTCGGTTGAATTATATCTCTTAGTGTCTTCCTTTCCTTTATGAGCATCTAGAGAAATTGTCTTTTTTCTCTAAGTACTCTTCAATATTAGTGTCTATATTTCAACAAAACGGTTGAATGAAACATGAAGAGGAATGAATGTGGCAACCAGGGCCTTGTGATGATGATGGTGATGATTTGAGTTGGGGTCTCATTCTGTCACCCCGGCTGGAGTACAGTGGCACCATCATGGCCACCACTTCCTTGACCTCATGGGCTCAGGCGATCTTTCTGCTTCAGCCTCCTGAGTAGCCAGCCTCCTCTTGATTATTATGAAGCTTTTTGGTTAGGTTCCTCTTTTTAACACCAAGAAAAAAAGGGTTCCTGCATTACCCTAAACTGTACCCTTTGGTTTTAAAACCGAATAGCAACTTAAAATACCAAGGATGGAAATAAAGACAGGAAAAAAACACATATTTAACTCCTACTATGCAAAGGATAATTTTATATACACAGTCCTATCATGGCGGCAGTCTCTTGAGAAAGGTTGGGGTGGCAAAACACAGGAGAATTAAAAGTGTCTGCTCTCAGCAATCTGTCTTGAAGTTTCCTCTTACTTCTCAGGAACTTTTAAATCTCTGATGCCTTCAAGTAACCCAGGCCACAGAGATTCATCTAAGCTTTCCTATGGGGAGGTGCTGTGGGAACTACCAGATTCAGGAGAGCGAGCAACTTGCCTCCCTTATCCATAGATCACTCAAACTACTGAATTCTTTTTTTTAAAAATATTTTTTATTATGATGTTGTGGGGTACAGTTAAGGGTTAGGTATACAATTACGTTTCATTCAGGCACCCTGTTGATAAGAGGTGTTTCCCCGTCCCCAGACAGATATTTGCTACTGTTAATCCCATCTCCCTCCCACCCCATAGTTTCCCAGTGCAGTCAGTCATTTTCTTATAGTATTACATTGGATGTTCAAGGTCCATTATATGAGTGAGAACATGTGATACTCGGATCTTTGTTTCTGTGAGAGGTCACTCAGTATTATAGACTCTAGTTCCATCCAGGTTGCTGCAAAATTCATGATTTTGTTCTTTTTTATGGCTGCATAGTATTCCATCGTGTGTATATACCACATTTTTTTCATCCAGTCCTCTTTTGATGGGCAGCATGGTTGCTTCCAGGTTCTTGCTATTGTGAACAATGCTGCGATAAACATATATGTGCAGGTATCTTTTTTATAGAGTGATTTGTGTTCTTCAGGGTATATTCCCAGTAGGGGGATTGCAGGGTCATATGGGAGGTTGATGTTTAAGGCTTTTAGGAATCACCACACTGCTTTCCACAGAGGTTGCACTAGTTTACACTCCCACCAACAGTGTAGAAGTGTTCCCTTTTCACCACACCCTCTCCAGCAGCTGTTATTTTTTGAGTTGTTGATGATTGCCATTTTGACTGGGGTTAGGTGGTATCTCAGTGTGGTTTTGATTTGCATCTACCTGTTGATTAGTGAGGTTGAACATTTCTTCATGTGTCTGTTGGCTGCTCAGATGTCTTCCTTTGTGAAGTGTCTGTTCATATCTTTTGTTTGTTTTTTTTCTTTTCAGCACATTTGAGTTCCTTGTAGATCCAGGATGTTAAGCCTTTGTCAGACCTGGTGTTGGAAAATACTTTTTCCCAGCCTGTAGGCTGTCTCCCTGCTCTCTTGATGGTTTCTTTGGCTTTGCAGAAGCTTGTCAGTTTAATAAGGTCCCACTTGTCTATCTTCTCTCTTATGACCTGTGGGTTTTGGGTTTTATTCAGGAATTGGATGCCAGTTCTGATTTCATGAGGGTATTTCCTTCATTTTCTAAGGTTCTTATGGTTTGAGGTTTTACATTTAGGTCTCTGATCCATTTGGAGTTAACCTTTGTGCATGGGGATAGATAGGGGTCCTGTTTCAATCTTCTGCATGTGATCAGCCAGTTTTCCCAGCACCATTTACTGAATAGGTTCTCCTCTCCCCAGTGGTAGGTGGTGGAGGCTTTGTCGAAGATGAGTTGGTTGAGAAATTGAGGTTTTGCTTCTGGAATCTCAATTCTATTCCATTGATCTATATGCCTGTTCCTATACCAATACCAAGCTCTTTTGATGATTGTAGCTTTATAGTAAAGTTTGAAGTCTGGTAATGTGATACCACCTGCTTTGTTTTTTTTGCTGAGGATTGTTCTGGCTATTCATGGAACATTTGTGTTTTCATATGAATTCCTGTGTTGTTTTTTCTAGGTCTGAGAAGAATGTTGCTGGTAATTTGATGGGTATTGCATTGAATTTGTAGATTGCCTTAGGTAAGATGGACAGCTTCACAATGTTGATTCTTCCAATCCATGAGCATGGGATATTTTTCCACTTGTTTGTGTCATCTTTGATTTCTTTGAGCAGTGTTTTGTAGTTTTCATTGTAAAGGTCTTTCAGGTCTCTGGTTAGGAAGATGAGAAGGTATTTCATTTTTTTTGTTGCTATTGTGAATGGAATTGTGTTTTTTATTTGGGTTTCTGTTTGTTTATTATTGGTGTAGAGAAATGCGATTGTCTTTTGTACATTTATTTTGTATCCTGAGACTTTGCTGAAGGCCTTTATCAGTGTAAGGAGGTTTTTGACAGATTCTCTTGGGTTTTCAAGTTACACAATCATATCATCTGCAAAGAGAGATAATTGACTTCCTCTTTTCCTATTTGGATACCCCTGATTGCCTTCTCTTCTCTGATTGCTCGAGCCAGGACTTCCAATACTATATTGAGCAGGAGGGGTGAGAGTGGGCATCCTTGTCTTGTTCCAGTTTTCAGGGGAAATAGTTCCAATTTTTGTCCATTCAGGAGTATGCTGGCTGTGGGTTTCTCATAGATGGCTTTTTTTTTGAGGTATGTTCCCCGTATGCCTAGATGTTCAAGGGTTTTTATCAAGAAGGGGTGCTGAATTTCATCAAAAGTTTTTTCTGCATCTAATGATAAAATCATGTGGTTTTTGTTTTGACATCTGTTGATGTATTTAATTGCATTTATGGTTTTATGAATGTTGAACCAGCCTTGCGTCCCAGGAATGAAGCCTACTTGGTCATGATGGATGATTTTTGAGATGTATTGCTGAATCCAGTTTGCTAGGATCTTGTTGAGAATTTTAGCATCTATGTTCATCAAAGATATTGGCCTGTAGTTCTCTTTCTTTGTTGGATCTTTACCTGGCTTGGGTATCAATGTGATGTTGGCTTCGTAAAATGATTTGGGGAGAGTTCCATCTTTTTCAATCACCTGGAATACCTTCAGTAGGATTGATATCAGCTCCTTAAATGTCTTGCAGAATTCTGCTGGAAAGCCATCTGGACCAGGGCTTTTTTTTGTAGGAAGTTTTCTTATTATGTAATCGATTTCCTTGATTGTTATTGGTCTATTTAGGGTCTCAATTTCTTCTTGTTCCAACCTAGGTAGGTTGTGTGATGTCAGAAAGTCCTCCATTTCTTTAAGGTTTTCGAGTTTGTTTCCATACAAGTGTACGTAGTAGTCTCTAATGATCTTTTGTATTCTTCAGGGTCAGATGTGACTTCATCTTTTGTGTTTCTGATTGTGCTTATTTGTTTTTTTCTCATTTTTTCTTGGTCAGTCTAGCTAGGGGACCATCGATCTTGTTTATCCTTTCGAAGAACCAGTTTTTTGTTTCATTGATTTTTTTTGTATTATCTTTTTGTCTTCTATGTCCTTGATTTGGGCTTTATTTTGGTGATCTGGATTCTTCTGCTGAAATTAGGGTTTTTGTGGTCTTGCTTTGCCCGCGTCCTTAGGTGGCTTGTTAGGCTGTTAATTTGTGTTCTTTCCATTTTCTTCATGTGTGTTTGTAGGGATATAAATTCCTCTCTTACTACAGCTTACAAGGCATCCCAGAGATTTTGGCAAGATGTTTCTTCATTTTCATTTGTTTCCAGGTATCTTTTGATCTCTGTTTTGATTTCATCATTGACCCAGGAGTTGTTTAGCATCATGCTGTTTAGTGTCCATGTCTTTGTGGGTTTTGGGGGGACCTTGTTGGTGTCAATGTTTTTTTTTATTCCACTGTGGTCCGAGAAGATGCATGGTAGAATTTCAGACCTTTTAAATTTGCTTATGCTTGATTTATGTCCAATTATGTGGTCTATCTTAGAATATGTTTCATGCGGTGATGAGTAGAATGTATATTCTGTGGTCTTTGGATGGAGTGTTCTGTAGGTATCAATTAAGTCCATTTGGTCCAGAGTCTTATTGAGGTTCCGGATCTCCTTGCTGATTTTTTGTCCTGATGATCTGTCTAAGGTTGTGAATGGGGATTAAAGTCCCCAGTTATGATGGTGTTAGAGTCAATATCTTTCTTTAGTTTTCCTAGAAGTTGCTTTATGAAAGTTGGCGCACCTATGTTGGGTGCATATATGTTTAGGATAGATATTTTTTGTTGATGGAGTGAACCTTTTATCGTTATGTAGTGGCCCTCTGTATCTTTTTTAATTTTTGATAACTTAAATGGTATTTTGTCTGAAATTAAGATTGCGACTCTCCTTTCTTTTGTGTTCCATTCGCCTGAAAATTTGTTTCCCATCCTCTTACTTTGAGTCTGTGTATGTCCTTTCGAGTGAGATGGGTCTCTTGAAGGCAGTATATTATTGCCTGGTGATATTTTATCCATTTTGCCATTCTATGTCTTTTCAGTGGTGCGTTTAGTCCATTCACATTCAGGCTAATTACTGAAATGTGAGAGTTCATCCCTATCATACTATCATAGAGTTCATAGAGTTGTTGTTCTTCCACTTGGTTTTTTTTTTTTTTTGGTCTTTCTTTTTGTTTTGGTTCATGTATATTTTATTCTTTTCCCTGTACTCTTGTGAAGAACGTTGTTCTTTTTTCCTTTTCTTCTGTGTTTAGTACTTTCTTAAGTGTTTCCTGTAGGGATGGTTTGGTGGCAGCATAAGTTCTTAGGGATTGGATATCTGGGAAAGATTTTAATTCTCCTTCACTGATGAAGCTTAGCTTGGCTGGGTAGGTTATTCTTGGTTGAAATTGTTTATCTTTTAGGACTTTGAAGATAGGGCTCCAAGCTCTCCTAGCCTGCAGGGTTTCTGTAGATAAATCTGCTGCTATTCTGATTGGTCTCCCATGGTAGGTGATCTGGCCTTTTTCTCTTGTTGCCTTTAGAATTTTTTCTTTTATGCCTACTTTGTTTAGGCAAATTATTATGTGCCTAGGAGTTGGTCTTCTCATTTGTTGTCTTGCAAGGGTTCTCTGAATCTTTGTGTTTGAATTTTTGCATCACTGATTAGATAAGGGAAGTTTTCTTGAATGATCTCATGGAAAGTTTGTTCCAGTGTGGTCTCTGTCTCTTTTTCTGCCTCAGCTAGTCCAATTACTCTTAGGTTAGGCCTCTTGAGGTAATCACTCATCTCTTGAAGGTTTTGTTCTGTCTTTTTGAGCTTATTTTCTGTGTTTTTAAGAATTTGGGTTAGTTCTATATTTTGGTCCTCAAGCTCTGAGATTCTTTCTTCTGCTTGGGTAATTCTGCTTTCCATGCTTATCAGTTTGTTATTTATTTCACTCACAGTATTCTTTATTACTGTTATCTCAGATATCAGCTCCTTCCTAGTTTCTTCTTGTGTCTCCTCAATTCTTTTTAATCTCTCCATTATTGTCTTGATATCTACGTTTGTAGTTTGAGACCCTTCATTCTGGGGGCTCTTCATTGTTTGCATTCCAAAGTCAGTTTTCTCAGTGTCTGCCTTCCCAGGGGTCTGGGAGAGACCCATACTTTTCTTTTGGTTTTTCTTCATTTGTGTAGATTTTTCTCTCTCTCCTCCTTTCCCTCCCCTTCTTTAATTCCATTTTTGAGGGAAGGTGGGGTTGCCTTTATTTCTCTTCTGCAATATCCTGTTCTTCCTTATGAGGGTCTTCTGGCTTTGTTCACCTTTCAGGTTGGAGCATAAACTGCAATCTGTACTTTTTGCAGTTTTGAGGTTTAATTGAGAGGGAAGCTGTGGTTCAGAATGCTGATTCTAGCATCCATGAACAGGTGTATGAGCACACTGGAATGTATTTCCCTCTACCTTACAATCTGTCCATTCAGCAGTATGTAGTCTTGGTCCCTAGATTAAAAAAGGGGGTATAAAAGAGGAAAATATTGGAGGAAGGGAAGGTCAATATGGGGTTAGAAAGAGAGAAGAGCAAGAGGCAAAACAGATATACATGCCAACTATCAGGTGAGAAAAAGACACAAGGCCAGGAAGAAGTGAAGAAAGACACATAAGAAAGATTCCCTAAAGAGTACTGATAGCTACACAGAGACAGGCCAATAAAATCAAGAAACAGTGTATGTCAGAAGGTAAACAACAAATGTGATCAAAACCAACAGTTACAATGATAAAATCATAAGTCAAAATAAGCAATCAGACTAAAGTCACTTCTCTGATCTCCAATTCCGGCCTCTCCCTTTTGTTTTTCATTGCAGCGTAGGGGTGGAGACGATGTAGCCAGGGAGGGAGCTGGAAGGGGGCTGGGACCTGAGACTCCCACGCATGCAGTGGAGCAGCAGTGGCAGAGGGCCGCAATATCTGACCCTGCGTGGGACCAAAGGTCCCCGGGCCTCGCACCAGCATGGCTGGTGGTGCACTTGGGGGTGGGGGAAGAGAGGTAAGAGTCTTTTGGGGAATTCACGTTCGGAGAATCTCACAAGTTCACCTATGCTGTCACCATCTTGTTCCCGTCCTCCTGAATTCTTTCCAGCAGCAAGGAGATGGAAACTTAGCAAGAACAGGACTTCAAAAACCACTGGCTAAAGTCCTAGGTATAGGTAAGATCTCGTCTTGACTATACTAGCTCCACTGTGTCTGGGAAAAGAGAAAATGGCTTCCCATGTAGACAAAGATTCCAATAATGAGCTGCAAGGTGTGTGTACCTGTGTCTGGAGAAAGGTTGGGTAAGACTGAGGCAACTTGGCTTTGGGAACTGATGACCGGTATTAGGCAACCGGAGTCTTGGCCTCTTGGAATCAGACTGAGAATGGTCTTAGGCCAAAATCTGTACTGGTAGAGAAGCATGAGAAGAGGAGAGAAGAGTACTAGATATTATTAGAAAATTTGAGTTTGAATCTTGATTCCATGACTTATTTGGGGTTAAGTAATAAATTTCTCTGAACCTTAACATTTTTTTCTCTGCAAGAAAAGAGAATAATGATACCTACCCTGCTTATATCACAGAACCATTATGAGGATCATATTGATATCATCAATTCTTCAGTAAATATTTATCACATGCTTTCTGTGAGTCAGACACTCTGCTAGATGCTGGAGATGCACTGGTGAGCACAGATGCATTTCAAGCCTTAGGAAGCTGTTGTCTAACCCAGGGTTTCTCAACCTCAGCACTATTGGTATTTTGGATTGGAACATGCTTTGTTTGGGAAGCTATCCTGTGCACATCCTGCACCAGCATCCCTACCCACAAGATGCCAGTAACACCCCTGCTCCCAGTCAGAATAACCAAACATGTCTTCAGACATTGACACATTTTCCTGCAGTGGGGGGCAAAGTTGTTCTCAGATAAGAACCACCGGTCTAATGGAAAACAGGCAGCTTCTGAGAGAGGGAAAGCACTCTTTCTCCCTCTTTTTTCTACTGAGTGGTGATTGGGGAGCATCTCCTAGTAGCAGCAATCTTACGACGAATAGGGAAATCAACAGAAGCTGTAGGTGGCAGAAGGAAAAGATGGAAATAACGTGGGGCCTTGGTAACATGGTACAGGCTTAATCCCTGATGTGGGCCCTGTTTCTAGGTCTCTGAACTCACTGTTAGGTAAGATAGTGTATTTCCATGTTGTTTAAGCAAAAAAAAAAAATTTTGTTGCTTACAGCTAAAAGAATCCTGATGTGACCTTCTGAAACTTCTCTTTCTTCATCTATAAAATGGGGACAATAATCCATTATTAGTAAGGATAAAATATCTATAAAACGTCTTGCCCATTTTTGAGCAGAGTGAGTTTGTTTAATCAAATAATTCATATTATTATAATAAATATATTTTATTACTGTCCTTTCAAAACAGTATCATTTGTGTATATTTCTGTGTAATGCTGATTCTTAATATATGCTTCAAATGCTGATTTTCACTAGTTGATTTCTTTGGAAAACGTTCTTTTAAATGTACTTTGAAACTTTCCAGTCACTATTATCTAACTCCATGATGATATTAAGCCTCTATTTAAATCAGCAACATTCTTGATAACCTGACTCCTTTCACCTCTTTACACATGTGTT
Organism: Cephalopachus bancanus; assembly: GCA_027257055.1. Classification (NCBI taxonomy): domain Eukaryota; kingdom Metazoa; phylum Chordata; class Mammalia; order Primates; family Tarsiidae; genus Cephalopachus; species Cephalopachus bancanus. The sequence goes on along the minus strand of JAPVLO010000344.1, from coordinate 216,820 downwards.
CTCTGTTCAGATTATATGTCCCCCCTACAATTAAAGGGTGCGTTGTTGCATTTCTCCCCTTTTGGTGTGAATAGTCACTTCCCAAAAGGGACCTGCAGTGAAAACTGGCTCTCCCAATGCTTCCTGGGTTGCAACATTAAATATCCTTCTTATCCATGCTGTAGCAGCTGGTCAGGAGAGGTGGTGGTGGAGATAACTAGTGTTCATCACATCGGGCTTTCCTTTCCTTCCTGGGCATATAGGAAGATGTCCCAGGCCTTTAAGTCAGGTAGAGCTGTGTGACTGAGCTCTGGACTGTGGCCTGTGAGCAAAAATGGGATGAGTTATTCCTGCACTGCAGCATTTAAGAGCAGGTATGAGCTCTGTGTCAGTTTCTCTTTTGTGACTTTGGAAGCTATTTGTTTGGTGAATGGCCCCCACATGGAAGGAGCTTGAATCCCTCACAGACTTCTAACTACTTTTTGTATCCCCACATGACAAAGAAGAGAGAGAAAGAAGACAGCAAACGCTCTCGTGTCTTTCTAGAAGGGCCCTGATCTCATTCATAAAAGCTCCACCCTCAAGAAATACTTCATAAAGACCCCACCTCCTAATACCATCCTAGTGGAGGTTAGGATTTCAACTTGTGAATTTGGAGGTAATATAGACATTGAGTCCATAGCAGAAAGAAACAGACCTGGAGAGCTGTGTGATCTGAAGGAGACTTTGCAAGTGAGCAATAGACTTTCATGGGCAAGACCATTAAGGCTTCTGGGGTTATTTGTTAGCAAAACGCAGCCAATCACATTCTAATACAGGAGTGTTCCTATTTCTTCATTTCATGTCATACATATCCTGTGGCTACAGTAAATTCTTTTTATCTGGAATCATCTGGGAAAGAGGAGTTCCACCTTAGTGAATTTTCCAAATACGCAAATAGAACCAGGATGTTGGACAAGCACTACTTGTGATCATTGTCCCTCTACCCTTGGATGAAAATTAGGAAGATTCCATAAATGTAGCGCTCAGTCTTGAAAGGATCAAAGTCTTGTAGTCACTTTATGTTGTAAGCACAGTTTCAATTCAGTATTTGGATTGTCTAATCTGAGATTTTATCACAACTCTGAACTTGCATATTGTTCCCTCCCCCAAATGTGTCTGTTTCAGCTGGAGGCCACGTAGGGAAGGGGTCATGGGTGGCTTTCTTCTTCACCTTCTGTCCCTGCTTATGTGGTCTCCACTAGGTGCTTGTGGTTGTATAGCTCGAAGTCTGGGAACGGTGTTTACTTGGTTGTATAGTTTTATGCCCTGTGACCCTAATGGATGGCTAAATTGGCACCTCTGAATGGGCTTAATAAATAATCAAGGCTGAGTTCCTATTGGGGTCCTTTTGTGGGCTCTATGAAGGTGCTATACAATTCCAATCTCTTCCATTTTTTTCCTGAGCATATATATACTTTTTCTAGATTTACTTATCAGTCTTGTGATCACTTTCTCAGCTCTCAGGTGTCTTCTTGCTTTCCAGATGACTTCTTTAGATAGGACCCAAGAAACGACACATTTACCCTCCTGTGAGGCTGACACACAGTCCACAGAAAGTATTCTTGCATTATTTACGCTCACAGACTATGGAAGAGAAGCTGATCCTAGCATGAGGATGCTTTTATGGCTCTGGATCTTAAATCAGTAAACCTCTTTCTCGCCTTCAAGCGAGACATTAATCCTTGCTTTCTCGGACACCAATCTTCCCAGTATTTCCTCACTGTAGAGAATGCAGATTCTCTCCAAATGTTCCCTTTAAAGATCATCTCAATAGGTTTGATATGAGAAGATTACAACTCTACTCCTGCTTTGAAGTTGGGGAAGGCAGAGTATCACCGTAAGACAAATGCATTCCTCAAAGGCATCTCCTTTTCCATTTATAAAATATCTGATGCCTTTTAAAATCTTTGATCTGGCTGAAAGATTTAAGAGACCTGGACTAGTTTCTCAGGATTATTTTCTTTATAAATCTGCATTTGAGGAAGATTAAGATGGTTGATGTGAGGCAGCTAGAGTGTGTTTCTCCTACAGAGTAAACCAAGAAGAAGAGAGTTTCCTTGGCACTCAGAGAGGAACAGGACCAGCAGCACCCCTCAAACTCATCAAAGAAACGACAGTAACTACAAGGTGCAAAGAAGAGAAAAATCTATTGACCTGGGCTGGGACTAGCCAGACTCTCCTCTGGATCAAAGCACAGACCACTGGTAGCCTCGAGACTCCGTGAAAAAAGTAAGTGAGGGGAAATGAGGAGTTCTGTGTTCCTGCCACAGACTTGGAAGGCCTCCTGAGCCTTGCGGGACTCCAGGCCCCAGTAGTAGATTGCCTTACCAACAGCTATGCTCTGCAGAATCTCACATGGAGTGGTGCAGGGGGAAAAAGCCCTGGGTAGCTCCAGCTGCCATTTTACTTGCTGGCAGCTGCTTTTTAGTTGGCCTAGAGAGGATGTGCCCCAAGGGAAAACTCCATAGTGGCAGACAGTTCCTGGCAAGGGCACTGAGGCTAGATGCACTTTGACATTCTGAACACAGACTATGTGAGGGTAAGGTGGGGAGCCAGGTGGGACTTACTGCCATAGCAACCTCTCACTCCCCATGTAAACTCTTCTGTGGCTGCCATGCACAACAGCATTACCCCAGTGGCCAGGGACTCCCTCCTGATCCCCACTGAGGAAGCCAACGATGCACACAGGTATGGTGAGTGAGGTACTGTTCTCCCCTCATTTCTCTCAAAGGCTCAAAACATACAGAGAATTTGGGAAATTCCCAGAGCCCTGTCCTCTGCCTAAGTTGGCTGGGCTCCTCCTCGGAGTGATGCGTGCCAAGAAGAAAGCCCACAGTCACCACTGCAGCTGGTTGTCTCCTACAAGTGCCACCTTCAGGACAGATGTAAACAGTGCAGCCCATCACATCTGATATCATATCTCATCTTTGGGGAAATGCTTGATATTAGAACCCAGCTAACAAAATGTTCTAGACCACTCTGGCCATTCAGGATGCTATGAGCCAGTGCAGGTACGCAGCACAGGACTACCACAGCTGGCAATTGAGAAACTCACTGCACCAATGCTATATATAGCCAAGGGAACCCTACAGTGACTATGTCAGCCCCCTGCCTACCTCAAATAAGAAGAAATAGTCTAGTGAAATGAGAAGGACCCAGAAAAATAATTCTGATAATACAAACAGCAACAACAACAACAACAAAAAACAGAGTTCTTCAACAACCCTAAAATACCATACTAACTCTTCAGCAATGGATCTCAATCAAAATGAAATATTTGAAATTCCAGACGTAGAATTCAAAAGGTTGATATGAAATTGCTAAATGAGCTTCAGGAGAAAGTTGAAAACCAGAGTAAAGAAATTTTAAAAAATATTCAGGACATGAATGAAAAATTATCCAAAGATTTAGAAAACTTAAACAAAAACCAAGCTAAAATTCTGGAAATGAAAGAATCATTTAGGAAAGTACAAAATGAAGTGGAAAGTTTTTTTCCCCACAATTAATATTTTTATTTGTTTAGTTATAGATAGATGCATGCATATATGTGTACACATAATCAACATAACTATAGGCATATATATGTATACACACACATACACACAATTAAAGATGCAAGGAAACGAGGAAGCAAGATATTGGAATCCCCCGGAGATGTTAAAAATCCTGCCACAAGAATTTCCAATTTAAAAAGTTCAAGCTTAAAGGAAATTGAGCTCATAACTCATTGTGAAAGAAGAGATATGAAGCCTTGTAGCATTTTTAAAGAACACCTTTCTGGTGACAAGTACAGCTTAAGAGATCTTATCAATAATAAATTATGCTTGTTTATGATTAAATCTACTTTTCCCAACAGTTGGCTGCGGCATGGTACTCACATCAGGTAATTGATTTAATTGTGACATTTATCTGGGTACAATGCAGCAAAAAGGGAACAGAAAATGGGCACGACCACGGAGACATCTTATTTCTATTCTTTATGGATATTTCTCCATAAATCACACATAGCTCTGCCCAGTTCCACTCTTCCTGACTTAACGAGAGAATCAATAACTAGTAAAGATAAATCACTCTCTTAGCATAACTTCCATTGTACATTTAATACTTATGCAATAAAGACTGCAGATAAATAACCAGTTTTAACTTCCTGAAGCAACTTTTCCTTTAAATCATTTTTTAGTAGCTACCGATTAAAAATACAATTTCTATCAGTGCAAAGATAGCAATAGAAAGCCTTGAATTCACAGGAAGGCAATGGCAGGAATCATGTACTGCACTTGTGTCCATCCATAAACCACCTGAAACTCTCCAGATGCCAGTCATACAATAAGCCCTAGACCTGATCCCATGAGAGACACTGAGAAGTAGAAGACTCTATTGAATTAGCACAAGGGAAAGAGAAAAGGCTTTGTCACTTGAAAGAGTTGCCTTCAAACTGGTGTAGCCATTTAGTAACTGTGCAGCTTTAGTGAATGACGACCACTTCTTTTTGATTTGGTGTCTTCACCTGTAAAATAATAATATAAACTACCTTGCAGGCTATTTGCAAGGATTGTAAACAGAGGAGGGACAGTACCTAGCCTGAAGAATAGGCTTCATAAAGGCAATCATTGTCATGGTCTTTGTCATTATCATCCACATCATTATCATGGAGGACTTCATCAATATCATCTGTATCCCATATTAGGATAGTCATCAAGTAATTTTTGTCTGCCTACACCATAGCAAGCAAACTAGACAGTGGGGAGAGTGAACAAGATAGATAATGGCAAATAAATTAGGCAAGAGAAATGAGATCAAAGAGAAGCACACAGAAATGTAAAGATTTAGTTGCTATTGTACTTCCTAAGTGGAGTAGTGAGGTCAAGGTTGTACATTTTGTTATGCTGCATAATTCAGATATATGTTGCACATATTTTATCTAGTATGTTGTATCAAAGAAACACTTTAGCATGCAGCCTGGCACCTACTGACCCCCACTAAATGATATCACCAAAGATGAGATGTAAATTATCTTTGCATATATATATAGTACAGCATTTTATAATTTATGGTGGAGTCAATTCTTTGAGAAATATAAACAAGAAATATTTTTTTCCTTTCCTCTGAGTGGTTGAAACTCACTTTTCAATCTCCTAATAATTTTTCATAGATTCAAAAATGATTGATAATCTGGGCTCCTGAAATTTCATTCAATATAATTTAAAACTTCAGTCTCATATTCAGTTCAAAGTTTACCTACCCTAGTGCACGCCAGACTTGTGGAGAGAGTGCTTGCAGTGTCTAGAAGGGCATGGCTCCTTACACACTCCTTGGCTGTAACACTTCTAATGTTGGGGCCTGGGACAAGGACTAGGAAGAAGGAACCATCTCTTTACTGGACCTTCAGAGCCTCCCTGCTCCACTCTGTGTTGTTGTTCTGGCTTCTCTGACTGTTCTTCACTGGCTGTCAGTGTCTTCTGTGTGACAGCATTCAAATGCCACCTTTCACGGGTCACAGATCTGTGTGCTTTGCAAGGGTCTGTGGGATCTTGCCATTATGCCTGTTCTACTTACTACTTCCCACAGCACTTTATGCAGTCAGTATAAACCGTGCAAGTCCAACTTCCTTGCTACTTAAGGATGTGTGAAAAATTCCCACATCTTTACTGCCTTACACACTGGCGGTGCAGGGCCACCCCTAGTCTCAGACCTTTTTTTCCCAACCCTTTTAGCACCCTCTTCAGATAAGTAGAGACACAAAACCAAAGGCTGTTTTTTTTTTTGTTTTTTTTTTTTTTTACAACCTAAGCAGTATCCTTCCAAGGAACAGACTTTTTCTTATAGAATCACCTATACTATCAATTATTCTTTTGAACAATTCACTTGTTTAGGTTGCAGGAAAAAATATGATGGCACATAGCATTTCTTGTTTTTCGCTTTGGATTTTAGGCAAAATTGCAGATATATACGAAAAGTCAGCTTCCTTTTCTATAAAATGAAAGATAGTAGAGTCACCTTCCTCATGGGTGTGATCTATGTAGCGAAAGAGATAATGGAGAGAAAATGCTTAGTCAATTTTTCACATGTAGTAAAATAGGGATAAGGATGATAATTATGATCACGATGATCTGTCCAAAAACCTTAAGTCAGCTATGTTTTCTTCAAATAAATACAGATCATAGCTCAAAGTGGAAGTGAGGGGAATATTATATTTTCACCCATACCACTAATACCTGTAAATTCTAACACTTCTTTCTCCACCAGTGCAGTTACATTTACCACATATCAGTGTTCATCTTGAACTCGGAAATTAGAAGTAGAGCTGGATAAATAGAAAAGGAGGCTTAAGAAACGACAGAAGGTGAATAAGAGTTGGGGGAAAATACTAGAAGGGGGAGAGAGAGAGGTTTGTTGGGATTATCTTGCCACTCACTGGGTTGGACACCTCATCGCTGAAAATGCTCCAAATGAACTTAACCACATTATGCTAGTGAGTACGTTTCAATTAATTGGAAATAAGTAGCAGAAACACTCTGTATGAGCCTCTATTTTGGATATCCACGTGTAGGGCTCTCTCAGCAATTGGCTGTTCATTGTGATTAGATAAATGAAATGAAGTGATATAAAAACACATATGTCACTTTTTATCCTAAAAGCAATCTTTCCCTTTTAGCAAAACAGCATATTCAACGATCTCATTCAATAGATAAAAATGATTTCCAGCTTGAAAATAAATATCTGCTTCTGAAGATCACATTATGGAAAATCAAATTACATGCTTGTTTTTATTATTATTATTATTATTTCCTCTTTTAGTTTTTATTTTAAAATTGTGGGATACAATTCAGGGCTAGGCATACAAATATTCACCATGCAAGTACCCTTATTGATGAGCTATGCCCTCCCCTTCTCCAGGCAGATATCAACTACTATCAATCCCACCTCCCCACCCGCCCACCCCCTGACAGTTTCCCACCACTTTCAATCCTTTTCTTATAGTAATACGGTAGATGTTCAAGGTCCACTTATGAGTGAGAACATGTGATACTCAGCTCTTTGTTTCTGTGAGAGATCACTCAGTATTATACACTCTAATTCCATCCAGGTTGCTGCGAAGCTCATGATTTTGTTCTTCTTTATGGCTGCATAGTATTCCATTGTGTATATGTACCACATTTTTTTTTATCCAGTCCTCTTTTGATGGGCAGCACGGTTGGTTCCATGTTCTTGCTACTGTGAACAATGTTGTGATAAACATATGTGTGCAGGTATTTTTTTCATAGAATGACCTGAGTTCTTCCGGGTGTATTCCCAGTAGGGGAATTGCGGGGTCATATGAAAGGTTGAATTTTAGAACTTTTAGGAATCGCCACACTGATTTCCACAGAGGCTGTACTAGTTTATATTCCCACCAACAGTGCAGAAGTGTTTCCTTCCTCTCCAGCATCTGTTATTTTTTGAGTTATTGATGATGGCCCTTCTGACTGGAGTTAGGTGGTATCTCAGTGTAGTTTTAATTTGCATCTACTTGATGACTAGTGAGGCTGAGCATTTTTTCATGTATCTGTTGGCTGCTCATATGTCTTCTTTTGAGAAGTGTCTATTCATATCCTTTGCCACTTTGTAATGGGGCTGTTTGTGTTTTTCTTTTCAGTACATTTGAGTTCCTCGTAGATCCTTGATGTTAGGCCTTTGTCAGTCATACAGTTGGAAAAATATTTTTTCCCGTTCTGTGGGCTGCTCTCTTGATGGTTTCTTTGGCTTTGCAGAATCTTGTCAGTTTGATGAGGTCCCATTATCATCATATCTCTTATGGCCTAGGCACTTCAGGTTTTGATCAGGAATTGGTTGCCAGTTCCAATTTCCTTAAGAGTGTCTCCTGCATTTTCTAAGGTTCTTACAGTTAGAGGTTTTACATTTAGGTCTGTGATCCATTTAGAGTTAGTTTTTGTGTATGGGGATAGGCAGGGGGCCTGTTTCAATCTTCTGCATGTGGTCAGCCAGTTTTCCCAGCACCGTTTACTGAATAAGTTCTCCTCTTCCCAGTGGTCGGTGGTGGAGGCTTTGACGAAGATGAGTTGGTTGAAAAATTGAGGTTTTGCTTCTGGAATCTCGATTCTATTCCATTGGTCTATATGCATGTTCTTGTACCAATACCAGGCTGTTTTGATTATTGTAGCTTAATAATCCAGTTTAAAGTCTGGGGATGTGATCCTCCTGCCTTGTTTTTTTTGCTGAAGATTGTTTTGGCTATTCTTGGTTGTTTATGTTTCCATATGTATTCCTGTATTGTTTTTTTCTAGGTCTGAGAAGCATGTTGCTGGTAATTTGATGGGTATTGCATTAAATCTGTAGATTGTCTTAGGTAAAATGGACAACTTAACAATGTTCATTCTTCCAATCCATGAACATGGAATATTTTTCCACTTGTGTCATCTTTGATTTCTTTAAGCAATGTTTTGTAGTTTTCATTGTAAAGATCTTTTACGTGTCTGGTTAGAAAGATGCCAAGGTATTTCATTTTTTTGTGCGGCTATTGTAAATGGAATTGTGCTTTTTATTCGGGTTTCCGTTTGATTATTACTTGTGTATAGAAATGTGATTGTCTCTTGTACATTTATTTTGCACCCTGAGACTTTGCCAAAATCCATTATCAGTGCAAGAAGGTTTTTGGCAGATTCTCTTGTGTTTTCAAGGTATACAGTCCTGTCATCTGCAAAGAGAGATAACCTGACTTCCTCTTTTCCTGTTTCGACATTCCTGATCGCATTCTCTTCTCTGATTACTCTAGCTAAGACTTCCAAAACTATGTTGAACAGGAGGGGTGAAAGTGAGCATCCTTGTCTTGTTCCAGTTTTCAGGGGAAATGGTTCCAATTTTTTGTCTGTTTAGGAGAATGCTGGCTGCAGGTTTCTTATAGATGGCTCTTACTATTTTGAGGTATATTCCACCTATGCCTAGACATTCAAGGGTTTTTATCAAGAAGGAGTGCTGGATTTTATCAAAAGCTTTTTCTGCATCTAATGATATAATCATATGATTTTTGTTTTTATGTCTGTTGATGTATTTAATTACGCTTATGGTTTTACGAATTTTGAATGAGCCTTGCATCCCAGGGATGAAGCCTACTTGGTCGTGATGGATGATTTTTGAGATGTGTTGTTGAATCCAGTTTGCTAGGACCTTGTAAAGAATTTTAGCATCTATGTTCATCAAAGATATGGCCTATAGTTCTCTTCCTTTGTTGGATCTTTACCTGGTTTGGGTATCAATGTGATGTTGGCTTCATAAAATGATTTGGGGAGAGTTCCATCTTTCTCAATTGCCTGGAATACTTTCAATAGGATTGGTATCAGCTCCTCCTTAAATGTCTTATAGAATTTTGCTGGAAAGTCATCTGGTTCAGGACTTTTTTTTGTAGGTAGTTTTCTTATGACATAGTCAATTTCTTTGATTGTTATTGGTCTATTTAGGGTCTCATTTTCTTCTTGTTTCAACCTAGGGAGGTTGTGTGATGTCAGAAAGTTCTCCATTTCCTTTAGGTTTTCAAGTTTGTTTCCATACAATTGTACATAGTAGTCTCTGATAATCTTTTGTATTTCTTTAGGGTCAGATGTGGCTTCATTTTTTGTGTTTCTGATTGTGTTTATTTGGACTTTTTCTCTCTTTTCCTTGGTCAGTTTAGTTAGGGGACCATCAAACTTGTTTATCCTTCCAAAGAACCAGCTTTTTGTTTTGTTGATTTTTTTTGTATTATCTTTTTGTCTTCTATGTCCTGGATTTGGGCTTTGATTTTGGTGATCTGGATTCTACTGTTGAAGTTAGGGGTTTGGTGGTCTTGCATTTCCAGCTTCCTTAGGTGACTTGTTAGGCTGTTAACTTGTGATCTTTCCATTTTTCTTCATGTGTGTTTGTAAAGATATGAATTCCCTTCTGACTACTGCTTTCATGTTATCCCCGAGGTTTGGTAAGATGCTTCTTCATTTTCATTTGTTTCCACATAACTTTTAATCTCTGTTTTGATTTCATTGTTGATCCAGGAGTTACTAAGCATCATACTGTTTAGTGTACATGTCTTTGTGGGTTTGGGGGAAACTTTGTTGGTATTGATATTTATTTTTATTCCACTGTGGTCCAAGAAGGTGCATGGCAAAATTTCAATCTTATGAAATTTGTTTATGCTTGATTTATGGCCAAGGATGTGGCTGATCTTAGAGTACATTCCATGTGGTGATGAGTAGAATGTATATTCTGTGGTCATTGGGTGGAGTGTTCTGTAGGTATCAATTAAGTCCATTTGTTCAAGAGTCTCATTAAGGTTCTGGGTCTCCTTGTTGATTTTTTGTCATTATGATCTGTCTTGGGTTGTGAGTGGGGTATTAATGTCCCCAGCTATGATAGTGTTAGAGTCAATCTATTTTTTAAGTTTGCCTGGAAGCTGCTTTATGAACGTTGGTGCTCCTGTGTTGGGTGCATATATGTTTAGGATGGATATTTCTTGTTGATGGATTGAACCTTTTATATTATATAGTGGCCTTCTTCATCTCTTTTAATTTTTAATAGTTTAAAGGGTATTTTGTTTGAGATTAAGATTGCAACTCCAACTTTCTTTTGTGTTCCATTTGCCTGAAATTTTGCTTCCTATCCTCTTACTTTGAGTCTGTGAGTGTCCTTTCTGGTGAGATGAGTCTCTTGGAGATAATATATGGTTGCATTTTGATATTTTATCCATGTTGCCATTCTATGTCTTTTCAGTGGTGCATTTAGTCCATTCACATTCAGGCTAATTATTGAAATGTGAGGGTTTATCCCTGTCATGAGGTTCTTATACAGTTGTTGTTGTACTTGTTTGTTTGTTATCTTTCTTTTGGTTTTTGGGTTGATTTATGTGTGTTTTCAATCTTTTTCCTATACTCTTGTGAAGAACACTGTCATTCTTTTTCCATTTTCTTCTGTGTTTAATACTTTCTTAAGTGATTCTTGTAGAGGTGGTCTGGAGGTAGTGTAAGTTCTCAGGAATTTAATGTCTGGGAAAGATTTCAATTCTCCCTCACTGATGAAGCTTAGCTTGGCTGGGTAGGTTATTCTTGGTTGAAATTGTTTATCTTTGAAAACTTTGAATAATGGACTTCAAACTCTCCTAGCCAGAAGTTTTTCTGTAGATAAATCTGCTGCTATTCTAATTGGTCTTCCCTGGTAGGTAGTCTGCCCTTTTTCTCTTTCTGCTTTTAGGATTTTTTCTTTTATAACTTCTTTGTTCGGGTGAATTATTATGTGCCTAGGAGTTGGTCTTCTCATCTGCTGTCTGGCAGGTGTTCTCTGAATCTCTTGTGTTTGAATTTTCACATCATTGATGACGTGAAGGAAGTTTTCTTTAATAATTTCATGGAATGTTTGTTCCATGGTGGTTTCTGTCTCTCTTTCTGTCTCAGGAATTCCAATTACTCTTAGTTTTATTCTCTTGAAGTAATTGCTCATCTCTTGAAGGTTTTGTTCTGTCTTTTAAAGTTTCTTTTCTATGTTTTTGGCAGTTTGGTTTCATTCTATATTTTGGTCTTCGGCTCTGAGATTCTTTCTTCTGCTTGGCTAATTCTGCTTTTCATGCTTATTAGTTTGTTATTTATTTCAATCAGAATATTCTTTACTGCTGTTATCTCAGTTATCAACTCCTTCCTATTTTCCTCTTGTCTCTCCTCAATTATTTTTATTCTCTCTATTAATATCTTGATGTCTGGGTTTGTAGTATGTGACCAGTCATTCTGGGGGCTCCTTATTGTTTGCATCCCGAAGTCTGTTTTCTCAGTATCTGACCTCCCAGGGGTCTGTGTGAGACCTATATTCTTCTTTTGGTTTTTCTTCATTTGTGTAGATTTTCCTCCCCACTTTCTCTTTTTTTACCCATCTTCTTTAAATCTGTTGTTCAGGGGTGGTGGGGTTGCTTTTACTTCTGTTTGCTCAATCTCCTATTCTTCCTTGTGTGAATCCTCTGGCTTTGTTCAATTCTGAAGCTGGACTGTAGGTTGAGGGCTATACTTTTTGCAGTTTTGAGATTTAATTGAGGGGGGAGCTGTGATTCAAATTCTATCTGCAGATCCCAGTATCTACCGGCAGGTGTATGGATAGCCTGGAACCCACTTCCCACTGCCTTGCAATCTGTTCATGCAGTGGGGGTATAGGTTTGCTCCCTGAAAGCAAAATTAGGTAAGAAAAAGGAAAGAAATGGAACAGAGAGGCGGGGAAGTGGAAGGTGGAGAGAGAGAGAAGAATAAGAGGGAAAACAGACAAATATACCAACTAATAAATGAAAATAGACACGAAGACAGATAAGAGTAATAGAAAAAAAACAAAAACAAATAAACAAAACACAACAACAGAAACCAAAACATACAATCATACAGACACACAAGATGACCAACCTCCTTACGATGCATTATTCCCCTATGCAACCATGAGGTCTTAGATCCCAAGTTGGAGGCTGGGCAGAGCTGAGCAGAGCTTGGTGGGTTAATGCAGGTCTCTGCCTGATATCAGGGCTCCAGCCGATCTCTGGTTCTACTGCAGCTGGGTCCAGCTGGGGGAGGCAGAGTGCGAGATAGCCAGGTGCTGCAGGTTAGTGCATCACAGTGTGGCTTGGACCTCTTTTTCTTTCTTTGTTCTTAGGTCCCAAGCTGGAGGCTGGGCAGAGCTCGGGGGGCAATGCAGGTCTCTGCCTGGTCTCGGAGCTCCAGCTGCTCTCTGGTCCTGCTGTGGCCAGAGGTGAGTCAGAGGAAGAGGAGTGCTAGATGGCCAGGTGTTGCTGGTCAGCATAGCACAGGGCGGCTGGGGGTGGGACGGTGCAACCAGGGAGGGAGCTGGGAGCTCCGTGGGGTGGGAGCCAGGGGCCTCCACGGGTGGTGGTGGCTGGTGGTGAGATGGGGTGGTACAGCCTGGGAGGGGGCCTGGAGCTCTGTGCAGCAGGAGCCAAGGACCTCTGCAGCAGTGGTGGCTGAGGGCCAGGCAGGGCGGTGCAGCTAGGGAGGGAGCCCGGAGCTCCACAAGACTGGGAACCTAGGGCCACCTGGGGCGGGGCAGCGGCCACAGTAGCTGAGCGGTGCATGAGACTGAGGGCCTCCAGGCCTCAGACCGGCATGGCAGGTGGAAGGGAAAGAGAGTTTTTATGGAAACTCACTTTTGCAGAGATTATCACAGTCCCACCTGTGCTGTTGCCATCTTGCCATAAGTCCTGCTTTTATTGTTTGGAAAGTGTTAATAGTAGACTAGAACAACAAACAGTAGAAAGAATCTCAGAACTTGAAGACAAAGTTTCCAAATTAACACAATCAGACAACAATAAAGAAAATATAATCAAGAGATTGAAACAAAGTCTCCAGGAAATGTGGGCTTATGTAAAACGTCCAAACGTAAGAATCATAGGTGTTCCTAAAGAAGAAGAGAAAGCAACAGCTTTGGAAAACCTATGTGATGGAATAATGGAGAAAACTTCCCTGGTCTTGCCAGGGATTTAAACATCCAGATTCAAGAATCCCAAAGAATCCTCAGAAGATTTATTGTAAAAAGGTCATTCCCAAGTGTTGGGAGCCAGCCATGGAGGTCTGCCTGCTGACAAAGTCCAGGGGGCTGAAGACCCCAGGTTGCAAAGCAAACCTTGGCAGCTGAGACCCTTGTTTTTTCTACTTTTGTTATTACTGCAGCTGAAAAGTTCTGTACAGTTTTGAGGATGGACGGCAAAATTCCACTCACGCCTCCATTACCCCTTGCAAAAAGGCAAGAGGGGAATTCATGAAAAATTCCCTTCCCTTCATTTGAATTCCTCCCTTGGTTTCCACGTCCCCGGCCTCCTGGTGTTAAAGCATATAATCACTTGATTAAACATTGTAGTTGGGAAAATTGTGAAAAATCAGAAAGTGCTTGATGTAATGTTTGTCAGGGAACTCACTGGCCTTGCCAGGAAATTATCAATAGAGATTTAAAATATCATGTGCAGGTAGATAATATACTTGTAAGATTTTATTTCTTCTGATTGGCAACTAATTGGAGAAATTTGAGAAGCTATAGTTTGCATTTTTAGGAAGAGTGCCAATGCAAAAATTATATTTACTTAATTTCTTAATTTCTACATGTGGTGTATTGTGCTTAAAAAATTAACAATCCCATAAATATTAGAGAACCCTTACCTTTACTTTCCTCTGTTAAGGAAGCTTGTAATTCTGGTTAGGGATTGTGACTAAAGTGATTTGAGTCCAAGAGGCCTTTTGTTTGGCAAACATTAAAACTCATTCTCCCTGGCAGGAAATAACTAATGCAAATTGTAAACACCAGGTGTGAAATTAGGGAAAACTAGTCAAGCCAACTTGCAGCTATGAAACCTTGAAAATGTTGTTTTACCCCAGCTAGTTGCAAATTGCTGTGTGAAGGTCACAGGTGTGACTTGTTAATCTATGTGATAATTATAGTACTTAGAACTTGGTAGTGATTTATAATGTAATAGTTATAGGAATAAGTAAGTTCTGTATGGACATTAAGAAATAGTAATCATTAAAAAATGTTAGAAGTTTATAAAATTTATAGTTTAGGATGATAATATTTTAAGATCAAAACAGGATGAACAAAGATACATTGCCTGCCTGGTCCATTAAATTGTAACTGATTGCCTTGAAAACATTAAAAAATGTTAGAAGTTTATAAAATTTATAGTTTAGGATGATAATATTTTAAGATCAAAACAGGATGAACAAAGATACATTGCCTGCCTGGTCCATTAAATTGTAACTGATTGCCTTGAAAACAAAAAACATGTAGGGTATAAAAGGAGTTGGAAAAGACAATAAATCGGCATTTGTCCTGCTTGCAGCAGAGTCAGTGTCCAAGTTTTTTCTCCTGCACCGACGCTGTCCCTCTTTCAGGAAACTCTGACCCACTGGAGCTGGACTCTAGCACCCAAGGTATATGATCATCTGGTTATGCAAAGTTAATGTGAAGGAAAGAATTTTAAGAGCAGAGAGACAAAAGCATCAAAGAACTTATAGAGGTAAGGCTATCAGACTGATGGCAGATTTCTCAGAAGAAACCCTGCAAGCCAGAAGGGATTGGGCTCCAGGTTCAGTCCCCTTAAGCAGAATAAGTCAGTTAAGGATTTTGTTTCATAAATGAAGAAGTGAAGTCTTTCTCAGACAAGCAAATGCTGAATTTGTCACCACTAGACCAGTTGTATGAGAAAAACTCAAAGAAGTCTAAGTACTGAAACAAAAGGCAGAAATACACAGTAGAAAAACAATGGAAATTATAAAGCTCTCCAGCCTTATGGAACACCAACACAATAGAGAAAATGCATACATACATACATACAGCAACCAGATAATAGCCAGTATGATGAATGGAATAGTACCTAATGTATCATTATTAACTATGAACACAAATGGCCTGAATGGCCGATAAAAAGATATAGATTGACAGAATGAATTAAAGCACACACACACAAACTAAATATCCGCTGCCTTCAAGAGACCCACTTAACACAAAAACTCCTATAGACTAAAGGTAAAGGAGTGGGAAAAAATATTCCATGCAAATGGAAGCCAAAAATGAGCAGGTGTAGCCATTCTCATATCAGAAAAAATAGACTTTAAATTAACAACAATAAAATAGACAAAGATGGTTATTGTATAATGATAAAGGGAACTATTCAACAAGACGGCATAACAATTTTAAGTATATCTGCAACTAACAGCAGACCCCAAGCTTTATAAAACAAATTCTACTAGACCTAAAAAAAGAGTTAGACAATGATACAATAATAGTGGGAGACTTCAACACTCCACTGACAGCAATAGATTAA
The DNA here is from genome assembly GCA_027257055.1 of Cephalopachus bancanus. Taxonomy (NCBI): domain Eukaryota; kingdom Metazoa; phylum Chordata; class Mammalia; order Primates; family Tarsiidae; genus Cephalopachus; species Cephalopachus bancanus. Next base: position 200,982 of record JAPVLO010000344.1, on the reverse strand, counting down.
TCATCAAGTCAAAAAGTCAACAAGGAAACACTGGAGTTACACCATACTTGAGAGCAAATTGAACTAAATAACAACTACAGAACATTTCACCACCAAACTTCAGAATATATTTTAAAAAAAATTTATCAGTACATGGAACATTCTCCAAGATAGGCCATATATGATAGGTCACAAATCAAGTCTCAGTAAATTAAAAAAAAAAAAAAAATCATACCAAGCACATTCTCAGGCCACAGTGGAATAAAACTAGAAATTAACTTCAGGAACTCACAAAACAAAATGAAATCATGGAATTTAAACAATCTGCTCCTGAATGATTATTGGATCAACAATGAAATCAAGATGGAAATTTAAAAATTCCTTGAAATGAATGACAACAATGAAACAAGTTATCAAACAAGTTATCTGGGACACAGTCAATGCTGTGCTCATAAGACAATTAATAGTGCTTAAGGCCTACATTAGTATGACTAAAAGATTGTATATTGACAACCTAACGTCACACTTCATGAACTAGAAAGACACAAACAAACCAAATCCAAAGCTAATAAAAGAAAAGAAACAATAAAAAGCAAATTAGAAATAAATGACATTGAAATAAAAAAAAATCAATGAAAAAAGTTGGCTCTTTGAAATGATAAAATTGATAGATAACTGACTAGATTAATTAAGAAATGGAGAAGATTAAAATTGGTTCAATCAATTAAAATGGAGACATTACAACTGATACAATGAAAATTCAAAAGACCATTCAAGATTTTTATGAACAACTCTACTCAAACAAACTAAACAATCTAGAGGGAGTGGATAAATTCTTGGAATTTACAACCCCGTAACCTTGAGTCAGGAATAAACAGAAACTCTAACACAGACCAATAATGAGAAGTGAGATTGAAACAATAATTAGAAGTCTCCCAACAAAAAAAGTCCAGGACCTGATGTCCTCACAGTCGAATTCCACCAAACTTTCAAAGTAGAACTGGTACCAATTTTACTGAAGCTATTCCATAAAACTGAAGAGGAAAGAATTCTTCCTAACTTATTCTGCAAAGCAAGTATTATCCTGATACCAAAACCAGAAAAAGACACAACAACAACAAAAAGAAAACCACAGACTAACATCTCTTATGAACATATATGTGAAAATCTTCAACAAAATATTAGCAAACTAAATTCAACAACACATAAAGAAAGTGTGTTTTATCCCAGGAATGCAAGAGTTGTTCATCATATACAAGGTCAATAAATGTGCTCTACTACATAAACAGAATTAAAACAAAAATAACCATAATTTCAATAGATGCAAAAAGAGCATTTCATACAATCCAACATACTTTCATGACAAAACCCTCAGCAAAATAGGCATTGAGGAAACATTCCTCGAAATAATAAAAGCCATACATAAAGAGCGCACAGCCAATGTTATTTTGAATGGGGAAAAGCTGATGGCATCCCTCCTCAGAACTGGAGCAAGGCAAGGATGCCCATTTTCACTACTCTAACTCAACATATTGGAAGTCCTAGCCAGAGCAATCAGGCAAGGGAAAGAAATAAAAAGTATCCAAATTGGAAAAGAAGAAATCAAACTATCTCTGTATGCTGATGATATACTCTTATACCTAGATACTCCTAAAGACTCCTCCAAAAGACTCCTGGACTTGATAAATGAATTCAGTAAAGTATCAAGATAGAAAATCAACACATGCAAATCAGTAGCATTGCCGTACACCAGTAGCTACCAAGCTGAGAATCAAATCAATACCTCAATTCCATTTACAGCAGCAGCCAAAAAAACTAAAATAACTAAGAATATATTTAACCAAGTAAGGAAACAAAAAAATGGAAGGCTCATTATAGCATCCTGGTATTTACAGTATGGGCGCCTTAGTTGATACTACTATAGGGCAAACAATCTCCATTCTACCGTCTTGTTGAATGGCATATTTCAAATGTGTGCACTACATATTTTGTGAGCTTTAATCATTTATAGATGACTGAAGAGTTTTCTTATGTATATTAGTTACTATGTTATGCATTGAAAAATTCATGCCTTTGAGGAGTATGGAAGTATGTAAGCTTGCTTATGTCATCATCAAATTACCTCTAATGACTATCCTTGAATAGCAATGCTGGATGAAGACATTTAAGGAAACTCGGGATATTTAGATTGAAAAAACTAAGACATTTGAGAGATATAAAATCATTCCTTAAACATTGGAAGGGTTACATTATGGAAGAGAAATGAAAACTGTCTTATTTTTCATGTTTTCCTGGGGGAATAATTGTGACTTATCAGGAGAATGAACTTTCTCATGAATAGAGCCATGGCAGAGGTTGACTAGGCGTTTACCAAAGTTTCTTCTTCTCACCTGGGGAACACACTTTGATAACATTTTCCAGGCTCCCTTGCAGCTAGGTGTGTGTATGTGATGGATTTCCGTCCCATGGAGTGTGATGTTGGTTGCTTTCATGCCTGCCTTGCAAACGCCTTCTTTGCCAAATCCTCTGAGCATTTCCTCCTTTTCCTGGCTTGATGCTGATGAGTCTGAAGCCTTTGGAGCTTCCAAAGATGGAAGGGGGTTATCCTCTGAATCAATACTTGGAGCAGAGCCTGCCACTAATCAGGACTTTAACTACTTTGGACTTCACTTGACTAGATTTGTTTGACTAGTTTATCTGTTACAGACACTAGCATTGCCCTAACTGATCTAAGAACTGTCTAAAAATGGAAAGGGCTCCGCTGGGAAGTATGGATGCCCCTCCACTTAAGATGGAGATACGTCCTGATAAACTTATTATAAATCGGAAACACATTGAACACATCTCACTTACAGAACACCATAGCTTAGCCTAGCCCACCTTAAATGTGCTCAGAAAATCCCAAGTCAAACCATCAGAAGCTGGGGACTTTTTGTACTGTGCTCTCTGTCCCTAAGGTATTCCCTTAGCAAGGCTGCCTTAGAAGGAATTAAACATTTGCTCAAGAGTTGAATTATACATTATCTGAATTTCCCTCTAATCCTGAGATTTTTCTTATTTTATTCACCCAAAGGTTTTTCTAACTTACTACACTTGCAGACATTCATTTTACAGTTAAGAGCTAATTTCTCTTTAGCAATCCTCGAATCTCTCTTCTAATTTGCTGTTTCTAAAATGCTGGGAGTATTTTAGACAACCGAACTTGTTAGCTCTGTGCTTAAAATAAAAATCGGCATGAAGAAGACAGGATATAAATTTTAGAGAGAAAATGAGTCTCCTTTTCAATAGATTTATATACATATGCCTATCAAAAACACCCCCATGAGAATGAAATAAACAAAATAGCCAGTCGTGGTTATTTCTGTGTGCTGTGCTAGAATTACTGTTGATGTTTAATTTTTTTTCTTTAAACTTTTCTATATTTTATTTTATTTGAACCAAAAAGTAAAAAAAAACCAAACTTTCCTTTAATAGTCTTAAAATGCCACCAAATTACAATTAAGATTATTTTAAAAATTAAAAAAGTACACCTTAAGCTAAGACCTGAGAGGTTCATGTATGAAATAAGAGTGTGGACTTTGTTATATCTTTTATCTCCAGCCGGCTCTGCTGTCTATAGTTCAGGTCACTAACCCAAGGCCTGCAGTTAAGCAATTCCACTTTACTGTGCAAATACTTATTTTATTTATCTCTATCATCTGGCTTCCATTTCTCATCTCCCTCCAAAAAGAGAAAGCAGAGGAGAAGCTTCATTGATAGTTGATATTAGAACTATTCACCCCCTTTTTTTTCATTTAGAGAAAAAGTGTCTCTTGGTCAATCAGGCTGGAGTGCAGTGCAGTGGTGTGATCGTAGCTCATTGCAATCTCAAACTCCTGAGCTCAAGTTGTCCTCCTGCCTCAGCCTCTCCAAGTGCTAGAGGAGCCACCATGCCCAGGTTATCCCATTCTTTATGGTTCATTTCATTAACTGATTGTTTATGTCACCTATTGTGACCTGACTTAAATCTTCAGTTGGAAAAATTGTTCACAGTTTCAGACCTTAAGTGAATGCTTTCTGTGATAGAACTTGACGGGTTGCTACTTCTTACCTCCCCACAGAATTATAATTGGATAACTCATCATGGCTCTACTTTGCTTTATTATTCCCAGGCTCCCAATTTACCTTTTAGTTTATTTTTTTTGCCCCTAAAATCTGCAGCTATTATTTTATACAGTTGTAAAAGAAGCGTGTATCTCGGATGTATTTTATTTCTCACTTTTAAATAACTCATAAAGCTGACCATGGAAGAAAAGCCAATTTTTATGATATGATTAGATGACTGAAAAACTGATCAGTGGGCTGAGGGCCCATGTGTTCACATGACTCGTTTAGAGATACCAATGAAGTTAGCAAGAGAGCCAACCAGAGCTTGCTGGAACTGGACTCTGATAGCACATTCCCTTTCCATTGGTGAGGGGACACTGTCCTTCTCATGTTCATGTTTCCCTAGAATGAGTTTTAGTGATTTTAGCCATGAGTACTTAAGTGCCCTGCAGTGTCCATGGTGAGCAGAGAGTTTTCAGTGATGAAATGTTTTCAGCAGTTACCAGAATATTCTGAACACAGAGAACAAATGCCATAGGAGTATTGTAGCCAATGTGTCCATGCTGTCCTTATGAGTCATTGACAGCACATCCAGATAAATCAGAAGGACCTTCCTGAATAGTGTGGACTCAGACCAAACAGCTGACACATGCCCACACTTAACAGAAATATTTTCCACACCAAAACTCAGGAACTAGATCTGAGGGCACAAGAAAGATAAAAGTAGATGTAGATGGTGATGACAGTGATAGTATTCCTGGTGCATGTGTTTTACATATATTACGTATTAAATTCTCACAGTAATCCTGGATGGTAATTATGTAAATAACCAGTTAATGAAATGAGTCATGAAAAGTACCATAAATGCTGTTTGTGTCAAGAATAAACACAGCTTCTCCCCTTTTTATAGAGCAATGAAAATTGGTGGTAGTTGGGAAATAAGCATAAATCCCACCCGACAAAGAAGAAAACTGAAGCACAGAGAAATCAAGTCACTTGTTCAAAGTTAACTATTTACTTGAATATTTAATATTGGGATTGAAATTGGAGACATGATAGGGGACATTTTGAAATAATAACAGCCATTCTAAGGTCATTCATTTCTCTCCCTGAAGACTTACACATGCACAGAAAATATTTGATATTGGAGACATAAAATAAGTGTATAATCATAATTATTTACCTATAATGCCTTTCTGGTCCTCATAATAACCCTGCTAGGTGGATGTGTTGTCCCATTTCACAGTGAAGAAACTGAGGCTCAGTTTTAGTGACATAACCATGGTCACACAGCAAGAAGTTGATGGAGCTGAGAGAGAGGCTCAGATCTGCCGGACAAAAAAAGCCCAGACTACTTCACGCAGCCAGGCACATACCAGGGTTTGTTCCAGAACATCTTATTTTTCACTTTCTTCCCTTCTTTTCATGACAAGCCCAAATATTAGTTAGAGATATGGATTCAATAAATTGAGAAAATTAGGCTTTCAAGAGGTCTGGAGAACAGGACTTAGCCTTGTTTTCTCCTCTTCTGACTTTAGATATGTGGGTGGGGGTGAAATCTTCTCTCTGTTTAAAGAGGAATATATGATAACACTGTTAGTCAATTGGCATTGTAAGCATTGGGTGGTCATGAAAAGATGAAAGGAATGGGAGAAACGAAATATAGCTTAATATGAATAAGTGCAGGCATAAGAGGTAAGGAAAACTGACTTTGAGAGAAGGGAAGTCTAGGAAGACTTCATCAGTCAATTAATTGAAAATTTGATTCTAGGAGCATTGTGAAATGCATAATAAATTGCACTGTACACAGTACGGTTCAAAGATCAGGGCTATTCTTTTATAAACATACACACATGTACACGCATGGGCAAACATACGCACATTTATGCACACACAGCCTTACCTAATGAAGTAGCACTCTCAAGTTGTGGGTCTTTCTGTGTGTAATCTCTTTCAGGGGAGACAAATGAATGACAGTAAAATAAGGTGATAGCCATTATTATTTCAAAATGTCCCGTCATGTTTATTTCAGACTCTTGTTCATTCAGACTCACTTTCAGACTCATTTACAAGTCCATTATACCAGAGAATGATGCACCTTTTGAACAAAAGGTCGCTGTAATGATTAGGTGGACCAGTTTTTCACTTTCCTTTTACATCTGTGGGATTTTGCAATAAGAAACAATTTCTTTTTCCTACTGATGATCCTGACTGCTACAAGATTGAATGTTCGATCCAAACTCATTGAAGATTCAGTTGCATTTGTGATTCAATATCACAAATGCAAGAGAGTATTTTCACATACTTTACATGCATTTTCAATAAAAAGGATTGAAAACATTAGAAAAACCTTTGATTTGCTTTCTGATTGTATACTGACTATAGAGATGACTTTTTACTTTTTTAATTTTTATTTTAAAGATATGGGGTACAATTCAGGGTTAGGTATACAAAAGGTCATTTTACAGGTGATTTTTTTAAATAGAAAAAATGCAAAAATTAAAAAATTTCAATAATTTTTCCCAGAGATAAGCATTGCTAAAAATAGAAATGTATACATGTATTTATTTAACAGGGATAAGAAATGCTATTTTTTAATAAACTTTTTTTAATAACCCTAATAGCAACTGCTTCTGCTATCTAGACTAACGGTAGAATTCTTACCATCAGTTCTTTTGGTTTATTTGTGAGGATGAAAACATTTGACAGGCCTTTCTGGTGGCAGTAGGTTACCAGATACCACCAGCATACTCCACAGATCACGATTTAGGTGGGCAATTACAAGACAAACAGAGAGCTGTGTTTCCTTGCAAAAAAAGAAACAGGAAATGAAGTAGCTCAAGACTTCCAGAGGCCTAGCAACTTGGTAGGTGGCTGGGAACTCACAGGACAACACAGAGAAATGGAAGATTGCTGATCTCCAGGTTTCTAAAAGTGATATCTGCCATTGAACTGAAAATTGTTTTCTATCTTGTGTTTTATTTATTGGATCCTTGGTAACTCAATTTTCCACCAGAATTTTAGTCAAATTCCATTGTACACAAGAGCTTTGCATTTATATCTTGGGTGAAACGTATGTAGAAAGCATTTAAAAGCCAAGAACATATTGTATATGTAAAATATTTAATCCAATTTTTTCACTTTTTATCATAAGCTTTTTTCCATGTTAGTTATTGAAAGGGTTTTTAATTATTGCCTAGAAATCATTCTTTAGCTTGAGGTGGGCTTGCATGCCTATAATCAGAAATGTGTGTCATTATGCATGTATCTTTATGCACAGTTCTGATCATTTTCTTAAAGACAAATGCCCACAAGCAAAATAATTAGGTTGTAAGATGTTAACATTTTAAACTTTTGATATTGGTTGTCAAATTTTCATCATGGAAAGGTGCAATACAGTTCTATCATTAGTTTATATGGTACCCATTTCACCATGCCTTCATCAACATTAAAATTCTTTTTTTTTTAAACTACAAGCTTTGTTATCTTTCTGTGGGTAGCTGCTAACATTAAAACTCTTTACAAGGCTGGGCACTGTGACTCATGCCTGCAATTGTAGCACTTTGGGAGACTGGGGCAGGATTGCTTGAACCCAGGAGTTTGAGACCAGCTTAGGGAAGATAATGAGACTTCATCTCTACAAAAATTAGAAAAAAATTAACCAGAGGTGGTGGAACATGTCTGTAATCCCAGCTACTCAGGAGGCTGAGGTAGGAGGATTACCTGAGCCCAGGAGTTTGAGGTTGCAATGTGCCATGATTGTGCCACTGTGTTCCAGGTTGGGCAACAGAGTGAGACCCTGACTCTGATAATTGATACAAGGAAATTAGCATAACAATTCAGGAGGTAAAAGGAGAGATTGGCAACTTTATAAAAACCAAATCATTGGAGGAGATATAAAACACAGTGCAAGGCTGTAGCAGTAAGCTGGAACAAGCAGAAGAAAGAATCTCAGAGATGGAAGACAGGCTCTTTGAGCTAACCCAGTCTGATAGAAACAAAGAAAAAAAAAAAAAAACCAAGAGGAATGAGCAAAGCCTAGAGAAATATAGGATTATATAAAAGTGACCAAACCTATAGATCATAGGCTTTCCAGAGGGAAAACAGTTAAAGTAAAAAGTGTGTAAAATATATCTAAGGAAATAATTCAAGAAAATGTTTCAGGTCTCAAGAGAGACTTAGACATTCAGATGCAAGAAGCTCAAAGAACTCCTGCAAGATATATTGCAAAAAGAACCTCACCAGGGTACTTCATTGTCAAATTTTCCAAAGTCAATGTGAAAGGAAATATCCTAAGAGCACAAAGAAGAAAACATCAAATCAGTTATAAATGAAAGGATAAAAGACTAACAGCAGACTTCTCAGCAGAAACCCTACAAGAGGGAAGACAGTGTGGACTTATTTTCAACCTCCTTAAAGAAAAAAAAAAAGTCAAGAATTTTATATCCAGCCAAACTAAACTTCATAAATGAAGGGGAAATAAGGTCCTTCCCAGACAGATAAACTCTAAGGGAATTTGTCACCACTAAACAAGCCCTACAAGAGATGCTTAAAGGAGTTCTAAACTTGGAAAAAAAATGACGACTCCTGCTATCACAAAAAAGTACATAAGTTCAAAGTTCACAGTACCTATAAAGCAAGTACACATTAGAACCCACACATCAGCTAGCTTACAGCACAATGGTAGGAATAAAATCTCACATAATATTAATCCTGAATGTAAATAGGTTAAGTGCTCCACTTAAAAGAATCAGTGTGGCAACATGGATTAAAAAAATAAGACCCAATTATATGCTGCCTACAAGAGATCCACTTGCTAGCCAAATAAGTTCACAAACAAAGTAAATGGGTGGAAAAGTTATTTCAGGCAGAGGGACAACAAAAACAAGCAAGATTAGCCATCTTCATATCAGATAGCTCAGACTTTAAAACAAAAACAGTAGAAAATGACAAAGAAGGACATTATATAATGATAAAGAGTGAAATTCAACAAGAAGATTTAGCTGTCTTAAACATATACATAGTGAACACCGGAGCACCCAAGTTCATGAAGCAAACACTACTTGACCTCCAAAAACATACCAATAGCAATGCCATAATAGTGGGTGACATCAATATCCCTCTGACATCACCAGAAAGGTCATCAAAGCAGAAAGTTAATAAAGAAACACTGAATTTAAATGGAAATATAGACCAAATGGACCTAACAGACATCTACAGAACTTCCCACCCAACAACTGCCGAATATACATTATTCTCATCTTTGTACAGAACGTTCTCCAAAATAGACCATATTCTTGACCATAAAGTAAATCTCAATAAGTTTAAAAGCATCAAAATTAGACCAAGCATCTTTTCAGACCACAGTGGAATAAAATTAGAAATCAGCACTAAGAGGAGCTCCTAAAACTACACCATGACATGGAAAATGAACAACTAGCTCTTGAGTGACTCTTGGGTAAACCATGAAATTAAGGCAGAAATTTAAAAAGGTAGAAGTGAATAAAATAGCAATACAACATACCAAAACCTCTGGGAAACAGCAAAATCAGTTCTGAGAGGAAAGTTTTTAGCTTTCCATGCCTATATCAGAAAAATAGATAAGAAATTAACAGCTTAACCTTGCACCGCATGGAACTAGAAAAGCAAGAATAATTTAAACCTAAAGTTAGTAGAATAAAAGAAATAACAAAGATCAGAGCAGAACTTAATAACATTGAGACCAAATAAATGATTCAAAATATCAATAAATAAGTTGTTTTTTTGAATGGATAAACAAAATTGACAGACCACTAGCTAGACTAACCAAGAAAAAAAAGAAAGAAAACTCAAATAAATTCAATAGAAATGACAGAGATGACATAACAACTGATACCACGGAAATTTTAAAAAGATCATCAGAAACTGCTATGAACACCTTTATGCCAATAAAATGTAAATCCTAGAGAAAATGGATAAATTACTGAAAACATACAACCCCCCCAAGCCTGAACTAGAAAGAAGTAGATACACTGAATAGACTAATAGTGAGCAATGAAATTGAATCAGTATTAAGAAATATCCCATTAAAGAAAAGTCCGTGGTCAGATGGATTCACAGCTGAATTTTATCTAGTGTACAAAGAAAAGCTGGCACCAATCCTACTGAAACTATTCTGGAAAATCAAGGGGACTATGGGACTCCTCTCTAACTTATCCTATGAAACCAGTATCGCACTGATATCTAAATCACGCAAGGACACAACAACAATACCAACAAAACTATAGACCTGTTTCCTTAATGAATACAGATGCTAAAATCCTTAAAAAATACTAGCAAACCAAATTCAACAGTATATCAAAAAAATTATCAATCTTGACCAAGTGGGTTTTATTCTTTGTATGCAAGGATGGATCAATATCCACAAATCAATAAATGCAATACACCATATAACAAAGCAAAAATAAAAATCATATTATCATCTCAATTGATGCAGAAAAGGTTTTTGATAAAATAGAACATCCTTTCATGATAAAAATCTTTAAAAAACCGGGCAATGAAGAAACACATATCTCAACATAGTAAGAGCCATATATGACAAGTAAGCCAACATCATACTTAACTAGGAAAAGTTGAAAACATTCCCCCTCAGAACGAACAAAACAGGGATATCCACTCTCACCACTCTTGTTCAATATCATAATGGAAATCCTAGCAAGAGCTCTGGCAAGAGAAAAAAATAAAAGGCATCCAAATCAGCAAGGAGGGTGTCAAATTGTCTTTATTCATGGGTGACATGATTGATTACCTAGACTTAAAGACTCCTCCAAGAAGTTTTTGGACCTGATACATGACTTTAGTAAAGTCTCAGGATATAAAATCAATGTACAAAAATCAGTAGCATTTCTACTCAAGCTGAAAACCAAATTAAGAGCTCGAGTCCCTTTACACTAGCCACAAAACAACAACAGCAGCAAAAACTAGAAATGCACCTAACTAAGGAAGTGAAAGATTTCTACAAGGAGAACTCTAAAACACTGATGAAAGAAACTGCAGGTGACATTAAAAAATGGAAGAATATGTTATGTTTATGGATTGGAAGAATAAATAAATATTATTAAAATGACTACATTATACAAAGCAATGTATAGATGCAATGCAATCCCAATCAAAATAACAACTTTGTTCTTCACAGAACTAGAAAAAGCAATCTTAGTGTTACATGGAATCCAAAAAAGCCCAAATAGCCAAAGCAATTATAAGCAAAAAAAGAAAAATAAATTTGTGGAAACCTGACTTCAGATTATACTATAAAGCTATAGTAACTAAAACAGCGTGGTACTGGTACAAGAATGAAAAACAGAATAGAGAACCCCCAAATAAAACCACATTCCTACAACCAACTGATCTTTGACAAAGTCAACAAAAATAAACAATGGAGAAAGAACACTCTGTTCAATAAATCGTGCTGAAGATATTGACTAATCATATGCAGAAGAATGAAACTGGACCCCTATCTCTCACAATATACAAAAATTAACTCAAGATAGATTAAAGACTTAAGTCTAAGACCTGAAGCTATAAAAATCCTAGAAGAAAACCTGGGAAACACTCTTCTGGACTTCAGCCTAGACAAAAAATTTATTAATATGACAAGGATCCCAAAAGCAATTGCAACAAAAAACTAAAATAGAAAAATGGGACTTAATTAAACTAAAAAGTTTCTGCACAGCAAAAGAAATAATCCACAGAGTGAATAGAAAACCTATTGAGTGGGAGAAAATATTTGTAAATTACACCTCAGGCAAAGGGTTAGTATCAAGAATCCACAAGGAGCTCAAATAATTCAACACACAAAAAACCAAACAAACCCATCACAAAATAGGCAAAAGATATGAATAGACACGTCTCAGTAAAAGACACACAAGAGGCCAACACACACATAAAAAAATGCTTAATATCACTAATCATCAGAAAAATACAAATTAAAATGACAGTGAGATATCATCTTATATCCGTCAGAATGACTATCATTGGAAAGTCAAAGAAAGCAAATGTTGGTGCGATTGCGAGAAAAGGGAATGAACACTCATCCACTGTTGGTGGGATTGTAAACTAATTCAACCTCTATGAAAAACAGTCTGGGGATTTCTCAGAGAACTAAAAATGGAATTACCATTTGACCCAGCAATCCCACTACTAGGGATCTACCCAAAGGAAAAGAAATCAACATATAAAAAAGATATCTATACTCATATGTTCATTGCAGCACTAATCCACAGCAGCAAAATTATGGAACCAACCTAAGTGCCCACCAAAAATTGACTGAATGAAGAAAATGTGGTGTATATACACCATGGAATACTAGGAAGTCATAAAAGAGGAAGAAATTGTGTCCTTTGCAGCAACATGGATGGAGCTGGAGGTCATCATTCTGAGTGAACCGAGTCAGAAACAGAAAACCAAACACCGTGTGTTCTCACTCATATGTGGGTGCTAAACGGTCACAAAGATTAAAATAATAGACACTGGGGACACCAATAGGAGGTGAGGTGGGGAAGGGAGCTAGTGTTCATAATCTACCTATGGGGTACAACATTTGCTCTCTAGGGAATGAGAATTGAGACCTAGTCCCCACCACTACACGATGTGGTCATGTAATGAAGATGCATGTGTAGTCCTTGAATTTAAAATAAAATAAAATAACTACCCAACCACTATCAGCAAAAACAACCACAATAAAAACTTGACAACTGGACAGGCAAAGAATAGTATTTTCTTCTTGCTTTATTTTTATTGCATTCATTTTTTTTTTTTTTTTGAGTTGAAGTCTCACTCTGTCGCCCAGACTGGAGTGCAGTGGCCGCTCTCGGCCACCGCAGCCTTGACCTGCTGGGCTCCAGCGATCCTTCCGCCTCAGCCTTCCGAGTAGCTGGAACTGCAGGTGCGAGCTGCCACGCCCGGCTAATTTTTTGATTTATTATAGAGATGAGGTCTCGTCAAGTTGCCCAGGTGGGTCTCGAACCTGCGGGCTCAGGTAATCCACTCACCTCAGTCTCCCAAAGCGCGGGATTACAGGCTGAGCCACCGAACCCGGCTGCATTAATTATTAATGTTGAATTTTTATGCTTATAAGTGGGTATACTTTTAACAATTTTACCCTTTTAATGTCTTTTTCATATTTACTTGTAAGGTATCTTTCAATACTAAAGTTGGCAACATTTTATAGTATGTATTTTGCCTGTATTTTTCCTAATTTGTTGCTATAACTCTTAATTTTGATGACTGAATTACTTGTCATGTTTAGGAATTTAAAGTTGTATGTGGGAAAATCCATCAAACCTTGTATTTTATGACATCTACATTTTATCCTAAATATTATTTAAAATCTTTTATGTTTTAGAGTTTACCTATATTTAATAAATTTGGGAGGCTGGTAGTTATTGCACTATCATACATTTGCATTTACTTTTGTGTTTTATTAGAATTTCACTGTCAAAGTTGAGGGGATGGCCTTATTAGGATTCTCTCAACATAACCTGGAGTGAATTTTTTAAAAAAACCTTAGCCAGATAACTCAATTCACCATAAGTTTACTGTATTTTTGAAGATGTTTTCAGGTGGAAAGGCAAAATAAAGCTTGAAAGAGGTTCAAACAATAAGGAATTTATTATTTTTGCATAACAAGCTGCCTGAAGGTGGGCGTTTCCATAGTGTGCTAATCCGGTGAGTTAACGCTCTTATGGAGGACCCAGGTGTCTTGGATCTTCCCTCCCCTCTTCCTGGCTGGAGCAGCAACATGTGCTCACACAATCATGGAGAACAGAAAAGAGCTATCCGTCATCACCCAGTTCTTTTTATCAGGATGAAAAATCTTTTCTCAATGTCGAAAAAGTCGAGAAGCATACTTTCCTCTACTGTAGTTGGCCAGGATTGCTTACCATACCCATGATTAAAACCAATCACTGGTGAGGGGAACAGAATGATCACAATTCTAGATTAACTATAGTAAGTGACATTCACCCCCTGGGACTGTGGAAGGGGTCCTATTCAGAGCATCTGTAAGCAGAAAGAAGTCATGGCTGTTGAACAGGAAGCAAAAATGTGATGACTTAATCAAGGACTGCAGTACATTTATATTTTAAAGTAAAATTGGAATTCTCATTTATGAACTGACTCTGTTTTCTTGTAACTGGAATTGCAACTCTATTTGATCTAAATTGAGATTATACATGATTTGATTGTATGACTCAGATCTTCCAAGTTGGTTTGGAGAAACAAGTTTTTGTTTGTTTAGTTTTTTTCGTTTTGTACCCAGTGGGTGGTTTTGCAGTCCTTATCCCTCTCTTTCCCTCCACCCTTTAACAGTGCCTGGTGTCTGTTATTCCTATCCTTGTGCCCATGTGTGCCCAGTGTTTGGTATCCACTTTTGAGTAAGAACATGCAGTACTGAGTTTTTTGACAATATGCTTGGAATGATGGCCTCCAGCTGCATCCATGTTGCTGCAAATGACACAATTTCATTCTTTTTTTAGGGCTGTGTAGTATTTTATGCTGTGGGTATACCACACCTTCTTCATCCAGTCCACCATTGATGGGCATCTAGGTTGGTTTCATGTCTTTGCTATTGTGAACAGTGCTGTGATAAACAAATGGGCACAGCTGTCGCTCTGGTAGAATGATCTACGCTTCTTTGGGCATATACCCAGCAGTGGGATTCCTGGGCTGAATGGTAGATATAAGTTTAGATATTTGAGAAATCTTCAAATTGCTTTTCACAAGGGTTGAATTTGCTTACATTCCCACCAGCAGTGTATGAGCATTCTCTTCTCTCTGTAACCTTGCCAACACCTTATTTCGTCATCATGTTATCTATAAAAATATAATTGCTGTCATTCTCACAGTAAAAATTCCAACCAACCAACCAACAAACAAAAAACAGCCTTAGAGAAGGCTTACAGCCAAGAGCTAATACATGCCTTAATAATGTTAGCTTGTTTTTCTGCTATGTTTGCTCCCAAATACTCGAGAATCCCCAGGAACGAACATAACAGTCTGAATGAAATTGCACTGATGTTATCATTCTTTTTATTTTCTCACTGTGGTGCAGTTGTTAATGGGATTCCAGCCGAAAGGATGTGGGAGGAAAGGGAAGAAGCCATAAAGGAGACTCACGCCTCAGAGTTAGCTGTGGCATCCACAGAGGTATGTCTAAAATCTTGGACTGCAAGTCTGATTCTTAGGGGAATTTTAATGTCTCCTAAAATGTTTTACAATGATCCAGCAGTGAAATATTATGAAAGAGAATGGAAATACTCTCTGTGACTCCTAAGTTTGAGATGCATTCACCTCCATTTCCGCAAAGTCAAGGGTTTCATGAGCATCATCTTAGTCATCCAATACAATTTTATTTAATCCACCTTGAATAGGAAAGCATATCAGAAATTCAAAAAGGCTACACATTTGGGTCAAGGTCATACTAGAACAAGACTTGTGAAGTCAGATATAATTTAATTAACTTTCAATGCCTCTCTGGTGGTCAAGTGTTGTGGGGAGTCAGATTTGGGAGCTGGCCATGTGCTGCTGCAGAGAACAGAACTGCCTGAGCTGATGAGCAGTGAAGTGGAAGTGAGAAGAGGAGGGAGGGCCTAGCAACACACAAGTCCTGCTTCACTTGGTTTCTGAGTTGAGTCTTCCTTGGATTTCGCGAGCCCATTTGCCAACTAGGTACCTATTGTCTCTCACCTCCAGCCCCCTTTTTTATATTCTGCCAATTGTATTTCTCGGGCCCCTCTCCTAGCTGGCTTCCTGCTAGTTGGAGGGCACTCAAAAGAGAGAAGGACACCCAAGGGGAAGAGGTGGGCTTTCCCTTCTGTGTTTTGACTATTGTCAGCATCTTCCAGAAGTGGCAGATGGCTGCAGCGTCTGACTTCTCTGGCACTCCAAATAGCGGGCTCAGCTCAGGCCCCCAGAGGAGCCACCTGCAGCAGGGATGGGAGCATCTCCTTACCTCAAAATTCTGAGCAGTGAGTCCAGAGGCCCTCCTCTGAGATTCGTGGTTCTGGAAACCTATCCCTTTTGTTCTGTTCTCCCATCCTGTGTGAGGTTGCTTTCCTGCAGTTACCATTTCTATGTTAGCTCGGTGTCCCCTTTTAGCCTTCTAATGTCTGTGAGACTATTTCCTGTTCTGCTTATGGTTCCCTCAGATAAATAAGTGTGATTTCTGTTTTTCTGACTGATACGTAAATAACTCTTTCATCTAAGGCCGTTCAGATTGTAGTTCTGATTCTTGCAATCAAACTGCTCCTGACCAACACCATATACCTTATGGTTACCAGGTAGAAGAGCGACCACAATGTGTTGAACGACTTTATGTCCATGATTGCACTTAATACTCACTGTGCTGGTCACAGAGGCCTGTTTCAGCATTCATCTCTACCCCTCCACGATGCACATGCCTGCATATGCAAACATGCACATGTCCACACACCGTGTTCCCACCCACAGGCACTTAAGTGCTTTCCCTGCCACTATCAGTGGGCAGGTGGGCAGAGGCTTCATACTTGTTATCAACAAATGTGTTTATTCTCAGTACTAGAGATAAAGGGGTTTCTGAGTGCCCACCAGAGTGAAGTGACGGCTGATGTGCGAGAGATATGGCCAGAAATGCAGAACAAACAATGTGAGTCATCTCTGCAGTCTGCTAACTCCGAAGACAGACCTGGGAAAGGGGCCCTAGGCTTTGAATAAGTGGACTGATGTCCTTGCTGCCCAGAAACTTATTTTAATAACTAAGTCTTGCAAAGGAACTTTTGAGTTTTTAAGGCTGGGGACAGGGGGTTTTATCGCATTTAACATGTCAGAAGCCCAAGTCTTTTAGCTGGATGCCCCACGAAAGACAGGAGGCAACTAGGGTCTGGGAATGACTGCAGGACAGATGTAACATAGGGTTACTCACCGGGTGCCAGAGCAGCCTGCCCCGATCACTGACTATCACTCAAAGCCCTCACGGTGCTGTGTCTTCACTATTCAATCCAGCAAAGTCTCCGTTGGAGGAAAGACAAGGTTCATCCACAATGTTGGAGATATTCACCCAGCAGGGCCGAGTGGATTGGTTTTATTTCACATCTGTGGAAGTGGGTGAGGAGTAAGGCTGATCAACTTACCTAAGACCACACAATTAGGGCGTGGACGATTCGAGCTTTGAAATCATGTGGCTCCAAATCTCATGCTCTTCACCCTTGTGACTCATTGTCTTATCTCCTTCAGAACAAGATCAATACATGATTTCCTCTTGCCCCTTTCCTATCTTTCACTGTTGTCCTTTTTTATTTTTATAGTTTTTATTATAATTGTTTTAGTTATAAATGAAATAAAGTACAGATACAGCACTTCAGTACTGAGTCTGGGATCTGGTAAATAACTGAGGCAATCACTGATCGTTGCTTGAGGAAAATATTCACTTCTCATTTTTTTTTTTTTGGCAAAGGAGACAGAAGTAAAGTTTATTATCCACTTTCTACTGACAGAAAGGGGCCTATACACATCAGCAAGTGTGAACTCGAAGGCTAGGGAGCTGAGTGTATTTAAGGCTCTCGAAGGGGAGTTTGAACTAGGAAGAATGTCCAGATTCCACTTTCTGACATAGATAACAAAATTCACATAAGTCTTGCGTCTTGACCTGACCAGGCACCAGTATTTCATGACTCCCGGTAGTGAGCTGGAGGCTGGCCACGGGAAACCAATAGTGATCATCAAGGCCAGAAACACAGATGCCTTGGACGATCGGGGTTGCGTACTTTCTAGTTGGTTACAGTTTTGGCTTCTTCCAGGAGTTCTGATTGGTAGGGCAGTGCCTTGAATTGAGCAGAAACTCAAAGAAAGAATGTTGAATCTCTCTCTTTAAAAAAAAACACTTTCGGTTAGAGGGTAGAATGATGGTTATCAGAGACTGAGAAGGGTCGTGGGGAGGGGGATAAAGAGAGAATTGTTGATGAAATCTGTTAGAGGACGCTGCCAGCGTAAGGATTAAGAGTACCAAAATACAGTTAGGTAGATGAATAAGATCTAGTGTTCAGGAACAAAATAGGGTGACTATAGTTAACAATAATTTTTTTTTTAGTTGAAATCTCACTCTGTAACCCAGACTAGAGTGCAGCGGCATGCTCACGGCTCACCGCAGTCTCGAACTCCTGGGCTCAAGCAATCCTCCCAGCTTGGCCTCCTGGTTAGCTAGAACTACAGTCATGCACCACCATGACCAGGCAATTTTTGATTTTTTTATAGAGACAAGAGCTCATTATATTGCCCAGGCTGGTATTGAACTCTTGAACTCAAGTCATCCTCTCAACTTGGCCTCCTAAAGTGCTGGGATCACAGACATGAGCCACTGCACTAGCCCATTAATATATTTATAATGTAAATATAATAACCATAATTTATAGTCAATATAAATACTGATTATAAATAATTTATGATAAATGTAATAACAATAATTTATTATGTAGTTCAAAATAACTAAAAGAATGGAATCAAAATATTCTGACCACAAAAACATGATAAATGCTTGAAGTGATGGACAACCCAATTATCCTGATTTGATCATTATACATTACACAAGGGAACACCCCCCAAAAATGGAATTTTTTTTTTAGAGGGCAGGCCCCTTATAGTACAGACTTTCTCCACTAGTTAAGTGTTCTAGGAACCCATCGGTATCAGTTTACCAGCTAACATTGTTGTGAGAGGCTGCATTTGGCTTCAGTGAATTTTTAAAAAAATTCTTTCTATGCATTTGCCCATTTTATGATGGGTGATTTACAAGTACACCGGCCCACATCGCACTGAGAGTTCAGCAGTTTTTGACCAAAAATGACACGATCCCCATGCCCTATCCTCCCTTCGCCTGATCATACCCAGAGCCACTTTTTAATTTTGGTTTCCCTGAATAAAAACGTCCTCAAAGGGAAACGTTTTGCTGATGTGGAAGAGGTGAAACAAAAAAATGGCAGAAGCATTAAAAGGCATCAAAACTGACGAGTTCAAAAGCTGTTTTCAGCAGTGGAAAAAGTGTTTTGATAGGTGCATTGCATCAAGTGGAGAGTACTTTGAAAGTGACTGAAGCTTAAACATGTAAGAATAAAAGCACAATTTTTAATAAATAGATACTGTTTTTTTCTTTGTCCCCCTTGCATGCTTATATCAAAATATCACATGTATCCCATAACTATGTATGACTATTATGCATTTATAATGATGAAAAATTAAAACTAAAGACTCCCACTCTTAATGAACTTAATCTTTCTAATTGTTCCAAAAAGATCTTGTTCCAAGGCCTTTGAGAAATGCTTAAGAGTTTTCTGGGAAGCCAGAGCTCTGAGATTGTTACCTTTGCCTTATCCAGAACAGTTCGGCTACATTGTGTTGCATAATGTCATCTGTTTTACATAAGATCTTGTCTGAGAAAAGAATTCCTACTACCAAAACAATTTTGAAGATTTCTGATATAAAGAGGACAGTTCAAGCTACTGAAATTAGTATATTTAAAGGGATATAGATATCTCTCTATACATCCCTATCTATCTATCTACCTATCTATCTATCTAATCTATCTACCAAGACTTATAAGAAGCAGATATTCTCATACAAACATTTGGTACTTAAAAAGTTGAGCCATGACCAGGGGTGGTAGCTCATATTTACATTTCTACAATTCTAGCTACTGGAGAGGCCGAGACAGGAGGATGACTTTAGTCCAAGATTTCGAGGCTGCAGTGAATTACGAATTGCACCACTGCTTCCAGCCTGGGTAACAGCAGGAGACTCTGTCACTAAAAGCAAAAAAAAGCATTGAGCCTCCAAATCCCTAGTGGCAGAATTCAAATACTGAAAGTAGGAGAAAGAGATAGAAATCTGTGGTAGGAAAGGAGGCAGAGTAGATGGCTGAATAGAAGTCACATTCTTGCTGCACATCCTAGAGAAAACATGAGTCAAATGTCATTGCTGTCAAGAAAGGCTGCCGTTGCTGATGGAATCTGTTAGAGCAGAGGTCCCCAACCTTTCTGACACCCGGGACCAGTTTCGTGGAAGACCATTTTTCCATGGACCAGGGGTGGGAGGGTGGGAGATGTGCGATCAAAACTCACTGCTAATGTTCATCTGTATTTGTAGCCGCTCCCCAGCGCTGGCATCACCGCCTCAGCTCCACCTCAGACCATCAGGCATTAGATTCTCATAAGGAGTGTGCAACCTAGATCCCAAGGTCCCTGGCATGCACAGTTCACCGTAGGGTTCACGCTCCTGTGAGACTCTGATGCTGCTGCTGACCTGACAACAGTAGGTGCTCAGATGGTAACGTGAGCATGGGGAGTGGCTATAAACACAGAAGAAGCTTTGCTTGCACACCTGCGGCTCACCTCCTGCTGTGCATTCAGTTCCCTAACAAGCCATGGACTGGTACCTATCTGTGCCCTGGGGGCTGGGGACCCCTGTGCTATAGGACCCTTCCAGGCCTGGGATCTGCTGGATTAAGTTTCTCATTTCATCCTGATCTCTGCTCACCTTTCACCCCCATAGAGAACCCCTCTCTGACATGTTGTTTAAAACAGCATTTTCCATCAGTCTCTCAGTCTTATTTGCTTTATTTTTTTCTTGACTCTGTTTATCTCTTCCTGAATTACAATATATATCCATGTTTTTATTTGTTTATTGACTGTCTCCCCACACTAGAATTATAACCTCCCTGAGGGCAGGCAGTTTGTCTCTAGTATTCACTTCTGTTTCCTCAATGCTATAGACACTCCATTCAAATTTTTAATTTTTGTTGATCAGGCAGATAAATTATTTCCATATTTTGAACTTTTCTTGGGCAGAGCTGAGGCTCTACAATTCAATGCCTTTTGGAAAGGGTTTTGGAACAAACCCCTTGTCTAAGAGGTTTTAAAAAGTTCATTAAATTAAGTTAAAGATGACTTTCCCAGCCTAAATACAAAGTGTATACTGTGCCTTCATGTTAACAGCCAATGGGGAGATTGAAATCCTTAGAAATTATAAATCTAATTTTTACTTATATTTGTAAATTTCTTAAGGAAATCCCCTGATATTCTTAGGCATTGTAAAACCTATTTATTTAACTGCCATAAATTTGTAATGGTGTGGGTAAAAATGGACTGGAAATATATTTTCTTCATTATTTGAATTAAGATTTTGCTGTCGGTCGATAATCTGAACAAGACTTCAGGAGAACTACCTAACTACTCAAGGAAATTAATTTGTGTCTGAGTTGTTCTTATTCAGCAATACCAATGTATCCTGTGCCAATGCTTTAAATGATTCATCTCTGTTGAGTGAAGCAGACCTGATAGAATCTTGAATTGAAGTTCTAACTTTGGCCCTTGTTTGAATCTTTAAAAAAATACAATTTTGCAGAGACTAAGCCATAAAATTTCTGGATTCCATTTTTAGCAACAAACTTTAAAAAGAAATTAACAAGGTAGATGCAGTTTTAAAAAGACTCCTTGATGGTTAAGACCCAGATTGCACCTTTAAGTTCCACAGCTTTCTTGGTTCAACCATCTGGAACTTAGGCCACCATTGTCAGGAAAACTCATCCAGTTTCTGAGTCAGTCCTGACTAAGACCAAAGGCATATTAGTAACCCTGGTCCCATTGGTAAAAAATAATTAAAGTAATATCCATGTTTTCCTGAATGCTTACTTCATGTCTCACACTCAACTATACATTGAAATAGTATTTTCTTTACTCCTCTTGACAAAGCCTGTGAGTTAGGCATCGTCTCATTTTACAAATGGGAAAATTGAGGCTCAGAGAAGTAATTAACTTATCCCTAGTGCTGGTAAGCAGCAAAGGCAGGATGTAGAACCAACACTTTTTAATGCCCAAGTCACTGTTCTCGTGTAGTACAACTGCAGATCTGTTACCAAAACTCCAGAGGTTTGTTTGAGGTCCTGTTGGCTGCTTTACAGAAAGCTAATCACTGAGATGCGCATTGCCAGAGAAAAAAAGGTTTTTTTATTCTGGTGATATCAATCGAGGAGAAAGGAAGTTCAGTTTCAAATCCATCTCCCATCCCAGTAAAGGGTTTGTATAGTGGGGCAGGAACACAGGTACATGTGGAAAACCAGGAATTAGGGAGGGATAAGTAAGAGGAGAGGTAAACAGGAATTAGGGAGGGATGAGGAAATCATAAGGAAGGAGGGGTTTGGCATCTCGTTGCCTGAAGGTGGTGATCTGGTGAGTTTCAGTATCTTCATGCTGTCTGGGAGGTCTGAGAGTTGGTTTCCTGAGATAGGAACTCAGATAAGACAAATGTAAGTTTCAAGCTTTAAGGGGGGGTGTGGGGTGGGGGTGTGGGGGTGTAGGGGGGTGGGGGAGTGGGGGGGTTGGGGGGTGAGGTCAATGTCTATGCTTATTTAAAAAACCAAAACCAAAATCAAAACAAAACAAAACTGTAACCATTTGTTCTAAGGGGAAGTTGAGCTAGTTTCCCAAAATGGGTGGATTGGCCTTTGGTGCTATAGACTCACCCTTGCTGTACTGAGTAACTCTATGTGTCCTGGTATTTTCCAAGTCTTTCGCCTCCAGCAATCCTGTGGCCGTCAGTCCATATGACAGGAGCTCTGCCTTGGCTTCTCTGCTCAGCCCTCTAATTATTTCCTGGAATGGCCTACGGCTGGACCCAATCTATAACTCAGAATTTTCATGTTTCTCTTTCCTACAGCAACTCCCAGGGTCATGCTTCACTGCACCAATTAGAATTCTTTTGATTTTCATGCCTATCAGAAACACATTTGAGCTTGCCCAGTCCTTTACTATTACACACTGTTGCCTTCCTCAGGCTCTGTAGACAATTTAGTTATTCCTAATCTCATCCTAATGACCAGGACTGCCATCTTTTCTACTGAGTTTTCATCAGGTTCTTTGGTCTGATCCACTTGAGAACTGACATTACCTTTCTGTAGTTCAGCTCGAATACTTGCTGTGGCAGAGATTTTCTGCCCACATTATTATTTTCATTTTTCTCTTCTAGTGTTTGAAGATTGAATTTGCTTATTAACAATTGATTTTTCAAGTATTAAGCAAAAGAGCTATTGCTGATTGCAGTGCACCTGGAGGTACAGCCGTGTCAGACGATGCAATATCTAACAGGTGGGTAAACAAATAGAGGGTCATGTGAAGTAATTGGGAAGCTTCTAGGCAGACACTTCAGATAAACTACCTATCTCTCTCCTTGTCTCTGCCTCTTCTGTCCATTCTCCT
The DNA here is from genome assembly GCA_027257055.1 of Cephalopachus bancanus. Lineage (NCBI taxonomy): Eukaryota > Metazoa > Chordata > Mammalia > Primates > Tarsiidae > Cephalopachus > Cephalopachus bancanus. Next base: position 177,661 of record JAPVLO010000344.1, on the reverse strand, counting down.
TGCTTTTCTTAGGCAAATTTACTCGACATCTTTTTGCCTTTATCTTAATTCTGCTTTGAAGACTTCTATTAAACTCTTGGACCAGAACAATTTACTTCATCCAATTACCATGTAATTATCTTCTGAATATCCGATTATTCAAAAAGCGCCATCTGATAAATTGGAAGAGAGGTAGTAATTATGCCCCAACCCTACCTTTTTTTTAAACAAGCAACTATTAGTAATCTGATTTAGAATATATTTTAGATTTCAGTGATAAGGGCCCATGAAGACATGAAGTGTCAGATAGTTGGTAATAAAATATTAAGTTGGGTGACCAGAAAACTGGATTGGATATCAAGAGGCCTGGATTTCAATTCTATCTCTTCCACTAGTCTTCTTGATATTGGGCAATTATTTTCATATTTTTAGAATTCCTAAAAAGTACAAAAAAATGGACCACATGTTATTCTGTGCATTAGAACTTTCCATGCTTATAGCATGTCACAAATCCATTTCAATATTTTCTTTAGAAACACATTAGCTTATTTAGGTTTCTTTTAGCTCATTGAGGTCTACCAGATATTTATTTCTACACCATCCAAAATTTCATAAAAAGCTCCTTAAATTAGACCATTGATTGATATTACTGATACTCTGTGTTTATTTCCTCTTTACTATCTGCGCCTACAGGAAAATGCCACTTGGATGGTCTAGTCCTACCTCATCTGGGATAAGAGATATTAAGAGGAAGCTCAGTGTTTCTACTTAGACAAGAGTGTGAAGCGAGTATAGGCCAGTATGGTGATGTCAGTGACTGACCCTAAAGGTAAAAATGAATCCCCGGGACAGACTTGGGCTGATTCACCAGCCGCCCTTCCCCACTGATTTTGTTTGTTTGTTTCCAACCTTGACTGCCATGGGTTTTACACTCACTAAGAGAAGAAGCTTTTCATTTATATATTAGACCCTCATTCATTTAACTGGAATAATGTCTACACAGCAGGCATTTAGGCTAGAAACTAGAGATGAAGAGGGAGCAGAGCAGAGGGGCTCAGTGAGTGGCTCAGGACATTAGTCAAATAATCAACTAAAGAGTTCCAACTACTCAATGTTGTACGTACTACAGTTCTGTTGCAACAGGTTTTCCTGACCAGGCCATCTGCTCCCCTGTGACACTCCTTTCTCTACTACACGGGAGATGTCGAGTGAAGGGAGTGCAATTTTTACAAAAGTTAGACCTATAGTATCTCTTCCTCCTTCTGCTTTAGCCTTCTTTAAACTCCATAGTTCGGTGCTCCCTCCCCTCTTACCTTAGTTCTCTTGGGCTGCTAAAACAAAATACTTAGTTTGGGTAATTTATGGACAATAGAAATTTATCACTCACAGGTCTTTAGGCTAAGGATTCCAAGATCAAGGTGCTAGAAGCCTTGGTGTCTGGTGAGCCCTCTCTCCCTACTTCACAGGTCTTTCAGCTGAGCCCTCACAAGGATGAAGGCGCAAACAAGTTCCCTCAGGTTTCTTTTATAAGGACACTAATTTCATTTATGAGGGCAGAGCCCTCATGACCTAGCTAACTTGCAAGACTCTGTCTCTCAATATCATCACTTTAGGGGTTAGGATTTCAATATCTGAACTTGGGGGCACACAAACATTCAGAGCATAACACCCCTGTTTTGGAAAACTATACCACTTTACACATCAGGATAAGGTCTCATTCCTCTATCGTATCTAACATCTTTGACTAATCACAAGAGGATTCTCTTGGTCCAGGATTTGATAGCTCACAAATGGAAAGATGTAAGTTCTTATTTTTGTGAGCGAGGAAAACTGAGAAACTGATGGCTCTTTTCTTCCACATTACACTCTATTTCAACAAGATCTATGACTGCCTAAGAGCAAGCACTGCTCACCTAATAAATATTAGTTTCTTCTAAGATAACCTACATTACTTGTGAGTACGAGGGTAACATATTTGTCCTGTTAACATAACTTTTGACCTTATTTAATACAAGAAATAATCCTGGCAGGATATTGTTAAGAAGCATTGATCTACTCCTAAACCTGCTTATGTTATAAGGACTACTATACTAATTTAGACAGTTTGTGTCTGAACCAGATCAACCTGACCTAAAAGTTTCTCCCCCTCCTCCCTCCACTTATTGAGGTATAATTGAAAAATAAAAATTGCATATATTTAAAGCTTGCCATGTGATTATTTGATATACATATACATTGTGAAACAATTACCATAATCAAGCTAATTAACACATCCATCACCTCAAATCACACCTTTTTTGCGAGTGGGAAGGACATTTGAGATCTACTGTCTTTGAAAATTTCAATGGTAAATGCAGTAGACTAGAGTCCCATGCTGTATGTTATGTCCCTAGAACTTACTCGTGTTCTGAATGAAAGGGTGCTCCCTTTGACTAACATGTCCCCCAAAAAACTCTTCTAAATCCTATCACCTTTCTCAAGATAGAAGGATGAAATTGTATGTGTAGAGGAGCTCAGTTCATCCAACTAAAATATGAAGGAACATAAGACCGAAGAGTCTGACTTCGTCTAGAGGCATTGGTTCTAGGGATTGCTAACAGACAATGGCAGCAAAAATCTAAAGACCACCTCATTGATTGAGGGGGTCAATCAATGGGACAAGCCCAAACTTCATGATTCAAGTCAATGTCAACCATTGGTTCATTTCGTTTTTTATCCAAATGTCACAGCAATATCTATCATGTGTGGAATATGATGGTAAAGACAGAAATGTTTTCATGTTGCCTACAATCTGGCTGATCCTTTTGTTTATTACAAATATTTAAATATGTTTCTTTTTTTTAACACTGCTTCGTAATAATGATATGAGAAACTTGTGTTATTCAGTGCTGGTTGGCAGTTTCCCTACAACCCCTTAACTTTCTTAGTTATTGATGACATAGAGAGACATGATTCTCTAGGTTGCTGCTGATTCTCCTTTGTGTGGGAAGGAAAGGTTCAACTGATGGCCTGGAAATCCATTAAAATAATAGAACGTTCTTGAAAAATGCACCCAGAAGAATAAAATAATTTCTTAGTTTATGACCTGATCTTAAATTTGGTTCTATGACTCTTCTAGGAACATCTCAGTTAGTTAGTTCCACAGATAGTGGAACCCATCTGCTAAAGCACCTCTCTGCACAGAAGTTGGCAAAAATCTCACCAAGCTTAATTTGGCTCTGTAACTAACAAATTCAGCAGAAGTAACATAGAGCTAAGTAGCTTGCGATTTTCTGTAAAAGTCTAATGTTGGGAGTTGAGATCCAGTTCAGCTGCTTTTGACTGCATGTTAATAATGTTCCCTTTTGATTGGATGAAGCTTAAGTGTTGTTGGCTATGTTTTTGAGAGTTTCTTGAGTGCTCTTAAGCCTTGTAGAGTGGTGCTTAGAAAATCTATCTCTAGTGTGTTGGGATCCTGATGAAAAAGCTAATAAACTTAGGCCACATTCATTGAAGCTTAATATCAAGTTGAAAACAGACTAAAAATGGGGTATTTTGTCCTGTACTGAGAGCTATACTTCACCAACAACACTGAAAATATAATGGGCAAGAAGCATCACCCAGGGAAGAGACTTAAAAGAATAACTTATTGATAATATTGCAGAGAATACTGGATATTTTCCTTGAAGAAATGAAGACTCAAGATCGAGAAAGATGGAAGAAGCTTAAAAGAAGTATAGTTATGAAGAATTAGCTTGGTTAGGTTTGTTTCATAGGGCTGCATAAAGACTCAGCAGAAGTTCCTGGTAGGCAAATTTGGGCATGGAAAATTAAGAAGAAAACCAAGAATTATTCAAATATAGAAGGGGGTGTCTCTCAAGACAAAATCCACCACAAACTGAAATATTCCAGATGAACCCACTCCATGTAATCTGTATAAAAGAATCCTGTTATTACAGGGAGTAAATCGGATTCAGGTGCAAAGGGTTAAGAAGGTCTTTAAGTTGGGCACACCTGAGTTTTTAGGCCAGCTTGGCTATAAATTTGAGGTAATAATTTACCTTATTAAAACCTAAATCTTGTCATTTTGAACATAGAGGCAATACTTTCCTCAATGCGTTTGTTAATAGCTAACATGCTTGACACATAAAAGGTACTTTTATGTGATATGTAGGGTTCCTTTCAGCCTTAAGAATCTCAAATTCTGAGAATGGTACAGAGAGTACCAATGGTACAGAGAGTATATAGTATTTTTTGCTAGTAATTTGTTTCATGCTAATTTTATCTTTTCTCATACACGTTATGGTCCTTCCATGTATTCCGTTGCCTTGGAATACCCTACATTCAAAGCTGTGGCAAGAGGTTCTAAAATCAGTGTGAAGATCACTCAGGTGATGGTCAATATTTTCATCAAGGAATTGTGAGTAACCCCAACTTAAGATGGTTCATCTTGTTTGTCTTGGAAAAAGCAACACTTTACTGTCTACTGAGATATCGGGGTTTGTGTTTTGGCTTTACTATGAAGTATCCCTGCAAACTTGGAGAAGTCATTTCACCTCTGATGACCTCAGATTTCTTATCATTGAAATAAGGATATTGATTAGATAACCTTTAAAATTCTTCCTATCTGTAAAAAATAAAAGGTGGTTTCTGTATGGGCAGCTCTGTCCATATTTTTTCAGAATTGAAGAGTGGATCACCCTGGAGAACCAATTTGAATTCCAAAGACAGAGAAGTAGGAAGAAAGCAATGATAAAATGTTCACTGGAAACTAGCACAGAAAACAGTAAGTGCCACCATTCAAGGTAAAACAAGTTACAGATTTGGATTTTACACGAGACCTCAGTTAAACAGGAGTCAGAAAATAAATAGTGAATATTAAAGAGAGATGTACGGGGTGTCATAGAATTTCCAAATCTTATGCGGGAAGGTCAATAAACACTCCCAGATCTCTTCCTGAGAGAGGAGGAGGGGCTTTCCAGACACACCGGGAGAGGAGACACATAGGGCCCTCGTGTGTGAGAGGACACGCTGCAGTGCAGGAGCAGCAAGTGGGTCTGGCATATCAGGAGTTCCAGGTGTGCATAAAGGAGTAGAAGACATATGGGGGCGGTGGGGAGAAGGAGAGAGGCGTCAGCGACCAAAAATGAGCAGGTTTGTGAGCTACACTGTTGTGAAGAAGAATAACAGCAGCCCAGGCATATCAGTTTTATCATCCTTATCTTCCTCATAACTCACACAGGGACCATGCAGAGTACTGTGAAAAGAGAACTGCCAACTCGTTTCACTTTCCCCTAACTTCCTTCCATAACTATTTACCGTGCCATCTACAATAAGGCAGGCCTTGTGTTAGATGCCGCAGACATTCAAATCCTTGTCCTAGGCTGCAGGACATCTTTTGTCTGCACAGTGTCACAATTTGAGAAACCTGGCTTTTGTTCAATTTCACCATTACCCAGCTCCCCAGACAAGGGACTCTATCCTGCTGGGTCGCCTTGATTCAGTAGATGGCCCAGATTAAGCCGAAATGCCTGTTTGGTCCTCCTGCAGGAATCTCAGATGTACTCAAGACAGGTGAGTGGCCCCCTTTTCAGTGAGACACTGTGGCCCCCTTTTCAGTGCTGCTATTTTCGAGTTCTCTCTTCCTTCGTTTGGGGTGGCAGAAAGACATATTAATAAGCCAGTAGCCAAGCAAATTTCTTTTTTGTTTTTTTCTTTCTTTTTTTGGATTCAAGGATACACATGCATGTCAGTTACATGGACATATTGGGTAGAGGTGGGGATTGGGTCTCAGATGGCCCATTCCCCTTAGTGAACATTGTATCCAGTAGGTATTTCCAAACTCTATCCCCCTTCCCCACCTCCCCATTTACTGGTATCCATGCTGTCTATTATTTTCATTTTTGTGACCATTTAGCTTCTGCATATGGGTGAGAACATGCAGTGTTTGGTTTTCTGCTTCTGAGAGTTAGTTCCCTTAGGATGCTGATTTCCAGCTCCATCCATGATGCTGCAAAGGACATGATTTCATACTTTTTTTTTTTTTAAATGGCTTCATCGTGTCCATGGTTTATAGATAACACATTTTCTTTATCCAGCCAATTGTCGGTGGGTACTTAGGTTGGTTCCATGATTTTGCTATTGTGAGTTAGTGCTGCAATGAACATATGAATACAGATTTCCCTTTTATATGTTGATTTATTTTTCTTGGGTAGATCCCTATTAGTGGGATTTCTGGGTCAAATGGTAATTCAATTTTTAGTTCTTTGAGAAATCTCCATACTGTTTTTCATAGAGGTTGGACTATGGAAATCCCACCAACAGTGGATGAGTGTTTGTTCTCTTTCTCTACAACTGCGCCCACATTTGTTCTTTGACTTTCCAATTATTGCCATTCTGAGTGCTATAAGGTGATATCTCAATGTGGTTTTAATTTGCATTTTTCTGATTATTAGTGATGTTGTGCATTTTTTCATGTTTGTTGGTCACTTTTTAGAACTGTCTGTTCATGTCCTTTGTTTCCTTTTTGATGGGGTGATTTGTTTGTCTGTCTGTTTTCATGTTGAGTTGTTTGAGTTCCTTGTAGATTCTGCATTTTAGCCCTTTGCTGAGGCATAACTTGTAGAGATTTTTCTCCCATTCAGTAGGTTTTTCTGTCCACTCTGTTGGTTATTTCTTTTGCTGTGCAGATGCTTTTTAGTTTAATTAAGTCCCATTTGTAAATTTTAGTTTCTGTTGCAATTGCTTTTGGAATCCTTGTTATGAATTCTTTGCCTAGTCCAATGTCCAGAAAAGGGTTTCCTAGGTTTTCTTCTAGGACTTTTATAGTTTCAGGTCTTGATCTTACACTTAAGACTTTAATTCATCTTGCGTTAATTTTTGTGTATTCTGAGAGATAGGGGTCTAGTTTCATTCTTCTGCATATGGTTAACCAATCTTCCTGGCACCATTTATAGAATAAGGTATCCTTTCCCCATTGTTTATTTTATCTATCTATCATCTATCTATCTATCTATCGAGCTGGAGTCTCACTCTGTTGCCCAGGCTGGAATGCAGTGGCATACCAGCCACAGCAACCTCAATCTTCAGGGCTCAGTTGATCCTTCTACCTCAGCCTCCCAAGTAGCTGGAACTATGGGCACATGCCACCACACCCAGCTGAATTTTTAATTTATGGTAGAGATGAGGTCTTGCCAAGTTGCCCAGACTGGTCTCGAACCCATGAGCTCAGGCAATTCTCTCATCTCAACCTTATTGTTTATTTTTTTGGCTTTGTCAAAGGTCAGTTGGATGTAGAAATTTAGTTTTATTTGAGGGCTCTCTATTCTGGTCTATTGGTCTATCTGTCTATACTTGTACCAGTACCATGCTATTTTAGTTACTATTGTGGCAGAGAGGGGCTAAAAACAGTTAAAATTATTTCTTCTAAAAATCAACCTGCAAGCTCTAAAACCTGCTAGACATGGGGCTTGAGAAAACCAAATAGCCAAAGGTCACTTTCCTGGAAATGCAAGATAGTCATCCATTCATAACCTGACCCCCACATCCTCTCTTTGTGAAGTTTACAACCCCTGCTTGTCATGTATACCCTGGAGACAATTTGTTCTTCGAAAATCTGGTTTTGCTAAATACAACCTTGCAAATTCCAAAGAAGAATGCATAGCCATACAACCCAACCCCCTCCCTTAGCTAAACTAACAGATAAAACCCCTCTCCTCTTTCTCTGGGTTGCTCAGCCTTGGAGCATTAGCCTGCTGAGTTGTGCCAGCACTAATAAACCACTGCTTCCTAAGATAGCCTTGGTGTCATGGTCTCTCTGTTTTCCCACAACACTATAGGCTTGAAGTCAGGCAGTGTAATGCCTCTGCAGTTGTTCTTTTTGCTGATAACTGCTTTGACTATTCAAGCTCTGTTTTGGTTTCATATAAACTTTAAGATTGTTTTTGCTAATTCTGTGAAGAACAAAGTTGATATTTTGATTGAGATTGCATCGAATCTGTAGATTGCTTTGGGTAGTGTGGTCATTGTAAAAATATTGATTCTTCCAATTCATGAACATGGGATGTTCTTCCATTTGTTTGTGTGGTCTATGATTTCTTTCATCATTGTTTTGTAATTCTCCTTGTAGAGATCTTTTACCTTCTCTGTTAGGTGTATTCTGGGTATTTTACTTGATTTTATTTGTCTCGTGTGAATGGAATTTAGCTCTTTATTTTGTTCTGTTCTTGACTTGAATGTTGTTGGTATATAGAAACACTACAGACTTTTATACATAGATTTTGTATCCTGAGACTTTACTAAAGTCATTTATCAGGTCTAGAAGCATCTTCAAGAAGTCTTTAGGGTTTTCTAAGTATACAGTCATGTTATCCATGAACAAGGATAGTTCATCTTCCTCTTTGCTGATTTGGATGCCTTTTATTTCTTTCACTTGCTGGATTACTCTAGCTAAGACTTACAGTGTTGAAGAAGGAAATAGCCTTTCTTTGTGAACCCTGTACTTTCCAAAAGGTTTATTATCTTTTCCTCATCTTGGTTCTTCTCATATTGACTAGAAAATAGACAATTTTGGCACCTTTCACAAAGCCCTTCAGGTAAACATCTAGAAGCTCGTTATTCTTAAAATGTGGCATACTTTGTGATGGCTTTTGTCTTAAGCTTTGGGCCTTAACTCCCACTTGAGTTATACCATTTTGAAAACTTCCTGGTTCCTAGAAGTTTGCTTTGCCTTTTAGACATGGAAGTTTAGAAGATCAGGACAACATGGAAGTTTCCAATTCAGTTCCTTCTTGTTCAATAAGAAAACTGAGATATAAAACATGAAGAGGTCTGTCCAAGGTCACATATTTGTTATTGGTTACTAGAACTCTATCAGTAAAGATCCTATGTGTTTCAAGAAACAGGATACATTGACTCCAACCTATGCTAAGCCAGGTGCAGTGGCTTGCATGTATAATCCTAGGTACTTTGGAATCTGAGGTGGGAGGATCTTTTGAGCTCAGGAGTTCCAAGTTGCAGTGAGCTATAATCATGTCAGTCCACTCCAACCTGGGCAACAGAGTGAGACCCATCACAAAAACAAAGTAAATAAACCAACTATGCTAAACAATAAGAGAATGCATTATATCAGATAACAGGAAGTCCAAAGGGGAGCAGTCTACAAGCAAGGTGTAGTCTAGAGAAGGGTAGTACCTATAGAAACCTAGAAGAAACTTAGCTTATTCTTACTTTAGTCTTTTTGCCTCAGCATAACCATTAGAAAGCATTCAGACATTCTACTGCAGGCCACACAGCAGCCTATCCCATCCCCCCATAGCAAATCTCCCTCAGATACAAGACCAGGACAGCCCAACATTTCAATTCATGGTTTAGCATAGTAAACTTTTAGGTTCCTTGTCAAGGCAGATGGCCAAGGATCACCCTTTGGCTAGCCAAAGTCATAAAAGTGATAATACTGATCACATTTCATCAAGGAGTTTGTGGATTGCAAATGTCTAACAAGTCTTTGCAGGAAAAACCCCTCCAGGCCCAAACCTCCAAGTTAACATAATCAGCCCTTTGTGACCTATGTGACACAGATAGACCCCACCATGGCAGCAATCATGTGACTAACTCACTCATCTGCCTGCAGTCCATCACCTGACATTAGTACCTACACTTGCCTGCCCCTACATGATGACATGAAGCAGACCACCACCCAATCACCTTAATGTTCTTCCCCCATCAAGGGGAATGTCTAAAAGGACTCAACCGCAAGCAGCCAGCAGCCATTTCTTGCTAGACTCTCGTGTGGCCATGTGTTCTTTGAGCTATGGCTGTCACCAGGCTTCCTGACTTTGGTCCCCTCCCTACCTTGGGGAGGTGAATCTTCTTCCTCCCTTCTCTTTCTCTCTCTAATTTACTTTTAAATAAGCTATATTTTTTTAATCTAAAAAAAAAGACTTCTAATTGCATTACCCTGTTGTGCTCTCTGCTCTGCCTTTCTACCCGGTGTCAGCTTTGGCCTCAGCATACATTCATCATGCTTTCAACATGCTAGGTCACTATAAGTGTGACAAAATAATTCTTTGTTCTTGTATAACCAGTGAAAGGGATTCTTTCTGTTGTGGGAAAAAGAGACCGTGACACCTAGGCTATCTTAGGAAGTTGCGGTTTATTAGTGCTAGCACAACTCAGTGGGCTAATGCTTCAAGGTTGAGCAACCCAGAGAAAGAGGAGAGGGGTTTTGTATGTTAGTTTAGGTAAGGGAGGGGGTCGGGTTGTATGGCTATACATTTTTCTTTGGAATTTTCAAGTTGGCATCTAGCAAAACCAGATTCTCAAAGAACAAATTGTCTCCAGGGTATACATGACAAGCAGGGGTTGTAAACCTATAACTTTGCAAAGAGAGGATGCAGGGATAAGGTTGTGAATGGATTACTATCTTGCGTTTCCAGGAAAGCTGCATGTGGCTATTCAGTATTCTCAAGCCCCATGTCTTGAAGGCTGATTTTTAGAAGGGAATAATTTTAACTGTTTTTAGCCCCTCTCTGTACATTTCCTTCAACCATGGAATGGAAGCTATTCTTTGCAGTTCGATTGGGACAAACTGACCATATGCTTGATCCTAAATCAACATAGTCCCCAGGGAAATGCCTGAGCTCTATTAGCTTAAATATGGGTTCTTGAACAAATCAGTGGCAAGGTTATGAGGTCACTATGATTGACTTAGTTATGATGATCCATTTCTGGAGTGCAGATGGGTTTAGCTATTCTGGGTCACATATATGACTTTTAGAGAGTGGTGAGTGGTGAATGCCTAAACAAAATTAGGAAGGAGAAAGGAGGGATTAAATACTGTGTAAGCAACAAACAGTATCAACTACAGGAACCCAGGGACCTCTTATATTCCAGTCCTGTGTTGATTGGCATCAAGGAAGAGAGATGTATTCTGGAATAATCTAGGGCCTGAAAGGGTACCACATTCAAAATACACATCATGTGATCTTTTCTGTGAATGAAATTTCTGAAACAGCTCAAATAGTAAGTCTAGAGAGCCACCATTTTATTCTACTTCATAGACAGTGCCATCTGCTGTGACATCACAAGTAGATACAGCAGCACATTTTATCTTGTGAAGTTACCAAGGCAGCATAGTCTAACTGTGACAGTAGGGTAAGGTGGTAGCATAGAAATTGACTTTTTTTCACTGTGAAAACAAATTTAGACCAAGACAGAACTTATTGTTAGACAATATTTTAGAATCCAAGAGGTAGTACAGCCAGATAAAAGATCATTGGTGTTTATAGATGAATTTTAGGGAATATTCTTAGATCAACCAAAATGATCACTAAATCCTTGTAGGTTGGAGCCTTTTACAATGGGTCTCAGATACTTTACTTTTTCTTTGTCTAAATATTTTAAAAATTTCTTTTCAAGAAGGCACAGGGATGTGCAGATCAGTTTGTTTTTCTCTTGTTCTCTATCAACTTCTGCCCTACTCTCTTGCAATTACTTAATAAGACTCATTCCGGTACTTTTGTGTGCCTACTCTTCATAGTGCCTATCACAGACCTAGACAATAGATGTTTAGTTACACATTTTGGGGGGATTGGTATGTCCTCATTCCTCCTTATTTTATGTTATACTCCCCCACCAATATCCTGAATTTAATTTTTCTCATTTGCTTCTTTTTGGTAGAGATACATCTGAAACTAGTAATAGATTACACATGCATTTTGCAAAACAACATAAAACAATCAGTAGAAAGTCTTCTTTTTGAGGTTTCAACTCTAATTGTGCTAAAAACATAGGGGCTTTCTTATTCATTCATTTATTCATTGAATAAGTTATTATGAAGAGACCACTATATGCCAGGCATTGTTCAAGGTGTTGGCGATACAACAATGAATGTTCTAGTTTCAGATGAAGATGACCTCCTAAACAATTAGGAAGTCTATGTCCATAAGTATTGATGCTTTGTTTCTGTATGGTATGCTGTTGAAGACACATCCTGTGCTTCTGAGTTGAAACTTGTCTACCATGTGATGGCTTCTCATGTTCAGATTCTTAATCAGATTCTTAATCATTAGCACCACACCTTAAGGTCCAGAGTTATAATTCCTTATTTATTCATAGCCATTGTTCCCTGAAGCTTATAGTTAAACCAGGAAAAATAAATCTTGAAAGAGTTGTATTTGTTTGAAATAATTATAAGCTAACTCTATTTTTTCCTAAAGTGACTTTCACTATAGTCTAAATTTATATAGTGATTATACATTAAATTTGTAAATAAAAAATTAAAAATTCACCTAGAGGCAACCAGTTTTCATCTAGATGTAGAAGGCTGAGAAGAATGTTGCTTCTACCGCACAGCAACAGATTTCAGAAAAGCCACAAAATCCTAACTCTTATGGGCTTGGAAATTGGGAGCAGCCTTTGCTATAGACAAAGCCCAATATCCTGCCCAGCCCGTCTCCCCCAAGGAACAGAAGACTTAAGTTGTTAGAGGAAGGGCAGGAAACTCTTACATAGGTACTGCCTAAGAGAGAGTCAGAAGCAGGGTGATAGAGTACACCCCTCACTTTCCACTCCCCTATACTAGCAAGCACCAGTCTACTGCTGGGTTAAAGGCAAGATGATTGGAAAGACAACTTCTTTGATATGCAAGTGAACATAGAAGGCCTAAAATTGAGGTTAGAACAGTCCATTGAGCAAAACAATTGGGCAAATCAACCTTCACCTTAAGCACAAGATAATGCTAGAGGAATGATACTGGTAGGGTACTAGGACAACTATGCAAACTGAAACCAAGCTGAATTGCTGGCCATATTGACTCAAACCCCAATACTAATAGTCAACAGAAAAAAATAGATATTATTATTTGTGGACATAAGTACTATTTTCCTTAGTCTCCACTGTCCAATGCACCATATTTAGCATGGAATAAAAAGATACAACAACGACTGTCAAGAGACAGAATAATTAACAAAATCAGACTCAGAGATTACCCAGATATTGGAACTATCAAACAGGAATTAAAATTAATTATGATTAACATATTGAATACTGTAGGAGAAAATATGGACAATATATATAAACAGGTGATAAATGTTAGTCCAAAGAATTGAAAATCAAGAGAAAGGCAGATATAAATGTTTGGAATAAAAATCACAGAAACAGATTTAAAAAATGAATTTAATAAGATTATCAGAAACATCAACATAACTGAGGAAAGAATTAATAAACTTGAAGAAATTACCCAAACTGAAACACAAGGGAAAAAAAGTGAAGAAAGAAAACAGAACAGAGGCTACAGGAACTGTGAAATAAGATCAAAGGATCTAACATACATGCAATTAGAACTCCAGCAGTATTTGAAGAGATAACAGCCAATAATTTTTCCCAAATAATGCCGACAGATCCAAAAAAATATCAGAGAGCTCCAAGCACATCCCCTAACCACATCACACACACACACACACACACACACACACATCTCTCTCTCTCTCTCTCTCTCTCTCTCTCTCTCTCTCTTTAATCAAGAGACAGTACATTCAAACTCTGGAAATAAAACACAAAAAGGAAGTTGTAAAGGCAGAAAAATAAAACTACACTAGACTTCTTGTCATAACTTATGCAAGGTTGAAGACAATAAAGTGACAAAATTGACAGGCTTAACCAAAAACAAAAACTGTAAACCTAGAATTCTATACTCAATAAAAATACAGTTCAAAGCTAAAGGTGAAGTAAAGATTTTTTTAGAAAAGCAGAGTCAAGAAAATTCATTATCAGTAGACATGCACTGTTAGATGTGCTAAAGACAGCTCTTTAGGCAAAAGGAATATTTTACAAGTGATACATTTTGATATATACAAAGAATGAAGATCTCTGGAAATGGTGAAAATATAGATAAATATAAAAGTTTTAAAAATTATTTGAAAATACAATTGATCATTTAAAGCTAAAATAAGAGTGATGTATTATATCATATGTGAAAGTAAAATGTATCACAATGATAGCACCGCCAAATGTAGGAGAGAGGACTTGGGAGCATGTGGTGTAAATTTCTTACTACTAAGTAACTAACAAAGGATATTGGCTCTAACACTATCATAACTGGGGACTTAAATACCCCACTAACAACCCTAGGTGGATCACTGAGGCCAAACAATCAATAAAGAGATCTTAACTTGACATTTGATCAAATGAACTTAATAGATACCTACTGAACACTCCACCCAAAAACCACAGAATATACATTCTACTCATCACCACATAAGACATGCTCCAAGATCGACCACATCCTCAGTCATCAATCAAGCATAAATAAATTCTGTAAGGTTGAAATATGATCATGCAACTCCTTAGACCACAGTGGAATAAAAATAAATATTGCCACCAAGAAAATTCCCCCAAAACACACAAAGAAATGGACACTAAACAGCACAATACTAAACAACTTCTGGGTAAACCCAGAAATCAAAAGATTCTTGGAAACAAATGGAAACAAAAACACATCTTACCAAATCTTCTGGGATACCATGAAATCAGTACTAAGAGGGGAATTTATATGTCTAAGAACACATATCAAGAAAATAGAAATATCACAAGTCAAAGCCTAACAAATCACCTAAGGGAACTGGAAAGACCAAATCACCAAAACCCTAACAATAGCAGAGGAATCCAGATCACCAAAGTAAAAGTCCAAATATGGGACATAGAAGACAAAAATATCATAGAAAAAATTAACTAAACAAAAAGCTGATTCTTTGAAAGGATAAACAAGATTGATGAATCCCTTGCCAGATTGACCAAGAAAAAGAGAGCAAAAGTCCAAATAAACACAATAAGAAATGCAAAAGACTAGTCACAACTGACCCCAAAGAATTATAAAAGGCTATGAGATTACTATGCACAGCTGTGTGGAAACAAATTTGAAAACCTAAATGAAATGGAGAACTTTCTGACATCACACACCCTCCCAAGGTTAAAACAAGAAGAAATAGAAACTGTAAATAGACCAATAACAACCAGGGAAATTGACTCTGACATAAGAAAAATACCTACCAAAAAAAAAAGAAAGAAAGTCCTGGACCAGATGGCTTTTCAGCAGAATTCTACAAAACATACAAAGAGGAACTGATACCAATCCTATTGAAAGGCAACCAAGAGAGACCTTTTTCCAAATCATTTTATGAAGCTAACATCACACTAATACCCAAACTTGGCAAAGACTCAAAAAAGAAAGAGAACTACAAGCCAATATGTCTGATGAAAATAGATGCAAAATATCTCAACAAGAGTCTAGCAAATTGGATACATCATTTAGGAAATTGGAATAGGCAACCAATTCCTGACCAACAAAACATCTAAAAAATTATCCACCATGACCAAGTAGGCTTCATCCCCAGGATGCAGGGCTGGTTAAACATCTGCAAGACCATAAAAATAATTAAATACATCAATAGAGGTAAAAATAAGAACCACATGATCATATGATTAGACACAGAAAGGCTTTTGATAAATCCAGCATCCATTCTTGATAAAAACTCTTGAACACCTAGGCATAGAGGGAACATACCACAAAGCAGTAAAAGACCTCTACAATAAACCCACAGCCAACATAATACTAAATGGACAAAAATTGCAGCATTTCCCCTGAAAACCAGAGCGAGACAAGGCTGCCTACTGTCATCCCTCCTGTTCAACATTGTGTTGGAAGTCCTAGCTAGGGTAGTTAGACAAGAGAAGAAAATCAGGGGTATCCATATAGGAAAAGAGGAAGTTAAGCTATCCCTATTTGTGGATGATATGACCCTATACCTGGAAAACCCAAGAGAATCTGTCAAAAACCTCCTTGCACTGATAAAGGACTTTGGCAATGACTCAGGTATAAATCAACATGCAAAAGACAGTTGCATTTTTGTACACCAGCAACAAACAGGCAGAGAACCAAATAAAAGTACAGCTCCATTCACAATAACCACAAAAAAGAGAAATACCTTGACATCTTTCTAACTAGAGAAGTGAAAGTCCTTTATAATGAAAACTACAAAACGCTCAAAGAAATCAAAGAAGACACAAACAAATGGAAAAATATTCCATGTTTATTGATCAGAAGAATCAACATTGTTAAGATGTCCATCCTATCCAAGCAATCTACAGATTAAATGCCATATCCAAAAAATTACTATCATCATTCCTTTCAGACCTAAAAACAACAATATATAAATATTGAAAGAAAAACAACCACAAATAGCCAGAACAATCCCCAGCCAAAAACAAAACAAAACAAAAACAACAACAAAACAAAGTGGGAGGTATCACACTTCTGGACTTTAAACATTTTTATGAGGCTACAATAATCAAAACAGTCTGATATTGGTACAAGAACAGGCACATAGAACAATGGAACAGCATAGAGATTCTGGAAGCAAAACCTCCATTTCCCAACCAACTCATCTTCAACAAAGTCTCTACCATCAACCTCTGGAGAGAGGAGAACCTATTCAGTAAATGGTGCTGGGAAAACTGTCTGACCACATGCAGAAGAATGAAACAGGGCCTCTACCTATCACCATAAACAAAAATCACCTACAAATGGATCACAGACCAAAATGTAAAACCTCAAACTATAAGAATCTTAGACAACACAGGATACACCCTTGCAGAAATTAGGATGGGCAACCAATTCCTGATCAAAACCCCAGATGTCCATGCCATAAGAGGTAAGGTAGACAAGTGGGACCTCATCAAACTGAAAATCTTCTGCAAAGCAAAAGTAACCATCAAGAGAGTGGGGGTACTCCAGATCTTTAAATAAAAAATAAAAGAGAGTGGAGAGACAGCCCACAGAAGAGGAAAAAATATTTGCTAACTGTATATCTGACAAAGGCCTAACATTCAGGATTTACAAGGAATTCAAATATGCCAAAAGGAAAGAAAGCAAACAGCCCCATTACAAAGTGGGCAAAAGACATGAATAGACACTTGTTAAAGGAAGATATATGAGCAGCCAACAGACACATGAAAAAGTGTTCGACCTCACTAATCATCAGAGAAATGCAAATTAAAACCACATTGGGATACTACCCAACTCCAGAAAGAATGGCCATCATTAATAAAACAAACAACAACAGATGCTGGTGAGGATGGGGAGAAAAAGAAACGCTCCTACACTCTTAGTGGGAGTGCAAATGAATTCACCGTCTATGGAAAACAGTGTGGCGATTTTTAAAAGAACTAGGAATTGACCTTCTGTATGACCCAACAATCCCCCTTCTAGGAATATACCCAGAGCAACTCAAAACGTTCCACAAAATAGATAACTGCACACACGTTTATTGCGGCACCATTCACGATAGCAAAGCCATGGAACCAACCTTGCTACCCATTGAAACTGGACTGGATAAAAACATGTGGTGCATATACATGACGGAATATTAAGCAGTCAAAAAGAAGGACAAAATTATGGATTTTGCAGCAACTTGGATGGATCTGGAGTCCATCATACTCAGGGATCTATCATAGAAACAAAGAACTCAGTACCACGTGTTCTCACTCATTAGTGGACCCTGAACACCTATCATAATACTACAAGAAAAGGATTGGCAGTAGCGGGACGCTGCCCGGGGTAGGGTGGGGGAGGAGCATAACATCAGTGAGGGTGCCTGATCCTAACCCAGGTGAAGTGAGTTCCAATGGGAGGCCCAAACTCTACCTGTCCTAAACCACTTATGTGCACAATCCTGACTTGTACCTCACAACTTTAAAAGAAAAAAATAAAAAGAGTAACAAGTTCTTTGTTTAAAAAATTTTTTTAAACTAATCAAGTGTAGTGGCATGTGTGCCTGCAGTCCCAGCTACTCGGGAGGCTGAAGTGGGAGGCTCACTTCAGCCCAGAAGTTAGAAACTGCAGTAAGCCATGATCATGCTACTGCACTCCAGTCTGGGCAACAGAGTGAGACCCTGACTCAAAAAAATAAATAAAAAGTAAAAGTAAAAATTCCAAATGAGAGTAAGATAAAAAACACAAAAACCCAAAGCACTTCTTGGTGCTGGTGCAGCTGAAGGAAGTGCCAGCATCCATCCACCAATGGCCATCTCACCAGCTGGTTCACTTACGGAAGCCAAGGACATAAGATAGAAAGACAGGCACTTGAAAGTGTGCGGCAGCCTCTCCTGGTTCTTTATTTTGGGACCTTGATATCCACTCCTCAAGAATAAGGAAGGCTCAGAATACCCCCGGACAATGAATAAAGGTGAGAGGCCCAAGCCTCACCTAACCCTTGTCACAGCATCTGTAGGCTAATGGCAAAGAGTCCAAAATGAAGAGACCCACCATTTGTAACCTTCAACTTTAAAGCTTTGCTTATGATGATGCTTATTTATTTATTTATTTTTGAGTCAGGGTCTCATTCTGTCACCCAGGCTGGAGTGCAGTGGCATGATCACAGCTCACTGCAGCCCCAGCCTCCTGGGCTCAAGCAATACTCCCACCTCGGCCTCCCAAGTAGCTGGGTCTACAGGCATGTGTCACCACATCCAACTAATACTTTTATTATTTTTTTGAGCTGGAGTCTCACTCCATTGCCCAGGCTGGAGTGCAGTGGCACACTCACGGGCACCCCAGTGTCAACCTGCTGGGCTCCAGTGATCCTTCTGCCTCAGTCTTCCAAGGAGCCGGAACTACAGGCGCACATTACCATGTGAGGGCTAATTTTTTTGCTTATTGTAGAGATGAGGACTCGCCAAGCTGCCTGGGCTAGTCTCAAACCCGCAGGCTCAGGCAATCCACTCTCCTCGGCCTCCCCAAAGTGCTGGGATGACAGGCTGAGCCACCGAGCCCAGCCTATTTTTATTTTTTGTAGAGACGAGGTCTCACTATGCTGCCTAGGCTGATCTTAAGCTCAAGCTTCCAGGATCCACCGTGACCATTCGATAACTCTTTATAGTTGAGTGAAATATTTTCTTGTTGACATAACCATCCACTGCTTTCTGAACAGGTCCAGAGTTGTTCAGGAATTTCAGGGATTAATTCCTACACTCCTTTGCAATCATGTTTTCACTGCACAATTTGGTATTCACCTTTCTTTCATATGTCGTGCCCGAGCCTTTTCTTTTTGGAAATTGTCCCACAAAAGTTTCTTAAAATTATATTTTAATTATCTATGTACTCTTCAATCATGTGCTGGAATTTATACATGGAAAAATGTATATACGTTTTTCCTTTAGGAAAACAAGCTTTCTGTATTCCTTTAAGCACGTTAATGCATCCATGACAGAAAGAATGAGTCAGCATCCTTCAAACCACCAATGCACACAACAGAAAGTGGGTGCATCACTGAATTGAAATAATTTAGTCTAGAGTCCTTGCTCTGTAATCAAGGAGAGCATTTACGATAAAAAGGCTTCAATACAAAGCTGTTTTTTTAAATGATTCTGATTTCTCCTTGATCTATATTCCTTTAAGAAATTGACCACAAAACCAAGGGGACTTCTTGCTAATTGAAAAAATGTTCTTTCTCATTATGCATTTAGACAACACTACTTCTACCTGTAATTCCTCCAAATTAATGACATTTCTTAGAGTTCATGCATATAGCAGGTAAAAGTTTTCAATACACATGCTTGGGTATATAGGAAATGTTGCTTCTTCCCTTTTTTACTTTCTTTTTAAAATTTTTTTTTAATTTTAAAGATATGGGGTACAATTCAGGGTTAGGTATACAAAAGTTCATTATGCAGGTACCCTTGATGAGGTGTGCCCGCCACCCCCGGCAGATTGATTCCCATAACTGCCAATCCCACCCACCCCCCGCAGTTTCCCGCTACTGCCAATCCTTTTCTTATCGTACTATGATAATTGATCAAGGTCCACTTATGAGTGAGAACATGTGATACTCAGTTCTTTGTTTCTGTGATAGATCACTCAGTATTATAGACTCTAAGTCCATCCAAGTTGCTGTGAAGTTCATAATTTTATCCTTCTTTATGACTGTGTATCATGTAGATGTACCACAATTTTTTTATCCAGTCCTTTTTTGATGGGCAGCATGGTTGGTTCCATGTTCTTGCTGCTGTGAACAATGCTGCAATAAACATACATGTGCTGGTATCTTTTTCATAGAGTGATTTGAGTAGGGGGATTGCAGGGTCATATGGAAGGTTGATTTTTAGATCTTTTAGGAAAACTTTTTGCCTCTTAAGGAAACTGAACATAGTTTCTTCCTTGAGCTCCTACTGCATCGGTAATGGGGTGCAATGTTGTAAAGTTTGTCATCTTGGGTTTTCTTTACTGGAAAATGCTGTCCCTTTACACCTTTCCCTGCTCCTTTTCCCTCTGACATGGCACCTGGGATTCTGGGGCCCTCAGAGCCTCACGACAATGGCAGAATGGAGGACTTGTCCTGCCCCTGGGAATCCCTGGCTTCTCCACTTTCAGGGGTCATATCCACGATCCTGCCAGTTCTACCTGAAACACTGTGCTCCTCTTGATGCTCCGTCAGGGGGTGAAGGAGTTCAGCGTCTGACTCTGGCCCATCAGCCATCGCAGCTTCTCCCCTCTACTCCCAAGACACGGGTGTGGGGGACGCCACAGGTGCTTACTGCCTCCAGGACAGACGAGAAGCAGAGTACAGGCCTCCCTCCATGATGCCCAAATCCCTGAATCTCTCTGAGTGCATTATTATCCCTTACATCCGCCACTTTAGAGTTAAACCAGAGAAGACTGGACTCAGTGGCTGCTGCTCAGAGACCCTCACCAGTTTCTCTCCTGAGTTCCTTGGGACTCTCTCTTCTCAGCTCAGATGTATTTTAATATCTCCTTAGTGGCTGTGCTTATTTAGTGTGTGTGTGTGTGTGTGTGTGTGTGTGTGTGGCGTGTGTGTGTGTGTGTATGTTGAAAGAGAGAGAGAGACTGAGAGAGAGAGAGGGAGAGAGAGAGAGAAAGGATGAGAGAATAGTGGGAGAAGGATGAGACAATGGGGTGGAGAAAAATGAAAGAAAAACATTCTTTCAAACCTATAATTTATACCAGGATCTCAGCTTTTAACACTTCGAGAGGGAAGGACAAATTTCATTTCTCGGAAACTCTACTACAATCTCCCTTCCTAAAGGAAGTAAAAAAGAAGAGTATAATTTGAGCTGTTTTTTCCCCACAATTGTTCTAAACATTTCAGTATACATTTGCGTACATGTGTGTATTGCAGAAGCCCCAGATCAGACAAGGTGCTCTTAGAATATTTACCTACTCTGAAGAAGTCACCCGAACAGGTTGGAAAAGACATGGGTTTTTGGATACTTACAGGAGGAACTGATGGCAGCCAGTTGGTACAAAGCTCCTCACCCCAATAAATGATGGGAGAGGTTATATGCCCCCAGCAGGGAGAAGGAGTGAGACAGGAACCAGGTTATTTACCCTTTCCACATGCACATTGAGTACCCAGGTGCACATATCTCCTAAAACATCTTGACTGGGTGCAGTTTGCCTTGGCCAGGGCCATCCTCCTAGTCAAGAAAAAGTTGTCAAGGGAGGGCAAGCAGAGTTTATGTATTTGTCCTACAGTCTGTTAGTTGGATATGCTGGTCTTTGAGAGCACACAGTGCACAAAAGCCTGGGTAAAGGAAGCCTCTCCTGCCCCGTCTCATTCCAGGCTCCAGGAGAGATGTGCCATCCTGGAGAGCAAACCATGCCTTGGAGTGCTGAATGGGTAGAGGGAAGGCATACAATTTTAGGGCAGCTTCTGACAAAGACAGAGGTTAGAGAGGCAGTGGAACATTCTTAAACCTGCTTTCTGAAATAGGAAGGAGCGCTGCAGAGATCCAGTCATTCACTCATTTAATCAACAAATAATGATTGAGCATCGATTCTGTGCTAGATCTTGGGCCTTTATCAGTGAATTGTAGTAAGGACCTAATGAAAGAGAATCTGCTTATAAAGTCAGGGATATAGACTGAGCAGTGAAACACAGAGGTAAGCACCACTATCTCCAAAAGAACTGAGAAATATTGACTATTGCTCCCCAAAAGTTCACTATTACAGGGCACTATTCTAGAAGATTCGCCAACATTGCATTGACTGTAAACATGTCCTTTGTAAGATACATTATTTTATGAGCCACTAAGAAAAAAAAAACCCTGCTAATTAAATAATGAACAAGCTTTCTTGTCACTTTGACTTTTTATTTTGTTCTTATTGAAAGATGATCCTTATTTGATATAATTTTTAAAATCAAAGGTCACGCTTGTTCACACATAAAAAGGAACATGCAAGTAAAATAAATAATTTAATCTATTTCTAAAACTTCTTTGCATCTGGAGGCTGTCTAGTCTGAGCTTGTTTTGACAAATTGCCAAAGTCCAGGCTTTTCTTCAAAATGAGTGCCAGAGCCATCAAGAGATTCATCTTGCCATATTTTACAGGAATGTTCCACTCTAGGATTCCAGTTCGAGGATTTTCTTCCAAGCTGCTGACATTCACTCCCCAGTCTTGAAACTGAGCTTCCTGGATCTTACTATACGACATCAACAAAACATTTTCCACCAGTCAGGGGTTTCTTCCTAAAATGGTCCATAAATGACTTATGGCACGGAGCGGTTGCAGGTGTCTTGTCATGTCGCTTGGAGAAGCAACTGTCTTAGCTCATAAGCAATCAGTAACAGCTTCATTAAGACTGCTGCATTCCCATCGGGCAGTGCAAGCCCTATTCACTGCAAGAAGTCCTTGGTTTTGAGATGTTGAAATGTGGGGGGAAATGTGGTCTTAGAATTGATGACACGCAGGTAAACCATTTAATCGTCACAACATTACGAAGCAATCGCTCTCATCTCCATTCTACTTATAAGGAGTCCAGGGCATAGAAAGATCCAGAAGCTTGACCAAGTTCACGTAAAACCAAGATTCTGACCCCAAGCAGTCTGGCTTTGGAGTCCCTCTTCCCATGGTTCTCTCTATCACCAACTCATGTCAGGCTTAAGAGTCACGTCTCCAGAGAGCCTTCCCTGGTCACCTCAACTAAGGTGGCCCCTTGTTACCTTCTGTTCTCTCACTCCTCTCTCTTCATAGCCAATACCATGAGCAGATATTATAGTAGATAGCCATTGTTTATTTGTTTATTTTCGACCTTCTACCTTCAACCTTCCTCTCTAGATTATAAACTCCATGAGAGTAGAAATCCTCATTGTTGTATCCGAGTACTTATAATAGTTCCTGACACGTAACAGGTATGCAATCATTATTTGCTGAGTACGCTGAAAAGTAAACTCAGAGATGTGAACCACACAGATCTCCCTCTGTGAAAAGTAGCAGATTTTCTTTAAGACTGCAACATGTGTTACAGTGAGCAGGAAGACGTTCGGTGGTGTCACCTCCTACCACTGCTTTCAAGAGGTGGTGTAACACAGAGACTAAACCACAGCAGTCTGCCTGGGTTTGAATCCTGGCTCTTCAAGTCACTGTAAATGTGATCCTGGACAAGTTATTTATGTCTATGGTCTTCAATTTCATGGCCATTCACTTGTCAATAATAATTGCAGCTACCTCACAGGATGCAGGTAGGATGGAGTGAGTTAGCACATGTGAAGGGCTGCATCTGGCACATTTTCAGCTGGATGCAAATGCTGCCTATTAACACTGTCACCACCTACTTGGCCACGCTGTACTTTTATAAGAGAGAATTAGATTCGATTTTAAAGCTCTTTTTAAATATTACAATGTAGGTTTATAACTATTTATCATGACATGTGTTGTGTGAGTTCTCTCACTTCCCTAAGAGGCAGAAACCCCGATATTATGTTTCTACATCACCTGGAAGAAGGAAGGGGCTGAGCTGAGCATAAGGCCCAGGGCATCTATAGACTCAGATGAAAGCATCCGAGGGTTCACTGTCGTTTGTTGTGATCATGATGACCATAGCACCGTTTGAAAAAAAAAATTCCGAGGACTCAGGTCATTCAAAATGCATTCCCACCTGGTCCGTCTATGAGCCCATCAGGTCCCTAAATCTAAGGACCCATCATCCTTGCTCAAGGGCCATCACATGTAGCCTACTGAGGAGGTCAAGGCGAGTGTCAGAATGTGCTTCCTCTTGCGGTCAGACCAACCCACCTGGCTCAAGTCATTCGTTTGAGATGTTTGACAACATTTTTTAGGGATGTTTGCAAACAGATTGAAGGAACATAACATGAATTAAAAATGTGATATTTGCCTAAACACTTCCCCCAAAGGTAACTTGCTTCGTCTACATTGTTTATCTTCCTGATTAAAAACAACAGGAAGACAGAATATGCCTTAAACAATTCTTCTTCTTTCTTTTTCTCCTTCCTCTCCTCCTCCTCCTCCTTCTCCGTCTAGACTAGTAAAAACTGTGCTGGCCTATAATCCCAGCACTTTGGGAGGCCAAACCAAGAGGTTCACTTCAGGTCAACAGTTTTAGACTAGCCTGGGCAAGATAGCAAGATCCCATCTTTACAGAAAATAAAAACAATACACATACACAAAAAACTGTGTTAGCACCCCACCTGCAGAGACATACTTTGTTTTTAAAGCTGTCTGTCTTTATAACAGCCATGCCAGTTTTTCTTACACTGCTAAAATGCTGTAGTTTCCATCACTAAACATCAGACTACTTTTTTTTTTAGTTTTGCTTTCTTTTATATGATATAGATCCAGCTGGAAACGAATTGGCTTAATCCTGCTCATCAGCTCAAAAAGGAGGTGGTTATAACCAACTGTTTCAAAGCAAAGTTTGTAGTGAGTTTCTGAAGAGCAAATAGAGATACTACATCTTCATGCCTTTGGCTGAAAAAAAGAGTAAATTCCTGAGCAGGTTTTTTTAACCAATAAAGCAATATTTTATTTTATTTTATTAAACATATTTTCTATTATAAAATTGTGGAGTACAATTAAGGGTTAGGTATACCAATGTGCCTCGTTCAGGTACCCTTGTTAATAAGGGGTGTCTCCCATCCCAAGACAGATATTGACTATCGTTAGTCCCACTTCCCTTCTCCTTCCTACCCCCCCCATAGTTTCCCACCACTGTCAGTTCTTTTTTTTTTTTTTTAAGTATTATGATAGATGTTCAAGGTCCACTATATGAGTGAGAACATGTGATACTCAGATCTTTGTTTCTGTGAGAGATCACTCAGTATTATAAACTCTAGCTCCATCCAGGTTTCTGTGAAATTCATGATTTTGTTCTTTTTTATGACTGTGTAGTATTCCATCAGGTATATGTACCACATTTTAAAATCCAGTCCTCTTTTGATGGACAGCATGGTTGGTTCCAGGTTCTTGCTATTGTGAACAATGCTGTGATAAACATTCGTGTGCAAGTATCTTTTTGATAGAGTGATTTGAGTTCTTCAGGGTATATTCCCAGTAGGGGGATTGCAGGGTCATATGGTAGGTTGATATTTAGAGCTTTTAGGAATCGCCACACTGCTTTCCACAGAGGTTGCACTAGTTTGCACTCCCACCAACAGTGTAGAAGTGTTCCCTTTTCCCCACACCCTCTCCAGCAACTGTTATTTTTTGACTTATTGAAAATGGCCATTCTGACTGGAGTTAGGTGGTATCTCAGTGTGGTTTTGATTTGCATTTTCTTGATGATAAGTGAGGTTAAACATTTCTTCATGTGTCTGTTGGCTGCTCGGATGTCTTCCTTTGAGAAATGTCTGTTCATATCTTTTGCCCACTTTATAATGGGGTTTTTTGTCTTTTTCCTCTCAGCACGTTTGAGTTCCTTGTAGATCCAAGATGTTAAGCCTTTGTCGGACCTGGAGTTGGCAAGTACTTTTTCCCCAGTCTGTGGGCTGTCTCCCTGCTCTCTTGATGGTTTCTTTGGCTTTGCAGAAGCTTGTCAGTTTAATGAGGTCCCACTTGTCTATCTCATCTCTTATGGCCTGTGGGTTTTGAGTTTTGTTCAGGAATTGGATGCCAGTTCCAATTTCCATAAGGGTATGTCCTGCATTTTCTAAGGTTCTTATGGTTTGAGGTTTTGCATTTAGGACTCTGATCCATATGAAGTTTTTGTGTATGGGGATAGATAGGGGTCTTGTTTGAGTCTTCTGCATGTGGTCAGCCAGTTTTCCCAGCAGCATTTGAATAGGTTCTCCTCTCCCCAGTGGTAGGTGGTGGAGGCTTTGTCGAAGGTGAGTTGGTTGAGAAATTGAGCTTTAGCTTCTGGAATCTCAATTCGATTCCATTGGTCTATATGCCTGTTTTTGTACCAATACCAAGCTGTTTTGATTATTGTAGCTTTATAGTAAAGTTTGAAGTTTGGTAATGTGATACCGCCTGCTTTTTTTTTTTTTTTTTTTTTTTTTGCTGAGGAGTGTTCTGGCTATTCTTGGTCGTTTGTGTTTCCATATGAATTCTTGTATTGTTTTTTCTAGGTCTGAGAAGAATGTTGCTGGTAGTTTAATGGGTATTGCATTAAATCTGTAGATTGCCTTAGGTAGGATGGACATCTTCACAATGTTGATTCTTCCAATCCATGAGCATGGGATATTTTTCCACTTGTTTGTGTCGTCTTTGATTTCTTTGAGCAGTGTTTTGTAGTTTTCATTCTAAAGGTCTTTCACGTCTCTGGTTAGGAAGATGCCAAGGTATTTCATTTTTTTTGTGTGTGGCTATTATGAATGGAATTGTGCTTTTTATTTGGGTTTCTGTTTGTTTATTATGGGTGTAAAGAAATGCAATTGTCTTTTGTACATTTATTTTATATCCTGAGACTTTGCCAAAGTCCTTTAACAGCGTAAGGAGGTTTTTACAGATTCTCTTGGGTTTTCAAGGTACACGATCATGTCATCTGCAAAGAGAGATAACTTGACTTCCTCTTTTCCTATTTGGATACCCCTGATTGCCTTCTGTTCTATGATTGCTCGAGCCAGGAATTCCAATACTATATTGAACAGGAGGGGTGAGAGTGGGCATCCTTGTTTTGTTCCAGTTTTCAGGGGAAATGGTTCCAATTTTTGTTTGTTTAGGAGTATGCTAGCTGTGGGTTTCTCATAGATGGCTTTTACTATTTTGAAGTATGTTCCCTGTATGCCTAGATGTTCGAGGGTTTTTATCAAGAAGGTGTGCTGGATTTTATCAAAAGCTTTTTCTGCTTCTA
Source organism: Cephalopachus bancanus (assembly GCA_027257055.1). Classification (NCBI taxonomy): domain Eukaryota; kingdom Metazoa; phylum Chordata; class Mammalia; order Primates; family Tarsiidae; genus Cephalopachus; species Cephalopachus bancanus. Next base: position 150,599 of record JAPVLO010000344.1, on the reverse strand, counting down.
ATGATATGATCATGTGGTTCTTGTTTTGACATCTGTTAATGTATTTAATTACATTTATGGTTTTACTAATGTTGAACCAGCCTTGCATCCTAGGGATGAAACCTACTTGGTCATGATGGATGATTTTTGAGATGTGTTGTTGAATCTGGTTTGCTACGATCTTGTTGAGAATTTTAGCATTTATGTTCATCAAAGATATTGACCTGTAGTTCTCTTTCTTTGTTGGGTCTGTATCTGACTTGGATATCAATGTGATGTTAGCTTCATAAAATGATTTGGGGAGAGTTCCATCTTTCTCAGTCACCTGGAATACCTTCAGTAGGATTGTTATCAGCTCCTCCTTAAATGTCTTATAGAATTCTGCTGGAAAACCATCTGGACCAGGGCTTTTATTTTTGTAGGTCGTTTTCTTAATTCATAATCAATTTCCTTGATTGTTATTGGTCTATTTAGGGTCTCAGTTTCTTCTTGTTTCAACCTAAGCAGGTTGTGTGATGTCAGAAAGTCCTCCATTTCCTTAAGATTTTCAAGTTTGTTTCCATACAAGTGTACGTTGTAGTCTCTAATAATCTTTTGTATTTCTTCAGGATCAGATGTGACTTCATCTTTTGTGTTTCTGATTGTGTTTATTTGGGCTTTTTCTCTCTTTTTCTTGGTCAGTCTAGCTAGGGGACCATTGATCTTGTTTATCCTTTCGAAGAACCAGCTTTTTGTTTCATTGATGTTTTGTATTATCTTTTTGTCTTCTATGTCCTGGATTTGGGCTTTTATTTTGGTGATCTGAATTCTTCTGCTGAAATTAGGGTTTTTGTGGTCTTGCTTTTCCAGCTTCCTTAGGTGGCTTGTTAGGCTATTAATTTGTGATCCTTCATGTGCGGTTTCCTCATGTGCGTTTGTAGGGATATAAATTCCCCTCTTACTACAGCTTTTATGGTGTCCCAGAGATTTTGGTAAGATGTTTCGTCATTTTCATTTGTTTCCAGGTAACTTTTAATCTCTGTTTTGATTTCAGCATTGACCCAAGAGTTGTTTATCATCATGCTGTTTAGTGTCCATGTCTTTGTGGGTTTTAGGGGGACTTTGTTGGTGTTGATGTTTATTTTTATTCCACTGTGGTCTGAGAAGGTACATGGTAAAATTTCAGTTCTTTTAAATTTGCTTATACTTAATTTATGGTCAAGTATGTGGTCGATCTTAGAGTATGTCCCATGCGGTGATGAGTAGAATGTATATTCTGTGGTCTTTGGATGGAGTGTTCTGTAGCTATCAATTAAGTCCATTTGGTCAAGAGTCACATTGAGGTGTCAGATCTCATTGCTGATTTTTTGTCTTGATGATCTGTCAAGGGTTGTGAGTGGGGTGTTGAAGTCCCCAGCTATGATGGTGTTGGAGTCGATATCTTTTTTTAGTCACCTAGAAGATGCTTTATGAAAGTTAGTGCTCCTATGTTAGGTGCATATATGTTTAAGATGGATATTTCTTGTTGATGGATTGAACTTTTTATCATTATGTAGTGGCCTTCTGTATATTTTTAAATTTTTAATAGCTTGAAGGGTATTTTGTCTGAAATTAAGATAGCTCCTTTCTTTTGTGTTTTGTTCACCTGAAAGTTTGTTTCCCATCCTCTTACTTTGAGTGTCCTTTCTAGTGAGGTGAGTCTCTTGAAGGCAATAGATTGTTGCCTGGTGATATTTTATCCATTTTGCCATTCTATGTCTTTTCAGTGGTGCATTTAGTCCATTCACATTTAGGCTAATAATTGAAATACAAGAGTTGATCCCTGTCATAAGGTTCTTACAGAGTTGTTGTTCCTGTTTGTTGTCTTTCTTTTGATTTTGGAGTTGGTTCATGTGTGTTTTTAATCTTTTGCCTGTGCTCTTTTGAAGAATGTTTTTCTTTTTTCCTTTTCTTGTGTTCAGTACTTTTTTAAAGTGTTTCTTGTAGAGGTGGTCTGGTGGAAGCGTAGGTTCTTAGGGGTTGGATATCTGGAAAAGATTTCAATTCTCCCTCACTAATGAAGCTTAGCTTGGCTGGGTAGGTTATTCTTGGTTGAAATTGTTTATCTTTTAAAACTTTGAAAATAGGGCTCCAGGCTCTCCTAGCCTGGAGGGTTTCTGTAGATAAAGCTGCTGCTATTCTAATTGGTCGTCCCTGATAGGTAGTCTGGCCTTTTTCTCTTGCTGCCTTTAGGATATTTTATTTTATAGCTACTTTGTTTAGGTGAATTATTATGTGTCTGGGAGTTGGTCTTATCATTTGTTGTCTTGCAGGGGTTCTCTGAATCTCTTGTGTTTGAATTTTTGCATCACTGATGAGATGAGGGAAGTTTTCTTGAATGATTTCATGAAATGTTTGTTCCAGTGTGACCTCTGACTCTCTCTCTCTCTCTCTGCCTCAGGAAGGTCAATTACTCTTAGGTTCGGTCTCTTGAAGTAATCATTCATCTCCTGAAGGTTTTGTTCTGACTTTTTAAGCTTCTTTTCTAAGTTTTTGACAGTTTGGACTAGTTCTGTATTTTGATCTTCAAGTTCTGAGATTCTTTCTTCTGCTTGGCTAATTCTGCTTTCCATGCTAATTAGTTTGTTATTTATTTCCATCACAGTATTCTTTACTGCTGTTATTTCTGTCATTAGCTCCGTCGTATTTTCCTCTTGTCTCTCCTCAATTTTTTATATTCTCTCTATTAATGCCTTGATGTCTGGGTTTGTTGCTTGTGACCAGTCATTCTGGGGGCTCTTCACTGTTTGTGTTCTGAAATCTGTTTTCTCAGTGTCTGCCCTCCCAGGGGTCTGTGTGAGCCCTGTATTCTTCTTTTGGTTTTTCTTCATTTGTGCAGATTTTTCCTCCCTACTTTTCCCTTCCCTCCACTTTCCCGTCTTCTTTAATTCTGTTATTCAGGGGTGGAGGGGTTTCTTTTACTTCTGTTTGTTCAATCTCCTATTCTTCCTAATGTATTTCCTCTTGCTTTGTTCAGTTCTGGAGTTGGACTATGGGTTGAGGGCAGTCCTTTTTGTAATTTTGGGATTTAATTAAGGGGGAGCTGTGATTCAAAATCTCTCTGCAGATCCCGGTATCCGCCAACAGCTGTGTGGATAGTCTGAAACCTACTTCCCACTGACTTGGAGTCTGTCCATGCAGTGGAGTTGTAGGTTTATTCCCTTGGTTCCCCAGCAGGTGGTGCTATCTCATGGCTACAGTCCAGATGGGAGTGAGCTGGTTACGGATCCATGACCTGCCGTGGCAACTTCATGGAGGGAGTTCCACAGGCCTTTATCTGGGCTAGGAGCGTGGTGTGGCAGTGGCAGCAGCAGCTGGGCAGCAGCGATCTCAGAAAATCCTGCTTGTGGGGGCTTCACGGTCTGAAGTCGTGGGTCACTTCAGGCATGAGCTGGGAATGACTGCAGCGGCTGCATCTGCAACTGCAGGAGCAGCCCGAACCGCCATGATATCTGAGTAGCGATGGCGGGTGGCGGGTGGCGAGTGATGGCGGTGGCTGAGCTCCCTGTGAAGAGCAGGCTGCGGAAGATGGGAGCTGCAGCCCTTGGGAGAGAGCTAGGGTCTTTATGAGTGTTCTCTTTAGCAGAGGGTTTCACAGACCACGCCGCCCCATCACCATCTTGCTGGAAATCCCCCAAAGCAATATTTTAAATGTCTTACCTGTAGTAACTAATTTAATCTTTACAAAAACCTTGGAAGCTTTGATCTAACAGTCACAAAGAGCTTCGGTTACTCGCCCAGATCACAGGCTCTGAGATGGGCATGCTCGACTGTGGGTTCCGGTGGTGTGACTCCAGCATCCTCCCCTTTTTTACTGCATTTTTACTGTTTCCTAATCTACTCATATTTATTTACACATTCTCTAAATACATGCATACATAAAGCCACATGGGCATTTTTAGTGGAGCACATGGAACATTATGCACATGCCAATGCTCCAGCTGTCACCTCTGGGACTTTCCCAGGTGGCAAATCTGTTGACTCTCAGAGGCTCTCAATGACTCACTTGACTACCTTTTCCCAGATAAAAATTGTAACCTGGAATGAACCGGGAACTGGAATTTTCCTCAGCCTTTCTTCTGTCTTTAGAATGCCTTGCTAGTTCCAACTTCCATAAAGGTGTGTCCTGTATACCTAACCCTTAACTATACCCCTCAATTTTAAAGTAAAAAAATATATAAAAAATAAATAATAAAGAAAATAATTAAATCTAAAAAGATAGAATGCCTTGCTCTCTCAAGGCTCTAATTTATCGGGAAAATAATGCATCATAAAATGTGGATGGCTTACTATAAGTTACTATTATAGCCTTCCCAGCTAACATCTCTCTAAATTCTTGATACCCAGTCTTAATAAAGAGAGATCTAATCAGGATGATGAAGCAGCTACTTTCTGCCAAGGAGACCTTAGAGTTCCTTTCTAATTACACTAAAGGCCTCAGATATCCTTGGGGTCAAGTTAAAATGAACCCAAAGAGTCCGGCTTGTACAGTGCAGGGAGAAAAACCGAAAAGTAGTTACTCTTAGAGATAAGAGATAAAATCTCTTTTGAGCTTCTCCCTGAAATGGAGATACATGCAAATGTTATCTCCTCCATCAGAAACAATCAGTTAACCACAACCTAGTGTCTCCTGAGCTAAATGAGACTTTTAACTAGGTGCTAAATATAGTGTGAGAGAACAGAACATTAGATACATATTGTGCCCCTCAAAGCATTTTGTTTAAATGGAATGTTTGGGTCCAGGAACTAAATGATTCTTCTTTCCCCCTCTTTAAATTTGTTCAAGATTATTATTATTTTTGACAGCAAAGCAAAAATAATAGCTCTTTCCTACTGAGAATTTACTCTGCACTAGCACATGCCAAGCCCTTTACATTAATCCTTTCAAAAGACCTGTGGGTTAGTATTCTTTTTTTCCTTTTTTTTTTTGAGTTGCAGTCTCACTCCTTCACCCAGGCTGGAGTGCAGTGGCATGCCCGTTCATGGCCACCCCAGTGTTGACCTTCTGGGCTCCAGCAATCCTTCCACTTCAGCCTTCCAAGTAGCCGGAACTACAGGCACGCACTACCACGCCTGGCTAGTTTTTATTGTATTGTAGAGATGCAGTCTTACCAAATTTCCCAGGCTGGTCTCAAACCCACGTGCTCAGGCAATCCATTCGCCTCGGCCTCCCAAAGTTCTGGGATGACAGGCTGAGCCACCGAGCCTGGCAGGGTTAGTATTCTTGTCCTCACCTCACAGATGAGAAAAAAGATATTCAGAAAGAGAGAGTGGCTTGCTCAGGCTTCCTCAAGCAACTGGTTGTTGAGTGAAAATCCAGGCTCCAAAACCATACATTGTGCTGGATGGTGTCTTCCAAAATTCATGTGCTTCCCAGAACCTCAGAATATGACTGTATTTGGAAATAGGGTTATTGCAAATGTAATTAAGATATAATTAAGTTAAGATGAAGTCATGTTGCAGTGGGGGGGTCCCTAATCCAATGAGGCCGCAGTCCTTATTAGAGGAGAGGACACACAGACACCGAGGGAGGATGCCACGTGATGACAGAGGAGGCGATTAGAGTGATGAGGATAACCAGTAACACCAGAAACCAAAGGAAAGACATGGAACAGGCTTTCCCCTAAAGCCTTGAGAGAGCATGGCCCTGCCAACAATTTGATTTTGGACTTCTAGCCGCCAAAGCTGTGGGACACTAAATTTCTGCTGCTTCAGGCTACCTAGTGTATGGTACTTTGTTACAGCCGCCCTAGGAAATCACTGGTGCTCGGGACACACCACTCCTAAATGTTCCTCTTTGGCATATTGATTATTAGCTGGTTATTTTCAGAAGATGTAGGCAAAAAAGTAGCACTGAAAAGTCGCCTTTTTGTTAAAGAAATTTACGTCTATAAAGAAAATTACCACCAGTAAAGATATCTGTATCAGGAAGAGGGCTGCTCCCGAGACAAGTGTTATCGCGAGCAACCCTTACCTGCCTAGCAAGGCAACCTTTCTTCTCCACAGGGCTGCTTTCCCTGGCCCTCCCATAACCTGTCTCCACCAGCCCCCAGAAGTCCCTATTCCTTTTATAGCTCAGGATGCTAAATAAACTTCAATTGTTTGGACCTTCTTTGAGCCTCATATTTTTGTGGGACTCCTATGCATACATACATCATTAAAATTGTTTTTCTTGGCTGGGCTCGGTGGCCCAGCCTGTCATTCCAATACTTTGGGAGGCCGAAGCGAGCGGATTACCTGAGTCTGCTGGTTCAAGACCAGCCCGGGCAACTTGGCGAGACCTCGTCTCTGCAACAAATCAGAAAATTAGCTGGGCATGGTAGTGCACACCTGTAGTTCCATCCACTTGGAAGACTGAGGCAGAAGGATCACCAGAGCCCAGCAGGTCGAGGCTGGGGTGGCCGTGAGCATGCCACTGCACTCTAACCTCGGCGACAGAGGGAGACTACCAAGTCATCATCACCACCATCATTATTTCAGCTCCTTGGCCAGCATTCACTTTTTTTTTTAAATTTAATTTTAAAGATGTAGGATACAATTCAGGATGAGGGACACAAATGGACATTGTACGGGTAAAGTCTGGGCATCCATTTGGTCCCTACCTAGCCTGGTTTGAGATCAGGTACCCTTAGCATCCACCTTCTTAATCATTCTTTGCAAGGTCTCCTCCCACTTGTGTACCAGTTTTTACTTCTGTGAGTCCAATTCCGTTAGAATTTGCTTCTTTCATCTATGTCTCTTGATCATCTGTTCATATATACCATCTCTTTATATCTCTGGACTGTGTCATAGGAAAAATCTCTTCAAGTTATATTTTTCAGTTCTCTAATTGTCTCTTTAGCTCTATTTAAGTTGTTGTTTTAGTCAGCTGTTGAGATCTGTGTACTTGAAATCTACAAGTTTTGCATAGTGTTTTCAGTTTCTATGCTCACTTTTCTTGCTTTTTTAATTTCCCTTTTTCTTTTTTAAGCCTTTTTTATGTGGTTATTTCCCATTCTTCATCAGATCACTCCAATATATAAAGTCTTTGAGAGTCTGAATCTTTCAGTTATTATTTCGGCTGTTTCTTATGTGCTCCCAGTGTTTTTGTTTGTTTGTCTGTTTTTGGTGTTGTATTTGGCTTTCTTTTTTTTTTAGCTATGAACTATATTTTATTGAATACAATATTCAGGAATTCCAAGAACCCATGTTGGGAATGCTGTCTTCAGCAATGTAAGCATTTGCTTTCAAACAATCCCACCTTATAGCTCCGTCTTCTGTTCACTTGCTAACAGTTTACTGCTCCCTGCTCAGGTCTTAGTTTACTGTTCCTGGTACTATTTATTTAATTCTTAGATTCTCAGAAATTTCCTTCCACTTTAAAAAGAGTAATAACACATTAAAATTATGTTTACTATGTTTGTATAACTTGTCATTGGATTATGTTTTACCTGGAAGGTCCTATAGAGTAACTAGTGTACCCTCGTGCCAGAAATGGAAATCCTCATCTTTCTTTGACAAGTTAAAATTTTCCAGCTGGGCACGGTGGCTCAGCCTGTAAACTCAGCACTTTGGGAGACTTAGGCAAGTGGATTGCCTGAGCCTGTGGGTTCGAGACTCACTCGGGCAACTTGGCGAGACCTCATCTCTATAATAAATCAAAAATTAGCTGGCGTGGTAGCACATGCCTTTAGTTCTGCCTACTTGGAAGGCTGAGGTGAAAGGATCACTAGAGCCCTGCAGGTCGAGCCTGCGGTGACCTGGAGTGTGCCACTGTATTCCAGTCTGGGCTACAGAGTGAGACTCCAACTCAAAAAAAAAAAAAAAAACCTTAAATTAAAAAAATAAAAATAAAATAAAATTTTCAGGTCAGGCTAAGACTTTGGGTTATCTGAAGCTCTAAGGAATGTGGCACACATTTTCTAGCAGGAGAACACATCCTCTGCATTCATGTCCAATCATTCCAAACTCTATTTTTCCCATAACAGAAATGAAGGTCAGAGGGATGAAATGATTTGTCCACGTTTCTTCAACAACTGAAAAACAAAAATAAGATTAGAATGCATCACTAAAAATCAAGAAACTTCTCAGGTTTGCTGATCAGTCCGTAAATTAGAAAAAATTCAAAGACAATGGCAAAGTATGTGCTCTCCTAGCTGCAGTCTGCTTGACCCATACAAGTAATCCTGGATGTCCAAGAAAAATGCCTTTTCCACTCAAGTTTTAGATACAAATCATAATTTTCTCCATCTTGAATTTAATCAGTACCTACAAGGTAGATTCATAATAAACTGGAAAGAAAGAAAATTCACCAACAGATCAGATAATTTTTGAACCTGAGCGTCTTAAACTGTCCTAAAGGCATCAGAGGATGTCTTCTACCATCATAGGAATCGCTCTTCAAGATTCCATGAGAATGACCCAAATCTAGACACTTCACTCTCCAAGATTCCAGGAAGCATGTCCATTTGCATTCTCAGAATGATAACAACTTGGTGGTTATCACCCAACGGAGAATTTGCAAACGCCTCCCATTCCCCAGAAATGTCCACACGAGGAGCTTAGTTTAAAAGCTCTCTATTTTCTGGGTGCTGGGTTGTCTAGAGGTCACTTTGGATCATGGATTAAAGAGAGAGGGTCCTGTCCTACTGCACTTAGAGGCCTGGCTCACCTTTTTCATAGTGAAGAGGAAAGCAGAGCAACCTGTAAGAATAGCATGGGGACAGAGTGTTCCAAAATCAGTACGTGGGTTTTTCTAATTAACACTTGCTACAGTGCCTAGTACAAGGCCTGATAAATTGGAGGCTCTTGAAGAAATACGTGTTGATTTGATTTTTAAAATGAATGTATAAGGCATTTTTAAGCTTTAGTGGCACTGTGACTTTTTACCACTGGATGGTGCTATAAAACCACTCTCACAGACAATAGACTTGCTTTCTGGCCTTCCACTTGGAAGATTCATTTCCTGTGTCTCCGCTTTCCAAACCATCTTGCAATTACGTGGCCTTTTCTTTCTGAGAAAAGCTGGGAATGTTTTCGATTCATTCTTGAAAGCTGTGATTGCTTCTACTAATATTAGTTCCACACTGAGAAGATTTCTACAGCTCTGACACCCAGAAGACAGACATATCAGTGGAGTATGGCTGTTGTTTTGGTCAGAGGTGGCCATGTGAATTAATTAATAGAAAGAAAGGAAACTGGGAGATGTGAGATTTGGGTCCCAGGCCATTGCAATATCCTGGTATGACTTTCCTCAAAGTGAAGATATTCAACACGACCTGTGGTTTTCAAACTGCGCTCTTTTCTTCAATGACCTAAGGTGCCTTCAGAGACACTTCCAGCTGCCACGGTGTGTGTTTGGGGGCGGGGCTGTTGGGTGGCTGAGCTGGAGGAGGTAGGACAGGCTTGAGGACCTCCACACACCTTGCAGCCCCCACAGGAAAAGTGTGCTTGTCCTGGTTGATTTTTTTTTTTTTGCACCCTGATCTACTTGAGTGCATTCTGGGAGAATCTGGGGCTCTGGGCCCATCTGAAAGGACAGCCCGTGGGACTCTGCCCACCCTCGGCACCTTCGTCTTCCCTCTCTGGCTGCTGTCACCCTGAGCTCTGGCTGCCTGGCCCGAGTAAGTCAACACATCAGGCGAGAGGTGTTTGGAGAAGGATTGAGGGACAGATTTTTCAATTAATGGAAGGAGAAAAGATACCCGCTTCTTACAGTGAGCTTGAGTAAGTACATACAACAAAAACTGAACATCAAGGCCCTCAAGCAGGAATGCATCAACCCAGCAGACTGTGCACAGAGGCAGAAGCAAAGCGTCCAGAGAAGAGGGTCGCCAGGAGCCATAGGTGAGAAGACAATGTGAAACAACTCAACATGCATGTTTTCTGTGCTGGGCCCTGAGGACATTGAAACAGATGTGAGACATCCCAGAAGCTGGGAGGCAGATACATACCTAGAGAGCCCCCAGACCGTGCTTACATGCTTGGACAGTGGCAGGGAGAGCTTGTGGGGGCAACTCAGAGAAAGGGCAGAAGGCTTGGCATCCGTAGGCTTGTACTTCCTGGAGGTGCTAACGGTCAAACTAAATCTCAGCTGGCCCAGAACCCTGCTGCAGTTATTCTTGACTAGCGGGCTTTTATCAGTTTTAAATGGAAGTTTTTAATCAAACTTCCTTTGTTTACCTGTGGCTGTTGGTTTCATACGATTATGCAGTAATCACGGCTACTCTTTTCTTTTTTTTTTGAGTCTCACTCCGTCGCCCAGGCTAGAGTGCAGTGGCACACTCACGGCCACCCCAGCGTCGACCCGCCGGGCTCAGGTGATCCTTCTGCCTCAACCTTCCAAGGAACTGGAATTGCAGATGCACACCATCACACCTCGCTAGTTTTTGTGATTTAACGTAGAGACGAGGTCTTGCCAAGTTGCCCAGGCTGGTCTCGAACCCTGGGTTCAGGCAATCCTCTCGCCTCGGCCTCCCAAAGTGCTGGGATGACAGGCTGAGCCACCGTGCCCAGCCAATGGCTACTTTTTATTAAGTTTTAGGCACAGCCCTAAGCACTTTGCATGTAATTCCATACCTAATCCTTACAACAATTCCTTGAACTAGGCAGGCATTGAGATTCTTACATTTTTATGAGAAATTTCAAGCTCATACAAACATTTCTGCCTTTTTTAGTGTATAATTCCCCATTGTACTCATTACTTGGTGGGAACTGAAGTATATTGAAATAAATTACAGAATCATGTTATTCCACCTGGACATAGGTCAATATGCTAATTTAAAAGATGAGAATACATCAAAATATGTGACACAAGTCTGCTTCCAGCCAAGATGGAGCAACAGGAACTGGGTGAACAACTACAACAACCACAAAAGACAAACTAAATGAAACAATTTTGTTTTCATTTTTTTGAGTTGGAGTCTCACTCTGTCACCCAGGCTGGAGTGCGGTGGCACACTCATAGCCACCACAGCTTCAACCCGCTGGGCTCAGGCGATCCTTCCACCTCAGACTTCCAAGTAGCCAGAACTACAGGCACGCTCTGCCACACCTGCCTAAGTTTTTTTGATTTATTGTAGAGATGAGATCTCATCATGTTGCCCAGGCTAGTCTCAAACCCCTGGGCTCAGCCAATCCTCTCCCCTCGGCCTCCCAAAGTGCAGGGATGACAGGCTTGAGCCACCGCGCCTGTCTGAAACAATGTTTTGAAGACTCTAGATGTCAGACAACAAAGGAAAGTGATTCTTGAGAGATGAGAGACAAGTGAGTTGAGGCCATGGCCCCTGTTTATTGCTTTGAGAAAGCCCAGGTGAGGCACACAGAGGAGGAACACAAAAAGAGCCTAATGGCTTCTGAGCAGGATTTTGTGGAAGGTGACCATTTGATTCTAAAATTCAAATGGAAATGCAAATAACCAAACGACTTGGAAAAACAGGAGTAAAGGTAGATCTCAAGACTTACCATAATCAAGATGATATTGGCATCAAGATAGGTAAATAAATCAGTGGATCAGAATGGGGGTCTAGAAATAGACCATATATATAAAGTTCTGTACCTATATATATATATATATGGTCTTGCTATGTTACCCAGGCTGGTCTTGAGCTCTTGGACTCCAGCAATCCTCCTGTCTTGGCATCTCCAAGTGCTGATATCACAGGCATAAGCCATTGTGCTGGGCCAGTTATCTGCCTCATCAACAAGAGTTTTTGTCTTAGAAGTCTCTCTTCGATTCCATAAACTGACATGCTTTCTTGTTCTGTTATGAATGTATGTGGTTCTCACTGTCATTTGCAGGCAGCTTTTCTGCAGTGCTAACGTCACCTTTGTGGTCCACCTGTGGTATCACATCAGTGCTCAAAACGTCTCAGATTTTGGAACATTTTAAACTTCAAATTAAGGATGCTCAACCTATGTGTGTGTGTGTGCATGTGTGGGTGTACATATGCATACATACATAGACACACACATACAGTCATGTGCCACATAATGACAATTCAGTTCACAATGGACCACATATATGATGGTGGAACCATAAGATTATAATGACTGTATTTTTACTGTACCTTTTCTATGTTTAAATACATAGTTTGGATACATAAATACTATTGGGCTACTGCTGTCTATATTTTTCAGTGTAATAACGTGCTGCACGGGTTTGTAGCCTAGAAGCAATAAGCTATTCCATCTAACCTAGGTGTGTAGTAGGCAACACTGTCTAGGTTTGTGTAAGCCACTCAGTGATATTCACACAATGACGAAATTGCCTAATGGTGCATGTCTCAGCATGTCTCCCCACTGCAAAGCAACACAGGACTGTGTGTGTGTGTGTGTGTGTGTGTGTGTGTGTGTGTGTGTGTGTGTGTGTGTATGGGTATATATGTAAAGAAGATACATATATGGAAAATAATAACTTTAAAAGAATAAAAGAATAACTTAAAATCATTAGTCATTAGGGAAACATAATTAAAACCACCATAAGCTGCAGCTGAATACCTAGCAGATTGGCTAAAAATAGAAAAACACTAACAATCTTGCAAGTTGGGAGGACACAGAGCTTTAAAGAGTACAGAACCTGGAGGCAGCTCTCTGAACACATTTCTAATTGTCCTGCTTTGCCAACACAACAAGATTTTTTTTCTTTTTTTTGAGTTGGAGTCTCATTCTGTCGCCCAGGCTGGGGTGCAGTGGCCTGCTCATGGCCACAGCAGCCTCGACCGGCGATCCTTCTGCCACAGCCTTCCAAGTAGCTGGAACTACAGATACATGCCACCACGTCCAGCTAATTTTTTGATTTATTGTAGAGACGAGGTCTCACCAAATTGCCCAGGCGGGTTCTAACTCCCAGTCTCAGGCATTCTTGCCTCAGGTCTCCCAAAGTGCTGGGATGACAGGTTGAGCCACTGTGCCCTGTCGATTTTTTTGCTAAACACCCGCATACCTAATCAGTGAACCCAAGACTGGGATAAGTGCAGTGAAAGGAGATCCGTGGCCATCTGCCTTCCAAGTGGGGAGCACAGAACAATTAGGGACCCCTAAGAGTTTTGAACATCTTGAGAGTTTTAGTGCACATCGAGGCTTCTGCGGGCTGCAGGCATGTATTGGAATTCAGGGGCTTCCTAACTGAATTCTGCCTGAGGCTTCCCCAAGGACATGTTAGAAAGGGAGGCCTGTGAGTTGGGATGCATGCCAGCAGGACGCGTTTTCTTCCCTGAACACTGTCTCTATATGAAGTTCAAATATTCTCATGAATTGGAGTTTGATGTCGTAAAAAAAGAAGGAAATTAAAGGGGGCTGGTTATCATGTCATGGAGAAACATTAGATGTTGGCTAGCCTGGTAAGAATGACTCAGAAGTGCAAGGAAAAATTCCGGTAGTGTTTTCAAACAATCAGGACAATACAGCAAGCATTAAAAAGGTAACATCAGTTTGAGCTCTTGTTTCTGGTCAATAACTTGACACTACAATTTAAGAAGGCAGTAAATAATAAGTATTTGACTTAAGCAGTTGTGTTTTTAGCTAGAGAAGCACACATTCAGCATTCAAATCACAGAACTGAAAATGGGGAATCGGCCTTCTTCCTTGGTCAAAACTGTGGGGTTGTCTTGAATGGTCCATTTAACCATCTGGTGCTTCCATTTTCTCTTCAAAGTAGAAACAAATACGATTGTACTTAAAGAGCGTAACAGGGGCCAGGGGCCTAATGTAGATTCCTTGAATGAATGAGTGGCCTGGTTTTGCCATCACTAAAGTGCTATCACAGCTTCCGTTGATGACCTTAATCTTCCAGGGCCTCTAACCCTTACAAAGGATGTAAAATATTTCCTGATTCCAACTGTAAAAACCAACTTCCTCATTTCGGTAGAAATGATACATTAACAATGAGTCATAACTTAGAAGTGTGCATTTCCTAACACTAATATGTCTTTCAAAATGTCTCAGTGCATTTTCTCTTTTAAAAAGTTGGGGAGCCGGGCTTGGTGGTTCAGCCTGTAATCCCATGCCTTTGGGAGGCTGAGGTGAGTGGATTGCCTGAACCCATGGGTTCGAGACCCGCCTGGGCAGGTGAGACCTCATCTCTACAATAAATCAAAAAATAAGCCGGGCGTGGTAGTGCATGCCTGTAATTCCGGCTACTTGGAAGGCTGAGGCGGAACGATTGCTGGAGCCCAGCAGGTCGAGGCTGCGGTGGCCGGGAGCGGCCACTGGATTCCAGTCTGGGCGACAGAGTGAGACTCCAACTCAAAAAAAAAAAAGTTAGGGAAACATTCAGCAGCCTTTTAGTTGTTGCCTCTCTTTCATGTATGAGCAAAGAAAAGCCCCAAAGATTGAATGACTTGCTTAGCTTTACACAACAAAGACCCTGGATCTGTCGCTCTTTCTTCTATCTAAGAAGATGTGTTAATAGTATTGCTGATCTTCAGATAAGTTCTAGGATAAATAAAAGTATCTCATGCTCCGTTAAACCTGCTCTTGCTATCAGGTGACAGATGTCAATCTGTTGTAAAAACTGGCTGAAGGGTTGGTAGGAGCCACCCGTCTTGATAAAACAATATGGTTGCCCAGACTGGTTATCCCTAATCCCCTGCGTCATCCTGAAGTGTTTGAAAAACAAAACAAAACAACAATAAAAATCCCAAGAGGATGTTGTATCAGAGGGAGGATGTGGAAGGTCTGTTTAGCTTTGGAAGTAGGGCATTCATGCCAAAAGCAGGATGGCTTTGACTTCCAAAAAAATTGCAGGGGAAGGAGGAGGAAATGAGTTGAAAAGCTGTTCAGTGCAGGTCCCTGCCTGTTGGGAGATCCATCCTGGCCAGGCTAGTTGTGGTGAGATCCAGAGGAGGGGGTAAGGAGAGGGGATTTGTTGAAAAATGACATGAGTTACGATTCAGTGGAACAAAAATGTCATTTCCAGAATATGGAACTTTAAAACAAGTAAAAGAAGACGATGCCAAGCACTAAGCCTGTAGCCATCGAAGTTACACAGTGGTTGCTTTGAAATGCTTACCATCTCAAGCAAATATCCACAGCCTAATTTCTAGCAGGCCAGCAGGAAGTCCTGCTCTGTGTTCTACCTGCCTACTATTGTGTCTGCAATGACAGATGGAGTTAGGAGATTAGAGGGGGTCGTTCTGACCACACCCATTCTTGTCAACTGTTTTTTCTAAACTACATGGACACTTACCATTAATTAGAGCATTAGAATGAGAGGAGTCCCAGAACAGGGCTTCTGTCCTTGGCACTGTTGGCATCTGGGGTCCTGTAATTCTTTTTATGGGGGATTTTCCTTTGCATTGTGGGGTGTTTAGCAGCATTCCTGGCCTCTATCTATTGGTGCCAGTAAGCATCTCCCCTGTGGTGACAACCAAAAATATCTCCAAATATTGTCAAATGTCCCTTAGGGAGGCAAAATAGCCCCCAGTTGAGAACCACTGCCCTCAAACCTGCACCCAACCTTGTCACACGTTGCACACGTAGGAAATAAACACATTTGTATAGAACGAAAAGTAAGCTGGAGGGAGATCTGGGAATAGTTAAATAAAGCTCCATGAAACAATTTCTTATGCTTTATATTTATATACTTATAGAGAACATAAAATACAAGATATTTAGCAAAAGATTAACTTTATACAAAAGCTCCAAATAAAATCATTTCAAATTAGAAATTTGAACTTACTTTCATTGATATATCTTTTTGCCAACAGATATAATGCACAAAATGGCTACCTGAAATGCTGGTAAAGACTTTTTTAATGATGACTTTAAATTCCTAGTGGTGTCCATCAGCAAGAAACTTCATGCCCACAAGTTGATGATAAAAAATGTTAAATCCTTTTTTAAAAGCATTTGAAAATTTGCAACATTTGAAATTAAAGAACTGAATAGTTAATTTTTTTCTTTTTTCTTTTTTTGAGTTTGAGTCTCACAGTGGCATGCTCACAGCCACCCCAGCGTCGACCTGCTGGGCTCCTGTGATCCTTCCGCTTCAGCCTTCCAAGTAGCTGGAACTACAGACACATGCCACCATACCTGGTTAATTTTTTTAAATTTATGTATTGTAGAGATGAGGTCTCACCGAGTTGCCCAGGCTGTTCTCGAACCCATGGGCTCAGGCAATCCTGTCATCCCAGCCTCCCAAAGTGCTGGGATTACAGGCTTGAGCCACTGTGCCTGGGCTATCTTTTTCTTATACTGACAATTTGATGTTTAATATTTTTATAATAGAGCAAAAGTATTCCAAATTCAAAATTGTATGTGTCTTGTGTTTCAAAATAATACCAAAGATCGAATGTGCATATTGCATATGCAAAGTAAGAGCAGCTTCCCTGTAGCTAGCATGGAGATCACTGAACGGGCTTCTTATTTATCCGCTGCAGATGGAGAGGAGTAGCTGATATTTGTGAAGACAGGCATTCTGGACTCCCGCTTGTTGCTGGGTAGACCAGAAGTCCCCACCATGTTTCTGCACTCATTCATCCCCACTGGCCACATCTTGGACTGAGCTCCAAGCTTCTAGGCACCTGGACACAAAATCCCTGCTGGTCCTCAGTCCTTATCTAGGATGGTTAGTGGTGGGCTCTGTAGACAGCTGCTGAGATGCTCAGGTAGTGGAGCACCTACTTTCCTGGCGCATATGCTCAGGGCATTATGATAGAGCAATCCATGGAAAACGTGGCCCTTCCTATCCACTGCCTTCTTTTGGGGACTATGTAGGTGGGTCTTGGACCCCTACACTGGCTCAGACCACTCCTCAAGTAAGCTGTGTGGAAGCTCATCTTGGTTAGAGACACACTGAGTGCCAAGGAACTCAGTGATTCATTTCATACCTGTAATCGATTCATGCACATAAGTTGGGAAGCTCTGCCTTTGAGAATTCTCCCAGTCCTAAGTGAGCATCCCGTGGTCCAGAGAGAGGCTTGACTCACCCCAGATCACACCCTAAGTTAATGACAGAGTGAAGACCAGTGCCTAACTCTTCTGGCTCCTGGCACCACAACCATGCAGAGTCTTCATTTCTTGCCTTTATTTTTTTCTTCCTTTTTCCTGCCATTGACACATTCGCCACAAATTCCTCTGTGCCTTGCCTCCTAATCCAAGACACTGGCTGGGACAGTACCTACCACAAGGAGGTCAGTGTTTCTTGAGCTTTGTGGCGCATAAGAATAGAACTTTAAAAATAGGTGTATTTGACTGCTGTGTGTTTGTGGAGAAAGTTGGAGCAGAAAGAGAGAGGAGTGAAGATTTATTATGGGAAACATGAGGCAGTATTTCCATTATACTTCATTTAATTTCTTTGGCTGAGTCCTAGGCTGAACACTGGATTTTGGTGACCTTGACAGAGAGACATAGAGACCCACAGGGTACAAATACGTAAGAGTTTAAAATAACAGATATTTTATCTGTGAAAAATAGAAATGGTTTCAGATGCTTGGAGGGAATATGTGGTGATTTCCAAATTCTAGTGTACATGGGAATGTCACTGAGAACTTGTTTAATTTACCTATGCAAGTGGTTCTAAATCAGCTGGTCTGGATTAAAACCCATGGAGCTGCGTTTTAACAAGCACTCTGGGATTAACTGAGAAGTGCTGAAATAGAAAGAAGACCCTACAGCTTGATTGTGTTATATTATAATGCGAAAGTTGCAAAAGACTGAAAGGAAAATGAATTTTTTAATTAAAAATGTCTAATCTCTCTAGGGCAACTTCTATTTAGAGTATTCACATTGTAAGTTGTTTCCTAAAACCAAACAAAACAGAAATCCTGTGCTCTTTTCTGCTTTTATCTATTCTGAAACTGGGAAGAGGGGTGTCTGGTGTCTGTTCTTAAATGAATGCAGGCCATGGAAACAAAGAACCTATCACGAGTGGGACAGCCATCTCACAAGTTTTCTTGGTCCTGTGAGTCTTTGACCCTTTGTTGTGTGCCCCAGGTCCGAATACTGGTGAAGGCTCCCCTTGTTTGGGACAACCTGATTAGACATTTTATGCTAGGGTCTGCTCCCAGAAAAGGCGAGGTAGGTAGTGGAAGGACAGGACAGAGACAGAGAGCTAATGACAGCCTTTCTAAACCCAGGGTGTGGGGAACCTTGGAACACCTCTCTCCGGTCGTGGGTGAGGCATGGCCTCAGGACATGTGTGGTAGAGTCCAGAATGCAAGCCCAGAGATGGGCTCATAGACACATTCTTCTTTTTTATTGTGTCGTTGTTGTTGTGGTGGTGGTTGTTTGAGTTAGAGTCTCACTCCGTCACCCAGGCTGGAGTGCGGTGGCCGTGAGCCTCAACCTGCTGGGCCCTGGCAATCCATTTGCCTCAGCCTTCCAAGTACCCGGAACTACAGGTGCACGCTCCCATACCCGGTTCATTTTGGATTTACTGTAGAGACAAGGTCTCGCCACGTTGCCCGGGCTGGTCCTAAACTGGTGCACTCAGGCAATGCACTCGCCTTGGCCTCCCGAAGTGCTGGGATGACAAGCTGAGTCACTGAGCCTGGCCCATAGACACATTCTTACTCAGTTTAAACAATTACCTTCTCATGTTTCTTTTAAATAAATTTTTTATGTGTGTGTTATATATTATGTCGTATGTGTGTGTGTATGATTGCCACCCCTTTCCTCATGTAGTAAGAGAACATTAGGCTCCCTGACATCCACACATTCACATAATGTACTGTGATGAATATTCATATGTATACATTTTAAGAATAATCATCTCGGGATGAAAACTTCCATTTGGCTGTTTTAAGAATGTGTCCTGGCCAGGCGTGGTGACTCAAGCCTGTAATCCCAGCACTTTGGGAGTCCAAGGTGAGAGGATTGCCTGAGCCCAGGGGTTTGAGAACAGCCCAGGCAACATGGTGAGACCTCGTCTCTACAATACATCAAAAAAATTAGCCAGGCATGGTAGCGCGTGCCCATAGTTCTGGCTACTTGGAAGACTGAGGCAATAGGATGGTCGGAGCCCAGCAGGTCGGTGCTGGAGTGACTGTGAGCGTGCCCCTGTCCCCCAGCCTGGGTGACAGAGTGAGACTCTGACTCAAAATAAATAATAATAATAATAACAACAATAACAATAATGCATCGTATGCTTGTCCTGCTGACTTCTGTCTCACGTGCACATTGTTTGGTCGACTTCTATGGCGAATGTATAAACTGTTCCCATACTACAGTGAAGAAGCAGGGCATGTGGCTGTGTGATGCCTCCTGGGTCTTCCCTTGTGCACATCACAAAGTACCCTGTGTCTCAAACTTCCACGAATGCATGCAATTGTCAGGCATGTTGGAGGCTCTGTTGCAAACTCACGCCTCCAGTGTCGTTGTACTTCTGCAACGTTCTCGAATTTCAAATGCCACTTCAAAATGGTCTTAGGCTCCTTGAACGACAACTGTGCTTCCATTGTCCGCTTTGACTGTCCTGCCTCTCATATGGTGACACTAGCATTCATTGATTAATGTCATCTTTTGAGTGAACGTCATACTAAGCATTACTACTGTAATTCAACTCAACTTCAAAAAGTAACACTTAGATAGCATCTCATAAAATGTGTGTACTTTTGGGGCACCCCCATTATTTTCTTATTTAAGCCTCAAAAATGCTCTGTGAGGATGGCAATGGTGATACTATTATTCTCATTTTGAAGAAATGAGGATTTAGAGATTTAACGTATCATATAACTTTGAACAAGTTGTTAAACTCTTCTAAACATCTGGTTTGTTGTTTATAACCTATAAAATTGGGAGATTGGCATAACAACCTATAAAACAGGGAGATTGGCATAACCAATCTCATGGTAACAATATATCATAACTACCTTGCCCCAAATCACAAAGCAAGGAAATAACGTGAACCCAGATCTTCCCTCTCCAAGGTCAGTATATGATCTTTTAAATAACACTGCTTGTTAAAGAGGATAGCACTAGGAGCAGTTAACTGGGGACTCACACATTTTGCTCTATCCAGGGTAAGAAATTCTTCCTGCATTGATGTCCGAGTAGCCAGGATAGTCCATGTGGACCAACCGCCTTTGTGTGGCCGTGTGTTTGTGCTGCCTGCCCTGAGGAAGTCATACGGCCCTAGATATTCTCATAAAGCCACAGGCGCAGAGTCTGAGAACAAGGATGTGGTGAGAATGCCAGGTGGGCAATGGCAGCCTCCCTCCAGGACGACCCTGCTCTGCCATGGAAAGTCGACATCAGCCCGCTGGAGTTTCAAGGCAACCACATCTTTGTCCATTAGGCTTCAGGGCCAGTCTTTTTACAACACCATGTGGAAAGTAAGGAGATATTACCTTCCTTGCAATAGCCAGTCATCAGATATAAATCTTACCAAGCATGGCAGAACAGGTCAAGTTGCAAATTAGGAGACCTCATCTTAGTCCCAAACGGCTGTGTGACCTTGGGAAAGTTACTTGGCCTGCTAACTGCACAAAGAGAATTTCACTGCTTGATGTCTCCTGAATGGGTGCTGTGTGTCTTCACCACCATGCCCTTTATTTCATGTCCCATCTTCTTCCTAATGTTCTTCTCTCTCTTCCCACTGTCTATATTCCATTCATTTTTTAAGGCCTAGCATTTCAAGTTCAACTCCTTTGTGATAGTCTTTTCTGATCACTCCTCTGGACTGTGATGATTTCTTCTCTTTTCCTATAACTCTAGTCCAGCACCGCAAGATGACTATTCTATCTTTTATGCCTTTGTGTCTTATCTTAGAATGTCTTATCTTAGAATCCCTACTCAGCCCTGGTAGCACCAATGTGTGTTTGTTAGTGGTCGTGCATCTCTGTATCCCCTGCAAGGTTTGGCACAGAGTAGGCGTTCACTGCAGCTCAGCTGCACAGTATTTTCTCACAGCAGGCCTTTACTGGTTAAACAACAAAACTGGCATGCACTTGGACGAGCTAACCAACTTCTGACATTTTTCGCTGTTTGCAAAATAAAAGAATCAAAACAGGATACTCCTCATCTCAGGATGTTACAAGCAACAATCTTTCAAAATGAATAATCGTTGACGACGAAACAAAATGCACAGGTGCATCTGCCTGCTTAGATTAAGAATGCTTCCTTTCAGTCATAGCACCAGTATCCCCCCCACCCCGTCACCGTGAAGGATTTCCTGACATCCTCAGACAGACTTGTAATAATATTTATCGAACATTACAAAGAATTGGGCACTCTATTATTTCATGCATATTATTTTATCTGGCATTCGCAACCCTTCTGTGCATTGGTCATCATTAACCTTATTTTATAGATGAAGAAATTGAGGCTTAAGGGATTAAAGAATTTAGCAAAAATCACCAGCTAGTGACTGAGCCAGAATTTGCACCTAGCTTAGTCTGAGTCCAAAGCCCATGCACTGAGTCATTGCATTCTCCTTTTGTCATAGATGACCTAACATCATAGGGCCTTTTCATTGTTTGCAGGCCAATTGTCTGAGTAGATGGTCAGTTCTTTGCAGGAGAGCACAATGTCTTTTTATTTGTATCTTCTGTGCCTGGCACAGAGTAGGTGGCAAACGAAAGCTGAATGAATGCAGATGGGAAGGGAAGATGAGAATGAGACGTGGACGACAACATGCCCCAGGCTAGGTGATCATGACAAGTGCTAGCAAACACCACCAACGTGAGAGGCAGAGGATGGAGGGAGCCCTCCAGTCTTCAAAACAGACTGAGGGGAAGAGATTGCCTTTGCAGTAGCAATGGCTCTCCTCCAGAGTCCCTTCCTCAATGCACTTGACCTGAACAAGCCTCTTGTCAGTAACCAACATCGTATGCACAGCATAAGGTCCTAAATGACTTCATAACTCAGATGATCTGTGCGGTACCGAATTCTTAGTTGCAAACACAGAACCCACTCTAACTAGTTTAAGCAAAAAAGGAATTCAATAAGAATCTTGGGGTGCTCACAGAATTTCCAGGAGGGCTACAGAATCAGGCTTAGGGGTAATTCAACCAGAAACAGCACCAAAACCTCCTTGTGGGGGTATCCACACCACTGCCACTGCTGGAAACAAATATCTTGGCCTGAATCTCAGCCAACGCTGTACCTCAAAACTGGACACTCCAGACACACACTTTGTTAAAAGTTGGAGTCTGCGGGGTGCTTGCACCATCATACCGCTCTATCTCTAATCAAAGAGCATGAGGTTGCTTGGTGAAGCATGGCTTGATGTATTGGCCTCCAAGCTTCCTGAAACTGTAAAAGTACTAGAAGAAAACAAGGGAAATCTCCACAACATTGGTCCGGGCAATGGTATCTTGGGTATGAACTCAAAAGCACAGGCAAGAGAAGCAAAAATAGACAGATAAGATTGCATCAAACTAGAAGGTTTTTGCACAGCGAAAGAAACAATTACAGAGTGAAGAGACAATCCACGAGTAGGAAAAATATCTGCAAACAACACATCTAGTAAGGAGCTAAGATCCAGAAATACAGAAGGAACTCTAACAACTCAATGGCAAGAAAACAAATAGCCTGTTTTAAACATGGGCAAATGACTTGGCCATCAGATTTGTGGGGGGGGGGAATGCTCGGTACCACTAATTATTGGGCAAATTCACATTAAAACCACAATGAGATATTACCTGTGCAGATGGCTTTTTACTAAGAAGATAAAAGACAACAAGTGTTGGCAACAATGTGGAGTAAAGGGAACTCGTGTGTATTCTTGGTGGGAACGTAAATTAGCACAGCCATTATAGAAAACTGCATGAGGAGTCCTCAGAAAATAGAAGCATCATATAATCCATCAGTCTCACTTCTGGGTATTTATCCAAAGGAATTCAAATCAATATGCCAAAGGGATGTCTGCACTCCCATGGTTTTTTTTTGTTTTTTTGTCTTTTGTTTTTTTGAGTTGGAGTCTCACTCTGTTGCCCAGGCTGGAATGCAGTGGCATGCTCATGGCCACCGCAGCCTCGACCTGCTGAGCTCCAGGGATCCTTCTGCCTCAGCCTTCTAAGGAGCTGGAACAATAGGCTTGCGCTACCATGCCCGGCTAGTTTTTGATTTATTGTGGAGACGAGGTCTCGCCAAGTTGCCCAGGCAGGTCTTGA
The DNA here is from genome assembly GCA_027257055.1 of Cephalopachus bancanus. Lineage (NCBI taxonomy): Eukaryota > Metazoa > Chordata > Mammalia > Primates > Tarsiidae > Cephalopachus > Cephalopachus bancanus. The sequence continues at coordinate 127,569 of JAPVLO010000344.1, read as the reverse complement.
ACCCGCGGGCTCAGGCAATCCACTCGCCTCGGCCTCCCAAAGTGCTGGGATGACAGGCTGAGCCACCAAGCCCAGTCCAATCCCATGTTTATTGAAGTACTACTCACAATTGTCAAACAGTGGAATCAACCTAAGTGTCCATCAAAAGATGAATGCATGAAGAAAATGTGCTGTAGATACACAATGGAATACTATTCAGTCATAAAAAGAAGGAAATCCTGTCATTTACAACAACTTGGGTGAACTTGGAGGTCATTACACTAAATGAAATAAGCAAGGCACAGACAAACAATGCCTCTTGTCACTTATATGTGGAATCTAAAAAAGTTGAATTCATAGCAGTAGAGAGTAAAATGACGGTTGCAAAAGTCTGGGAAGTGGAGGAGGAGTGAGGTGAGGAGAAGTAGGGGAAATGGGAGTTGCTGGTCAGAAATGACAAAGTCTCAGAAAGGAGGAATACATTTTGGGATCCTTTGTACAACAGGGTGACTGTAGTCAATAATTATGTGTTGTGTGTTTCAAAATAGCTAAAAGGGCCGGGCTCGGTGGCTTAGTCTGCAATCCCAGCACTTTGGGAGTGGATTGCCTGAGCCCATGGGTTCGAGATCCACCCGGGCAACTTGGCGAGCCCTTGTCTCTACAATAAATCAAAAAACTAACTGGGCGTGGTAGCGCGCGCCCGTAGTTCCGGTTACTCGGAAGGCTGAGGCGGAAGGATCACCGGAGCCCAGCAGGTCGAGGCTGCAGTGGCCACTGTACTTCAGTCTGGATGACAGAGTGAGACTCCGACTCAGAAAAAAAACTCTCAAAATAACTAAAAGAGTAAATTTCAAATGTCTCTCCATGAAAAAATAATAACTAAGGTGATAGATATAGTAATTATCTTGATCATATTATTATTATATATTATTTTATCATTAATATATGCATTATTAAATTATGCATAAATATATACATAATTAAAATAACACATTGCACCCCATGAAGGTATACAACTATAATCTGTCAATTAAAAATGATATTAAATATACATGGGGGAACCCCCAAAAATCTGGAATTTATGTATAAATAGTTGTGTATTTCTTCTTACAGGTTTAAACTTCAGTCACCTTCAAAATACTCTCTGTTTGATGCAATACACCTGCTGAGACATTTTTCCACTGCTCAAAACAGTTTCTGAAGGCATAAATTTGGATACCTTTCAGTGCTTCTGCCATTTATTGTTTCACCTCTTCCACATCGGCAAAACGTTTCTCTTTGAGGACTTTCTTCATTCGGGTTCATAGGAGAGGTGGGGTACAGGTGTCTTGTCATTTTAGGTCAAAAACTACTGAACATTCAAGTGCAGTGTGGGCAGGTAGTTCATGTAAATCACTCATCATGAAACGGACAAACACATAGAAAGACTATCCAAAAACAAATTCACTGAAGCCGAAGGCAGCCTCTCGCAACAATGCTAGCTGGTACACCGATGCCAGTGGGCTTCTAGAACACTTATCTAGCAGGGGAAGCCTGGACTACAAGGGACCTGCCCTCCAAAAGATAATTCCAGTGTTTTTGTGTGTGTGTGTCCCCCACCCTCCATATATATGGTTGGGAAAGAGACTTCTGGCTTCTAATTTGGTGGAGCAGAATTCAAAAGGTAAACCATTCTCCCAAATGTGAGGAGATAGTTCCAAAGACGCCGAGGGATGCCAGGAAGTATAACAGTCGCTAATTTAATAGTAATAGTAGCAGAAGCTTATTGAGCTTATATTCCAGGCATTTTACATACACACTCCTTGTAACAGCTGCACAACCGATAGTACCAAGCATTCTCATTTCACACAGGTGGACACCAGGGCTGGGAGAGGTTAGTTTCCTAAGGCCAAGCATCTAAGGTAAGTTTGAAACCAGATTAGAGGTCCCTGCTACATTCCTGAACTTCCCCTACTATTATTAAATATCACTTATTTAATGATTTCTTACTTTCTTTTCAAAAATTATTTTATTTTTAAAATGTGAGGTACAAATGAAGGTTAGGTACAGGTAAAGTGTGGCTACCCTTGTTGATGCTATGTGTGCCCTCCACCCCCAGCAGTGTCCCACTACTGCCAATCCCTTTCTTATGGTATTGCAATAAATGTTCAAGCTCCACTTATGAGTGAGTATATGTGGTGCTCAGATCTTTGTTTCTGTGATAAATCACTGAGTATTCTAGACTTTAATTCCATCCAGATTGCTGCAAAGTTCATGATTTTGTGTTTCTTTATGGCTGCATAATATTCCATCATGTAAATGTACCACCTTTTTTTTAATCCAGTCTACTTTCTTCTTCTTTTTTTTTTTTTTAGAAATCGGGATTTATAGAGAGGCCAGAAAAGCTCCCACAGTGGGAGGGGACCCGAAGGGGTTGCCCCAGTCTACTTTCGATGGGTGGCATGGTTGGTTCCATGTTTTGGCAATTGTAAATAATACCACAATAAACATGTGTGTTCAGGTATCTTTATTATAGAGTGATTTGAGTTCCCCTCGGTATATTCCCAGAAGGGGGATTGCTGGGTCATATGGAAGGTCGATTTTTAAAAAAATCGTCACACTGTTTTCCACAGAGGTTGTACTAGTTTACATTCCCACCAACAATATAAAAGTGTTCCCTTTTGCCCACATCCTTTCCAGCATCCGTTTTTTTTTTTTTTTTTCTTTTTTCTTTTTTCTTGAGCTACTGATGATGGTCATCCTGACTGGAGTTTAGCGGTATGTCAGTGTGGTTTTAACCTACATTTCTTTGATGATTAGTGAGGCTGAGCATTTTTTCATGTATCTGTTGGGAGCTTGTATGTCTTCTTCTGAGAAGTGTTTATTCATATCGTTAGCTAATTTTTTAATAGGGTTGTTTGTTTTTTCCTTTCCACACATTTGAGTTCCTTGTAGATTCTTGATGTTAGGTCTTTGTCAGATATACAGTTGGCAAATATTTTTTCCCATTCCGTGGGCTGTCTCCCCACTCTCTTGATGGTTTCTTTTGCATTGCAGAAGTTTTTCAGTTTTATGAGCTCCCATTTGTCTATCTTATCTTTTATGGCATTCACTTTTGGAGAGTTGATCAGGACTTGGTTGTCTATTCCAATTTCTGTAAGGGTGTTTCCTACATTTTCCTCTAGGATTCATACAGTTTGCGGTTTTACATTTAGGTCTTTGATCCATTTAGAGTTGATTTTTGTGTATGGTGCTAGGTAGGGATCTTGTTTCAGTCTTCTGCACGTAGTCAGCCAGTTTTCCCAGCACCATTTACTGAATAGGTTCTCTTCTCCCCATTGGTTGTTGGTGGAGGTTTGTTGAAGATGTATTGGTTGAGGAATTGAGGTTTTGCTTCCAGGATCTGTATCCTGCTCCACTGATCTATATGCTTGTTCTTGTACCAATACTAGGCTGTTTGATTACTGAAGCTTTATAGTAGAGTTTGAAGTCTGGAAGTGTGATATCTCCCACTTTGTTTCTGTGCTAAGGATTATTTTGCTATTCATGGTCTTTTATGTTTCCATTTGAATTTCTGTATTGTCATTTCCAGGTCTGAGAAGAATAATGTTGGTAGTTTAATAGGTATTGCATTAAATCTGTAGATTGCCTTTGGTAGCATGGACATCATAACACTGTTAATTCTTTCAATCCATGAGCATGGAATATTTTTCCATTTGTTTGTGTCTTCTTGGATTTCTTTGAGCAGTGGTTTGTAGTTTTCATTGTAAAGGTCTTTCACTTCTTTGGTTAGAAAGATGCCAAGGTATTTCATTTTTTTGTGGTTAGTGTGAATGAGATTAGGCTTTTTATTTGAGGTTCTGCCTGTTTATTGTTGATATATAGGAATGCAACGGTCTTTTGTACATTTATTTTATACCCTGAGACTTTTCCAAAGTCCTTTATCAGTGCAAGGAGGTTTTTTGACAGGGTCTGTTGGGTTTTCAAGTTATAGGATCATGTCATCCACAAAGAGGGATACCTTCTTCTTTTCCTATTTGGATACTCTTGATTTCCGTCTCTTGTCTGCTTTTTCTAGCTAGAACTTCCAATACAATGTTGAACAGGAGAGGTGAAAGTGGGCAGCCTTGTCTTGTTCCAGTTCTCAGGGAAATGCTTCCAATTTCTGTCCATTTAGCACTATGTCAGCTGTGGGTTTATCATAGATGGCTCTTACTATTTTGATGTGTGTTCCATCTATGCCTAGGTTTTCAAGGATTTTTATCAAGAAGGATGCTGGATTTTATCAAAAGCTTTTTCTGCATCTAATGATATAATCATATGATTCTTGTTTTTATAGCTGTTGATGTATTTAATTATGCTTATGATCTTGTGGATATTGAACCAGCCCTGCATCCTGGGGATGAAGCCTGCTTGGTCATGGTGGATGATTTTTGAGCTGTGCTGTTGGATCTGGTTCGTTAGAATCTTGTTGAGAATTTTTGCATCTATGTTCATCAAGGATATAGGCCTGTACTTTTATTTCTTAGTTGGATCTTTACCTGGTTTGGGTATCATTGTGATGTTAGCTTCATAAAATGATTTGGGGAGAGTTCTGTCTTTCTCAATTGCCTGGAATACTTTCAATAGGATTGGTATCAGCTCCTCCTTGTATGTTTTGTAGAATTCTACTGGAAAACCATCTCGTCCAGGGCTTTTTCTTCTTTTTGGGGGTAGCTTTCTTATGACAAAGTCAATTTCCTGGGTTGTTATTGGTCTATTTAGGATCTCAATGTCTTCTTGTTTCAACCTTGAGAGGTTACGTGCTGTCGGACAGTCCTCCATTTCTCTTAGGTTTTTGAGTTTGTTTCCCTCCAAGTGTACATAGTAATTTCTGATGATCTTTTGCATTTCTTTGGGGTCAGTTGTGATTTCATCTTTTGCATTTATGATTGTGTTTATTTGGGCTTTTTCTCTCTTTTTCTTGGTCAGTCTGGCTAAAGGTCCATCAATCTTGTTTATCCTTTCAAATAACCAGCTTTTTGTTTTGTTAACTTTTTCTATAATATTTTTGTCTTCTATGTCCGATATTCAGGCTCTTATTTTGGTAATCTGGATTCTTCTGCTGAAGTTAGGGTTTTGGTGGTCTTGTTTTTCCACCTCCCTTAGGTGACTTGTTAGATTGTTAACTTGTGATCTTACCATTTTCTTCAAATATATTTGTAGAGATATGAGTTCCCCTCATGGCACTGCTTTCATGACATCCCAGAGGTTTTGGTAAGATGTTTCTTCATTTTCATTTGTTTCCAGGAATCTTTTCATTTCTTCCTTGATTTCCATGTTGATCCAGGAGTTGTTCCATATCATACTGTTTAGTATCCATGTCTTTGTGGGTTTGGGGGGAATCTTGTAGGTGTTGATATTTATTTTTATTCCACTGGGGTCTGAGAAGGTGCATGACAGTATTTCAGTCTTCAGAAATTTGTTTATACTTGATTTATGGCTGAGGATGTGGTTGATCCCAGAGTATGTTCCATGAGGTGTTGAGTAGAGTGTATAATTCATGGTTGTTGGATGGAGTGTTTTGCAGGTATCTATTGGGTCCATGTGATCAGGCATTACGTTGAGATTCTGGATCCCCTTGTTGATTTTTTGCCTTGATGATCTATCTAGGGTAGATAGTGGGGTATTAAAGTCCCCAGCTATGATAGAGTTAGAGTCAATATCTTTTTTAAGTTTACTTAGTAGCCACCTTATAAAAACTGGTGCTCCTATGTTTGTTGCATATATGTTTAGGATGGATATTTCTTGTTGATGAATTGAATCTTTTATCGTTATGTAGTGTCCTGTATTTTTTTTTTAATTTTTGGTAGTTTAAACGTTATTTTGTCTGACATTAAGATTGCAACTCTTGCTTTCTTTTGTGTTCTATTCACCTGAAAATTTATTTTCCATCCTTTAACTTTGAGTTTGTGAGTTTCCCTTCTGGTAAGATGCGTCTCCTAAAGACAGTTTATGGTTGCATCATGTTTATTTATCCAGTTTTCCATTCTGTGCCTTTTCAGTAGGGCATTTAGTCCATTTACACTCAGGTTGATTATTGAGATGCGAGAGTTTATTCTTGTCATGAGGCTCTTATAGACTTTGTTGTTGTCTGTTTACTTGTTTGTTGGTTTTCTTTTGATTTGGGGGTTGATTTATGTGTGTGTTTTCAATCTTGCAATATGATGCATGCCTTAATGGTTCTTTGTTTTTTTGCATTCTTGGAAGGAATGTGGTTTTTTTTCTTCTTTCTTCTGTGCTTAAATACCTTCTTTTTTTTCTTGAGTTGGCGTCTCACTCTGTCATCCAGACTGGAGTGCAGTGGCAGCTTCCGGCCACCGCAGCCTCGACCTGCTGGGCTCCGGTGATCCTTCCGCCTCAGCCTTCCAAGTAGCTGGAACTACAGGCGTGCACTACCACGCCTGGCTGATTTTTTGATTTATTGTAGAGATGAGGTCTCGCTGCTCAGGCAGGTCTCGAACCCGTGGGCCCAGGCAATCCACTCACCTCAGCCTCCCAAAGGCACGGGATTATAGGCTGATCCACCAAGGCCGGCTTAAATACCTTTTTAAGTGTCTCTTGGGGAGCTGGTTTGAAGACAGCATACACTCTTAGGGATTGAATGTCTGGGAAGGATTTTAATTCTTCATCACTGATGAAACTTAGTTTAACTGGGTAGGTAATTCTTGGTTGAAATGGTTTATCTTTAAGTGTTTTTGAAGATCGGGCTCCATTCTCTTCTATCCTGTAGTGTTTCTGTAGATAAGTCTGCTGCTATTCTGATTGGTCTTCCCTGGTAGGTAGTCTGACCTTTCTGTCTTGCTGCCTTTAGGATTTTTTTCTTTTATACTTACTTTTTGTAAGCAAATTACTATGTGTTTAGGAGTTGGTCTTCTTATTTGATACCTTGCAGGGGTTCTCTGTATATCTTGCTTTAGGATTGTCATGTCACTGATGAGATGCAGTAAGTTTTCTTGGATCGCCTCTTGGAATGTTCGTTCCAGGCTGCTCTCATTCTCCTTATCTGCTTCAGGGATATCTGCCAGTCTTAGATTTGGTCTCTTAATATAGTTACACATCTCCTTGAAGGTTTTGTTCCATCTTTTTAAGTTTCCTTTCTACGTTTTTAACAGATTGAGTTAGTTCCAGATTTTGGTCTTCAAGTTCTGAGATTCTTTCTTCTGCTTGGTTAATTCTACTTACCATGCTTGTCGGCTTATTATTTATTTCATTTACTGTTTTCTTTATAGTTGGACCATTAATTCTTTCATGTTTTCATCTTGCTTTTCTTGGTTCTTGTTTATGTTTTCCATCCATTCTTTGATCTCTGCATTTGTAGTGCAGCCAGTCAGTCTAAGTGCTCTTCATTGTTTGAGTTCTGAGGTCTGTATACCCGTGGCCTATCTTCTTTGGACTTTGTGTGGTGCCTGTGGTTCTTTTTTTGAGTTGGATTCTCACTCCATGACACAGGCTGGAGTGGAGTGGCACACTCACAGCCACCCCAGCATCAACCTACTGGGCTCCAGTGATCCTTCTGCCTCAGCCTTCCAAGTAGCCGGAACTACAGGCATGTGCTACCACGCTCGACTAGTTTTTGATTTATTGTAGAATCAAGGTCTCACCAAGTTACCCAGGCTGTTCTCAAATTCGTGGGCTCAGGCAATTCACTTGCCTCGGCCTCCCAAAGTGCTGGGATTACAGGCTAAACCACTGAGCCCGGCCTCTTCTTTGGTTTTTCTTCATCTGAGGTGGGTTTTTCTTTTTTTCTTTACTTCTGTTGCTCAGTGAGAAAGGGAGTTTTCACTTCTTTTTGCTCAACTCCCTATTCTTTCTCGAATAACACCTCTGGACTAGTTTGATTTTTGGAGCTGGTTTGGAGCAGGGGAGCTGTGTTACTCCCTTGCAGATCTGAGATTTGAATGAGGTGTGTTCAGGGTTGCTAAGATTGGAAAGCTATCTGATGATCACAATGTTTGCTGACTGGCATGTGGACCCCCCCAGGGGTCTACTTCCCACCACTTTATGGTATGTCCATACAATGGGAGTGTATGTATCTCTCCTGGGTACAAAATAACATGAAGGAAGGGAAAGGAGTTAGTAAAGAGAGAATGTGGAGGGGATGACAATGGAGAGAACCAAGGAGAGAAGAAAAAAGATACAAACCGGCAAAGAGGGAGACAGGCAAGAGGGAGAGAGAGAAAGAAAGAGGGAGAGAAAACCAAATCAAAACAGCAGCAAAAACAAAACAAAATTAAAAAAACAAAAACAGAGAAAGAAGAAAAAAAAGTACATAAATGAACAAAAACCCCAAATAAACTAAAACCGATAATACGAGGACATGTTCGCACTCATATATATAGCCTTATTGGACAGAAAGAAGAAGGAGAAGGGGTAAAACAAAATGAAATGCCCACTCTCAACAAGCTATATTTTAAAAAAATAGGTAGAGTCGCACCGGTACAAAAAATAAAAACAAAAACAAAACGTGATTCTTGAGCACCCTCTTTCGGCAGCTAGGACTTCAGGTTTCTTGTAGGAGTGACCCAAGCACTGCTTCTCTTGGCTGGCATCAGAGGAGAAGGGTTTCGGAAGGGGAGAGCTTCCAACTCTTAAATCTCTCCCCCTGTTCACCCCTTGTGGTTGTGGGGAGGCTGGAAGATGTCCCCAGCTGATCTGCCTATGTTTAGCCTTTTCCGTGTGTGCTGAGCCTAAGATTGCCTGCCTGAGGCACACATCTGGCAAATCACTGGGGAAAGGATGTAGAATCACTTTAAAACTCACCCCTACTCATCCGCTGTGAGCAGAGACTGGGTTCTTAGGTTGCAGTGCAGACCGCAAAAGCTTCAAATCGAACCCCCTGTTTACCCCCTGGAGTTGGGGGAAGGCTGCGGCCTGCCTCCATCTGATCCGCTGTGGTTTAGGTCTCTCCGGGCATGTTGCTCAGAAAGTTGCCCACCTGAGTCACACGTGTCACGAGTCACTGGAAAAAAAGGTGCTGGATCACTTTAAACTTCATCACGATTTAGCTGGGATCTAGGGCTGGGTTCCTCAGCAGGGCTGCTGCAGCAGACCACAAACGCTTCAGTTGGGGGATGGGGATCTGAGTCTCCTCAGCTGGGATTCTGGTCGGGTTACTCTGGCATATTTTTGGCAGTTCATGTTGCTTGTGTCTGACCTGGGACGAAGGCTGCAGCAGCAGGAGGCCCCTGTTGCAGGTGATCATCACCGTTTTAATCCTTTTTTTTTCCTTTCCAGGTGATGCCATAGAGATGGTGCCTGCCTCTGGGCCAAAGAGCATGCTGAGGCCTGAGTAGTTGGGCAGAGCAGCTGCCTAAGCAGGAGATCTCGGTCCTCTCCTTTCCACGTCTCCATTCAATCAGACATTCATACAACTTCTGCTGACACCCTGGGGTGACTATTGGTCTCTTCACCCGTTCATTTATGCAGAGACTCCTGCACTCTGACCGCCTCCTTTGCCATCTTGGAATCCCCTCATCTGATTTCTCACTTTCTAAGTGCCATGAGCATGTAGGTTTGTGTCTTGTCCATGGCTGTATCCCTAACACTGGCTACAACTTTTTTATTCAATTAACAGAAACTCACCTTCTGCTCTGGCACATTCAGCAACAATGCATTGGCTTTGTCGAATGTGCCAAAGATACCATAGAACAAAACAGGCAAGGCCCTGCCTTATAGAGCTGATCTTCTGCCTGAAGAAGACAGTCAATCAAAAAATATGCAAAGGTATAGTTTACCTGGAGGCAATAAGTACTTTGTGGAAAAATACAGTGAAAGAAGGGTAGAGAGTAACAGGGTTGGGAGGACGAGGAGGGCCTCTTTGAAGAGATGGCCTGTGAGAAACCAGAATGAATGAAAGAGTTACCCTAGGGAGGTCTGGGAAACTATGCTCCAGGTGCTGGGAAGAGCAGAGACTAAGGCCCTGAGATGGGAATGAACTTGGCCTTTTTCAAGAATAAGAGGACCAATGAACAAAGGAAAAAGTGCTTGGAAATGTCTTCAGAGAGATAGTCAAGACCAGGTCAAATACCAGCTTGAAGTCACTCCCTTATTTTGTTCATACAAGGGCAGGGAGCATTGGAAGGTTTGGGGAAAGAAGATGTCATGATCTGGTTTGGTTTTAACTTGACTGCTGTGGCTATTGTGTGGAGATCGGGGCAAGATTTGAAACAGGGATGCTGTATAGGAGGCCATGTTAGCAGTAGAACAGGAGAAAGAGAAGTTGGACTGGGATGATGGTCCTGAGGGTGGTGAGAAGAGGCTGGATTTGGGGTGGAGCAGACAGGTTTCCTAAGTTATTCAGTAGGGGCAGAGAAAGAAAACTAACCTAAAAATCTGGGAAAATGGAGATATTTCTTGAGATGCAAAAGACGTGGGCAGGAAAAGCTTTGGAGGAAAACCTAGACTTCACGGTCTGGAACTGGACACTTAGAGGCACTTACCAGACATTGAAGTGAACGTGCTTACAGGCATTGGGAGTAGGAGTTGGGGTTTCAGGAGAGAGGTCTGGACCAGAAGAATAAACTTGGGCGACAAGAGTAAACAGATGATGGCTCAAGTCTTGAGACTATATGGGATCACCTTAGTTTGAATTCAATAATATTTGCTAAATCTTGAGAGAATGCTGAAGGATAAAGATTGAGCTGACACATAGGTCTGACTCAAATCCGTAAGACATGTCAACTGCACTGCTCAGCTGTATGACCTCGGGCAAGTTGTTTGTCCTTTCTGAACTTCAGGACGAAGAAGGGGAAACCATTTTACTGAGGAGAGAGACTGATAGAGGGTCAGAGCCACGGAGAAGAAAAATAAGAGTGAAGGAGGAATGCCACACAGAGCAGAAACTGTGCAAAGAAGAGGCCTGCAGAGGCCTGGGGAAGACAGGCCAAGCGTCTCCAGCTCTCAGACCCCTTTCACCCTCCACGTTCACACAGCGCCGCTCCTGTACTTGCCATCACCCTTTCTGCCCAGGGAGCGCTTTCCTTGGTTCTGTTGACCTCATTTTCTGGAATTACTCAAGAAGCACACTTTATAAGTCCTCTTGGGAGAATTTTATTTCCACTTGGTATCAGAAATAGCTATCTTTTCTTGAGAAATGTAAAACAAATCCTAAGAAATCTAGGAGCCACATCACTTATATTCGGGTTTTCTGGGTGTCAACGCTGGAAAGTTTAGAACCAAGCAAGTGACAATTATGCACAAGCTTCATCCCAATTCTATCTTCTGTCCCAGTCATGTTTGCCTTTTTTTATTTCTATGTGCTCTTGTGTATGTTTCTTTGAGGTCTTTAAATGTTTCTGCCAGCTACATTAACTCCTGTGTAGAGCGAAGATGGCATAAATAACAAACAAATGCAACAACTGAAAGAAAGTTCATCTGTCCAAATCATCTGTCCCATTGCTTTTATAAATCCATTTGCTGAACGGACATGCGATTCACCTTCTGGTTGAGAAATTATGTCTTCAGACATAATTTAGAAACTATGTCCAGGTTTCTGCTCTCTCTTCCTTTTTCTAGAGGAGAGAATAACTGAGCTCAGTTCTCCTTCCTTCAGTCACTTTGAGAATGAGAGTAGGGTTAGCTTCGTGACTTACTTCAGGAATAAAAGAGACCCAAGTGTCATCAGTACACTTATCATTACCTCTTTGGTCAGATCTAGGTGAGTTCAACTCCTGAAGCAAAGACAGTACAGACACTCACTTTGACGCATCGCAGGGGTCCCATCTTGGCAGTCTTAAGTTGTGTTCGTCATGTGAGACAGACATTTTCAAGCACCTATGGGGGACAGATGGCATGGGCCTCCAAAGGCATGGCCTCATGAAAGACTATAGACTGAGACAAAATCAGTTCACATCTGGAATGGAGAGGCCACCGTGTTCCAGAATCAATGTCATATCATGAAGCCTTTGGCATTGGTCATGACAGAAGACGTCACTGCTGCTAGCCTGAACGGAACAAAGAGAAATGGTAGCCAAGAACTCTGTTCAAGAGCCTACATGAGATGGGCCGCTTCCTGAGAACACTCAGGAAAAGTAAGGGAGGAGTTTGAGGGGGCTGGATTCATTGCAACAGCAGGAAGAAGACCCAAGCTGGTTTTGCCTGAAGAAATGCTAATAACAGACTATTTTTAGAGAAAGCTGGATGATTAAAGGCATAAAGACTGTTTAAATATACTTCTGATCGCTTCTGTAAACACTAAAGTAAATTTCCCTGTAATGCAAACAAAGTCCTATGAGCTCAGTCACTTTTGGAGATGAATAAGCTGTGTTCTGGAGAAGGGAGGTGTATTTCCAGTCATCGATCAGCTGTTTGTGAAAATTTATGAAGAAGCGATTACAAGCTTGCACTCTGCTTGGGAAGATCTATTTATAGAAAAAAAAGTGGTTGTCATGGAAACCATGGTCACTGTAGTTTTCTTCCCCACCTCACCCCCTCCCCCACCAGGCCCAAAGGAGGAGCTAAAAGCCCTCTGACCAAATTATTGTCTCCAGACAAAAAGTATAGGAGCTTTGAGACTGTTCTAAAACTTGACATCTGGTTTTGTGTATCACTCTCTCACTGTAGCTCCGAAATGTGCTGTGCAATCAGGGCCCTTCTGAGGAAAAGGAAGAGAACGGCTCAAGCAGGGGAGACACGCCCTTCACGGTCTGCGCTGCCTTCTTGAAGTGTACACATCGTGTCTTTGCATGACGCTAGCTGGGCTTAAGTTGCAGATTGCAGAGAGAGCAAGGACATTGGGGCAGGGGCTAGCTGAAATACCAGAAGTACTAGGGCGAATTGGTTATACACATCGTTCTCCGTCTGGTTTGCATTGATATTTTGAACAGGTACAGAATTCCAAGGACAGTGGCATGGGGAACAATAGACCTGCCTTGCACTAGAAGACCTGCCCTCTTTAGACTCCAGCCTTACTACTTAATGGCTCTTTGACATTGGGCCGATCCCTATTAGAGTTGCTTAAAGATCAAATGAGAGAATGCCTGCGAAGAATTTTTGTATTTTTTCCCAAATAGAAACCCATGGTACTTTTTCAGTTTTATTCAGTTTTATGGAAAGAGGTTAGCATCTCGTCCGGAGCTGTGTTGCACCTTATTCAGAGTGCTCAGATTCTGGCATAGTGTCTGGTTTAATGCAGGAGTTTAGCAAATGTGTGTTGTTGAAGAAATGACCAAGAGTTGTAATCGCTTTGCCTGAAAACTCTTTGATATTTGATCCCAGGAATTAGAAGGGAAGTCTGGAGGTTATCTGGTCCTCTGCTTCCGGTCATATGGGGGAGACACTCTGGTGTGGAATGAGAGCCGCCATACAAATGTGAGAGTCTGCGGATCTAACAGCTGATCGACAGGACCTTGGGCTAGGCGATCCATGGGACACAACACAAAACAGGTCTGGGCTACCTTCAGATAAAGCAGGCGGCTTTCTACACAATACCATAAGGTCCATCTCCTTTAAAATAATTTCATTAACCTGTTGGTTTATGGAGTAATAATGTCTCCAGAAGACTCCTATTGAAAATACAAATGTAGAAAAAAAAAGAGAGAAAGAATACAAATGTGTTCTCAGAGAATGGTAGCTTACAAAGTCAATGGCAAATTCTTATAGAGACCCCTGACAGGTAAGCCTTTGAGCAGAGAAGGAGAGATTGAGGATGGAGCAGATCTGGGTTATCTCTCCAGGAGCACAGATAAGCTGGCACACTTCAGTGAACCCCAGACAAGCTTGGGACAACACAAAAGTACCAGGGCGGAGAGGACCCAGAAACAGAAATTGTCGGATGTATGTCTAAGGCAGATGTGGCAAATGCCATCATTTTGACTCATTGTTCAGGTAATTACAATTTCCAAAGTGCAGTTACCTTGATCTTCCCATGTAGCACAACTGTGTGAGGTCATCAGAGAAGACGGTTGTCACCTCACAGTTTCATGCGGAAACCGAGGCCCAGATTAGTCAAGTGATGTATTTACCAACACTCAGATATCATGAAGCAAAAGTGATACTAGAGTCTATTTATTTGGATTCCTGAGTACACTTTTTTAAAGTCCTTCTCTCTGACTTGAACCATCTAGTAACAAAACCATGACAATAAGATAAAGACATTACTGGATGCCCTCTTTTTTGATGCTATTCCCATGGAGCAGGCATTATGTTAAATGACTGGGGAACATTTTGCCATTTATAATTATCACATGCATTTTATAGATTTAGGAAATGAGTCCTGGAGGGGAGATGTAACATTCTGTACTCCCGTAGTTAGTGAGAGATGGAGCATTGACTCAAATCCAGGTTGTCTGCTGTCAAAATCTGAGAGTGCTCAGAACTCTTGCACCAGATCATCTGTATGTGAGAGAACCTTGAAGGTACTTTGGTATAATCATCTAGAAAAAAATCTTTCTCCAGTACCCCCTTAAATGATTTTCTAGGCCTTTGACCTGGAGAAATTAATCTCCCTACCTCCTAGGGCAGCCTGTTTCTTTTCTTTTCCTTTCTTTTCTTTGAGTCAGGTCTCACTCTATTGTCCAGGGTGGAGTGCAGTGGCACAATCATGACTCACTGCAGTCTTGACCTCCTGAGTTCAGAGAAATCCTTCTGCTTCAGACTCTCAAGTAGCTGGGAGTACAGGCGTGCACCACCATGCTCAACTAATTTTTTGAGAAGATTTCCCTATGTTGCCCAGGCTGGTCTCGAACTCCTGGACTCAAGCAATCCTCCCACCTTGAATTATAAGTTTGAGCCAGCCGGGCTCGGTGGCTCAGCCTGTAATCCCGCGCCTTTGGGAGGCTGAGCTGAGTGGATTGCCTGAGCCCGCGGGTTCGAGACCCGCCTGGGCAGCGAGACCTCATCTCTACAATAAATCAAAAAAAAAATCAGCCGGGCGTGGTAGCACATGCCTGTAATTCTGGCTACTTGGAAGGCTGAGGCAGAAGGATCGCCGGAGCCCAGCAGGTCGAGGCTGTGGTGGCCAGGAGCGGCCACTGCACTCCAGTCTGGGCGACCGAGTGAGACTCCAACTCAAAAAATAAATAAATAAATAAGTGTGAGCCACCACGCCGGGCAACCTGCTCCATTTTAGGGCGGGTCTCATGGTTGTGCCACTAAAAGGAGAGAATGTTGTTCTTTCAGCAGGAGATACAGGAACATTTTCTTGGGAAATCTCCTTGATAGCTTCACCTGAGGCAAATATAAGCCCTTCAAGGCCTAGGAGTGGCTGATGTCACTTCAGAGAAAGGGACAAGGAGATTGCGTGAGAGAGTTTGAGCTGCAGCTC
Source organism: Cephalopachus bancanus (assembly GCA_027257055.1). NCBI lineage: Eukaryota > Metazoa > Chordata > Mammalia > Primates > Tarsiidae > Cephalopachus > Cephalopachus bancanus. The sequence goes on along the minus strand of JAPVLO010000344.1, from coordinate 112,307 downwards.
CCGGAGAAATAAGAAAGGGTCAGAGAAAAAGAAAGGGGAAAGGAGGGAGGAAGGGTGAGTAAAATGATGGCAGCCTGTGTGCTTCTCCATGAAACTCCTCTTCAATCCTCCACCCCAAAAAACAAAGTTCCGTGAAATCTGTAAGACCCTAAGACATTTGTTTGGATTTATTTTTATTTTTATTTTTATTTTTTGAGTTGGAGTCTCACTCTGTCTCCCAGACTGGAGTGCAGTGGCCGCTGCCGGCCACTGCAGCCCTCGACCTGCTGGGCTCCGGCGATCCTTCCGCCTCAGCCTTCCAAGTAGCCGGAATTACAGGCGCGCGCTACTATGCCCAGCTCATTTTTTGATTTATTGTAGAGATGAGGTCTCGCCAAGCTGCCCGGGTGGGTCTCGAACCCGCCCAGGCAAATTATCTATCGGGAAGCAAATTATCTTTCTAGTCTGAGATGAAGCCTTGGCTACAAGACAGAGCTGGAGGTTGTGGTAATTCTAATTAGATCCCATAGTCTAGGGAGGCCTCAAATAATGCTTGAGCTATAAGTTAGAAGACTCTTTCCAGATCATCAAGCTCATGCTTTTTTCTCTCAGCTGAGTTGCTCTAAGTAGAATTGGGGAAGGTTAGTTCAGTAGACTTTTACAAATTCATGACTACCTGAGACTTTCTCAACTTCTCAACTTCGTGGATATTCCCATAGCCCATAATCTCCTATACAATAATCTGTAAAACGAGAGTCATGATACCTCCCCAGCGGGGCTCTCTGTGAGGATGAAATTAAATCCTGTATTGAGCGGAGGCAAAGCACCGTGGAGAGATGGATGGCAGGCAGTCGGAACTTGCTTCATATTGCGTGATCCAAATTTGTGCCTCCGTAAAATTTGGAAACGGTGGCAATTTCAACAGAGGGTAGTTTGAAAATAATGGAAACAGCCAATTAAAGTTTAAGTGCCAACGTGTGCCTGTGTCAAGCAATGTATTCAGAATACCATCCATATTCTCTGGGTTAGAAACACCAGGTCTTTGCATGCCAGTCATCAACTTCACACTTAAAAAGAGGAATGATCCAGAACACCACTGCCAGCTTAATCTGCCAGCAAACAATGATCTCATCTCAGGGGCCTAATTCTCCCTCCTTCCATTTAATATCCAGGAGCAGACAGTGACTATTGATTAGAGCTCCGCTCCCTGCCTCTTGTGTCATCAGCAGAGTTAGAAGGAGATGATGCCTAACTGTGGCTGGAATCATGTTGAAGATGTGAAGAGGGACGGGTTGGAATCAGAGATCAAGGTTTGGCTGGATGCCAGGTTTGTGGGTGAAGATCATCTTGTTTTGGTCTCCCAGGGGATTTGTGAGAGACAAGAACTCCATTTGTTTGAATCTTAACAGCCGAGATAATGAGTGAGATTGGTATCACAAATAATTTTGGGAACAGTTGGGTGGTTCCAAACATACTGTAAGCATCCTTGGGCGAGGCGGAACTTGAGTCTGCACGTTTATACGGTCTACGTGAGCCCCTGAACTCCCTGCATGGTGGATGATTGATTCTCCTTGGAAAATGACCAGCTTGGGTCCCCTAGTCCTCTGGAGATAAGACAGGGGAAGCAATGACGGCGGTGGGGGGGAAGCCCAGAAGTTGCATTCCCAAGACGATCAGAGGGGATCCACAGCATGGCTTCGGAGTGTTGTTTCTTGCAGGAAAGACGAGGCATTATCTCAGAACCATCTGGTGGCAGCAGGAATGAGAAGGGGGAAGGAGGCTGTGAGCGGTGGTCACGTAGCCTTGTCTCGCTGCTTGCAGACGCCCACGATCAAGCTGTTTCCTGACAGAAGCAGGTCAGCTAATAGCCTAGACTCGGGAAAGAATGGCATTTCAAGGAATAAGAGAAAGGATCTGCAGAGCCTGCAGGGTTTCTCAAGCAAGAAAACTTTGAGATATGATTTGACTCTTCAGCAGCATTGGCCAGTCTCGGGTCTTGGCGAGCGTGTGCTTGACTGATACACTTGATCTTTCCGTGTGAAATCAGCCTGGATTCAAGTGGGCCAGCTCTCTGGGAGTCTCCGTGTAAGGCTGTATTTGGGGGACTCAGGGCTCAGTTAGGCCCACAGGTGTCTTTTGTTAAGCCCACATTAATGGTATCAGAAAGGTTGGATTCATCCCAAACTTTAAAATAGCAGGATATTTCACATTAGATACAGATTTCCAGCTCCTCTTAAAGAATGGGAAATTGGCAGCTCGGGGTCCATGTTCTCGTGTAGCCACTTTTGGCTGGAGTCTTGCCAGGGCTGCCAGCAGCTAGGACTCACACCTCCCCCCCCCACCCCACATGTCCACTCCATCTAAAGCCCCGCGGGCCTCTGGGACTCCTCCTCCAGAATGCACGGGAACAGGACAAGGAACGGGAGCACGTGTCCTGAGTGGAGCTTTATCTCTGGCCCGTCCCTGCACAGCGCTGGGCAGTGCGTAGGCATGCAGTAAATATTTACTTAATAACAGAGAATGAATGAGCACAGCTTTGTCAAAGCAAAACAGACATGCATTTAAATCCAGGCTGCGCGATCTTGGGTCAGTGATTGAACTGTCCAAGCCTCTGTTTTTCTCCTCTCTGAAGTAGGGATAGAAATACTTACCTCATAGGGCAGTCTGAGAGAGCAAATCAAAATGCTGAGTATGATGTCAGCACACCGTGAGCACTCAGTAAATATTTGCTGAATGCTTGAAAAGATGTTTGGCCACAGGGTTGTGGTCCGTGGATCTTTGGTGGGATAAACTGGGAATTCGTCCATTAGGCAAGCATGAGAATTGTGATGAGCTGAAAGAAATCACAAATGGTGATGAAAATGCAATTCTCGTGGCAATTGGGATTGCTGGGCAGGGGAGGGCGCCTTCTCCTCTATTAGATTGCTGATAATGCGGGAACAGCATGATTTGCATCAGTGGAGGGAAGGCTGCCGGGGAATCACAGGGGTACGAACACAGGCCTTGGAGACAGCAAGATGTTTAACACGTGCCAGGCCCTTTGCTTGGCTACTACATTTGAGACCTCAGTTTCCTCCATTACAAAATAAAAGTGGTAACACCTACTCTGTGGGGTTCGAGCTGTTTGGCTAATCTACGAATCCAGGTACCATGCTTAACACATTGGCTGGCACAACAGAAGATGCTCAGTAAATGTTGGCTGTGTGGGCATGAGAGGAAAAACACTGCTCTGAGGTTGACAGTCCTCAGTGCTAAGCTCCATTTCACCACGTGCTTTTCTTCTCTAGGCCTCTGTTTCCTGTAAAGAGAGAATTAGCTTGCGTAGTGGATGCTGTGGTGTGTTGCTCAAATACCCCTTTGCCGCAAAGGCATTCAATGCCCCCGGTAGCCGGAAGCTTTTTTTTGATTGCTGACTGCCCAGACCTGAGTTCCTCTACGGGAATTGTTCTCTCAGCCAAAGGTAACTGCCTTGTCCTAGGTTGCACAAAACCCCTCCCTGGAAGTGGGTGCGTGCAGAGGTACAAAGAACAGAGAGGTTGATGTGGGTTTCCCTCACTCTCTTGCAGACATTATTCCCAGGAATGCTCTCCAAGAAGCACCAGGGCACAATCTCACCCAGAGTCTGTTTCCGGGATGCCCAAATAATTGCATTTTAGGTAATTTCAGCTTCAGTCTCTCTGAACTCAAAATGTTTTAGGCTTTCTGTATTTGGGTTAGGTATTTGACTTAGGTTAGAAGGAGCTGGCAGGTACAGTGGAAGATCGAGGCTATCTTCCTGTGAAATCCTCAATACAGGCTCTTTAGAAAACTCTCTAATGAGATCTTAAAACAATGCGGGATTAAGGCAAATATTTTCAAGGAGGACACGAGGATTTTGGCAAGTGGTAGATGTCATCTCGAGCTGCTGACGCAGGGGTTTGGAGCTCGAGGCACATGAGGCACACAGCTTCATTAGGCATGCCTTGCACGGGCCCACACAGAAACCTGGAAGGAAAATCCCCCCTCAAGCCTGGGGGAGAGATGTCTGAAGCACTCAAAGTTTCTTCCCCAAATGCTATGGGCAGGTTCTGCTGAGACTTGTCTTCTTGCCAGCAGAAGAAATAGAATTTGGCGAATAGTGCCACATTTTCAGGAAGAGGAAACTGAAAACCAGTGGGGACAGGGAGAGCCAACACAGTCCAGCGGCGGCAGCTCTTGCTGGAAGTTTTCTACCTGAGATAAGGCATTTATTTCTGGGCTCGGAATGATGAGGAGAGCTCGCCTTTTCCTGAAGAGAAGTAGGCCTTGTGACCAATGCCGGATGACCCCAGATGTGCCTTCAGTACCCTTCAGAAAGGGGAGTGTGCACAAAAGGGGCCACAGCTGCAGCTGGCGTTCGCACACGCTGTCCCAGGGGGACCCAGCACCAAGTCAGACGAGTCCTCTGTCTAGCTCAGAAGCAAAGCTGGGAGACCGGAAGCTACACTTGTTATTCTCAAAGACTCCCATGAGTGGAGAAGGAAAGCACCTCGACCAGATGCCTGTCAAGGCCAGGACGTGGATGGTTTTAGCATCTAAGCAAATGAATAGGGGAGAAGGAGGTCCTTCCTGCAGTTCTGGGTATGGAACATGTACCAGAAACTCCCAAGGCATCCAGAGCAGTTAATTAAGAATGGGTCTTGGAGTCAGAAAGCTGACTCTTGGGCAAAGCACGGAACGCCTTTGAACTTACATTTTCTCCTTCTGCAAAGACCACAGGTGTCCCAAGTTGCCATGAGGATTCGCTGGGGTTGCATGAACAGGCCCCGCCCCTCAGCATGCACCCTGTAGTGATGACTTTCTTTCTTTTTTCTTTTTTTTGAGTTGGAGTCTCACTCTGTCGTCCAGACTGGAGTGCAGTGGCATGCCCCTGGCCACCGCAGCCTTGACCTGCTGGGCTCCGGCGATCCTTCTGCCTCAGCCTTCCACGTAGCTGGAACTACAGGAGTGTGCTACCACGCCCGGCTAATTTTTTTTAATTTATTGTAGAGATGAGGTCTCACCAAGTTGCCCAGGAGGGTCTCGAACCCGTGGGCTCAGGCAATTCACTCACCTCGGCCTCCCAAAGCGGGATTACAGGCTAAGCCACCGAGCCCGGCAGTGATGGCTTTCTTTATCTTCAGTTCTCCAAGGTGGCTGGAGGCAAGAGGTGCTTTTCGGTCAAGTGTCCACCAGGAATCAGTTTAGGAGACCCTGACTATGACACCTAGCAACTCACGCCTGGAGTCATTATTGGATCCAGACCGGGTCATTCTTCCGCACTGAAAGCCTGAATCACTATCATCAATAGCAAAGGATTGCCTTTCCCTTCAAATATTCCAAATTAGCTTATTCTAATCCCCCTTGATTCCTGTGGTATCTAGTTTAAAACAGCAAAAGGAACCAGCAGAGCTGTTTTTCTTCATTGTTAATGCCATTACTGCAACAAATTTTGACTTCTTAGGGTGCCCATGATACGGCATCTCTTTTATCCCCTTGCCGACTACAGAGTGAGGCAGCTTCCTCACACAACCTAAGTCTAAAGGAAAGGAGATGCTGGGAGAAAAGAGAAAAATGGGGTAGAAGCAGCCTACGGATGTCACTCGGACACACTCTGCAGGACTGGAAGTTTCTTTCTGCTGCTAGAGCCAGCCACAGTACACAGTAGAGAGTCTTTTCAAACCCTCTTTTTGCCAAAGATCTTGTGCTTTGCTGTAAAACAACTTCACTGTCTTTCTCCACATCTTTGGGCCGGGATTTTCCCCCGTCAAAGAAAAGCTTCAACTCTTACCCCTTAACATTCTCCTTGACATGGGAGCCCATTTCTTTAAGTCAACTTTTGGTCCAGGTATGAGATTAGGAGGAGGGGGGAGTCTGCCCCTCTGGGTGGTCCTAGGATTACTGAGAAAAATCCAGCATCCCCTGTGAGAATCCAGAGGAACCTCTTGGAGAGCACGTCTCAGAAGTTTTCTTGGGGACTTCCCTGCAGTTGTCATCCATTATTACGGAATAAGCCAGGACCTTCCCGGATCGCCTTTATTCTGGAAGGGGCCCTAAACGCAGGCATTGGCTTCCTTCCCTCCGCCCCTTCCTTCCTTCCCTCTCCCTTTCCTTTTTCCTCTCTCTCCCCTCCTGCTTCTCCTCCTCTTCCTCGGCTTCCTCCTCCTCCTCCTTCTTCACTTCCTAGTCCTGCCTTCACCCCTCTCTACCCATGTACATTTGGGTAAGTTTCTCAACCCCTCTGAGTCTCAGTTTTCCTCTCTAAAATGTCTGAATTGACTTCTTTTTTGTTTGTTTGTTTTTGTTTTTTGTTTTTTGCTCTTGGAGTTGGAGTCTCACTCCGTCGCTCAGGCTGGAGTGCAGGGGGCACACTCACGGCCACCCCAGCGTCCATCTGCTGTGCTCTGGCAATCCTTCTGCCTCAGCCTTCCAAGTAGCTGGAACTACAGGTGCACGCTAACACGTCCGGCTAATTTTTTGTGTTTATTGTAGAGATGAGGTCTCGTCAAGTTGCCCAGGCGGGTCTAGAACCCACGTGCTCAGGCAGTCCACTTGCCTCCGTCTCCCAAAGTGCTGGGATGACAGGCTGAGCCATTGAGCCCTGCCCTGAAGTGTCTGACTTCTAACATCCCTTTCAGTCCTAAAATCAGAGTTAACGCTAACACCCAGAATAGCATACACAAGTGTAGACACTGGTGTCGGTCAGGACTGGGTTTGAAAGCCAAGTTTGCCACTTAATGCATGATCTCTAGTCTGGAAAAGTAAGCTTTTTTGTGCCTGTTTTCTACCATGGAAATAACGGTGACATTATATGGTGAAGAGGATTTGACGTGAAATGCCTACTGAGTGTTCTCAATACACTTAGTATGTGCCTGATTCTGCTGTAAGTTCTTTATATGTATTGACATATTTATTTATTTTTTTTAGTTGGAATCTCACTCTGTCACCCAGGTTGGAGGGCAGTGGCACACTCACGGCCACCCCAGCGTCGACCTGCTGGGCTCTGGCGATCCCTCTGCCTCAGCCTTCCAAGTAGCCGGAATTATAGGTGAGTGCTACCATGCCTGGCTAATTTTTGATTTATTCGTAGAGACGAGATCTTGCCAAGTTGCCCGGGCTGGTCTCGAACTTGTGGGCTCAGGCCATCTACTTGCCTCGGCCTCCCAGTGTGCTGGGATTACAGGCCAAGCCACCAAGGTATTGACTCATTTTATTAGCAAAATATTTCTGTAACAAACATTGCATTTTGTTGTGGTCTTTGCTCATTTTTCTGTCTTGTTGAAAGTTTTCATTTGTTTGCTCATTTTTAATGTAAATCCATCACTTTCTAGTTTTGACTCATCTACAAATACAACACAGGCAACTTCTCTGTCTTCATTCAATATGTTCTTTAAAAGTATATCATAAAGGCTATGGCCAAGAATAGAACATTAACAAAATGGTGATAAACTTTTGCTTGTTTGGACACTAGAAGGTTTTTAAAGTATCCAAATGACTGATGTCTATACCACATAAGTGAAATCTGAATCTCTGAGGTTGGGGCAAGATATTGACGTGCTTTAAAAGTCTCCCTGTTTATCCTCACAGTTGGCCGGGACTGAGAACCACTGCCCTACAGAGTCTAGGGATCCTATCTAGATGAATTTGCCGTGAATGGATCCAGGTAAGGTGGCTACAAATCGCGAGGCTGCCTGTCTTATTGCACCCATATTTTCTGCAACTGGCCCAGCTTTCTAACCTTCACATATCATCAGAATGCATTGTTTTCAGCCTGTCTGCTAGTAACCCTAACAGACAGATGCTAGCTCCTAGTGATAATTATTTTCACTACTAAATATTGAGAATTATGCTCTAGGGTTTTGTCCAAATGAATGGCATGGGCCTATTATTTATGAGATTCAGCTTTTTTGAAAACAAGAAACTGCTATTTCCAGTCTTCTAGAATTCTACTCCATACTCTGCAAATATTATTTAAAAAGGACTCTCCCATCACACCTGCGAGCTTCCTCAATTCTGTGTGTTATCATTTATACGTATTTGCAGCCTCAAGCTTGAAAACTCCTAATGCTCTTTTTCTATTCCTTACCTATTTCATGTCATATTCCGGTATTAGTTATTAATTCTATAAATGCTTGTTGAAAAACAACTCTGTGCCTGGCACTATGCCAGAATAATTAAAGCCCCAGAGGTGTCTAGTACTCAGTTCACAGCAGCTCTCTCCGAAGAAATTCTCTTCAAAAAAATCCTCCTTTCATCTTCAGCATCCTAACTCTCTCACCCTCTCAGTGCAAGTCCCCCAGTGATTTCCTGTTTCCTTTTTGCAGGCTTAAAAGATTGGGGTGACTGCTTACAACTTGCTCCAGTGCCTAATATCTAGTCTGTGTCTTGAGACCACAATTCAACATCCTCTCACACTACTGGGGTGAATGGCCTGATAGCCCATTGAGCAAACCTGGTAAATCCATGCAGAACCCATCCTGCCTTCTTGATTGTCTCTTGTTCACCACTCATGTTTAAGGCCAAATTATACCGTGAAAGGTGAAAGAGGTTGGCCTTTCTCTGTTTCCTTTTCGCTCACTCTAAGGTATTTTTTTTTGAAAGCGAGATTTATTGAGAGGACAGAAAAGCTCCCACAGTGGGAGGGGAACCCGAAGAGGTTGCCTAGGGTATTTCTGACTTTAAGTCTTCCATGATTCTACTCCCAAATTCCCTTTATATACCTCCCATCTTTCTTTTATATACTGCGGAAGTTTATTATATGAAGTCCATTATATGCAGGATTGTTAAACATTTCAACTCCTATAATCCTCACAAAACCCTTGAAGGTGGATATTATATCTATTTTACAGCTTGAGAATATGAGATTTTGTGCTACGTAAAGTGCCCAGTTCCAACAAATACCAAGTGGAAGAATTGGACACAGACCTGGGTCAGTCTGATGGCCGAGCCCCTGAGCTTTGGTGCAGCCTGAGTCAAGGCACCCAGCTCCAGACCAGTCCAGGCCAACATCGTTGGTGGACAATAGCACTCATTCCTATTGAATTCAGACATACCCATAGAGTTCTCAACACATTATTTCCGTAATCACCAATTACCTTTCGGAGTTCATAGGCAAACTTAAGTCTATCTGTCATCCCTTCACAAGATGATGGTACTAAACACATGTTAGTAGGTAATATAACAATATGATGTATTCCTCATAACCATAATATGACATAACCTAAACAGATTACTTGAATTTTACAGTCCATGTCAAAAACCTTCATTCTTTTTCTAAATCCTTCCCTATTCTCTTGGAACAAAGACCAATTCTATGTGCTCACCAATGTTCTGCATACCCTGGTCCCTTCCTGCCTTTTCAATCTCATCTTGAACCTTTTTATTTTTCTTTTTGTGTGCTCTAGACACAAAGAGAATGTCTCAGTTTCTCAGATAGTGATAGTCTATGTTCCCTTCTCGGACAGGGCCTTTGCACATGCTGTTCTTTCTTTCTATGATATTCACCCTCTCTTTCTTTACCTGACTAACATTTTTTTGAGTCGAGGTCTCACTCTGACACCCAGGCTGGAGTGCAGTGGCGTTATCACAGCTACAATAGCCTTGACCTTCTGAATAACTGGGACTATAGGCACACACCATTACCCAGCTAATCTTTTTTGTAGCGATGAGGTCGCTTTGTTGCCCTGGCTACTCTTGAACTCCTGGGCTCAAGCAATCCTCCCGCCTCGGCCTCCCAAAGTGCTGAGGTTACAGTAATGAACCACCACACCCAGCCTCTCCTTCCTTTAGACCTCTGCATGCTGTCTCTCGAGTTCCTACGTAAATCAGATCAGACCACCATCCACCCCTGTGAATACCTAGAATGTTCTTTAATGGTACTTGTCATCATCTGTGAAAATGCATTCAGTGTGTTGTTGCTGTTGTTATTATTATTATTATCATTATTGAGTTGGAGTCTCATTCTGTCACCCAGGCTGGAGTGCAGTGGTACACTCATGGCCACCCCAGCGTTGACCTACTGGGCTCTAGTGATCCTTCCTCCTCAGCCTTCTAAGGAACCGGAACTACAGGCACACACTACCACACCCAGATGATTTTTGATTTATGGTGGAGACGAGGTCTCACCAAGTTTTCCAGGCTGGTCTCAACCCGTGGGCTCAGGCAATCCACTCACCTCGGCCTCCCAAAGTGCTGGGATGACAGGCTGAGCCACTGAGCCTGGCCCAGTGTGTTATTATTTAATCAATGTGCCATTTGCTTTCCTTGCCCCAGATCTGGTACACAGTAGGCAGACAATAACAAAGAAACGCAGAGCAACGTCTTCAGATTCGCAGTTATCACAAGAGTCTCTTGAATTGCCAGCTTCCTTTAGGCTTTGAGCATTTCACTGCAATGAAACATGCAGGGGACCTGGGCAGGAGATAACGTGCCTGTAAAATCAGGCAATGCCACTAAGAAACCTTCCTGTGCCTGGGGAAGCTCTCATCACACACGTGTTGTACACTTGGAGATGACGCTTTCCAGTCGGACGGCTCCGTTTCCACAAGAACAATGGACACCATGACAGGGCAACCAGTAGAAGTGCTGGTGTCAGCTTGAAGTTTGCATTCCAGCTAGAATACGCTGCAGCATTAGTCACCTGCCTTGGCTTCTCTATTCCTCAGTTTCTACCTCTGTGAAATTCTTCCCTCATAGGATTGCTGTTGAAATCTAAGTGGTTTATGAATCCTAAGCCCCCATCCAGCACAGATTTTGATTTCCTGAATGAGAAGTCTTTTCCTTTCCCCAGGGTACACTGTATACCTGATAGAACAACAGTGCATTTCTTGAATCAAGGGATATAATTAAAATAGTTGATACTATGTCATGACACATGGGTCCCCTATATTAACCCACTTAAAAATCATAAAGCAAATACTAGTACTTTAAGCCTCACTTTATGCACAAAGAAACTGAGGCTCAGAGAGATTCACCAACTGGCCCAAAGTCACACAGTTAGGCCAAAATTTAATCCACCAGTCTGGTATGCTTTTATGATGCTACATGATACTGTCTCTCAGCTGGAGAATTAGCAAGAAACCCCAGACAATGAAGAATATCGACTTTGAAAAGAGAAAAACCTCCCAGTTTTACCATTCTCTGGGTGACCTTGGCCAACTCAACTCTCCCGTGTCCTGTCTAAAATGGGGATAATACCTCCTCCCTCCAGGGTGAGCATCAAGTGAGGTGATAGATGTAAGCCCCCTGCACACCTCTGGTATCAGACACACGTTGGTCCTTTCTCTTCTCTCATGACAGCTTTTCCTCTTGAAAATCATCAGGCTGAGTCCATTTCTTTTTTCTTTTGATAAAAGTATAACCTTTCGGTTTTCTCACCAATAACCTGGGCAGGGTAAAGAGAACATTGGCCTTTGGCCACGTCTCGATTCTTGAACAGAAACTGTTGACATGGAGCCCACACCAAGCTGGAATTTCCCAAAGGGATCACTGCACAGGCTCTGACCCAGCAAAGATTTCCCCTGAACTCAACAGAATTTCAACACATCTGAAACTCTTAGAGAGCAAAGCTCAAGGTTCGGGAAGAGCAGAGTCCAGCATGGGAAAGAGGGAGCTCTGTTCTTTTGAATGACAGGGAGGCTTGGTGACTGAGGTTAGCAAACATGACTCCAGTCATACTGCCCTTGACCTTGAGGACTGCCATGAATATCTCTCTAGGAAACACCCGCTGCCTCCCCATCAGCACCCATTATCATCCAGGGTGGTGGTTTCCAAAAGAAAAAACAAAACTATGCCACTGGTCTTTCAGATCCAAGTCTTCCTGCTCTGAAAAGGAGAGGTGCCCACCCCAGGCAGTCTCAGGACATACGCAGAACACTCTGAGTCTACACTATGCTTCAACCTTCATTTGTGAAAGGGAGGAAGCTGTAAAGATCTCCTATGATTATTGTAAAGATGCAGTGAAGCAATAAGTGCTCAGCCTAGGACGAGGCCCTCTTCGTACGCACTCAATGAAGGGTAATCGTGCTTGTAGTTGTTGTGTTGTAACAGTGGCTAGGCTGCTTGTCCAAGATCACATAGCAATATGAGTCAAGAAACTAGAACCGGAACAAAGATCTCAGAGAGTAGCCATCCCAGCTCTCTCTCCTGTATGAGGTCGTCTTTCTCTGGTGTGTCTGAGACCCAGTTTCCTACTTTGTCTAGTGAAAGGGCTAAACCGTATAAGAAAGTGTGGTAGGAGATGGCATGTGAAAATGTCTCCTCCCAACTCTCCCCCTCACCCCACGCTATGTGATTCTACTTCATTAAAATTGTTCCCAGACCTTCACTCCTCTGAGGTCTCTGGGCCCCTGAAAAGGTTTCCTCCAGTCCCAGAAGCTCCTGGTGGCGTAGAGGCACAGGTAGATTTTTTAAAGAAAATCAGTGTTTCACTCCAAGTTCCCATGCTCTACTGGGCTGTGGGCTCCTGGTTTGGGGTCTCACTGTCACAGAGGTATCTATGACCCACTGCAGCCCTGAGTCCAGGGATGGCACCTCAACCTGTGTCCTGGCCTGGGTCAACATGGCCGGTAAAACAAGGGCCACATTCCAGGTCTGCATGAAACCCGAGGAGGAGGCACTAACAATTGGCACTAACAGATTGTAAGATTTGAGCTGGGGAAGATGTAGACAGCACAAGCTGAGGGCAGCCTGGTGGGTGGACGGGCAGGAGATTTGGAGGTAAGCAGAATTCTTGTTCTGCCTCAGATTAGCTTGGGGCCTTCCGTGAGTGATTTAGATTCTCTGAGCTTCAATTTCTCTGCCAGTGAGAGATCCCAGTTCCCTCCTTGTGGGGCTCTGGGGAGAATGAAAAGGGTAGTTCATGTAAAGACTCGGTAAGGGCTGCTCACGTGCCCCTCTCCTTTTCCCTTCAAATACAAAAGCAAAGAATGGAGTCGGGCCCCAGGAAGACAAAAAGAAATTGAAAAGTTGACAGTCATAATCCCATATTACTCATGCCCCATGCAATATATCATTTTATCTTCTCGATATGAGATCCCTAGGAGATAGGGATTATGATTAGCCCCTTTTTCAGGAAAAGGGGAGAAAAGCAAGGCTTGGAGGGAGTAAGTGACTTGCCTGCCACCACAGGGAGGGGGTGGAGCTGGAACACGAACGCAGGCCATTGTCTTCTGGGCTCAGACGCAAGTGTGTCTGTCATCCATGAACTAAGCTGGCAGCTCTCAGCCAAGCAGCTAGGGACCCGGCCTCCTCTCCGCATTTCGGAGACTTTTCTCACAGCTGAAGACTCTTCTGAAGTTCTGCACTTTCTCTTCACCCTTTTATTTTGAGACCACAGATCTCATGTTAGCCATCCACCCTGAGCCACACGAGGGGTGGCCGGGGTGGGCAGGGATGACACCAACCATCTAGACTCCTCCGAGGACATCCGGGCTGGGTCAGCCTGGGGCTAGAGGCATGGGCCTAACCGGCTGTGCTTCCCTCAGGGACGCGTTTCCCTTTCTCTGCTGGGCCAGCTCGCCCCTCTCAGTTGGTGATGACGCCCCTCTGTCGGGTCTGGACCCTGCTGTGCCCACCTCCCACTGCCCTGCTCTTGACTTCCCACGGTCCTCCTTTGCACAGTCTCTGCGGCCTTCACAACCAGCCGCAGGGGCTGTCATCCCCTCCCACCCCCACGCCTCATGTGGCTGAACTCATCACACCACATCAGAGCTCTGGGCTTTTGCACATGGCTCCTTGTGCTTGGCAAGCGCCATTCATGTCTGCCCTCTCTTGATGGCAAACTCCTTCAAGTCCTCCAAGGCCATGGCCTCTACCTGGAAGAACTCTACCATTCGCTTTGTAGTCTAAAGAATGACTCTACCACCACCACTACCACCACCCTCTACTTTTGGATGAAAAAGACCTGAATCTTAGGGCCGGGATGGAGAACCATGGTATATTTGGATGTGAGGTGGGTAGAATGCACTGGTTCCCTCTGTTCCTTTACTTCTCAGAAATGTAGGGAGCCTTGTGGGTCCTGGGCAAAGGAACTCAGACACCACTCAATGGTCTAGACAGGTGAGGGCTGGTCTCTTGGGTGGCAGGACTGAGACCTGGTCATAGTCTCCATTTTCTGGAGGCTTTAAGAGGGGTAGCCAGAGCCTGAGATGAGTTGGAAAGCTTCCCTTGGCCTGCCATGCCCCCAGGAGCACTGCGGGGTTGGTGTCTGTTCCCTCTGGGTACCTGCAGAGGGATCCTCCAAAATAGACTGAGTCTTGCAGAGGCACATTTACTCTGCTTGCAAATAACATGCCAATAGTCTTAGCCTTTCGAGTCTTTGTTTGTTTGTGGGAAAGATGAGAAAGCTGGCTCAGGCTTTTGCCAATGCTCTTTCTAGTGTTGACATCCTATACTTCTAATTTTTTTTCTGATTCTAAAACAATGCATTCTAATTGTAGACAGTCTGAACACTATAACATGGAAAAGTATAAAAAATAAGTCAATCAAAAGCTTAGCCCTCAAAAAATGTTAATATTAATATATCAGGCTTAATTATTCTTTTTTTCTTGGAGTATGTATACAAAAAAGGTGTTTGCTATATATTTATTATTTAGTCTTTAATAAATTTAAACCTAAATATAGCATTAGAATGCACAATAAAATATCATGTAATCATTTTTATGTTGTTGGATATTGAGACTATTCCGAGATTTTTGCCATTGTGAATAATAATATAATGAATAGTTTATCTATGAACCCATATTTATACTTAAGTCTTTTTCTCAGCCAGTTTGACTTAAAACTGGAGTCATTAGGTTAAAGAATTTTTTAGACTTTTGATATATGGTTGCCAAAACACTTCAAAAAGATGTAGTGACTGACACTGCCACCAGAAGTGAGCATGTAGAAACTTGAATTTTATTGACATCTCACACTGGGTTTAATATTTTGAAACAATTTTGTCAATTTGAGAAATGGCATCCAGTTATTATTTTAATTTACATTTACTTTGCTTCTTGTGATGTTAACACTTTTCACACATGATTGGCCATTTGCATTTCTTTTTCAATAAACCCTCTGTTCATGAGCATCACCCATTTTTTGAGTATGGTATTCATCTTTTCTTTTTCTTATTGCTTTATTTTGAGAATCAAAGTCAACCCTTACTGATCTCTGAGGTGCTGCTATGCAAGACCAATAATCATTCGTGTTCCATGCTTGTGATATTTTCTATATTTCTCGCTTCCTCTAATTTTGTTTATAGTGAGTTTTGACATAAAGATTTTAGATTTTATGGAAAAATTTGGTTAATCTTTTGCTCTATAATTTCTTTCCTAGTTTTCATGCTTAAAAAACCTATCTCTACCTCAAGATAAGGTAGTCTACATAATTTCTTATGATTCATTTCTTTAACTCTTTAAACAGTTTAAATTCAAGTGATACATAATATGAAGGGAAAAAATTTTTCTCTAAGAATTAATGCGTAGTTCCAGGTTTGATCAGTATTTTTTAAACCTTCCTTTAGAAAATGGTTTACTATAAAGCCTCTATCACACATCAAAATCTTACACATAGGGGGTTCAGTTTATAGGCTTTTTATTCTGTTTCATGTGGCCATTTTCCTAGCCTGTAACACTGTCCCTTTTCTTAATTATTATAGTTCTATAATTAGTTTATTTTATTTTATTTATTTTTCCAGGTTCATTAGCACATGATGCATTGACACGAGCTTCTCTGGGTATGGGAACTTAACAGATGAGTTATAGACGGTTTAGAATCCATTATATTGTTTTCACACCTGGAGTTTTTTTAGATCTTAACTTGAGGTATCAGATCATTAAAGCAATGCCTCATTATGGGACCAGCACACAATTTATTCTGCCTGTGAGAGAATAAGAGGTGAAATATTTTTAATACCAGTGAACTGGAACTGGGCATCAGCTTCAGGACCTGCCATGATTTCAGTCTGACTAAAGCCAACAACTCAGTAGCCACTGTCTTTCAGTCCTAATAAATTTAATTGTCTGAAACATCATGTTACCTACTTTTTTTCTTTCAGAATTTCTCCAGATCCTTTCTTGTTGGCTTTTTTGGAGAATTTTAAAATCAGGTTGTTAAATCCCTCCCAAACTACCAACCAATGCTTTCATGAAATTAAGCTAAGTTTATATGTGAATTTGAGATGGACTTATGACATGGAGTCCTTTCACCCAGGAATATAGTGTGTATTGTCACTTTCTTTATTTCCTTAAATAAAGTCTTCAAGTTGTATTTTTATAGGTTCTATATATTTCCTAGGTATTGTAAAGTTTGTTCTTAGGTGTTGTAAAAAAAATTAAAAAGTAGGTAGTTTGTTCCTAGGTATGGTAAACTATTTTTGCTGAAACATGGCTTTTTAAATTATACTTTCTCAATGGTTATTGTTTCATATCAGAGTTAATGTTTTCATTTGACTACTGGGCCTAACTTACAGATCTGTCTTGAGAATTTAGCTTCAATGGCAGCATGAAAATCAAAGCATCTCTTGTTTCTCTGCGGTGCTGAGCAGTGGCTTTGTTCCTGTTCAAATGCTCCGCCCGCTCATTGCCCAGTGTTGTGTTTGTCAGGGGGCTCACAACTCCCACCTCATCTTCACCTTTCAGAGTCCATTTCCTTCAGAGTCCTCTTCGACCTGGGCCACAGTTGGGAGTAGGGTGTGTGTATTAACAACATTTTTTCTGGAAGCTTCAGGATGTTCATTTGGAGGCTTCCCAGACTTGGCAGAGATGACTTCCATTTTAATTAGCTTCTCAGGAGGTGTTTGCACAATTCATAAGATAGGTAAGGCTGCACTGGGAGTGAGAAGCCCAGCTCATAGTAGCCAAGTCTCCTGAGTAAAGCTCCCTGGAGCAACATTTCTGAGAAGAGTGATGTAAATTGTGACAAGGGAAATGATGGACTTGGTTGAGCTCATTTTCACTGTGGATCGGAAGACTGGGTTGTTGCTGGAAGTCAGTGCAATGTTGAGCCATATTGGAGATTCCAAGAAGGGGAAAAAACACCTAGTAATTCTGACCCTTTCTTTATTAAAAAAATCTATATTGTGTTCATCATTGACTTCTTGCATGAATTTTTATTTTTCAAAAAAGTATTGCATCACAATATTGTTTATCTTGAGTACTGAGTTGCTGGCATTCCCTTAAGTTTGCATCTGACAGGAGTACCTTGTTTTTCTGAATGCAGTCCTGACCCTGCTGGAAATGTTCCTGTAGTAGGGGTTGAATTATGCACCCTCCAAAAAGATATACCCATGTGCCAGCCCCTAGAATCTGTGAATATGACCTCATTTGGAAAAAGGGTCATGGCAGATGTCATTTAGAATCTCAAGATCATTCTGGATAATCCATTGGGCCCTACATCTAATAGTAAATATCTTTATCATGTGAGAAACAAACACACTCGTCCTAAATCAAAGGATAGACACAGAAACACAGAGTGCAGCAGAAGTGAGACTTTAATGATTGTATTGCAAGATTGGGTGTCTGGTAGACAGGAACATGTGGAATGGTTACAGCAAGAAATTTATTCCCTAGTGCACAAGTGCCTCCCCCAGTTCCTCATTGGCTGAGTACTATGGGATTACAATCTTCCTGAATGTCAACTAAGTTTTTTTTCTTTTCCCTTATTAGGTGCTAGATTGAATAAGGTGTCATATTTCTTCCCTATTGGTGGGCTTGTGGGGCATTTGTCAGAACCTGATTGGTTCCTTGGTCCCTTAGGCCATGGGTTTTGGTGGGCTTTCTTGACTGGGGAAGTGAGGGGAAGGAAAGGGATGGGGTTGTCCAGGAAAGGCTTTTTTGCTAGTTTATCATTCCCCCAACATCCTGCCTGCTTAGAGACCTCCCAAATACGTACACTTTGTCATGTCTTCAAGCTGTTAGGCAAGTTTGGCTGCTAGTAATTTTCCACTCAGAGCTATCAACTTAGTCTTGAAAATGACCCCCTCAAGTCTTTGTTTTACAAATTCCCAACTCTTTTTCTTTGCAACTTTATTGATGCACTTTTTAAATCTTTATTTCACTTCAGAGTTATTTTGCTTCTCAAATCGTGCTAAGATTTGTTAACTCTTCTGAGGCTGAGGTGAGTGGATTGCCTGAACCCGCAGGTTCGAGACCCACCTGGGCAGCAAGACCTCATCTTTACAAAAAAAAAAAAAAAAAAAAAAAATCAGCCAGGCGTGGTAGCGCATGCTTGTAATTCCGGCTACTTGGAAGGCTGAGGTGGAAGGATCGCCGGAGCCCAGCATGTCGAGGCTGCGGTGGCCGGGAGCGGCTACTGCACTCCAGTCTGGGCGACAGAGTGAGACTCCAACTCAAAAACAAAACAAAACAAAACAAAACTCTTCTCATTATACGAGGTTGAGTCTAGCATGACTTCTATAATAGTAAGTTATTCTGTTGGTATGTTAGGGGCATTTGTTTATTAATTATGGCTTCTATGAACCTCTCTTTCCGGCCTCCAACACAAGGAATAATGCAGCACCCTATTGCTGCTAGGATTCCTGTCACAATGGCAAGGGAGGTTAGGACTGAAGCTACCGTTCCTCTCTATTTCCTGAATCATCCTTCCAACCAGTCTGTGAATGATTAATCAATACCAGCATTTTCTGCCAATTCAGATGCCAAAGCTGTTAGTCCCTGCAAGGCCTTAGTGTTGGTCCCATCAGGGGCAGTATTGTTTGGGATGAAAGTACAGCGTTTCCCTCCAACATGACACGAAATCCCCCTTTTTCTGCTAGAATCATATCTGATGTGATTCGATTTACCCAAGCCATCCTGCTTGTAGCATCTAGTTGACTCGTCACCCACCCTTGGAGGGCATTCAGCGTGTAGTTGATAAATCTTTGCTGATTGCAATAAATGCAATTAATCCAACCTACATTTTTATTAATGGTAGACCATCAGAAGAGTGTGGACTCAAATCCAGCAGCTATTTGGTTTCTGGCCTTAAAATCATTGGGGACTCTTCTCGGGGACCCCTATTGAATCTATACACACATTGAAGTCAAAGGATCCCTCCAATGCTCTTGGGTTTCGATGATTGGCACTGTTATCCTCAGCTATTTGACGGAATGCCAAAAGTGAATGGAATGGCCAGTTGGACTAGTGCACAAGTTCCATTGGACGGCAACAGGTTACACAGCTTCCTCTTTCTGCAGTTCCACCAAACATCCGTATGTGGGATGTGCAGGTTGGAGTAAGTGTAATTTGACTCACCAGTGACATTTAGGATATGGGTACAGGTCAACAGGTCTCCTAAGGGCTTATTACTCTTCCTCCTGCTTTGAGAGGCAGGAGGAGTAATTCATCACTCCAATGGAGAAGGAGGGGATTGCCCTTGGGTCTGACCTCCCCTATGCAGGAAAGAACAACTACAAGTTCTTGCAGGTTTTATTTCCCCATGCATCCTTGTTTTGGTATAGAGCCATCATGCAACTCATCCCTTCAG
Source organism: Cephalopachus bancanus (assembly GCA_027257055.1). NCBI lineage: Eukaryota > Metazoa > Chordata > Mammalia > Primates > Tarsiidae > Cephalopachus > Cephalopachus bancanus. Next base: position 92,864 of record JAPVLO010000344.1, on the reverse strand, counting down.
GGTATGTATCCCATCCAAGAGGAAACAGAACCACCAGCACCCGTGGCCACCTTGCAGTGAATGCGCAGCAATTGCTTTTGTTAAGTGCATGCACAGAAAATTTAACTCATTCTACACAGCCTTTGACATCTCCATATCCTGTCTCAATTTCAAGAGTTTGCCCTAAATCTTTGATTTCAATTATGGTCACTCTTTTGGGATCATTATTAGGAGAATCATGATCTCCAGGACCTGAGGTTGGATTAGGTCTATGTGAAGTTTCATTTTTAATTAACCTAAGGACCAGTCACCCTAGGGGGTCTTTTCCTATAATGTCTGCTCCGAATCTGCATGTCCGAGTTGCCACTTTTGGCTTTTGACTAGGGTAATTAGGTTGTTAATGGTTAACAGTATAGGATTGCAATTTAGATTTTGGCAGGCTTCTGGTAGAATACCCTTAGACAAGTATATTCTGACTTTCAGGGATTTTATCAGTCACCTAGGGGCAGATGTTCATCCCTGAAATTGAGTAGTCCACCATACACTATGCAAACTAGTGCAAGGGTCATCTGCATAATGATTTGTAGTAGGGACTGGGGCTCAGAGCAGAGACACTTGTCTGCCTGCAATAATTGTCTTTGGCTTTCTAAGTTTCTGCAGGGTAGAACTTGGCATGCATCAAATCTTATAGTCTGAGGTGATGAGGTCTTAGTTACATTAATCATTAAACCAACAAGGAAGGAATATGGTGTAATTCCTTGGGCATTTCCCCATCCTACCTGAAGACTTTTTTATTCCTATGTAATGGCAATCCACCCTAGCTGGATTAATTTTTCAAATATGAGGCCAGCCCATTCTGTTATTAAACCTTTTTCTTTAGGGTTCCTTTTAAGGACTTTTCAGGTGACCAGTGTACCTCATCACCTCAGACTATAAGATTTGATGCATGCCAAGTTCTACCTTACAGAAACTTAGAAAACCAGAGACAATTCTCTTTCTCCTTTCTCTAAAGTTTCTGTTACTGATTTTCTGATTCAAGTATGATGAGTCTACCCCTTTTCAGCCATTTACACAGCAGTTTCGGTAGTCAGGAGTACTTGGTAGGGGCCCTTCCAGCTCGGCTGGAATTTGTCCTCCTTCCAGATCTTTATAAGTATGGGGTCACCAGGATGAAAGTGATGAACAGCCAATTTGAGAGATGGAGTCTGGGCGAGGAGTCTTTTTAATCTGAGAAATGATAAAGCAGAAGATATGGCCAGAATACAGTTTTTCGGAAATTGGCCTTTAGCTGTCATAGTGGGAAGATCTGTAGTTTTACCTAGAAATGGAAGCCCATATAATAATTCATAGGGAGATAAACCCACATCTTTTCGGGGGGCTGTTCTAATTCTGAGAAGTACAACTGGGAGGCATTTTATCTCGGGTAATTTAGTTTCTTTTTTTTTTTTTTTTTGAGTTGGAGTCTCACTCTGTTGCCCAGACTGGAGTGCAGTGGCTGCTCCCTGCCACCGCAGCCTCGACCTGCTGGGCTCTGGTGATGCTTCCGCCTCAGCCTTCCAAGTAGCTGGAACTACAGGCACATGCTACCACACCTGGCTAATTTCTTTTTTCTTTTTTCTGTTTATTTTTTGAGTTGGAGTCTCACTTTGTCGCCCAGACTGGAGTGCAGTGGCTGCTCCCGGCCACCGCAGCCTCTACCTGCTGGGGGCTCCGGCGATCCTTCCATCTCAGCTTTCCAAGTAGCTGGAACTACAGGTGCGCGCTACCACGCCTGGCTAATTTTTGATTTATTGTAGAGATGAGGTCTCGCCAAGTTGCCCAGGCGGGTCTCGAACCTGTGGGCTCAGGCAATCCACTCACCTCAGCCTCCCAAGGTGCGGGATTACAGGCTGAGTCACTAAGCCTGGCTGGTAATTTAGTTTCTAACATTTAGCTTAGTGATATGCTTTTTGAGAGTCTGGTTCATTACTTCTATTTTTCTGGAAGAAGCAGGATGACAGGGAGTGTGTTGATCCCATTGAAATTGTAAACTTTTCATTATCTCCTGCAATACTTGTGATGTAAAATGGCTTCCATTGTCCGAATCTACATTTTCTACTAGTCCAAATCTGGGTATATTTTGTTCCAGAATCACCTTGATTACAGACCCTACTGTAGCAGCTGTGAGTGGGAAAGCCTCTATCCAACCAGAGAGGTGATCCACTATTACCAAAATACTTTAATTTTCCCATCCTTGGCATTTCAGTGAAATCCACTTGAGTGCTTTGCCATGATCTCAACCCTGGAGGCCTGCCTCCTATGGCTTGCTTTCAGATCACCATTTTGTTAATTCTTTGACAGTTTACACAAACTCTGCATACCTGTTTAGCAGTAGTATAGATGCCTATGCATCCATAGGTTCTTAATACAGCAACACACATGGTTTGGGGACCTCAGTGGCTTCCCTTATGTAGCATAGTCATTAATTCCCTCAATATGGGCTTGCCAATCATCTCCCTCCCATCTGGGAGGATTCATTGTCCATCCTCATTCTGAACAGCTCCCAAATTAGTTTTTCCTCTTCTTCTCTAGTGAACTGTGTTCTCAGTACCATTTTAGGGATACTGCGAATTAGACTTCAGAGTTTGACCTCTTCTTCTAGAGTGGCCTGTTTCACAACTTTGTCTGCAAGCCTATTTCCTATAGCCTCCAGGGTGTTTCCTTTTTGGTGACCACAGTCTCAGTTGGGAGCAAGAGAGTTCTGAAGACCTTTTTGATTAATTCCCTATGTATTAGTTCTTTTCCCTTACTGTTTATGAGGCCTCATTCTGTCCAAATTTTACTACCCCCAAAACATACTTGAAGTCGTTGTAGAGGTATCTTCTTATTTTGCAAGAAAATTTAGGGCCTGATTGAGGGCATATAATTCACAGACTTGTGGAGACCAATTATTAGATAGTTGGCCCTTCTCACATATGGACTTTCACCTTCTGTCAATGACTACATATCCATTGTGCCTTTTTCCTTCTATTACTTGGGAGGACCCATCTATGAACAACCTAGTCCCATCATGTAATGGGACTTCCCGTAAATCGGGTCTGATTTTGATGTGATACTCAATGATGTCTAGACAATCACGGTCTGTTGTCCCTTGGTTTTCCCCTCCCTTCTGTAAGATGCTAGCTGGATTCAAACAAGCATCTGTTGTTAAGACCAAGTCATCCTTTTTTAACAGTATTGCCTCCTATTTTAGGGATCAAGAATCTGTCAGCCACCTCCTTGCTTTCTGTTAAGTATGGCCCTGACTTGGTGGGGAGAACTGACTATTAGGGCTCCCCCAAAGGTCACTTTCCTGCTTTCCTCTACCAATAGGGCAGTAGCTGCCACTGCCTGGATGCATTCAGACCACCCCCAAGAGATGGGGTTGGGGAGCTTAGAGACAAAGGTGACAGACTTTCTCCTCCCCGAGTCTGGGTAAGTACCCCTAGGGCCACACCTTGATCTACTGTGACAAACAAGTGAAATGGCATATCTAGGGAAAGAAGAGCCAGGACTGGAGCTGTAATAAGGGCCCGTTTTAATTCCTTTATAGCTTTTTCTTCCTCTGGCAACCATTGTAAGGGGTCAGGTTCTTCTAACAGTTTTAAATATAAAATTTTTGTTCTCTGTTCATAAGACTTGATCCATAGCTGACAGTACCCAGTTACTCCTAAAAACTTCTTGGTTTTGGGCAGGACCAAATTTATTATGCCAGCTATTCTCACCAGGTTTATTTGCCATTTTTCCACTAATTAAATGTCCTAGATATTTAGCCATTTTTTTTTTTACAAATTGTAGTCTATTCCTTGAAACTCCTAACACCTTTTGTCTCAGAAAATTGAGTAGACTAATGTCTCCAATATGTCCATCTTTTTCTTTCCAAAAACTAATAAGTCATCCACATATTGTAGGAGTTGGGTTCCTGCCATAGGCTGAAATTCCTTCAGGACAGTGTCTAAAATCTGACCAAATAAATTTGGGGCTTCTAGTGAAGACCTGCAGTAGTACTGCCCAGTGGCACTGCTGCCTCCTTCCAGTTATAGGATTTTCCCATTTGAAAGCAAAGAGGTATCTGCTTTTGGGGTCTAGGGGGCACACCCAAAATACATCTTTTAAGTCCACCACACTGAATTGTGTATGTTCTTAGGGAATTTTGCTGAGGAGAGTGTAGCGGTTCGGGATCAAAGGCTGTTGAGCTTGAACAATCTGATTAAAAGGCTTAGGCCTTGTACTAACCAATAGGTCCCATCAGACTTTTTAACTGGGAGAACAGGAGTGCTACACTGTGACATTCAGGGTTCCAGCAATCCACCCCTAATGAGGCTCTCCATCACTGGTTGTAGGCCTTGTCTACCCTCAGTAGGAACGGGACATTGCCTTCTACAAATTATTTCCCCTGGCTGTTTCAATTTAATTTTTACTGGGGTAACTTTTAGTCCCTCTCTTTTAACTTCTTTGACTCATACAAGGGTGTCTATTCTGTTCTCTTCCTCCTCTATGAGGAGGGCTGTTACCACCTTTATTTGTCCCTCCTCTATTCCTAGTCCTGAGCCTAGCCTAACCATCAGGTCTTGACCCTGGAAAGTTGATACCTGATAGGGTTTGTGGGGGCATGGGAGAGGAGGTTGTAGTTAAAACAACTCATCATATAAACCTCACAAATGGAGCAACAAGTTGCAACAGCCCAAAAGCTAACACTGTGCTCTAACAGCATCCTGTTACTAATAGCTTTACTGCCAATATCTGCTTTCCCGAGACCGCATCCCAAAGCTATGTAACTGATCACAGCCTGGTACTGTCAGTGTCTGCTTTCCTGGGGCTGCATTCAGAGACAAGTGTGACTGGTTTAGTGCGGACACCTGCACTTCAAGGCCTTAGGATGGGCCTCAGCAGTACAGACATCTGCATTTGAAGGCCAGAAGACCTACAACTCAAACTCCCAAAGCTACTTCTTGGCTCCCGATCCAAAACTCCATAAAATTGTTTCTCAAAGCCTGATAAGCCAAGACTGGGGTTTTATAAGTGGCCTAAAAAAGAAAAAAGACTGCTGGTTTCTGTCTATAGAACCAGCCACCCTCACCCCCTTATTTTCTTTAATAAACCTTTAACCACCAGCGGCTTGTCTCTTCCTTCTCGGCATACACTTCAATACCTGCTTCAGGAACATGTAAGAATAACCCCGCAATTTGTTCTGGCCTCAACTTAAGTAGCGTTTTCTCAAATATTGGGACTTGAAATCCTTCCCCTTTTACCCTGGATACCAATGATTTTTCCCTAGATAATTTTGTGCCCTTTGGTTGAAACATTAGGTAGGAGCGAGCAGCCCCAGAATCAACCAGAAATGTAGCCTCCTCTCCCTCAGGTCTAACCTTTAAATTTATCAAGTGTTCCTGGTGGGACCCATTTTGAAGGAACCCCTGACCCCCCCGCCCACTCCTCATCAAATTTCATGAGGGGGATCATCTTCTCTTCCTTCTTCCATTCCAGACATCCTTTCTTAAAATGTCCTGGTTTTCCACATACAGTCTTAGGGTTTCTCCTCTTGGGTACCTCCCTTTTATTTTTCTGTTGAGTCTTCATGTTTTCCCACCCCTTTTGAGAGGAGTCCCGATCTAATCTCTTCCTGACAACTTCTTCTACCATGGAAACCATAATCTTTGCTTTTGGTTTCTGCTTTTCCACTTCTCTTCTTACAAAATCCTTTTGAGCTTGTTTTAATAATTCTTCAGTTGATTTCTCATTCCATCCCTCAATCTTTTGTAATTTCTTAGTGATATCTGGTCAACTCTTAGTTACAAAGTTAATCTTCAATAGGTTAATTGGGCCCTACTGGGTCCTCTGGGTCTAATCCAGAATATTTTTTCATCTGATCTTTAAGCCTTTATAAAAATGCTGTGGGGGTTTCTTCCCTTTCTTGCTGAATCTCAAATGCTTTTGCAACATTCTGTAATCTGAGAGGAGACTCCTTGATTCCTTTGATTATCAATTCCCTGAGATCTTGCATTTAACCCAATCTCCAGGATCATTATTATCAAAGTTGGGATCAGTATTTGGATGCTTTGTTTCTGTTGGTAAGATCCCTTGTCCAGAAGGGTGTTGCCTCTCCCTGATAATCATAGTGGCTCTTCTAATCATCCCCCTTTCCTCTCCCATAAACAGGATCTTCATAATGGACAACATATTGGCCCGAGTATGGAAACTGGGTCCGGGGAATGGGTTTAATTGCTCTGCTAAACCAAGGGGTCCTCGTTAAGTGATTTCATCTCCTTTTTGAAATTCCTGACTTCAGAACTTGTAAGAGGAGCATTTACAAATCCAATCTCTCCTGGTCCCACGGGAACTTCCCAAAGGGGGAACATGCTGGATGTCTGTTGTTTAGGAGGATTAGGGAAATTCTCTATATCCTTCCTGTGTGGTTCCAATTCTTTCCTTAATTGGGGTAGGAACTTAAAGGGCTGTTGGTTCAATTCCCTCGTAGTCTCTGTTCTCCATTTCCCCTGATTTCTCTGATTCCTCTGTTGCCCTTTGAGTTTCTTGCTCCCTACTTTGTGTAACACATGGAGGGGGCAGACACACAAGGGAGTCTAAGGATTTTTCCTTAGACTCTCTTCTTCCTTTCCTTAGAGGGAATATAGGGTTCAATACCAGTAACCAACAGAAGCATAATCTATTTCTTCCTGTGAGAATGGGGGTCTTCCCATTGACACACATGATCAAGGCTTGGCATACCCAGTCCTCAGTGGAGCCATATTTGGACCAAAAGACTGAAGGTTTATGGATTGGGTCTTTGGGTCAGCATTCAATCATTTTCCTCTTCTCCTTGTTCTTGGTATGAAGGCTATCCCCCCAAAAGCTCAGCATTCTCCCCAATGAATTATCTGGAAGAATGTCAGAGGGAGAATCCTTGTTTCCCCCATTCTTTGGTTCCCTAGGCCTAGAATTTTTATTTCCCATTTCCAGCTTGTCCCTGTGCCTGTGTTTCCCTGTGCAATCAACCCTTTCACACTGGAGAGTTCTTGTGCATCCCTGAGACTTGCTTAATCCATCTCTGGCTGTTTCCCTCACAGGAGATCAGAACCACAGATTGGGATGCTACGCTCACTTCATATCTAGGATACATCTCAGTCAACACACTCAGCCTCTGAAAATGCCCAACCACCATGGCAATCCTTATAGTCCAATTTTCCTACGTTGGTTAATGCACGAGGTTGTCTGGGTGCTGCAGTGCCTGCTTCCTCCCCGACCTGTGTTGCTTCCACTATCTCTGAACAGTAGTCTCAGGCACATCTGTGGTCCTGCAAGCAGCCAGCCACCCAAGCAGAGTAGGCCACCTGAAATCGGGTGGAAGGTGTCTCCCCCTCTGCTGGAGTCTCCCTTCCACAAACACAGAGTATCCCGGATGAGCTCCCAAATTGTGAGAAACAAGCTCCCCCATCCAAAATCAATGGATGGACATGGAGACACGGAGTGCAGCAGAAGTGAGACTTTAAAAACGGTCTTGTAAGATCAGGTGTCTGGTAGGTAGTCACACCCAGAATGGTTACAGCAAGCAATTTATTCCCTAATGCACAAGTCTCTCCCCTGGTTCCTCATTGGCTGAGTACTATGGGGTTATAATCTCCCCGAATGTCACCTAATTTTTTTTTTCTTTTCCTCTATTAGGTGCTGGATTGAATAAGGTGCTCTATCCCTTCCCTATTGGTGGGTTTGTGGGACATTGGTCAGAACTTGACTGGCTCCTTGTCCCCTTGGGCTGTTGGTTTTGGTGGACTTTCTTGGTGGGCTTTCTTGATGAGGAGGCTGTCTGAGAAAAACTTTCTCACTAATTTATCCCTCCCTGAACATCGTGCCTGCTTAGAGACCTCCCCCCCCCAGATACATGCACTTTGTCACATCTTCAAGCTGTTAGGCAAATTTGGCTGCTAGTAATTTTACACTCAGAGCTATCTACTTAGTCTTGAAGATGGACCCCCTTAAGTCTCTGTTTCTTACAACTAGAGACAGAAGGGGAAGAGACACAGGCACATAGAGGAGAAGGCCGTGTGAAGACAGATGCAACTATCAGAAGTCAAAGAGGCCAGGAAAAAGTTTCCTCTGAAACTTGGGAGGGTACATGGTTCTGCCTGTCCTTTGATTTTGGACCTCTGGCTGCCAGAACTGTGAGAGAACAAATATCTGGTGGTAAGCCATCAAGTTTGTGATCATTTTCCTTCCTTTCTTCCTCTTTCATTTTTTTTTTTTTTTTTTTTTTTTTTTTAGACAGCGTTTTACTCTTTCACCCAGGCTGGAGTGCAGTGGCATGATCATGGCTGACTGCAGCCTCGGACTCCTGGACTCAAGTGATCCTCCTGCCACAGTCTCCCAAGTAGCTGCAATTGCAGGCACAAATCACCACTCCCAGATAATTTTTATATTTTTTGTAGAGATTTGTTGCCCAGGCTGGTCTCAAATTCCTAGGCTCAAGTGATCTTTCCACTTTGGCCTCCCAAAGTGCTGGGATTTCAGGAATGAGCCACTGCACCCCACCCTGTGGCCATTTGTTAAGACAGCTTTAATCAACTAATACAGTCCCAAAGGCAAGTGTGTTTGTAAAAAGCCAGGCTGGGGAGAAACCTCAACTCTTAGATACAAGCTTGGGCAGCTGTACATGTTGCAAGATATGCAGGAAGAAAAACAAGCACAAAATAAAAAGCTAAAGGCAATATCTGGGTTAAGGGTGTGTATATGTGCATTTCTGTTGATTTATTGTATGTTTTTTGAGTACCTTCTGTTTGCCAACCCCTGTGCTAGGGAGTGTGCAGATCACACACACACTTAAATATGATTGCCCAAGCACAGATATGCACAAAGTAAATCAAATCTTGAAAGATCAAGCTAAATTGGAGCATACCTACAGACTTCAAATCGGCTTTTCTCAGAATGCTTGCTATATCCCTTTCAGCTCCTTAAGGAGACCTAGCCGAGCTTTTGTTCTATTGTTTCTCAAGGCCCTCTGTCTAATGCTAGCAGGGTCCTGCCCCCACAGGACTATAGTGAAAACATCTTTTTCCTTCCCTTGGTCCCATAAGGTAAGCTCAATGAAGCTCCAAGAAGTAAAAGACTGTCTCCCTAAATCTCTGTTTCTCCAGCATGAACTGTATGGGTGTTGAAGGAATCAACTGTCATTTTAAACAGAAGAACCCAAATAACATTTTGAGAAAATCAAGGCCTCCAATGTCAGACATGTTGAACAATGCCACAATAATTTAACCTTGAAGATTTTAGCAAGTAGAGATTCCTAGAAAACCAAAGACCAACAGAGAGGGCAGTATGCACGGTGTTTGAACTTGTAGGCTCTGGGCCCTAATTTTGGCATTTGTGTCCTGTCTTTACTCTGTGTTAGCCTATCCTACAATTCTCTCATCTAGAAAATCAGGCTCATGTGTTTCATTTTGAATGCTTTTTATTGCTGTCTTTAAGATCTCTAATCTTTCCTTCTGCAATATATAATCTTCTATTAACCCTATTTCCTGTTGTTTCTTTTTTTAAGAATATCTTCCTTATCTCTACCTAATGTTTTCAACATATGGGATACAACTTTCATTGTTAGGAAAAACTCAAACCATTTTTTCTCTACTCACACACCAACACAACAACAGTCAATATAGATGCCTTCTGTGACCCCCAAATATGTGAGTATTTCTCCCCATGAGCAAGCCAGCAATTAATCTACAGCAGACGCGAGAAGGCTGTCAACCAATTCAATGCTGACACTACCTGTCTAGAAATAGTGTTAGATCCCACAGCTTGACGGTTTGGTCCCCAAGACTGTCCCACCCCTCATCCAACCCAGACATCAGTCCCAAGTCTGGGCCTCCAGAACTTCTGACCAACTTGGCTTCAAGTTAAGGTTTTCACGATTCCCTCTTTGTGTTAAATTAATTTGCTAGAGCTTCTCACAGATCTCAAGGAAACAGCTACACAGGGTTATCAGTTCATTACAAAGGGTATTTTAAAGGATACAAAAAACTGCCAATGAAGAGAAACATAAAGTAAGGTCTGGACGGGTCCTGAGTGCAGGAGCTTCTGTTTCCATGAAGTCAAGGTGCACCACCTTGCCAGCATATGGATGAGTTCTTGTTCACTTTCTTGCAGGCCTTTATTTGTTCAGTTCTCTGGAAGCTTCCTCAACCCTGTCTTCTTGGGTCTTTTATGGAGACTGTGTTGGAAAGGCATGATTGAAGCATGGACAAGTGTGTAGAAATCTGTGTGGAAACAAAAAGTGTATGATCTATACCCAGAAAGGCCTGTCCAAATTCTTCATGACCTCTTTATGCAGTATTCCTTCCTTCAGGGTATAGGGCAGAAACCCATCTGGAAAGAGGGTTTTATGACCCACAATCAGATTAGAATCTAGCCTTGGGTCAGTGAATAGAGGGTAAGAGGTCACAGAGGAATATTCTATTTACTGTAATGAGAACTATGGGGGGTGTTTCAGTTCAGAGTCAGTTTTGTTTAAGTTATTTTTCTCCTCTTTATGGGTATATTCTCTTCTTTCCATGCCTGATAATGTTTTATTGGATGCTCTACACTGTGAATTTTATCTTGTTTGGTGCCGGATAATTTGTGTTCCTATAAATATTCTTCAGATTTATTCTGCAATCCAGTTAAGTTTCTTGGGAACACTTTGATCTTTTGGGACTTGCTAAGTGGGACTGCAGCAGTGCTCAGTCTAGGACTCATGATTCCTTATCTGAAAAAGTCTTTCCTGAGTACTCTGACTAATAACCCATGAAACATGACATTTTCTAGTTTGACTGGTGGGTATAAACACTACTACCAGTCTTGTGTGAGCATAGGGCACTGTTACCTCCTGTCCTTTCCAGCATTTCTTACCTTGGCCTTAAGTAGTTTGCTCACACTTGTATGCTGATCAGTAACTGCTGTGTACATGGGGGAGCTCTCTGGATTTCTGATCCTTCCTTTCTGGTACTCTGTCCTGAGAACTCTGGCCATCTTGTTCTTTCCTGACTCTCAGCTCTGTCTCTTCAACTCAGGGAGTCAGCTGGGCTCTGCTGGGTTACTCCTCTCTATTCCATGTCTTGGACATTATCCTAAGACTGGAAACTGGTACAATCACAGGGCTCACTTCACTTGTTCTTGTGTCTCAGAAATCACTCTTTTGTTGACTCATGTTGAATGTCTTAGAAACCATTGTATTATGTTTTGTCAGGATTTAGTCTTTTAATTGTCTCCCGCAGGATGGTAAATTCAGTTCCTGTTATTCCATATTTCTTTTCTTTTTCTTTTTTCTTTCGAGTTGGAGTCTCAACCCATAGCCCAGGCTGGAGTGCAGTGGCATGCTCACGGCCACCCCAGCCTCGACCTGCTGGGCTCCGGTGATTCTTCTGTCTCAGCCATCTAAGTAGCTGGAACTACAGGAGCGCGCTACCACGCCTGGCTCATTTTTGATTTATTGTAGAGACGAGGTCTCACCAAGTTGCTCAGTCTGGTCACAAATCTGTGGGCTCAGGCAACCCACCCGTCTCAGCCTCCCAAGGTGCTGGGATAACAGGCTGAGCCACCGAGCCTGGGCCAGAACTACCTTTTCAAATTTTACATGTCCTGACCCCACTGCTAGAGTCTGATTCGGAATCTGTATTTTGCACAAGCAGGGTATTCTGATGGATACTACAAGCCGGGAACCAGGGGACTAGATCTGTGCCCTTCAAAGTGTTTTCCATGTACCGGCACTGTCAGTATCACCTGGGAGCTTGCTGGAAACAGAGATCTCAGGCCTCATCCCAGACCTACTGATTCAGAAACTGCAGTTAAACAAGATCCTCAGGTGGGCTCATGTTGCACGTTCAAGTCTGAGAAGTGCCAGGTTAGCTAATTTTAATTCTCAAGTTTTAATTCTTTCAATTTTCAAGTTTCGTGTGCCTGTGGAATGAGTAAAGTTGTTTTCTCAGAGAGCAAGGCCCATTGTCAAAAAGTTGGAATATGCTAAACACACAAGTTTCTAGGGTAGGTTTGGCATACTAAATGCAAAAGACCTAAAACAAGGAAAAATAAAAGAACTAACAAAGTAAGACAACTACTGCACTTGCATTTATTTTTGCATTCATTTGACTAACATCTTTCTGTATGGTCTATGTATTTTGTTTGCTTTTTTCATCATTCTGTCCTAAAAGTCTGGACAGTTCTTGATAGGTCTCAGGTACTTAATAAGTCATTTTTTGACTAACTGGTTGACAGATCGAATGGTTAGATGTATTGTCAAGGTTGGCATTGACATGCCTCAGAGAGGAACAATTTAGACAGAGCTCAAAAGAAGCAGAATCATTTGATTCAGAGGAGATGGCTCAGACTACCTAAGAAACATTCATATTTAAGAGAATATGGTCAAAGAGGGTCTCAGAAAGTTTACTTAGTAATTCAATAGTCATTTTGTTTTTTAAATAATTGAGGAAATAACTCTGGGAACTGCAACCCCTTGTAATTATAACCAAAGAGGAAGAGCTTGTTATTGAGGAGGAGACAGCAGGCAGCTTTGGAGAAAGCAGCCATGCCAACTCCAAATTGACAATAGGCCAGTTCCCTGAGAAGGAAGTAGCTTTACCTATGCAAAGATTCTAGACCTAAGAGCAAGCAGATCTACTGGGCTCTGATTTGAAGTCCTTCCCTAGTCTCCTGACCTTGGTTTCTTTACTTTAAAGTTAGTGGCAATAACTCTGATAGTGACATGGCAGTGGTGAGCTGGCAGTACACACCTTGCATCTGGTGGAGTCTATGATCATCATCTGCAGTGAATAAATACCCTTTGATACCATGTGATACCTATGAATTGATACCATAAAGCCTGTAAAGTGCCATTCAAATGACTAACATTCTTGGATTTTAGGAGAAAAAGAGCTCAGGTTGTAAAATAATAGGGGTTAAGATGGTAGGAGGAGGGCTGTTTTTCCCAGAATGTAAACAAAAGACTGAGGCCATAGGAGGAGAATCTAGAAGGTCTTTGATGAACATGAGTCTGTGGTCAGTAAAAAAAAGAGAGAGAGAGAGACTTAACTATGTGAACAATTTGCTGAAGACAATAAAGAGAGTATTCAAAGGAAAAGGAAAAGTAAGCCAAACAACACACACACACACACACACACACACACACACACACACACACACACACACACACACCCCCAATCAAGGGTAGAGGAATCTTACAGCTTTGTGGCTGATTGTGTAGAAGTAACTAACGTTATTTGCAAAGAACTCTGGCCTAATAACTCTCACATCATATCCTCTCTTTACCAGGAGAAGAAATTTCATGTTGAAGAGGGGAGAACAAATGGTCTTCACACTCTACAGGGAGAAAAACAGTCAAAGAAACAGGAGCTCCCAACACTCAACCTCTCTGCTCATGCTTGAATTTTCCCCTCTGCATATGTTCCAAAAGTAAAATCTCCTTGAACAAACTAGTTCTAGTATCTGAGGTTTTACCACATCCAAAATCATTCCATGTGGCATTTTTGGGCAACAAGAGCAGTCAGAAAATCTAGATTGTTTTGGTTTTTAGTCCAAACATACCTTCCCACAGCTTTCATTGGCCTGGACTCCATTCTTAGTGCAATCAAGAACAAACTCATTTTCTTTTTACATAAAAAATATTTACATATTTCAAAACTGCTACCCTATTCTCTCTCCACTTAGAATTATCATACCCTAGGGTTAACTCTCATTTTCCTCTAACAATTGGTCAAGTCCCTTTTTAGAATCTTCTGAAAGTGTTTTAGACTTTAACCAAGCGTTTCACTTGATAAAAAGGCAGTCAGCGAATAAAGACCAATATTCCTTCTTAAAAATAAAATCAGGTATCAGAAGAAAGGAACTCCTTCAAGTGAACCCTTCAGTGAACCTGTAAATCCACTTACATCTGTGCCTCTCCTTATCTGGTGTATTGTAGAAAGTGACCTTTCTTCCAAGATGAATCTCTACCAGTGCTTTGGGCCACACCTTCTCTGCTTCCCAGGCAGACATTGTCAGTGAGTTCCCCCCCCCATCCTGTATTTCCATTGCTTTCTCTTAGCAGGATACTTTGTATTTTCATTAAACATACTTAAGTCTCTCATACAATTTCAAAAGAAAAATGTCCCTTATCTTTCATCCTTCTCTAGAAATCAATCTATCTCAATTTTCCTCTTCATAACTGGACTTTTCAATCTGCTCTCACCGCCTCTAATTTTTCTTTTATATCTTTCTTTTACTCTTTACGCACTAAAAACTAGTTACTGGGTCACCACTCCACTGAAGATACTCTAATTCCATCAATGATATCTATATTTCTAAATAAAATGAATATTTTCTTTCTTTTTTAAAACTTCACCTCTCAGTAAGATTTAGTATTGTGGGCCACTTCCTTCTTAAAGCACTTTTTTAGCCTTAGACACTAGATTCTCTTGGTAGACATCCTGGTTCTCTGGTTTTTCTTTCTCAATCTCCTTTTCAGGTCCATCCTTTTGCATTCTCTCATGAAATAACAGTGTATCTGAAGGATTAGTCCTCACCCCACACTTTTTCTCTGTACATTTTCTCCCTGGAGATCCCATGGTGTCAGATACCTTGCGTATGGTCTATGTGATAATTCCCAGCCTGGACTTCTCTGAGTTCTAGATTGTCAGATTCAATGTCTACTTCACGTGGACTTGAAAAAATCAATACACTCAAACTGGAATCATGCTTCTCTGCCAACTAGTACATCCCTATAGTGTTTTGCTTTCTCAGAGAAATATTTCACCGTCTTTCAGTCATATTAGGCAAAAACTTGAGATTTATTCTTAATTCTTCTTCTTCTCTAATATAGTCCACCACTAAGATCTGCAAATGCAATGCCTAAGTAACCCCCCCTCAACTTATTTATCTCCATCCCTAAGCCCTACTCTAGTTCAAGGTATCATCTTATCTTGGTTGAACTATGACAACAGCCTGCTAACTGATCTCCCACATTTGCTATCGTCCTCTTGGGATTTGTACCTGCACTGTCATTAGGATGACCTTTCCAAAATGGAATTTTGATCATATCATTTCCCTCTTTAAAATGTTTGGTGCAAGCGGGCTCGGTGGCCCAGCCTGTAATCCTGTGCTTTGGAAGGCTGAGGTGAGTGGATTGTCTGAGCCCGCAGGTTCGAGACCCACCTGGGCAACTTGGTGAGACCTCATCTCTACAATAAATCAAAAAATCAGCCAGGTGTGGTAGCACGTGCCTGTAGTTCCGGCTACTCGGAAGGCTGAGGCGGAAGGATCACCGGAGCCCAGCAGGTCGAGGCTGCGGTGGCCGGGAGCAGCCACTGCACTCCAGTCTGGGCGACAGAGTGAGACTCCAACTCTCAAAAAAAAAAAATGTTTGGTGCATTCCCATAGTGTTTGAGTAAGAGAAAATCCATCTAAGGGTCCCCCAGGTCCTGTGGGATCTAGCCTGTGCCACCTTACCGGCATCATTTCTGACTGTGCCACGGCCTCAAGTCGAACCATCCTGCTTTCAGTTCCTCCTCAGGGGTACGGCTGGCTCCCGCAGCAGGGCTTTGGTACAAGTTTTGTTTTGTTTTTTAACATTCATAAAATACTCCCTCTTCCTTTTCTTATACACTGGCCAAGGTGATTTTTTAAATTACTCTCATATAACTGCTTTTTCATCCTTTGGAGAACTTGTATCAGTTCCTAGTAACACATTTACCTTTTAAAAATGTTATTAGCATCTGTCTCCCCAACTGCAGTCTGTTTAATGAGTAGAGTTTTTCTCTGCATATCTCTGTATCCCCAATGTCTAGTACAGTACTTGACCCGTAGCATGTACTCAATAAAAACTTTTGAAATAAATACATGCATGCATGGGCCTCAAAAATACTCTTTCATGTCCTCTACCCTGGAATGCAAGCTTTCGTGCCCTTCCTTACCTGATTCTTTTGGTCTGTTGACTGCTTCCCACTCATCTTTGAAGACTCGACCTTGTTCTCCTATCAGAAATGCTCTCTGCTTTACTGCCAAAGATAATGTATTAAAGCCAATAATGTGAAGTTTGCTTTTCCATGACATATTTCATTTAATCATCATATTATGGCATTACTATTACTAATAACTCTCCTTTATTGTATGCCTGGAATATGCTAGATTCTTAACTTAGTCTTTCTTTTTATATTTTATTTTTTTTTAATTCTAAAGTTGTGGGGTACCTGGAAGTATTTACTACATAAGTAAATTGTGTGCAGATCACTTAGTCTTTCTAAATCGTTTTTTGATATGGGTTGACATTCCTCCGTTTAGCAAAAAAGAAAACTGAAGATCAAACATGTTGGGTGCCTTCTCTGAGGTCACGAAGCTGTAGCTGAGAATTACAGACAAATATGACAATACAACCGAACACACTCTTTCTTAACTCTACTAGTTTTTCAGATAAAATGTATCAGGAAAGTATATTCTGCACTAAAGTTCAGAAGCTTAATTATACAAGTACAAAATGGAGAAGACTTAGGTTAACAGCGATTCATGGGAAAAGGCATGAAGGGTTTTGTTTGCCTGTAAGCCTCTTATGACTCACCCAGTGAGTCACTGATATCCCCACAAATGAATACAGTCATGGGCTGTGGGAAGTGCCTGGAACAAAGAAGGGCAAGAGTCACACTGTGCCGTGCCGTGACTGAAGTATGGAGCTTGGTTCTGAGACACCCATCCTAAGAGAAGCTGTGTCCATCTGAGCAAGCACAGAATAATTTGACCAGATGGTGAAAGTAAATAATATGAAAAATGGTTGAAGGAGCCACAATGTAGAAAACATGCTACCTAGCTGTAGATAATTAATGTTTGTTGATGCGTACACAGGCAAGATACTATTTTTAATTTTTATGACTTTAATTCATTGACCCCCACAATAATCTTATGACAAGGTGCTATTACTATTACCTCTGCTTTACAGATGAGGCAGTTGAGGCACAGAGAGGTCACATAACCTTTCTCGAGGTGACATAGTCAGAAACTCTGCAAGTCTGGCTTCTATAGGAAATTAGAGGAGGAAGTATATACATTATTTAGCTATAAGCAGAAAAAGCAGACCAGAGAGGATGAACTAGAAGAGTACAATTTGATTTCCTCTCAGAAACCAAGCAGTTTCCATTATTTTAAAATGACTTTGCTGAGTTCTCTATTCCTGGATACTTCCAGACAGGCATGTTTTCAAAGGGATTCCATAGCACTGAAGAGAATGGATAAAACAATTTGCACACTTCCTTCCAACTCAATGAGCCTATCAGTACCAGTATATTCCCATATTGGTGGCTCAAAGTGAAAGCATTTATTCTCCTGGAATCTTGAAGGGTATGTAGAAAAATCAAGACTAGTTGGAGCTTAATTTCAAGAACCCTAAATCAATCAAAATGTGCTGAGACATTATGCTTTTCAAAGACAGAAGGTGATTTTTCAGAAGTATTTTCGGTATTTGTTAATCCCTTCATCCATGGGTACATACGCCCAGACACCAAACATTTATTGAGTACCTACTGTAAATGATGTTATATCTGATTCCATCTTTAGCTATCTATTGTTAGCTCTATTTGATGATAAGAAAGCTTAGGTTCGGAAAATTAGATGTGCTCAAATTCCCACAGCTAGAAAGGTTTAGGAAAAGGCCTGGAACATAAGTTTATCAAATGTGCTTTTCCCAGTGTACACTACTCCTTACCCAGAGAATCAAGTAGATGAATACTTGAGAATCAAGTAATTTATTTTTTTCATTTTCATTGTTTTTCTTTTCTTTTTTATTTTATTTGTATTTATTTATTTATTTTTGAATCAGAGTCTCACTCTGTTGCCCAGGCTGGAGTGCAGTGCCATGCTCATGGCCACCCCAGCATTGACCTGCTGGGCTCCAGCGATCCTTCCACCTCAGCCTTCCAAGTAGCTGGAACTACAGGCATGCGCTACCACACCCAACTAATTTTTGATTTATTGTAGAGACGAGGTCTTGCCATGTTGCCTGGGCTGACCTCGAACCCATGGGCTCAGGCAGTTCACTTGCCTCGGCCTCCCAAAGTGCTGGGATTACAGGCTGAGCCACCGAGCCCAGCCTTCTTTTTTATTTTAAAGATGTGGGGTACAATTCAGGGTTAGGTACAAAAGTGGTCATCGTATAGGTAAACTGTGGGTACCCTTACTGATGTTATGTGCCCCCCTCCCCTGGCAATGTTCCACTACTGTCAATCCCTTTCTTATAGTATTATAATAATTATAATAATGTTGAGGGCTTGCTTATGCATGAGTACAGGCAGTATTCAGATCTTTATTTCTGTGATAAATCACTGAGTGTTATAGATTCTAATTCCTTCCAAGTTGCTGTGATGTTCATAATTTTGTTTTCTTTATGGCTGCATAGTGTTCCATCATGTAAATGTCCCATATTTTCTTTATCCAGTCTGCTTTCGATGGGCAGTACCGTTGGTTTCATGCTTTCGCTATTGTGAATAATGCTGCAATAAACATGTATGTGTGGGTATTTTTTCACAGAGTGATTTGAGTTCCTCCAGGTATATTCCCAAAAGAGGGATTGCTGGATTGTATGGAAGATCAATTTCTAGATCTTTTAGGAATCTCCACACTGTTTTCCTCAGAGATTGTACTAGTTTACACTCCCACCAACAGTGTAGAAGTGTTCCCTTTTCCCTGCATTCTCTCCAGCACCTGTTGTTTTTTGTGTTATTGATGATGGCCATCCTAACTAAGGTTAGGTGGTATCTCAGTGTGATTTTAATTTGCATTTCTTTGATGATTAGTAGGGCTGAGCATTTTTTCATGTATCTGTTGGCTGCTCGTATGTCTTCTGAGAAGTGTCTATTCATATCTTTTGCCCATTTTTTAATAGGGTTGTTTGCACATTTGAATTCCTTATAGATCCTGGATGTTAGGCCTTTGTCAGATTTATAGTTGGCAAATATTTTCTCCCATTCTGTGGGTCATCTCCTTGCTCTCTTGATGGTTTCTTTTGATTTGCAGAAGTTTTTCAGTTTGATGAGGTCCCAGTATTCACTACTCCTTCCCCCAAGAGAATCAAGCAGATGAATACTTGAGACCTCTCAGCTACAAGAATGTTTCCTTGTGCTGGAGTAGTGGTTCTCTACTCCAATTGCACATTAGAGTTACCTGGGGAAAATTCTTAAAAATCTGATGCCCAGAGCTCCACTCATGTCCAATTCAATCAGAATTCCAGAAGGAGGATGTGCCCCAAACAAGCTTTTGTTTGTTTGTTTGAGTTGAAGATCTCATTCTATCATCCAGGCTGGAATGCAATGGTACGGATCACAAGTCACCACAGCACAACCTCCTGAGCTCAGATGATCCTTCCTCCTCAGCCTCCAGAGAAGCTGGGACTATAGGTGTGCACCACCATGCTTGGCTAATTTTATTCTATTTTATTTTTGGTAGATATGAGTCTTGCTATGTTGCCCCTAGACTTGTCTTGAACTCCTGGACTCAATCCATCTTCCCACCTTGGACTTCCAAAGTGCTGGGGTTGCAGGTATGAGCCACCGTGCCCTAACCCAAACACTTTAAAAAAATATTTGTTTCCTGCACGATTCTCATTTGCAATGAGGGTAAATTAAGGACCTCTTCTTACTGGAAAACAGGCATGCAAATATTTATAGCTGTAGGCATTATAAAATTCACACTTGTGGCTACTGTAACCAATTCACTTTTGTCACTCAATTTGTAAATGCTCAGAGATGGTGAAGTGCAATAAGAAGTCAGAGTTGGGGGAAAGTGCTGTGCACCTTAGCTCTGCAACCAGCAGGCAAGCTGGTTCTGTAATGTTGGCTTGTCCTCACTTGTCTTTATAAAGAAACACAGTCATTTCAGCTTATTGAGGGGAGCTCTTTCAGAGCAGACCCTCTTAATGGCTTACAGACCACTTCCCTGTGGTTAAATTACTACGAGTCACACTAATTCTTGTTTGCACCCTTCTGCAACACACACGCACACACAAACACTTCTTACACACTACATACACACATACACATACACATTGTATACACATACTTCTTGGGATAAAATATTTCTAAATGCTGATTGTAAGATTTAAGCATTTTTCTTATAATATTTAGACAGTTCTTTCCAGAAAGGAAATCATAGCCACATGATCATCAAGAGACTGCATGGGCCATTGAGAAGACTATGAGTGTCCACCCATGCTCTGTGGGTTGTGGTTTCAGATGACTCTTTGGACCTCAGATTCTTCATGTGTCAGATGAATCAAGGGGATTATCTGACTACATTATGCTAATGCTCTGTAATCTATGATTCACTTTCCTAGAAGACCCAGCCAACTGGGGATTCCCTTCATTTATCTATTAGATTAAACTCTTCGGATTCTCAAAGAGGTAGATGAACATTCGAGGTGAACAGAGTTTTGTTTGTTTTCCTTCCCCAACGCCCTTCACGCACCGTTGAGCTGGGTGAATAGTTGTTAAGAAAAAAGTGAAATGCTCCCAACAGGGGACTTTCTGGATACAGATTTTGAAACTTCCGTTGTGATGTTGGCTGGGCAAAGTGGTTGGCTTTCTTTCTGAGTAGCAGTGGAAGAGAAAAGAAAGATCTGCTTTTAATACGTCAGAACTAATCATGAAACAATTGGGCCTACAGTCTAATCATGCTTCTGTTTATTCACCTCATATAAAAGTTTCTTAAGAATGCATTTGAACACAATATATAATAATACTATAACATACATTGTGAGAAACGTTTGAGAGCGATAAAATGTCCACCTGAAACAACGCAGTGTTCATAGACATACAAGCCCATTGGTCATGCACATTTGTGCCATTTTCTTAACTATGGAGTCACAATGCTGAACTGAAAGCAGGAAACACATTTCACAAACTGAAACTGACACTGGTAAGAGGCCTAACAAGTGTTATCAGAAGCTTCACATTCGCATAATTTACTACATCAGTTCACATTTTATTATAAAAATTCACATTATTCTATTGTTTTCTTTTGTGATGAATTTGAACATGATATTCCTGCTTCAGGGCTGGCAGGAGGCTCGCTCAAAGCCAGTAGTTTGGGAACACTCAGAAGAATCATCTGTGAGCCAATGTTGCGTCGCTTTTGTAGTCACGATGACAGCTGAGCCCAGTTATAACCCAAGTCATGGCTACACAGATTTGGATAGAACATGGGAGAAAACCATGTCCACTGCCCCCAGCCCCAATCCATCTAAACAAAAGTAAAAGCTGAGTATAAATCATTTTAGTATCTAATGTGAGAATTCTGTTTCCAAAACGGGTTCATAAAAGGTGGTTTAATATTAGCAACTCAGGCAGGGAAGCGGTCCACCTCATCCTCACTGCCAAGGGGGCTGTATGTCTCTCTGAAGTGACATTTATAGACTACACAATACAAAACGTTACAAGAAAAAGTCATAACTCTTAGGCAGAGTTTTCTACACAAATTTAACACCACCATTGGCAGGCAATGTTAGATATATAAATTAATAACTTACAAAACATTACAGTATATACATTAAGTAATAAATACATGGTTATAAACAGGAGCAGAGGTGTTAGCACAGAGGCAGTACAAGAGCAAGACGGCAGCGTGACATCAAAACAGCAGTGAAGCGGGTAGGAGAGGACAGGACAGGGGACCATACTGTCCCAGAGATGGGTCCAGGACACGACAGGCAGGACCCATGTCTGAGTTCCACGCAGACTCTTATGGTGCACAACACAACTGCCCCTTCCTAACCCCTTGTTTGTTCAACTTCATTGTGTGTGCAGCAAAAAGGTGAAAATCCAGAGGAGAACAAAATACTGTTTGGAGCAAGCAAACAGAGATAAGTTCTAACAGCAGCTGTGGTGTCGGGTTGGACAGCAGGGAAAGGAAGTAGGATGTGGTCAGATGTGCACCCTTTGTGCCTGTTTGCAAAAGTAACTGCAGTCAAGTGAAAAATATTGCCCAAGAAAGAAGGAAGACCATTTTCTTTCCTTTTTTTTAATCCCCCAGAAACGGTCAAAAAAGTCCATGTCAACTTTGACTGCTTGTCTGTGTAGGAGTTGATACTAAGCTCTAGGTATTCAACAGGCATTTTAAAGATGTGAAAACGTTTTACAAAAAAGGCACACAGGTTGGCAGACAAAGGGACAGGTGAGCAGATTCATAAATGAAGTTATTAGTCAGTGAGTTCAGTCACTAGCAGGGATGGGTTCCCGAAACTTAGTGCAGAACAATCTCTCAGTTTGGTGTCTTCCATTTTCAAGCCACTCAGTCATGATCAGAACCGGCCTCCATAACACATAAAGCCTCAGCGCGCCACCAAGCTTGCGAGCAAGGCAAGCCAACCGTGGGAATCTCCTGAGCTGCTACGTGCTTCATGGTCTTGTGTCCTGGCTCCAAACTCAAGTAACTGGAAAGGCCAGGTGGCCCTCGTCCCATGCAGGCCTCGGCCCCCATGGCGGGCTGGCCCTACCACACAGCTGGCATGCTCGTCAAGGGTGGAATGTTCATCTCCACATGGAGAGGGGGATTATGTGTCAACTGGGGACGTGTCTTCTGCTGCAATGTCTATGTCAGTCTCTCCCAGGGAATCCCTGCTTTCTGGATCGATCACACAAAGTGTCTTTGTGCTGCTGAAGTAGCCGTGCCCCTCCCCCTCCTTTTCGGGTCCCTCGGAATCCTCTTCTTCCAGCGTCAGTTCAAACTGAAACTTCTCCATCAGACCCTGGCAGTCCCTGTTCTGCTCCTCCAGGGGTGGGGAGGGACTCTGGGGTATCATGCTCTGATACCAGTTCCTGTTATCTTCTAATGTATCTAGAATGTCCTGAGCATCAGGCTGAACCAGATCGGCCCAGGTCTCCCACAGCGGATGGACAATGTAGTCAATGAAGCCAACCTGGAGAAAAACAAAAGTGCATGTCTGTTACTGTGAGGGACCCTCGGAAACCACACAAGCAGTCCTGGTTTCCATGCCAGGAATGAGCGACAGGAATGCCAGAGAGATCAAGAAGGGATTCTGTTATTTGAGCACTCATGATAGAGAAGGTCTGGATGCAACAGATGTGTGCTCTCTCTTAATCCCGAAAGGCAAGTATGGCTGTCTACCATTTACAAAGGCGGAAACTCAGACCCCCTGAGGTGAAACGTCTTGTCAGAGGTCACACGACCAGAGAGTGGTGGGGCTGGACCTCAGTCCCAGCTTCGTTTGATGGCATTCACCTCACTGCCACAGACTGGTTTTCCTTTTACATGGGCCAAAGAAGAAGTCTGGATGCAACCCTGGCTGAGAGTGACTTTGTCACTACTTGGACTCTGAGTTACTCTCTGAAGAAGGAAGCCCCAGGTCTGCTGTGTTCTGACTCGGTATTCTTTCCTTGATAACTTTAAAATATGCTGCTGCTCCAAAATAATGGGGGAACTGGCCCTACTCTCAAGTTCTGTGGGGTACTTTTGGCTGGTAGAGGAATTTGATAAGATACTTGAAAATACTTCAAACCCTGAAACAAACGCACATCCCCTCTGCAGTTACTTGGGATCCATAGGAGACACCGTCATTTCCATCAGGAGAAAGAAGGGAAAATAAAAACAATCAAGTAGTTCCTTTTGCTGGTGTTCCTCTGAATAACCGTGAAGCTTATGGCTGTGTTATGGTTTACCCAGGGACTATGCATCCTGCATGAGCTTATGCTGACCTTACGCCGACCTCCACATTGTCGGACAAACAGGAAACACTGGGGGCGTGGGCAAGCAGAGACAGAGAACAGGCACCGGTGGAATGAGGGACTGGAATTCCCCTGTCATGGTCTAGGGAGCTGGAGAGATGTTGGGTGGGCATTCAGAGGGAGCTGGGCCAGAGCACCCATGGGACATTTTATAGGTCTCTTTCCACACGACTGGAAACTTGAACTTTCCTTTACGGGTATTTGGCCAGTCCTTCAATATATCCACGTTGTACTATGTACAAGAACTTTGGTCACATATGAGTCTTTCGTGTGTGTGTTGTGTGCTCCTCTTTCTTGTGCTTTCCTGGCCTTAACAAACAAGATGCACAGTAAAGGCTGGGCATCTCTATCCACATTGGCTACAGGACCTTGACTGTACGTGACTCACAGATTTCTCTTCCTTCCACCCACTCCTTTTCCCTTCTTTATGTGTGTTTAATGGATTTAAGAGATGATTTTCAAGGTGTTTTCCAGGGCCCCAAAATAACA
The DNA here is from genome assembly GCA_027257055.1 of Cephalopachus bancanus. Taxonomy (NCBI): domain Eukaryota; kingdom Metazoa; phylum Chordata; class Mammalia; order Primates; family Tarsiidae; genus Cephalopachus; species Cephalopachus bancanus. The sequence continues at coordinate 68,646 of JAPVLO010000344.1, read as the reverse complement.
AGCTCAAGGCAATGGAGAAAACTGAATAAGCTGAGCACAGTACAGTTATTTCCTTTCTTCATTTGCTTTGTTGCTGTGAAGAAATGCTTAGGAGTTTTTGGAAAAGTAGGCACTGGTTGTTTATTTCCTAGGTCATGGGATGAGAGAGGTGTACAAATCCTAAGAGCTCCCAGACAAGAGCTTCACTGCCAGACTAATCAGACAAGGTTCAACAGAACACATTGGTGGGAAAGGCCAGGGTGGATGTCGATGTCATGGCAACAGAGAGTCCTGTTTGGGTGGAGGAAGCTGCTGAACTGGACTGAGAGGACAACTGGACTGAGAGGACAACTAGGAAAAAACTTGCTTTGTCTTTCTTGTATGGCTGTTTGGGGGTTCAAATAGGATAATGTATGGGAAAAGGTGCAGAACATCACATAAACGTAAAACAGTACTGCTATGAATAAAAGGGAGTTTTGCTTCTTGATTTATTTATATCTTGTTCCAGTGAAGGCTTTGGGGTATTTAAACTGGCCCTAATTGACTTCACATTATCTTGCATATTCATAGCACATTAGACTTCAGATCACTTTCACAGATTTTAAACTCATTTAGTTTAGTTTTTCTAAGGAGCAACAAAATACAAATCGCAAAGAAACTGTACATTGATATTACAAGTATATGCAAATTTGGAGTTTGCAGGTAATGGGGAAAGAAGATAGACACTAACACAAACATTCCAAATGCTTTGGTGATAAAAACTTTGGACAGTCTGTGAACCCATTCTCAGTCACAACTAGTTGGTTCATTCCATTTGTTGGCTTGAGACAATGACATTTCAGCAAGCCCTGAAGTCTTTGTAGGGATGTGGATACTTTCTAATGCTACATATTCTGTAGCTATTGGCACATGGGGCATTTCTGTACTCCCACCTGCTTCCAGAGTATAGTTCCCTGACTTCAGCCCACAGAAAATATGTAGCTTTAGACAGAACCAGAATGCGTCATCATGTTCTCAAAGGCATGACGCAAACTTGAAAGGGGACGCTGGACAGGGCTTTGAGCATGAGGTAAAAGTGAGGACCTCTGGCGATGGTGGCCGTGGGCTTGATTATGGAGAGGGGGCAAAAACAGGGGGCTGGGAATAAGGTTGAGGAGTAGAGCTCCCAGCTGAAGACAGAGCTAGGAGGAATCTGGAGGGATGGGATGGAGGAGATGGCAGGGATCAGGTCCATCAGCTGGATTTGCCAGGGTCATAGACAACTGTCTAAATGGTCTGAGGATACATAGTGCAAACGTTGATGGGTTTCTGATGCCTGATACTAGCTCCTCACCCTGAGAAGCTGAGTGCAACGGAGAATACAAATGAGCCTTGAGGATAATGAAATTACAAGCAAAGCTGCTTCCTTGTCGTTTTGTATACACATTCTGTGAAAAGAAAGGGCTAGATAGAACCCCCCCGTTCTACAATCAGCAGAGTTCACCAAAACGTTGAAGAGCTCAGATTATTTACCTGAGATTTTTCCACAGAGGCTGTGTGTTTATCACACATGGGGCTAATTTCCATTCCCCTCTCCCGTTCTTTGTCTCCCTGCTGGAAAAATTCCTCCATGATGCGGTCCGTCCATTGCCGATACAATTCCAAGGACTTGGTGGGGTTACTCAGATCTGCACAGTGTACCATGTTGCGAAGGACCTGAAATCAAGTTTTGGAAATCCCATAAAAATGACTATAAATACTTCCAGAACATCTCATGCCTTGCATACGAGTACACTTGGTACCAAACTCGAGAACATTTTAGTTGCATTATCCTTGTGATGCATGCACCCCCTCCAAAAAAAAGCAGTATTACCAGGTGCTGGCCTGGGTCAGCTATCTACCATTATAAAGTCCCAAAGAGGAAAAGATGTGCTTCTTACACTGACAGTCATTGGATTTAAAAGCTGGGAGAGACATGAGAGGTCAGATGCTGCTATCATTTCCTCTCCTCCATTTGGAAAGAATGCAAAGAATTACTGAAAGTAGATATCTTCATATTTTCCACTTGTGAAAAAAGACCAGCAATTTGTACATCCAAAACAGACCTAACAGACTTCAAGCCAATGGGATTCAAATTGAAGCATGAGCTTGTGGGATCAACAGTCACGTATGCCCCATTACAAATAGATTCTGCAATTTATTTTTAGAACTAAACAATTCAATAAATAGGGCTGTGTTTTTCCTCATAAATTAGAGGAGAAACTTGACTGTCCAGTTTCCTTAGCTTGTTCTTAAAATAAGCCTAAAAATGCTGCAGTAGTACCGTAGGGTACACAAATAACTGAATTTATGTTTGTTTTCCTTTTTTGAATTGTTGTTTGGCTTTGTTTGGTTCAGCTTTGTTTGAAATCAAAGTCTTCATCAGATACCTGAATACGATCAGTATAGTTGTCCAGGAGAAGAACACCTGAACTTGTAACTTTCTTCGTTTCTACCATGGTCTTCAGGTCTGCCAGCAGGCTCATATGTTTAGACATATCAGTTGCTAACACCTCGGAGAGAAAGAGAATGAAAATTCTTAGTAACTTCAGTCTGTCAAAGAGAATGGCAAAAGTAAGTGAGAAATGCAGAGAGGCTGAAACCTTACCATATCAATAACCATCTTCCTGAGTGTCTGACGCTGCTTCTTGGTGAGATTCACGAAGATGTCACAGTGTTCTTCTTGCAGCAGTTTGAAACCCACAGCGAGGTGATGGTTTTCCAACACGGATTCATCATTATACATCAAAGCAAGCTCTGAATCTAATAGCCAAGACAAAATGATGACTTAATGAAAAGGGATATGATTCAAATGTTGACATCATCTCCATGTGATATCAGATCTAATTCTCTCCAAGTTATTTCAAAAACCTCTCTCTACATGTCATTTCCTCTTAGAGAAGCAGCGTCTCTCTACAAACAGAAGTAGTAGTCCATTTCTAAGCAAAACATACTTCTGGTCAATATTGGTGCATACGCTTTCTTTTGATTAACATTCATTGTGTCTCAAAATCATTTTTCTTCTTCTATACTTCAGATGAAGAATATGACATTAGGTAAGGGCCTTCCTGAGTAGCTAAGTCCTGTTTTTTGTGTCTTCACATATTTTGTACTCTGGAAAAGATCAAAATCAAAATGCCACTAAGCTTTATCAAATGCATTAAGATCTTTAACCTGTATATTGTTTATGTACTTCCCAATCTGTAGCAATTATGAGTTTTGAATTTTCAAAGATAATGCATGGTATCAAATTTCATTTTACCCAAATAATGCAACTTTTTAGAGCATTCACTGACTGTAATAGCCAAACATTAATAATTTTTTGTAATAATCCTAACGTCACATCTTCTGTCTTCTGGTTCTCTACAACAGAAACTGAAATATCTGGATACCTAAATAGAGCTTCCAGCCTGCCTTTCACACAGAAGAATCCCAGGCATCTTTTGTGAGACAGAGATCTGCACGGGAACATGTTATCGGATTCATGGAACTACATTTTCCCTCAATCCAGAATAACAGATGCATGATAGTAACGTGCTACTAACTGCAGGTGCTGTAACTCACAGATCTTTGCTTTAACAGTGTGCTGTGAGTTACATCCTCAGATGAACACACTCTTTTTCCATTCCTTCTGTGGCCAAGAACACAGATCCGCAAGCAGGCTTTATAAGCTGTAGTGCTATAGGGGACTGTAACAGGAAGACCATTTTTCCATGTAAGGCGAACAGGCCCATACCTAGGTTGACTTATGGCACCGTACTATGCCAACTGACCCATGCAGATGAGTAGCTGCCCAAAGTTTATGTCCTTTCCATAGAAGAATGAGGCACTCCAAACCTAGATCACCCGAATATTCTTACAACAAAGGCCAAGAACTGATGACAAGGACTTTTTACAGCCAGTAGCTCAAACAGCATTTCTATAACACCATCAGCACTTGATGTTAATCATGACCACAATGGAATTGCTAATATTCTCAGAAGGACTAGTACGTAGATTTTTTAGCACTTAGTGACAGTGCATTAATTGAAAGAATGAATTAGTTTTCATTAGCATGGAAACCAGACATTAGGAGCATAACAAAAGCTTTGAGCATGGTTTGGGATTCTAAGGCTGGATTAGCCCTGAAAATTACTCTCTCTGCTACTCCTGATCCATGATCAAATCTATGCAGTTGGCAGAGACTATGCGGAACTTTTAATGATGCTTCCTTCTGATGTGGAAACCCATGCCAGTACTTTTCATGGACTCTTATTTCTGTTTAGAGGTTCCTGTGCTCAGATTCCCTATTTGCAGCTGAGGGACAGTGGTAGGCTACCATGTTCCTTGTGGGAGCCCTGCCTAATCCTGAAAGTCATTATCACACGGTCCCAGAGACTTTCCCTGTCCTTACTGGATAATTCCACATCTGTTATTCTTTCCTTACATATTATATTTTTCAAACTTCGAGTACTTTTTATGGCTCGCCTCTGACCCTCTCCAAGTTCTCTGTGCAGCTCAAACATTATGTTACCAGACTGGACACAGTATCCAGGAAAGCCTGACCAGTTTGAGAGAAATGGAAGGATTACCTCATTATTGCCCTTGTTATTATGCACAATGAAAACATTGGGAGGAAAAAAACTTAAGCAGTGAATCATACGATTATCTGGAATGACTGTTGTAGTGGTGAACTCACTCGTGTTGATGAGAAACTGATTGGAGACTCCGGGATGGTCAACATCATGGATGGCAGCTGCAAAAATGGCAGCCAGGATTTCCAAATCCGTGAAGACAGCCTGTGGGCACATGAGCACACTTAACTCCGCATCCAATTTGCTTATCCTGCCTACTCAGTTTCGGGTTCAAGGAGTGGATTTTATTCTTGTTGGGAGAGGGATTCTTTCATTAACTAGGCTATGTTCATCATCATAAAATCTCTGATGTGAAAGGGATGATGGCCAGAGCTCATTCCCACATCAGGGCTTCAGGCTGAGGCTTGGAAAGGAATGAGCACGATGCTCATGGGGTCAACACCTGATGTCTGTTTCCTGGACCTGTGGAACGACAGCATGGTGCTTATGTCATGCCAGCAAATACAAGTCAAAGAAACAAGTCAGGCTTTGCTCTGGTACAAACTTCATATGCTTTCAGGCTGAGTAACTGAAAGAAAAATGGCCAAATTCCAGGTACATAAGATAGCAATAAATTGTTTCCCAAAACTGAGTTTGTGGCATGGCCCCAGGCTTTTATATACTTATTAATTCAATAAATAGCTACTAAATATTTACCATAGGCAAGATCTGAGAACATTCCTAGTATGTGAAACCTAATATCTGCTGCTAAACCCCTTCATGCCATGTCATGAAGCCTTCTCTGCCCCAACCCATGCATAATGCTTTAAATCTAGCATTTATTAGGTATATATTGCTGCTGATCCTGGGGCTGAGATGTTTTTCTTTATCCTCTGTGATCACTTAAATCTTCTTGTCCTGTAAATGTCAGCTCGGTTTCCAAGTCTCCTATAAAGACCAATCCCACAATTCAAGAACACGTGGAACTTCCCTTCTCTGAAGGTCTGAGGCCAAGAACAGCAGGCAGTTGATAAGCAGGGTTACCACAGTCCGTGATATTATACAGAGCCTACAAACAAGACTGCTTCTTTCCCTCGGGGCGGGAGGATCAAACACCCTCAGCTCCCTCTCACTTTCCCAAGTCTTCTTGGATTTCTTTCCTTAGAAAATATGAAACCCATGCAATAGCACTGTGGTTAGTTTAATCTTTTTTCGCCTCTCAAACTGAGTCTGTGGAGGCAGAGCTGCATAGGGCCTGGCCAGTGCCTTCCTGCCATGGGCCACCACGTCTGGAAGTACCTGACTGCCACTTCCATCCATGATTAAGAGCGCGCCCTGCTGCTCATACTGCTGATGACATTGGTGCCTACAGATGCACGATCCATGAGGGAAGGAGTCACGGCCTCCTCCTCGAATCTTGTCTGGCAAGATGAAACACAGTTCCTCCTTGCTCTAGCATCATTAATTCTTCTGTTCTAGATTTCCAGTTACCTTTTATTCTTCCCATATGGTCAGTTTTATGAATTTTAGGAGAAGAAGCCTATGGATCCTTATTCCTAATAGGAACTAGATGCGCATTTTATATTACATTCCTGTGATACATCCCACAGGGCCTGGGGTGGTGTTGGGCACTCCATGCACATTTCCTCATTCTCTGTGATTACGTCAACCTTATGGCCTTCAAATGCCAGCTCAGCTTCCACTGAGAGGCACATACAGATTGAGGACAGACTGTATCCCAGATACTGAAAAAGACACTTTGTGGTACATTGTATGCCTTACTTTGAATACAATGAAGAATACATGGTCCCTGCCCGAATATCCTGTTACTTGCTTGATAATTAAATAACTCCCAATGGTAAGAAATGTAAAGGCAAGGTTACTCCGATGTGAGGAAGCAAAGCAAGGAGGAATGAAATCCATTTTTTATAAATCACCTAATTGATGGATACTGTACATAGTAAAGGATCCATTCAACCATGTGGGAAAATCCTACTACACAATTTTTGTAAATGTGTTGCATATTATATGGCAATCTTATTGAAAAGAGGATGGGCAGGTATGCAGAATGGGTCACAGCTACTCACGTCTAACGCTGGCGTGGAAAGGAGAACGTGGGTGGACTGGGCTACGTCAGCAGCATGCAGGCTGTTGTGATACGCCACGTCGGCATGGTAATGGTCTTCTAAAGTCATCATGTAGGTCACAAACGTGTCAGATGAGATTTTGAATGTCTTTAGGAGGTCTCTTTCCTGTGGAGTAAAATGGTTTGGAACATAAGTAAGTGGCTGTCCAAAACGGAAGAAGGTTCAATCAGAAAAGTAAAATGGAGGGGAAAAAATCATGAAAAGTCATCCTGTTGGAAAACCAACCTTCGCTCCTGTTTCCTCACCTGGAATATTGCATACATGATGCACGTCAGGGGTCGGTTGTGTGAATATCCAGCCACATTGAAGATGTTAAGACCCCATTTGTTTAGATCTTCCAGCTCCTGTGTTAAAAAAAAAATGAGAGGAATTCAGGAAAGGGCAGCTCTGTCAGCATGCCTCGTTCTTTTTGAGAGATGTTTTGGACACTGGCTGCTTAAGTCATTAGAGTATCTATTTAGAGGGTTTTAGTTGCTTGTAAATCTGAAAATGAAATGGCTGGGTGGTTGGGTGTCCTCTTCATGATTAGCTACATGTTTCTGTACTTATTTTTTTCAAAAAAGAGAGAATGTGTATCTATTTATACATTTGGTTGCTGACCTATATTTACCACGCATCTGTCCTCAGTCAATGCTGCTTTCAAAGGTAGCCACGAGTGAATAGAGATCACTCTAGTCTCATTTCCTGGTCTCTCTCTTTGCTGCTCACTGACCCATTATTAACAGTTAAGAAACAGTTTCAGAGAAATTCCTCTGCCCTTTGGTTATCATCCCTGAGAGCCAGGTCAAGAAACTCAGCTGCCAGCATGTGCATAAGTCAATCCAATTTAATGTAAAAGGTCGTAAAAAATGCCCATCATGAATTATATCCCAGGACTCCTGGACCACAGACAGACCTGGAAGAAACATCATTCAGGCCTGTGTTGTGGGATTATTCCAAGATTGTCTAATTCAAGGGGAAATTTATTCCATTCTTAATAACTGACCAGAGTTAGAGCTCCAGGCTGTCCCCAGAGGTTTGGCCTAATGTTTAATCAACCTTACTCCAATGACAGCTGTCAGAGGGCCTTACTGCTCACAGTAAGCTTACTTCATATTCTCACAAGATGGAGAGGACCTTAGCAGTCACTCTGCACAGTCTCCCAGAGGAATTCTTTCTACACGTCCCTCCACTACTGGGGCTTGGTCTTAAGAGTCAGTGCTGTCAATTTCTCTTCAGTTCTTCACCAGGCTTGACATTCAGGGCAGGTTTTCCCATGGTCCTTGGTCCCCAAAACATCCTCTGGGATAATTCATACCTGCCTACTGGATTGCCCCAGTGTTCCTTCAGAAGGATTCTCCATTCATAAGAAACTATTCATTAATGAACCCATCTCAGGACAAAAAGAAAAAGTTTTTTGGTATGGAAAAAGGCTCTTCAACCAGGTGTCCCAGCAATAGAAAAGAGGCCATATTAGCTTCCTTATCATGAAAGCGTAATAATAAAGCAACAGTTACCCCTACTATTTTCTAAAAGGTATACAGGCATCTGCTTGCCGCGAAGCAGAAAGCAACATGCACACAAACAGGGCTCACACATACCTTGGCCAGGTGATCTTCATTTTCCGTGTTGACGCCAAAGCGTGAGATGCTTGTATTGTTTAAGCTTGAGCTGTGCATCAATTTTTTCACTCCGCTTATCTGGGTCATGAGCTGCTGTTTTTTCTTTTTCTCCCTGTCTTTCTGGGTGGGAGATGGGATTTCCACATCATTCTGCTTGTCTGCAACAGACAAAGGAAGATGTTTTTCAGCACCCATGTGTCAATGAGAATCCATTGCGATGTTCAAAATGACTCGCGCCATCTGCCATGGCTTCTGAATCTTAGGAAGGGCTCTCCCAGCATTGGCTCACCAGACCTCCAGGATATTCCCGTGAAGTAGGTGGGAAATCTGAAGATTTGTTAGGGAAAATGTGGAGATCTATGTGTTGCTGTATGTCATTGCTACGCAAGCAGCGGCCTCGAAGAGCTAAGTAACTTGTCCAAGAAATGTCAAAAATAGGACTCAAAACCCAAATCTTCTGTTTTCAGTGTAATTTAGAAGAATTACACTTCTACATTTTCAAGGTGCAGGATTAATATTTATATGTCAACTTCTTATTAAAGTGAGTAACATATTTTTTAATGATAAAAAATATTCATCAGCCAAACCCAGGTTAACAAAAACAGGTTTCATTTTATTTTCTGCTTATTTTCCTTTCTTTTCTTTTCTTTTTTTTTAAGTTGAGAAAGTAGGATTTATTGAGAGGACAGAAAAGCTCCCAGAGCAGGAGGGGACCCAAAGGGATTGCCTGCTTATTTTCATTTTTAAAAAGTAAAAATGTATGAGTTTAACAAGGCTCAGTTGAAATGTGCTGAAAATGTGTTGAAAAAATAAGTTCTCATAATTCTAAAATAATTACTTTAGAGCCTTGGTTTATTACCCCTGGAAGTTTAGAGGAAGACTATAATTTCAGTTTTATTTCATGTCTTGTGTTTATTAATTCTGATAATAAATAACAGGCCTTTCATTTGTAACAGACATTATACTTATTAACATATTTATGGTTATTAAATACTTACAATATCTCATTTATTTTTTAAAAAGCCATGTTACAACAAGGTAACAATGCAGCTAGGAATTAGTGGGGGAAAAGTGTCTACCTGCTTATAGAAGCTCTTTCCTTTATATCATGCTATTAAATATATCAGGAATCAAATATTCTATTTTACTTCATAGGGAGATGTATCCTGAGTATTTCTGAAAAGTACATGAACTCTTTCAGACCTCAGAGATGTGTGCACAGGCGATCATGGATTAGATTGCTAAACCACTCCATTGAATTAAATGACACCCTATGGCTGAAAGAGTTAATGCAGCTTTCAAAAGTGCCTACGTTTGTCTCTGCTTGTTACAGCGAAAATTAGCCAAAGACAACTTCTCCGTTTGAAAATGACATGCTCCCAGATGGCATGCTGGGACCCAGACTATTTGCAGATGATGGCACAGTCACATGCTTTCCCCCTGAGGCCTCTGCCTGCTCACAGGCCCCTGTGGACTCTTCATCAAAGCAAAGCAGGCACAGCGAGAGACAGTCCCCTCCTCAGGGGCCCTTCACTGTCTGTCTGTAGGGCTGAAGCAAGGCGATTCTTGATTCCTGGCAGGCCACTGTCGTCTCCCAGTGCCCATGAGCTCCTGGACTTGTAAGCCTATGATTTTTGCCTAGGGAGGAATTTTAGTGGTCATCTCAATTAACTTAGGGGTTTTCAACCTAGTCCAGCATCAGAAGCACCCAGGAAACTTTAGTAAAATACACATTTATGAGCTCCACCCAGCCCTACCAAATCAGTATTTTTAAAAATATTCCCAAGTGACTTGGATGATCAGAGCCAGGTTCAGGAACCAATAACAATCCTGCACTCTCATTTTTCAGATGAAGTCAGCAACTTGCCTAAGCTCAAAGGGCAATTTATTTAACAGATATTTATTTTGCAGTTACTTTGTTCCAGACACATTGATTTAATAGCATAGAATTCAAACCTTGAGTTTCCTGTTAAAAATATCTTTCCTACAGCACAGTCTCTGGCATAAGAACTATATATTACATTATTTTTGAAATTACTTTTCTCCCTGTCACTTCACTTCTAATAATTACTACTTTTTGCTAAAACAAAAGGCTACAATAGCCCCTGACTCTCCTGATTACCATTCTTTACTCTGGGTAAGGAGACTTGGAGTTGGATTCTCCTGTGTCTCTGCACACAACTATTTCTAGTGGGACTAGCTGCTTTTCTCTGTTTAATTAAAGATTACCCACAACAGTGAGTAACTGAGTTGAACCACTACTGTGTCTGGAACACTGCAGTAAGGCAAAAGACCATTATTCGCAAAGAGTGCCAATTTGACATTAATGGGTGTTTCCCTAGGCAGGCACTGGAACAACTGATAGCTTTCCCTATTCGGAATTTCCTCTGTTAAATGCTTAGCCAAGTACAGGGTGGAAATAACCTGACACTCAAAAAATCATGAATAAATACTTAGTGAATTTACAATTACAGAACGGTCAGAATACAGTGGGGGAAACAGTTGGCCTGTATAAAACAAACAAAAAGTAGACACCAAAGCCAGTCTCATCCAAACTTTGGTAATGACATAATCTGAGGTTCTGTTTATGTAAAATTTCCAAGCTTTTTTCCTCACATCTTGAAAACTCTAACTTCTAGCTTTTGAGATGGTAAATAGGGGATTTAAAAGGATGGCTTTTCTCTGTCTGAAAATCTCAACTAAATCGTAATATAACATCTCCACATCTTATTTCTTCATCTCTCTCTTCCTCCTCCTAGGTCCTGTTTTATTTCCCCTGAAGTTAGATAGCTTCTCTTTCCCTTGCACCCAACCTGGAACCCATTCAATGACAGTACTGAGAAGTGCCTGGATGGCGGAATGCCTTTCTCTCTGTCCACCCGGATGCCATTTCTTTAGGTGGGAACAACACAAATTTCACAGATCCCTGAATTAAGGAATTTCTCTCTTCCTTGGATTATACATTTTGACATTCAAAGGCTCTTCTGGAGATATTGCTCTTCAGGTTTAATTTAAATGGCTACGGTTTTCTCATTCTATGCTCCCTGAGATGGCTGCGTGTTCTTACAAGAATCATTGATATTCCTGGAAACTGTTAATGAATGTGTTTTTTTTTTTTTTAGGTCCGACAATCCTGATTCCTAGACTTGTTTCCAAAATAATATAGCCATTACATTAATGCCCTTAAATGTGACCTTGTATGTGGTCTTAGTTCCTGACAACCCTCTTTCCTAGGTAATGGATTGACAGAGAATTTAGGTCTGGAATCCAAGGGAACCAAGCCCTAGTTCAGGCTCAGGAAAATATTAACCAAGTGACCTTGGTCAAGTTCTTTCATTCCTCTAGGCCTATGTTTTGTCTCTCAGACAATGAGGAATTGGACTATGTGGTCATTAAGGTCCTTGCAGATCTGACATTTTTGAAGAAGGCTTCATGGTATGCCTGGAACACTCACCATGCTCACAAGATGGAACTAAGGGTTTCATGTTCTGCATTCGCAGTTCAGAAACAATCTTTGTTTGTTTTTCAAGACTGTCAAATTGCATGCCTAGAGTTTGCCACAGAGAAACTAGGTGGCCAGGTATGTCCTAGCCAAACTGATCAACTTGGTCTATATCAGAGTCATAGAACGTTAGTGTTGCAGTGTTGGAAGAAATGTGAAATGTCATTCATACCAGTCCGCCCATTCTATAGGTAAGGCAACTTTTGTTTATATGGTAGTTTCTTTCTCTTTGTACTTTCACAAAAAACATTCTAATTTGCCTGTCTAGATGGTTTGATGGGTTTCACACACACACATACACATACACAAACACATACACGACACCATCCTAATGCTGAGAGTCTGTAAGAACTGAGGTTCTAATAACCTTCCTCAACAACTTGTTTTGGCTAATTTAATTTTTAGAATAATGCGAAGCCAAGTGGTTGATTTTCCTCAAGAGATCTGCCTAAATAGTAAGTAGAATATGGAAGAAAGAGTTGACATTTGACTGTCTTTGAGATACAGTGTCAAAACTGAGAGCTCTTTTATTATCTTGTCAGCTTTCTTTCCTGACAGGTTATGATGTTAAAAAACATTAATTAGCAGACTAAGAAAGGTATTCTTGTCCTTGGTGAGCAGATAAGGATAAAAGACCGCAAATGAAGAGGACTGCTTGGGTCCAGTCTTGGATGACTAAAGGCTCAGAGACTTTATGCTGCTTTAGCCCTAGCAGTGAGAGTCTCTTCTGAGAAGACATCAAGTCTCATATTTTAAAATGCAGCATTGATGAAGACAAAAATGGGTTCTTGCACCGTTGATTGTATTTTCTTCTCTCACATTAACTAACCTGTAAAATGCCCCTCAAACAGCCCCCAACTTATGAAAAACAATTGGGTGTCGTACAGGACAGGGTATGTCTGAAATGATCAGCTGAAGATGCCTGCCTTCAAAGGGAAGGAAAAGGATCAGCTTGTAATGTTTTCTGACCACCTCTGGGAGCCAGCCAGGATGTAGGAAAAAACCCTCTGCTTTGTTCTCTGACAAAGGTTGTTGCAACTACAGAAGAAGAAAACCAAGTCCGCAGACACCTACATACTAGAAAGAGTTAGAAAAGCACTTGTTAATCATGCCTGGTGAGCATGGCTGCAGAGTGATGTGGTGGGCTTTGCACCAGTCGGCTCAAAGGGCAAGCTGATTGATCTACTGACAGCGGGAACTGCTTTGGTGTTAGAGAAACAGGATTGATTTAAAAAATAAACCAGAAGAAGGGCTGTGTTTCCATAAGGCATTGAGGTGGATGCTTATTGATTTAATGCTATGTGCTGTGCTAGAAAGAAGGGAGGGTGTGATGTTCAGCTGTGAGAATGGATCATTTCCCTGGAAAATGAGGTTTTATAAACAAGCATACGTCAGCAGCAGCAAAAAGCCAACTGAATCAGGATGGAGATGCCACCCATTCACTTGGAAGTACGGATCTGCGGATTCTGTAGGCCTTATTAATTCAAAATAGTCCAAGTGGGTTTACTATACGATGGAATTGCCTTTAAGTTTGAGTTTGGAGATTCCAAATAGTCAAGCAAGATGCATAACCGTCATTGAGGATCTTTCATGTAACCCCTTTTGGCCAGTGTCATGTGTCAAACAGTAGCAATGTAGCAACAGAGAACAATAAAGAATCAGATTAGGAAGATAATGAGGCTGCTTGCAGAAGAAGAAATCTGTCAGAGACAGGAAAATTCTCCCCTTCACCATCCGTTTATCTTTAAGGAATAGCAAAGCAATGGTCAAATCATTTCCAAAGCTTATTCTCATGAACCAAATCACTCTAGAATTATTTCTCAACCATATCTCTTTCAAAACACCTTAGGGGAAACCTTCTCAAAGCCAAGTTGCTGGAAGAATTTGAAGAACATCAAGTCAGAGGAGTCAATGGAGTTTCCTCTGGGTTTGGGTGATTGGACTTCCCCATTGCTTCAGAGGTCTAGGCAGAGATCAAAGTGGGCAAAGAGACAGGAGTGGCTGAGAGTCATAGAAATAGTCAGTCCATAATAACCTTCTGTCTCGGATGGGCATTTTCGTTTGTTTATTAATCATCTTGCTGCTTCCCTCCCCACTTGAAGACTGCCTTTACTTATTATTTTAAGTGGATTTCTCTATGACTTAATTCATTCCAAATTCACAGGGGGATGTCCTTGATGGGTGGTAGAAATGAATGCTGAAAACTCCAGTTATAAGATGGTTTTTCCCAATTAATATCTTACCTAAGAAAGTATTTGAAATGTATTCAGACACCTGGTTCCCTGATCGGCTCATCTCTGAGAGGTGTGTCAGCTCCCGGTTCAACATTCTTTTGAACTGTTTATAAAGAACAAAAATGTATTAGCCACCTAAAAAAGAGCAAATTGTCACTTTAAATATTTCCAACTTTACTGTCTGGCAACCGAGAGATAGGATGAGCAGATACCATTATATAAATACTACTGTTCTTACCAAATATAATACGCCTTTAATTTGAAATTATTTCAATGTCACCTTAGGGGAAAAAAGGTTTTCTTAAGATTTCTTAGAATTAAAACATCTGATTTTTTTTGAAGATGAAAACACAAGAAAATGAATTTTAATAAGGGTCAAGATAATTTCACTTGAAAATGTAAGTGCTTTTTAAAACACATTTGTCTGAAATTAACTAGCATAATGTGAGTTAATAACCTATTTAGTGGGAGGCGATTACATGTGAAAAGTTTAAGGAAAAATGAAAGAAGAAAGGAAGCATCTTTTAAAACATAATTGAGTAAAAAGAACAGAATTAAAACACAGCACAGTATATTTAAATACAATGTAATATAACGTGCCCCTATTTCACAGTAAGAGGTCCTAGTGGGTTAAATGAACACACAAGTTAAATCATTACAGCTGTCTTCTCCTTTACAGAAAACACACAGATGTAAATGCTCCACGTTCTATCAAAGACATAGAACACAATCAAACAAACCCACCTTGATGTAACCCCAAGATACAGATAACAGATAGTTTGCCTCAGGCATTTTGGAATGCTCTCCTTGCCACAATCCACAAATCCCTTGGAAAGAATTCACAGTTCTGAGAGAGCAATCCCGAAAGGATCAGGAAAGCCCTGCAGATCCAGTGGTGGAAAATTAAAACTTAGAAAAGACAAAACCTCCGAAATGTATGGCATTTCCTACTGCAAACAAAGCCCATCTTCGCCCTCCGTTCCTGCGAGAAGCTTATGCTCCCTAGTTCCTGGCAGAAGAGAGCAATGAAATCAGGAATTGCACGAAGGAGCAAGAGCCTGTCCAATGGATTCAGCTGGCTGGTTTGAAGCACTAATGAATTATGAACAGTCCTGGTGGCCGAAGGGGTTTCCACTCTACATTAGTCCTACTCAGCTGAACTCTGCAAGGAAGGTGCAGCGTTTCTTTGCTGAGGAGTTGCCAGGCTGGGAAACACAGCCATCTTTTTAAAAGAGCAGATTAAAATGGAGGAAGCCCCATGAATATTTAAGTAAATCTGAAGTCAGTACCCTCCCCCACTTCAACTAGGTGTTCCTTAACCCTCTCCCTCCACGGCAGACCAGCTCTCTGCAGATGCAGCACCGGCAAAAAATCCAGCCACTCCGATTGCTTCCAAGTGAGGGTGCATTTGGTTAATTTACTTTCTGAACATTTAGACAAAAACTGAAAAAAGATGAGAACTGTGGCTGTGTTCAGACTAGGTTTCCAGTACACAAGAATTTCCTTTTTTTTAAAGCTGGCTTTCTGGAGGGTTATTTGCCCACCAACAGTGTGTCGATGCATTTAGCCTCCTTTCACAATACAATGGTTGGCACTTCATAGGCAGCAGCAATTTTCTGCACCCCATCAGCTCATTAATATGCGTATTAGGTTGCATTCGACAAATGAATTAAACTCATTTAACCTTTCCATCTAGCATCTAGAGTGTGCTAAAAATACAGAATATCATTTACTGAATGAATGGTGAATTATTTGGAGTTATGAGTGACTATGCTTGTTTGGTTCTAATTCATGTTAGAAATATTGAGGAATTAGATTAAATTTTTTTTTTTTTTTTTTTAGTTTTAGCAGCCTAAGGCATGTTGAGAAAGTCATTCCTTTCCTGCAGGTCTGTGTCTCTCTCTGTCTCCCTGCTCTCTCTCTCTCTCTCTCTCTCTCTCTCTCTCTCTCTCTCTCTCTCTCTCTCTCTCCCCTCCTCCGCCCCCCTTCTCCTCATCAGCATTAGAGCACAGCAAGAGGAACACCAGAGCCCTACTGCAGTGGGATTCCCCACCCAGGCCCATCGCCATCGCACTCCCCTCCTTTTCCCACCTCTCTGCTACCCTATCCCTGGACTCCCCGGAATTCATTTACAGCATCTTGAAGCAATAGCAAAGCATGATGGCAATAGCCCCAGCTTGCAATTGGCTTTTTTTCCTGCGAGGCATTCCCCTTTCAAATGAGCATCCCGCACCCAACAATAGCTTCACTTCAAGCATCCAAGTCCCAGGTCAAGCCATTGCTTGGGCCCAGGAGACCTGGTCTTTTGCGGTGAAGCCAATGCAAGTCATTACTGCTGCCTGCTGGCTCACTGCACCACGCACTGTCCTCAGAGATGCCCGATCACTCTCTGGGTAACCCTGCTGGCATATATGTGTGTGTTTCCCATGACACAACATATTAGTAACAGTAGCCAGGGATCTCTGAATCAATCATCTCAGCTAGTGTATTTTACGTATTGAACCCCTGTGCAATTTTGAACTCCAAGGCAATCACATAAATTCCAAGTTCTTTATTTTTAAAGATGCAACGACTCTGTCACAATGGTCTCTCGTTTTCAGTCCTCAAAAGACAGGTGCTTACACTGAAGGCTTAGAAGCTGAGAAGACAGGTTTATTTGCCCTGATGGACTAGATGAATTTTGGCAGAGAGGCAAATATTACTCAGACTGTTGTGAAAATATCTTGTAAAAAGCTTAGAGACAGATTTCATCCATAATTTTTTTTGCACTTGACTTAGCAAAATTAAACATTCAATCAATCATCTCATTTTGGTTTCTTTGGTGTCTCTGAAATAGGAGTGTTTTGGAATCATACTAGTCATACTAGTTCAATAATGTCATTTTATTATGTATTTGATCAATATTTATTGGATACCTAAAATGATTAGGCAAAGTAGTGGAGGTGCAGCAGTGAAAAAAAAACAACAACAAATGAACAGACACAAACTCTTTTCATGATTTTAGTCAGCTTTCATTCTAGTAGAAGTAGTCAGATGTATTAGTGCACATTGGCTAACCACAACGGCTGACAGTCTGGAGAAGGTGAGGCCAGTTCTTCACTAGCCACATTGGCCCCACAGCTTAGAAGATAAGAGCAGGTAGAAGCTGCATCGTAAAAGTCTAGGGAAGGAAAGACTGTTCTCCCAATTTTCTTTTTATAGCTCCCATTGCCACAGGACCCTGTTGGGACAAGTTGCCGATCAGTCCCAGGGTGGGAGCAGGGAAGTGGCTCTCAGTTACCGAGCTGAAAATAAACCAAACTCCTCACTTTTCCTGTACAGCTTACAGAAGGGTCAGTGCACTCATGTAAGTTGTTAACAGATGAATATCACCTCCCTAAATTCCATGCTTAAACTAGTTCTCCTATGAGCCTTTTTGCCAAGGCCATGGCAATGCCGCAAAAAACAAAGTTCTCTTAAGGCAACCATGAAACACACAACAAGATGAAGTACGCAAATGGAAGTCACTCAGTGTCAGAAACCAACCCAGTCCTTTAAAGGTTGCTTAGCAACAACCACTGGTTTTCCTCCCCCGTAAGGGAGGGCCCAACCACACTGGCCAACGCAATCATTGCTCTCATCAAAAAGCACTTATGAAGGGCCCGTTTATGTTGGCCTCTGCACATGCTGAGGAAGCCAGACATGGCCTTCAAGGTGCAGACGGGGGTATCTTTTACATTCTAGTAGTGTAGAGTCTGATTAGTATGATTAGTGTTGGCCTGTGTGATGAGACTCATCAAGGAATGAAATAGATATGAATTATGTTTGAGGTTAAGGCCCAGGAGACAGTTGAGGAGCTAGGCCTAGTTGGGTTTTTAGCATCCCCCATGGGAGTTTTTTCTGATGAACTAGAGGCAGCCATGACGGAGTAGACGAAACTTGACTTTCATTCTCAGCTCTCAGTAACTATCTTCTGAATAAAGTGTAAAATGAGAATGATGCATAATTTTAGGATCTCAGCTTCTCAACCCTAACCTTTCAGAATTCTGTGATAAATTCTGTAGCAGCCTCCTACAGTTTGGAGACATTATTTACCATAAGACATACCTCTCAGAAAACAAAGCTCCCTCTACACTACTGAGAAAACATCTCAAGCTAGAAATGCTTCTGTCCATAAGAATAAGTCACCAAATAAAGGAAAATAAGCATTTATCATCCCTCAGAGTTGTACTTTCTCAGACTTCTAAAGTCTCTCCATCTATTTATCAAGTTAGACGTTTAGACCAAATTTGAAGGTAAAATAGGTCCTGAGTGGATCTATGTCCCAAGGAATTTACAGGATTGAAAGGGAATGGAAATCATTTGCATTATCAAATGCGGTAGGAAAATCCACAAATAGGAGCACAGTATTTCCAGATAAATGTGTATCTGCTGTCTCATACACACAGATCCCATTTTCTGTAAGAATCTGCCTTCACAAGAAAACCCTGTGAGAGCCTACCTAGAAATAATGTCCCCAGAGGAAATAGCCAAAGCCCTTTTCAACACAGACAAGCCAAGTTTGTGAATGGTCCTTTAGTAACACAAATTCCTCCAATGCCTTCTTAAGCTCATGCCCAATACGAGATCGGCACACACTGCTAGACTTTGCAGACATTTTTTGAAAAGGGAAGAAGGGTACTCTTTTTAAAATATATAAATGGTTTACTATTATTTGCCTAGAATATACTTTATAAAATCATCTGTGGTTTTTTTTTGTGGGGGGGAATAAGTTCCTTTAACAGTGATAAGTTATTTAGAAAATACAGAATAAGTAGCAAAAGCTGAAATTCAATTACACTTGATAGGAACACTTTGCTTGATGGCATCAATTTTCCTTTAGTATCAATGCTACCTACAGAGATGATTCCCTTCTGAGTTGTTTCTTCTGGGGTGATGGAACACATCATCATTTTTCTATATTTCTCATCGGAGGACTAGTTTCAGCTTTATGCAGAGATCCACAGGCAAGCTAGGTGCTGTCTCTGCAATGAGTGCTTAGTGAAACTAATCACACAGGAGGGATGAACTAGAATGATCTAAGGGTCTTTTCAAATCCAAACTTCGGTGGTTTTATGTTTCTAAGAATAAAACAATCCAGTAGAGTGATATTCCAAGGAGCTAGCATCAAGCACATGAAAGAACTGCTTTTAAGACAAATCTAGGCTTGCTGAGGGTGACTTAGGAGCAAATTCTAAAGTGACCAAACATATTCTTTAACCTGTGGAAGAGTAGATACAGCAGGCACTTTCCTCTCATTGATAACCTCAGATGAGATCAGTAGGAGAAAACTAAGGACAGGGGATAAGAAGGTGTCCAAGAGAGGAAGACAGCCCCAGCAGTTGCTCTTGTGGGTGGCCGTCTACGCAGGAGTCCAGCTGTGAGACAGGCGCCTTATTGTGTGGGATCTTCCTGTTTTTGCAGTATGGAACAACTGCCGAAGTCATTAAAGTCACAATGACTTTTGTAGGGACTAACTTTTGACTCATGTTTTATACTTTGTTAGTCATAATTCAGCTAGGATTCCTGGGCATGAGGAAAGCGAAGGGGCTGAAAATTCCTCCTGAAATCACAGAATGCTGGTAGCCATTGAACGAAGTGGAAACGGCAGTGGCACAGTTTAGTGAGAAATGAAGGAGACAGAGCCCAGCTCTGTCTCAGCTCCGGCACTAACCAAGTGTGCAATCTTGGGTAAGATGAATTAACTTTTGGGGCTCAGTTTCTTTAGCTGTGGGCTCAGAGTCTATGGCTGTAGGGTCCCTTTTGACTTTAAAAAGTTGTTTCTACTTCTGTTTTGCACTGGAAGAGACAAAGATCCAAAGAAGCGAAGCAAATCTGGTTTAAAATTTAAAAAGAGAGAAAACAGAATGGGGATAGCGCACTTGGTCTAAAGCTCCTTAAGAAGCACAATTTTTACAGTTCTTAACATTTCAGATCATCTGATTATATGTGCCTTCTCTCTTCCCTCCTCTGTTTTTTCCCTATAAACTCTCATTCTTTTGAAACTTGGTATGTAGTTTCTTTAATCACAGGTTTGCCTTGAGAGGCAAGTGAAATCAATTGAATGAATTGGTAATAGGGTAAAAGAAGGAATAATGGACAGGTCATTGTCCACTCACTTCTACTTAGCCAGCTACAGTTCCATGATGGGTCATCTTAGCAAACAAGTTGTGCCGTACTGATACATGGAGCAAACCTCTGGAACACCATGGAACTCAGTAAAGTCATTCTCACCTCCATGTGTCAAAACAGAAAGAAATGTTTCTAAACATACCATAATTGAGTGATTCTCTTCTCAACTGCCCAAAGAGGTAGTAATCTGTGATAAATAACTAATTAATAAACAAACATGGGCATATCGATCATAATTCTGCATGAAGCAAAATTAGAATAAATCTGACTTCCTGGGTGGAGGACAAGTATCTGCTCAAGTGATATATTAAAAAACAAAGTAGGGACACACCATTAGTGTCTTCATACAGAGTTGGAGGTATCAAAAGGATTTGCATACAACCACTCTATGGCTTGAGACTGGGTAATGAACAGCTCTCAAAATTAGTAAGCATTTTTTTCTATCTTCTCTCTTCACTGCTATCCATTCTTAGAATTTTTGAAAACTTTTCAAGGGGAGATATGACACACGTTATTGGAACACTAAAAAATTGACCTTTTCTAGACCCAAAGTAATCCCCACGAGATTGTAGAAATTTATCATGACCCAACATTCTCTTAACTCTGAAAGCTGCTGTAGGGACATAGTTAAACAGGCAAAAGACACTGTAACTTTATGCCTAAAGACTGATAAATTCACTATGTATGTAAAAACTATATATACACAGAATTTATAAACTATGCAAGAGTGTCAAAAAATGTATACACATTTTAAGTATGATGGTTCACTCAAAAGATGGAGTTAATCAAATTAATGCTAACATCACCATGCAACAGGCAAGACAGTCAAAGAAAATGGCAGAAGCACAGTGGAGAAAATGCCAAGCTACACATTGCTACCATAATTTAATTCAACTCCAAAAAGTAATACATAGACAATAATATCTCTTAAAATGTGTATACATTTTTTTCACATCCCCAGTATATACGTTTCTACATATGCAGGGTTGCCAGATTTAGCAAATAACTCAGGACACCTAGCTAAATTTGAATTTCAGATAAACAACAATTATTTTTTACTATAAGAATGGTCTAGGTATTGCATGTCAAATATCCTATATCCAATCCTTTAAGAGATTGGATTTCAAAGCCATATACTCATCGTAATGTGTCAGATTTAGAGGCACTGTAAACCTTTGGATATTTTAAAATTTTCAAAATTGTTGTTTTTGATAGAGTCCTTTTCTCCTGGTGAGAAATACAAGACCAGCAACTGTTCCTTGAGCTTCTCGATTTCATTTTACGTACTTGACCCCTCTCTTTTAATCTGACTATTAATATAGAAACAACAAAAAATTACTTTGGTAGATTTGGGTTGATGTCCTGATAATTAAATACAGCAGAAGTCTCCTTCAACAGATGACATAAACCATTGTAGCAACTAAGAAATATCATAGAATCAAGGCACCTTACTCAGCTACCCTTGTTTTTCCATTTAGATCGTCTACATTTTCTGTGCAAGCATAATGGCTAAATTTAACTGCAAGCTTCTAACATCAGTTCTAAGGCCACAGGATACTAATATGATTCTAAAGTGATGTCTAAGATTTCTTTTGAGACATATAGCCAGAAGCTCTGCAATTATAATACAATTATATAGGCAATTATTTATTAAACTCTACAATTAAATACACAATCTTAAAAAATTTATCTTACTATGGGTCAGACTCACCAATTCAGTCTAGTGTCCTGTCCAGACTGTTTCAGGAGATTACTTGTTTTTGAGATTACTACAAAAACACCATGTGGCATATATGATGTTTATTATTAATTGTATTAGGCTAGGCTTGGTGGTTCATGGCTATAATCTCAGCACTTTGGAAGGCTGAGGTAGGAGGATCACTTGAACTCAGGAGTTCAAGACCAACTTGGGCAACACAGTGAGACCTTGTCTCTACAAAAATAAAAATAATTAGCTAGACATGGTGTTAAGTGCCTATAGTCACAGCTACTTGGGAGGCTGACGTGGGTGGATCGCTTGAACCCAGGAGTTTGAGGCTGCAATGAGCTATGATCATGCCACTGAATTCTTGCCTGGAGATCCTGGTTCCATAAATAAATAAATAAATGTGAATTGTACTGATTTCAGCTAGTGACTTTCTCATACCCCTTGAGATAAAAGTCGATGGGATGCTGAAAAACCTGCCTTGAGAATCACTGTTCTGGATTAGCAGCAGTATCTAAGGGTGTGGACAGCCTGCTTGTCTGGCAATTTGCAAGATCAACTCTGGGGCCTATTGAATAAATAAAGAAAAGCTCTGCGCTGCTCCATAGACTTATCCCTTTCTTTCTCGAAGTTTCACATGCTGTCTGTTTTGGTGTTTTGGTAATCCCCAGGCTAGAATATGCACATGCAAATTGAGAATAACCTGCCATGGATGGTTTGAATGTAGTCATAAACTATAAAGAATGAAAACAGATCGGGTGCGGTGGCTCATGCCTCTAATCCCAGCACTTTGGGAGGCCGAGGTGAGAGGGTTGCTGGAGCCCAGGAGTTTGAGACCTGCCTAGGCAACATAGCAAGACCTTGTCTCTACAAAAAATAAAAACAAATTAGCCAGGCATGGTGATACATGCCGATAGTCCCAGCTACTCCAGAGGTTGAGGTGAAAGGATCACTTGAGCCCAGGAAGTTGAGGTTGCAGTGAGCTGGGATGCCACCACTGCACTCTAGCCTGGGCAACAAAGTAAGACCCTGTCTAAAAAAAGAAAGAAAACAGTAATCTTATCCTATTAAAAAAAGATGGTTACACTTGTTCTGTATTTTGTGTTTATTATTAGCTACCATAATTTAGAAGAGACAGATAGATGCTTTGAGCAACAATGTACCCCAAAATATATAGGTTTGTTGGGTCCACGGAAGGCTTTAGTCCCAGAGTTGGCTGCATAACTCATGCATGAAGGAGAGGAAGTGCTGACTGGAGCCTTGCCTTACCAGTGAACTCTAACTACAATCCAGCATCACAACGACATGGCACGGGAGCATTGAGTACTCACCTGAATTTGCACATAAAATCCTGTGCTATAACTTGCTTTGAGAAACTGGGCAAGCCACTGAGTCTCTTAGAGTCACTGTCTCTTTCCTTTCTAAGCAGGAGTATTAGAAAGTCACGTGCACAGTGGTGATCTCGTCAGTGCTCTTCATTCCACAGAAGTCGTACTTGGTTTCAAAGAATCTGAGCTCAGGGTACCTTCCTAACTTTGGATTTGCTTTTGGGCGGAGGTTTCGGTTGGTTATTTGGCACCCAAACTCCTTTCTTCTCATTGTTGACAGCAGCTGGCATAATCCCACAACATGCAGTTACAGGTGTGACGCAGGGCTATGTCATACAGATTACGTGACACATGAGTTACTCATAGAAGTTCAGACTCGCTGGTTGATATTGAGATTATTCACTAGCCTGAGAAGGGTAAACCAGAATTGCCAGAAAGAGAGATGAAGTGTGTCAAACGAAAACTACAACTCAATGACCTTATTGTTAAAGCCACACCATTAAAAAGGCTTATTTGAAGCCGGGCTCGGTGGCTCAGATTGTAATCCCACGCCTTTGGGAGGCTGAGGTGAGTGGATTGCCTGAACCCGTGGGTTCGAGACCCGCCTGGGCAGTGAGACCTCATCTCTACAATAAATCAAAAAAAAAAAAAAAAAAAATCAGCCGGGCGTGGTAGCACATGCCTGTAATTCCGGCTACTTGGAAGGCTGAGGCGGAAGAATCGCCAGAGCCCAGCAGGTCAAGGCTGCGGTGGCCGGGAGCGGCCACTGCACTCCAGTCTGGGCGACCGAGTGAGACTCCAACAACAACAACAAAAAAGGCCTATTTGGAGAGGTCCAGCTGTTGGTGACCCTGTCCAGTCATGCTTCCTCGACTTATCCCTTTTTTCTCAAATTGAGAGACTTGAGAACTGTTCACGTATTGACTCAAAGCCACCAAAGGCCACGTACGGACTGACGCAAGAGTTGCTGCACCAGGAATGCATTTTGCTCAGATTTTTGCAGCTGAGACCAATGTGGTGACACATATGAATTAACTGAATGTGTGGCTGAGGCGACAGGAGTGTCGGCAATATGTCAGGAATGAAAAGCACAGCTAAAGACTAGGCTGCTCTTCACTGGAGGCGAGCTGAGTGCCTCACTCACACAACATGTGCTCCCAGATACGCTCCCAGCCTCTGAAGAGCGTAGGGTTCTTGCTCACAGGATGCAGGCTTTCTGAGAGAAGGGTAAGCCAAGGAGTGCCAAATGGAGCAGCAACAAGAAACCTCAATCAAATCTGTGCTTCGCATTTCTGTTCACAAGAAGAGAGCATTTGTCCTTTCAATTTTGTCCTTTGTTATCTGACCCTGAATGCAGGAGAAGGCTTAAGGGCAAGCTTTCACTGCTTTTGAGGAGTCACTGGGGATTCGATGATAGCTTCTCATTCAACTTAACAATTTGAAAAACTGGAATTGGGCATGGCAGGCCTCTGTAGGTAGCCTGTTGCAACATGACAGGAAACAGGATTTCTGGGCTCTAGTGGATTTGCCGCTAACAAATCTTTCATAGATTAAGTTTGATTAAATCAACATAGATTAAGTTTCTGAGCCTCATGCAACTGAGCAAAAATAATATTAATAATATATATGTGTGTGTGTGTGTGTATATATATATATATATATATATATATATATAATATATATATATATATTTGAATGCTTACTGTGTGTCCAGAGCTATTCTAACTGCTAGAGCTACATTAGCAAACATGGTAGACACAATTCATGTCTCCAATAACTTTATAGTCTAAAGAAAGAAGTAAGTAAAAACCAAGTTCTATGACCAAAAATCAAAATCACAAATCATGATAGCAAACTCTAAAACCAACAAGCTGTTAAATTAGGGCAATTAAAGGTCTCTCTGAAGACCTTTAATAAGGTCTAAAAAAGTAGAAATAAGGTAGAAATCATGATAGCAAGCTCTAAAACCAACAAGCTGTTAAATTAGGGCAATTAAAGGTCTCTCTAAAGACCTTTAATAAGGTCTGAAAAAGTTGAAAGAAGCCTTAGTTAATCTCTAGCTTTAAAATTCTATAATTATATATTTTGTTGATAAGTTATATAAGAATATGAAAAATTATACTGCGGATTTCCCTTTAATATTCATTCATAAATCATTCAACTTTGGAGCAAAGAAAATAAGATTTGACTCTAAGCCTTGCCATTTAGGAGCTGAAGGACTTGGACACGTCAGTTACCTTTCCTGAATCTCAGTTTCACATCTGAACATGGAGTATAATAAGATTTTCCTTACGGTGAATGTCGTATGAGAACACAGGTGAAGTGCTGTGAATGTAGGAAAGGGCTCTTTAGAGATATATGTTCCTTTACATGTTACATGAGATCTAACACCATGAAAATAATAAATAGCAACACACTGAAAGAGAGTGACCCTTTATTTAATGCTCCATCCCGGTACTACGGGAAGCCTTGGAAGAAAATAAGCTCTAAGTGAAGAAATGGGCCTTGGCATCGCTGCATTGGCTCATCCCTTACATACCCCCAGGCAGAAACAGAGTATTCTGGGAACAGAGCCCTAAGTCATGTGGAAAAGCAGCGATCCAAAACAAGAAAAATCTTCCTTAAATTCTTCCTAACAAATGTCTACTCTCTTTTATTACCTTTATAAAGAAGAGCTCACATTTAACTTCTTTTAACCCAATGCGCTTATCCAAAACAAAGAGAACCTATTCCTTCCAAGGGGTTCATATTTTTGCTTGTCAATTTTTGACAAGTTTCTTTTATAGTAGGACTTTCTTAAAGGCCCTGAAGAGTCTTTCTTGAAGAAAAATATACGATCTTCCTTAGTTTGCAAGTTTTACTATGCCAGACATATAACACAGCATTAGACAATGACCTTAACTGAATATTTTAAACATACCAAAGAAAAATAATAGTACAAGAATATTTTAATTAATCCCAGTAAAAGTAAAACAAACTCTCTGAAATTAAATAATACAAATTTTAAAATATTTTTTTAAAAATTTATAAATCTTGATAAGATATTCTCAGGGAAACTCCAAGGCAATGCATACGAAAGACGCAAACAAGCTTTGTGCAACCAGATCCAGAGTGTTAAAACACAGCAGGAAAGAGATTCAGTTGCGGCTTACCCTGTCAAGAACGCAAATACCATACCAGGCCTGGCCAAGAAAAACATGGCCATTGCATCAGTAAACACAGATATACCTACAACATCTGACTCAGTTGCAGAATGCAGCCAGCAGCAGGAATCACAATGGATGGGGCTGCAGGCAGAGAGTGCACTGTGCCCTTTCAGCCTGGCAAATGAGCAGCATCTGGCTGGTTAAACTGACCCTGGTGGACTCCGTGTGCACACTCCAGAGTGGGAGTTGGAGTCCATTCATCAGTGACCCATCAGAAGGTCCCTAGTGTCTCACAATCAAATGGACTTGCAGGAATATACCGGAAAAGCACATTATCCTCGGAGAGGCTAAGGATGTTCCATTCACTTAAAATTTTGAAAACGCTTAGAAATATTTCCATCATCAGTATTGTGCTGTGCCACCTAGTGAGTCACCCATCCTAGCCTGGTTAAAATCAGGATAATCTATCGAAAGTCCTCATGTCGATACATTTCTTAACTGGCCAAATCAAGTCAAACTGTAGAAAGCTTTTGGGATAAAATAAACCCCAAACCAACTACCACCAACTGAAAGAGCTTCATTTGCTTTTCATTTCCTTCCTCACAATTAAACAGGAACAGAGCTATGCCCCCTTGGCACTTCGTGCTCTGATCCTGTAATCAAAGTGTAGTCTCAAGTACCCAAAACAGGATTTCAAGCTTTGAGAGCTTGGAATCAAGGCAGACATAAATAAAATCCCAGATAACAAAAATGTTAGCTATGGTATTAACCGATAAGATAGTAAGGGGATGGTCTATGAAAATCTTGTGGGAGTTAGAGTAGCTAGGGCAGGGTTTCAGAAAAGAAAGCCCTAAGTCTGACATTCTAGGAGCAGGTACATAGCACAGGGTCTTAGGATGTGTTTGAGCCAAGAGGAAGTGATCTAGGTAATGGAATACCAAGGGGTGGGAGATGTGAAATGCTTTATTTTGTATTTCTTTATTCTAAAATGATAGTAAACATCTTACTGGTATTCTTAACCCACGTTTTGAATAGATTTTCTGACATCAAGAGTAGAGAGGAAGTTGGAAGTCCACTGTTTTAATCAACAGGAGCTACAAAATTTTAGTCTCTTTTTAAAATTCTGTGTGCATTCCTTGTATATATAAATGATCTTTCTGACTTTTATTTATTTATTTATTTTTTTTGAGTCAGAATCTCACTCTGTTGCCTGGCTGGAGTGCAGTGGCACGCTGCTCACAGCCACTGCAGCCTCGACCTGCTGGGTTCACGCGATCCTCCACCTCACCCTTCCAAGTAGCTGGAACCACAGGTGTGTGCCACCACACCTGGCTAATTTTTTTGATTTATTGTAGAGAAGAGGTCTCGCCAAGTTGCCCAGGTTAGTCTCAAAATCCTGGACTCAGGCTATCCTCTTGCCTCTGCCTCCCAAAGTGCTGGGATTACAGGCATGAGCAACTGCACCCATCTCCTTTTGGCTTTTAAATGGTTCCCTCTCACCCAGTGGAATCTCCTATTAAACATTTTGGCTCTTTAAGTCAAATGTCCTATATCTTATTCCTATAGCCAAAACACCAAGTTATTTTACCTGTTCAAAAATCAGAAATTTTCAGTTCATTTCTTACATTAGATGCTAAGAAATTTTTCCTTACTTTGTCCAAATTCTTAATATAAATAATGCTTAGAAATGGTAGAGACCAAAAGAGCAGAAGTTAGACAATTAAGGATCTTTTTTGGAATAATTTCCCTTATCTTCATTATACCAAGATGATCAATTCTCCCTAAGTTATTTTTCCCTGTCATTAGAGTAACATTTCATTATGTATCCATATTTTATGGCAAAATATTTACAGTATCTGTTGAAGTCAGAGGTTTACAAATACTAGAATTTATCTTAATCTACCCAAATACATA
Source organism: Cephalopachus bancanus (assembly GCA_027257055.1). NCBI lineage: Eukaryota > Metazoa > Chordata > Mammalia > Primates > Tarsiidae > Cephalopachus > Cephalopachus bancanus. Next base: position 40,369 of record JAPVLO010000344.1, on the reverse strand, counting down.
AACCCATGTCTCTATCTGCTGTGAATAAGATTTGGTTTAAAATGCTTACAAGGTATTAATTACATTGTTATTATTTCTCAGTAGGTAACCGTCAACACCACTGTATGTTGATAATAAGACTCAAGAATCAAAAAGTAATATCTGAGTTGTGAGAGCTTCACATAATCTGAGTCATTCATTGAGTAGAAACATTCTAGGGTATAGGGAGAGGGTCCACCTGAGATTTCCATCTTGATTTCAGCTTCCCAAGGTAGCAGCTAAGTAGTAAAGAGAATCCAAGGCTTTGCTACCTTTTTTTTTTTTTTTTTTTTTTACCAACTGGCAAAAAGTTCCAATTTATCATCTTCAGTTTCAGGGAGAGAAAAGGGAGACATAAAAAGAAGTTAAGGGCAGTTACACTAGCCACAGAGGATTTTTACTACTTAAACGTTGGCACTGGAATTACTGAGAAAGCAAAGAAATCATCAGGAGCCTTAAAAACATTAATGCCCTTTGGTTCATTAATTTCACCCATGGAATTCTAACCTAAGAAAATAACCAAAGATGGGACAAATTTATAATGAAATTTATAATGATGCTAATTGTAAATTAGGTAAGTTATTAATAGTAGATTTTGAACGCCTGAATATCATGCAGCCATTAAATATTAGTAAAGGGAATTAATCATATGAATAGACAGGATATTATGTTGACTGCAAAAGTTGGAAATAAGTTATCTGTAGGTTATCATTTCAGTGGAAGATGAAAATGTTAGCCCTGGTCATCTGGCAAGATATTTTTTTCTCTGATGCTTTATATTTTTGTTCAAATTTTGTTTTCATAGTTGCATAAGGTTTATAGCATTATGTACTAGACTTTTAGCAATGAGCAAGGGGATTGTGACCATTTAAAGTTTTTAACAATTAAAAATTACTGTATTTTGCACAACTAAAAAAGATGAAAATGCCCCATGAAGATGAATTTTTTTTTGAGTTGGAACCTCACTCCATTGCCCAGGCTGGAGGGCAGTGGCCCCACTCGCGGCCACCCCAATGTCGACCTGCTGGGCTCCGGTGATCCTTCAGCCTCAGCCTTCCAAGTAGCTGGAACTATAGGCATGCTTTACCATGCCCAGCTAATTTTTAAATTTTTTTTTTTGTAGAGACAAGGACTAACCATGTTGCCTGTGTTGGTCTTGACTCCGCAGTCTCGGGCAATCCTCTCGCCTCGGCGTCCCAAAGTGCTGGGATGTCAGGCTTGAGCCACTGCGCCCGGCCACATTTTTATTTTAATAAGTTTGCTAAACTTCAGTCTTTGAGGACTTTAGGTTTCAAATGTGGCACATTTTAAATTTGCAAGTAATTACCAGAAGGAAAAATATTGTGACTTATGAGCAGAAGTACATGATTTATAGCTTTAAATCCTACCCCATAAAGAAGAAAAGATTGTCAGGCACTTCCCAAAATGGAAACAAAAGAAACAGGAGTTTTACTGTCTTCTTCACTTCTAAATAACTTAACAGTTCTTTCTTTGTGGAAGCACTTGGCTACTTTAAAGTAAATCAAACAAAGGAAGTTACAGTGAAATCTCCAAGAGACTAAACAGTTTGGCACCAGATGAGGGAAACATCACGTACAAGTGGGCAAGACAGAGAGGGGCTGGGAGCTCCCTGAAAAGTGCTCAAGGGAAGGGATGTGCAGGGAAGCACATCTCCAGTTGGCATGGTGCCTCCAAGCGTGTGAAGCCCATTGACTGTGGCACAAGCTTGCCTGGGCATCTTTTGGTTAGTAAGTCCTGGCTTCCGGATAGCCAAGCCATCTCTGCTTGTTGGACACTTTTACATAGAGGTAAAATGTCAGAGAATAGAGTAAGAACAAACTCCACCTTGGCTTTTCATAGTAGTCATGGTATCCACTTGGGAGCCTTTTAGACTGGAGCATATTCTTAAAGGAAAAAAAAAAAAGAGCCGGGATCGGTGGCTCAGCCTGTAATCCCGCGCTCTGGGAGGCTGAGGTGAGTGGATTGCCTGAGCCTGTGGCAACTTGGCGAGACCTCATCTCTACAATAAATCAAAAAAACTAGCTGGGCGTGGTAGCGCACGCCTGTAGTTCCAGCTACTTGGAAGGCTGAGGCGGAAGGATCGCCTGAGCCCAGCAAGTCGAGGCGGTGGTGGCCGGGAGCGGCCACTGCACTCCAGTCTGGGCGACAGAGTGAGACTCCAACTCAAAAAAAAACACCAAAAAAAGAAGATGAGAAGGAAGCATTAAAAAACATAAACCAAAGTTTATCCTACTACTGTTTTATAATTCTATTTTTCTTTTTAAAATTTTTTTATTTTAAATATGTGGGGTAGGATTCAGGGTTAGGTGTACAAATGAGTGTTCTAGATTTAAACAAAAAACTGTCTTATTTTTCTTCCCATGTGGAAAAAGGAGGTTCCCCTTAAAATTACTTGTTTATCAGATTTTTAGACTACTATACCCTCTTATTAACTCTCCAAAAGTACAACAGTCAAAGGTAATGTTCCCTGATTTTATTTCTGTTTGCTTTTTAGAGGTTTGCTCAGTGGAGGACTTTCAAGTGAGTCAGGCAGAAAGATTGGGCTAAATTGATTAGAATTCAGTAAAGGAATTGGTTCTTTAAAAACCAGTGCAGAAATATTTAAATAAAGCAAAATGGATTACAAATTAAATTGATTACAAAGCACTGAATCACTTTCAAACTCTTTGGCTAAGTTTTGATAAGGCTAGAACTTGGAATGCTGAGTTGTACTCTCAGTAATACAACTCTGTTTTGTCATAGAAGGAATAACTGAAACAATGATAGGTAAAGAATAAAACAGCTTAGTGTTCTCTTTCATTTTCATTTAAAGACAAAGTCCAAGGAAAACGATCTGCATGTTACTTCCAGAAAATTTTCCTATGTATTACAAAAGCATTTAATTCTCTGTTTTATGTTCATGTGGCACGCAGCAGAAATAATGTAACATACAATGAAATCGCTCCAATCAGTTGAAAGATAATAGACTTTAAAAAAAAGAACAGCTTTCTCCATTTTCTTTTTCATTTTGGAAGGCAAGGAAAAGGGAATTTGGGAGTAGACTAAGGTCCTTTAAACAAAATTTTGCTGTCTTATCTTAGACCACGTCAGAAAATTTTAAGAAACAGATCCACAATAGGCAGTGGATTTGTTTAATATTGTGGTTTACATTTTAATGGGGGGCTTTACAACCATTTTCTGTCACTGTGGTTGTTCTCCTCCCTTGTCTGTGCTAGCAGACACTGCTTTACAACCCAGATTGAGTTTGGGGCAATTAATGGCTGGCCTAGAGGCTGAGAATATGGTAGCTGCAGATTGGGATTTTGAATCAAACCTCACCAATGATGACAGAGTTGGAAGAAGAAGATCTCCCACCAACCACTTCAAAATTCCTTAGAATGATTAAATCCCTCTAACCATTTTTCTGTATTTATCTGTCTCATTGGGATCACTGATGGTAAGCTAGTGGACTGGGTATGAATCCTGATTCTCTCATTCACCTTGGGCAAATTATTTTAACTCTCTGAGTTTTACTTCACTCATCTGTAAAACAGGGATAACAACGGTACCTATTTCAAAGGGTTGCTGTGAATATTAATGACAGAATGTAGGCAAAGAACTTGGCAATGTCTGCACACATGCCATACACTTGTAAAAGCAGTTTTGTTGTTTATTGTTATTAGTCAATCAGTAAATTCAAGGGTTGGGTCTTTTCCAACTATTTTGTTTCATAGATAAGAAAATGGAAAGAACCAAAATGCTTTAATTGTCTGTACTGATGCACCTAAATAAAGGCAGAGCTAGGACTCTAACTCATGGCTTATTCCCAGCCTTTTTTTTTTTTTTTTTTTTAGTTGGAGTCTCACTCCGTCACCGGAACTGGAGTGCAGTGGTTGCTCCCGGCCACCGCAGCCTCAACCCGCTGGGCTCTGGAGATCCTTCCGCCTCAGCCTTCCAAGTAGCTGGAACTGCAGGCACGCGCTACCATGTCTAGCTAATTTTTTTTTTTTTTTAATTTATTGTAGAGATGTCTCACCAAGTTGCCTGGGCGGGTCTCGAACCTGCAGCCTCAGGCAATTCACTTACCTCATCCTCCCAAAGCTCGGGATTACAGGCTGAGCCACTGAGCCTGACCATTCCCAGACTTTTTTTTTTTTGCTTTACTTTGTTGTCTCTGTGCTTTATTCTATATAAATCTGGGTGGTCAAAAGAGAAAAGTTAGACCAAAAAAAAAAAAAAAAAAAGTATGAGTGTCTATCTGGTTGCCAGAATGGATTTTGATTTCATTCTGCCCTTGAATCCAGGGTCGCCTCTAACATGTGTGGGGCCACAAGTTTATAGACATATACTGAGCTATCTTCTATACTCTGACCTTGGCAGATACCCCTACAAGTATCTTCGGGTCAGATTGAATTCAGAATTCTTTTTTTTTTTTTTTTTGAGTTAAAACAAAAAGTTTATTTGAAAATAAGTTAATTCAGAATTCTTGAACTCCTCAGATACGGCGACGGAGAGAGACTGAGCTCTTAGACCACGCCCAGTGCTCTCCTTTCCCCATACCCTTGCATCTCCAGAGACCTGTGGGCAGCCGGGGTGAGCCTCTGCCATAACCCACATGCCTGAGCTCCTCCCACCCAGTTCTCCTCCCACTCCCAGTTGCTGCCTCGTGGCTACTCCTTATACCTTAGGGTGTGCAGTCCTGCAGCACATCCAGGGAGGAGGCCATACAAGCACCAGATGTGGATTCAAAGCCATTTGGATAGAGTCTGTGGGAGTCCAGCCAACGCAAAGTGTGGTCAAGAGAGGGGAGCAGGGTTGCTCCTTTGGCTAGGCCAACTCCTCACTCCGTGGAGAAGAGGCAGCCAGAGGAAGACCAGGCTGAGGCTCTCTTAAAACACAGGGCCCAGGGAAAGGATCCTTCTTGCCTAAAGGTGGCACTGCTCTACTCATAGCATTGAATTTGGGGCAAAAGTGACCTGAATTCCTTCTGGGGATTGGTGACCAGCCTGCCATCTTCCTGACAGCGTTCTTAGATGAATCCGTTGGCCAGTGAGGTTTATTCCTTTCAGTTCTGCAGGGGCCAACATTTTTCAGTTACTGATTATTCAGTTGAATAGAAAATGGCTCCCCCAACATTAAGGCAACCATGATTGCCAGTAGATCGTGGAACGGGCATTGTCATGATCTCCTTCGGAGTGTCATGTGGCCTGGTTCCCAGTTGGCTGCAGGCTGGTAGAATTGTGTAACTTTATTCTCTTCCTCCCCAAAGCACAGGCAATTAGTTGCCTTTATGTTTGGGGTTCAGCCCTCCAGTATGGCTGCACTTGAAGAACTGGAAAAATAAGCCTTTATAGCCAAGAGGACTCACTTCCTGTACCTGCAGCTGCTTCAGGAGAAAAAAGTCCTCCTATCTCTCATCCTTACCTTAAGGGTTTCCTTAGCAAACGTTTACCCAAGTGCTAGGTCCTCACGCTTCATTCTAAAGAAAGTTACTAATGTACAGGGTCGCTTTTTTCAACAACATTTTCACTAGCGGGGCCCAACCTCTGACTGCTGGTGAAACAGTCCCGGAGCAAAGCCAATCGATCATGGAAAGGATTGGGGAGGGAGTTGGGGGGAAGTGAAGACAGTGCCTGGTGACCTGAACATAGCTCCTTACTGAAGGCCACAGCGTGTTCATCTTTTGAAAAACAATCAGCATGCTGGGTAAGAACGACCCTGTTGACGTTTTTCACCTGAAAATTCTGGGTGAGAGACTATGCTTCTCAGTAAAGTGGGGGAAGGAACACCTCCTTGTTCCCCGTCAGTCGGTCACAACTACGCATCCCTGAGATTGTTCTGGGTTGGCCTTCCTCAAGCCACTGTTGTTGCAACCCTGTACTTTTCTGCCTGCGTCTGTCAGGAAGGAGACAGGAAATTCTAGTCACCCTCACAGCAGCTGCGCCATTCCTCCTATCCTCTTCCAATGACGTCGGTTGGCTTTGGTGACATGAGGTCAGGAACTGAGCCATAGTGAAGGTCAGGAAGATAGGTCACTGTTTATGCCGCAGTTGGGCTGGGGACCCTGCTGAGGCTATTTGCTTTCTTCCTTTCTATACTGTTTCTCTTTCCGTTCCTCTTTTTATAATGCAGAGCCAAAGCATCCTGTTTTCAAAACATCTGACTGTTTTGCCACCGAGAAACTCATGCTCTGCTGCATTTCGCTGAAGTGTAAGACAATTCTTCTAATTCAGGAGGCGATGAAAATTGAAACACAAAAATTAACGAACAAATCTATCAAGGCAATCTGTCGTTCAGCAAAACAGCTCCAACACATCGAGCCAAAATTGGGCAGCTGGCAGAAGGGTCACTAGACATCCTTTTCATCTTGGAAAACAATGCCATCACCATGCAAAACTCCTCCTGAACTTATTCCATCTCCTTATAATTCTCGAAGGGAAATAATTTACAATACTAGCCCACCTGGCTGCGTCTTTCTCTAAAATTCTGGACTACTCATGGCCACAATTAAGGGATCAGGGAAAGCTGGGCCAAAGAGAAGACTATGTGCTTGTAAGTCACAGAAACAGTTTCTTATCTAACCCCCTGGGCTCTGATGTACATTTGGGAAAGTCAGCTGCGATTGTTGAGTCACTCAGCTTTCTTCAATATGTAGAAGGGTTAAGAAAAACAAGCAAACCAACAAACCCAAAAAGCACAACCCTATCCAGATGAAGTAACGATGAAGGGTTGCTTGCTTTTTCTCCCCCAGACACAGTCAACCCTCTACCAGCTGTGTGCAGATAACACCTGCGCAATTCGCATATACCCCCTGAGCATAAAACTCTCTCTCCCATCACCATTTTTAAGGAAGGTCAGATACTGCCCACAAAACTTACAGGACACTTAGCTAAAACAAAACTAGGAACACAGAGTTTTTGCAAAACTGTAGAGGATGCTGTTGATAGGTATTCTCCCTCTACTAATGTCTTCATTCTCGCTTCCAGGTGTGCAAATCAGAGGCTTGCCCTGGCTCTGCAGGTTAGCAAGGGCAAGCAAAATATGACCAAATAAGACCACCGAGTGATGACAGTGATGATGATGATATTTTTAAATGTCAATTTGAATGGAAATCTCAAATAATTCCAACGGCATTTTAAATTCAATGTGGAATATTATTTTACCATGGAAAAACCAATTCCCAAAGGACTGATGTAGATCAATTTCTTTGGGGTAGCCACAGAAATGTTCTCACTAAGTTATGTTATATGTGCCAGGGTTGATGTTATGCTTAAGCTTTACCTGAGATAATTAATCAAGATCCTTTTGTTTTCAAAGGTAGCTAAGTAAAAAAAGAGGTCTTTTTAAACATTGAAATTGCCTTTAGCTGTCAGCCGGGCATCATTCATCCTAAAGGATAATTGCTTTACCCAACTTTTCCACTGTAGGTCTAGAAAAAGGGTGAGGCCGCATGCCTTCTACTTAAGCTAACTGTGTCAGCACTGAGGGTTAGCCCTTTTGTTAGGGTTAGCTCTATTCAACTTTCATTGCTTCCTGCACAAGACACCATCAAGGAGGAGCGGAAGCCCTAGGGACTGGAATTCTCACCAGGACCTACACAGCCTCTGATCTCAGAGCCTTGTTAGCTACTATGCCGAATATGAAATTATTGTTAATACATTGGCAAGACAGTCCACGTCTCAAGTTCAGCATTCCAGACACAAATAGGGTCAGAATACTTTAGCATATCCACAGTCAAAATGAAAAAAAAAATGGCAATTTGTAGTTTCTCCTGGAGTTTATTTTTTTTTCTCCTCCTGGAGTTAGCTGCCTACTTTGTCTATCTTGGTGACTCTAGCTTATTTGGATGACTCTAGAAGTTTACATGTCCTCTAAGGAGAAACCTGTTGAAAAACTAAATACTGGACCTACATTTTGCACATCTATCCGTTATCACAAAACGCAGAGAACAGAGTATCTGCCAGTGCTCCCAGGCAGGCTGAAGCCTCTGTGAAACTCCTCCTACGTGGAGCACCGGTGTGATTTGGAGAAGTGACACAATGAAGCCCTCCTCAAGGGGAAGCAGTGGGTTGAGTTTTACACCAGCCTGGAAAATCCCCAAATTCAACCTTCAATTGAGAGCTTCAGAGAAAAGTCAGTAAATAGTTAAAGCTCAAACGTATTCCTTTCTTTTTTTTTCCGACTTGAACTCTAAATGAAAACTTTAGAGAGGAACTTATTTTTGCCCTTTCATTCACCAATAAACAAAAAGTCCCAAGCAGACAGAGTCCTCCCCTCCCCTCCTTCAGGATCTCCTGAGGACACAAGGCTTCCTCTGCGCAAAGCCTTTGAGCTTGAGCAGCAGCCAGCAAGCCTTGGTCCAAAGGTGATTCTTTTACCCCAGGAAAGATGGAGGAGAGACACACACTCGCTGGCACACCTCAGAGCTGAAAATCCAGGGTATGTTGGCAGGTGTGGAGCAAAATCTCTTCCTGGCACCAGAAACACAGACAATACTATAATCCCTCAGGCAAGAATGACTGGGACTCCGAAAATGTGCACTTCTGAGGGTGCAGTGTAAGGCTTTCCAAAGTGTGTGTACGCATGTGTGTGCATATATAACTTTGTATAACTTTATAACTACACACACACACACACACACACACACACACACACCACACACACACACACACACACACACACACACACACACACACACACACACACTGTTCTCCAAAGTAAAAATACAAACACAATGCAACCACTCTCGCTATATAAATTAGCATTCTAAATCCAGGTGTTAGTTAAACAAATGATATAATGATAGATAATTAAAGCTCTTCAACACTAAGTTTTGTCTGGGGATTGTAAATAAAGCCACTTTTTTTGCAGTATGGATGAAACTTAATTTCAAATAATTCCATTTTGAAAATCAGCCAACTGAAAAAAAAAACTTTCTGTTTTTGGAGACAAACTTTCATGTCTTTTTTATCTTAGATCATGCCAGCATCACAAAAGAAAAGTTACAAAATCCCAGGATGTCCTTCTTCTTGGAAGGAATTTGTCACACTTGAGGGCAAACCATTTTCTCTCATTGATATGCAGAAGTCACATTATTTTCTTGTTTAAAAATATATGTGTAATACTTGGCTGCAATGCAACACGTTATGCATTTTACCTTCTGGACTCATTCAGATTTCAGTTCCCAGATAATTATAAAACAAAGGCATTTTCAATGGTGTAGTCTTTGGAAGCTTTATAGACACCGCTCGCCTTAAACACATCTTCAACTGCATCAATGAGAGAGAAGTTTGGTTTCTGGGGATTAAAGCTTACTGGAGATTTGAAACTTTTGCCATGGCATCAAGGCACAAGCAAAGTGTGACACCAGAACAGAATCTCCTGAGACAGATCAGCACACACATTGTGAGGGTTGGTTGCATTCCCCGGTGCACCCTCGAGGCAGGGGCAAGGGAGGCCGAGCTCTCCGCGTGGTCCCACTTGAGGGAATAAAATGGGCATCTCTTACCTTGTTAGAAGCCATCTCACTGACAGAGCGGTAGGTCTGGATGGTCTCTAGCTGGTCTAAGCACCAGTCTAATTCCTCCAGCGTTTCCATCGCTAATTTCTGATACGACTCTTCTGCAAACAAACACACAGACATGTAGTCAGGCTGGAGCGGCTGCAGGCTGTCCATGGCAGAGTCGCCACTGTCACCGCTGATCCCGGGGCCTCTGAAGGTACCCCCGTGGTGCTCCTTCATTATTTGCAGGCGACTCCTTCCTTCCAGCTCTCTCCACCCGGAGAACAAATCACCGCGGTGCTCTGCCTGGGGGGGCTGGTGCCAAGTTTTCAGCCCCCTGCCTGCATGAGGTGTCAGTGATCAGCCAAGAAACTTCCTCTGAGGAAGGAGGCGGGGAGCCACTCTTACGAGCTCATCTGCATAAGTGTGTCCTACAACTGGAGGCAGGGGCAGCCCAGAGTTTTCTCAGGCTCCCTCTGCCTTAGTCATCCCAGGATTCTGTAGGGTGCGTGATGTCATTTCTGAGTGTTTGCAGTCTCGGGGAGAGATGAGGAAAGCTTTTCCTCATTTTGCTTTTCTTTGAAGTGAAACAGACAGTCGAAAAGTAGGGGGGAGGGGGACTGCTTGCCCACTACGTTCAAAGGCCAGGCAGCCATTCATTCTGGGGAATGTGATCACGTTGGGATGACTGTTAATTCAGCAAACACGACCTGCACAAGCAAGAGACGTAGGCTGTTTCTTCCTCCTCCTGGATCTTTCCTTTAATTAGAGGCAAAATGAGGTCTCTCCAATAAGACTTCGGTCTGAGAGAAACTGTCTGGAGTTTTTTACGTGAACACGTTTATTGGCCTGGGAGCCCTGCAGCTCTTGTTATACTAAACAAAGCTAAAACTTCCCTTCTGCAAGTGCCAGGGTCACAGGGAAATTCTGAACCGGACTTTCAGGTGGAGCCAGCATCTGTGAGTGCTGCAGATTTTCATTCTGATTAAAGCCGGAGGTTCTGATTTGCTGCTCTAAGAATCTAGACCTTCTGAAAACATTTCATGATGGGTCGTACAAGATATATATATTGTTTTTAAGATCACATTTTGTGAGTTGCTAATCGAACTCTTTTTTATAGATCCTTGACATGCCATCCCATATCCAAAAGTCTGTGAGTCTAAACAAACACTTTGGGTTATTGACTTAAGAAATCCATGCTGGTAAACATGTTTATAAATTAATTTTATAAATGCCAGGTGAAGTAATGATGCTGCAGACGCTTGTAAAAAAGCACGACTCTTTTTGACAGAAACAACTTGCATGAACTCTACCGAGTTTTCTGGAATGCAAGCACACAATAAGTACTAACAAAATCAAAGACATTGTATGGAAATCTAGCGTAGCATTCACATCAGATTTATAGCACATTTTTGTATACCTATATAGAGAAGTTCCTAGTCAGACCACATAGTTTATTATTATTATTATTTGAATAATCTTATGTGTATGGTGCTCAAATACTTGAAGCAGAAAAAAGGATAAATAGAAGTGTGTTTTCAAGTGACTGGAATCACTTGGTTACAGATATACATTTCAAAGAATAGCTGCTTTGTTTTCTCCCCCAAATACTCATACACTCCAGGATAAACAAGGGTTAAACTCAATATCCTGTATGTCATACTTAAAAAGCCACAAAACCACTGGAGTGACTTCCTCCATTTTTTTCACACTCCTCTGAAATATGCAGACTAGAATTGAGGTATTTTTAATAAAACTCACGTCAAGCCAGACTTGCACATACCTTCCCTCCTGTCTTCCTCTGGTTTTGCGATGCTGCCTCCCTCAACACGAAGATTCTCCTCACTCACTCTATAGCATGTCCGAAACACCCCCTGGCCTCCTCTGTTTCCTTCCAGAATAGCACTTCTTCCAAGGAGGCTTTTTCTGAAGAGATAGACCCTCCCAACCTCATTCCCTGCCTCTAATAAAAGAAAAAGTCCAGCCACTTCCCAGCTGCTCGGGCTTGACTACCTTGATTCTTCCACATCACAACCTGTGGTTCTCTGTAACTAAGATCAGACATTTGCCAGGAGTCAGCAACTTGTTCCGAGCCTTTTGAACCGGCTGATATGCAAAACGGCTGTAAGGTGATCTATCACATTTCTCCTTCATGAAGGGGAAAAAAGGGATCTGATGCCTACTCAAGCTTGACAAAGGAAATTCATACAGAAATTGTACCACCAGAGGTACTAAAAAAAAAAAAGGACTCTTCAAAAATGCACCAATTAGGTGTTACCACGACAGAGCCTTTGCTGTCTGTTCTACAGAACAACCACACATGTCCTTCGAGAGCTGGGACAATATGAGGTGTTGGTAACCAGCCGGTGGAGGTGATAAGACCTGGCACCTTTGCTCTCTCTTCTTCAGGTTAACTGTAATAGTTTTTGAGCAAAAATGATTACATTTCGAAGCTATGTTTGTTATGCCAGTTGTATTGTCACTTTCCAAATTCTTAATCCACAGTCAAGACTTCCTCTGTGTTTCACTTTATAGTTTTCTTATTGTGGCCGCTGAGGCAGGGGCACAGGTGTCAGGGTGGGTGAAGTATGGGGGCATCAAACGCCTGCTACTTATGGATGCAACCCAAGACAATAGCCAACATAGCTCAGGACTGGCCTCAAGACTCTGTCCAGGAAAAACAGGTAGATGGCAGGAAGTGGAACCGTGCACGAGCTAAGACTCTATGCCACTGACACACACTCCATTGCCCCATCAGATTTCACTTATAATATACAAGTTCAAAGATAAAATTGTTATGTGCTTTAAGACAGTCCTTAGTATGGGAACCTATAAAACCACACAGGCTACACGCCCACGAAGCTGGTTCTGTTCCTGTCTTACATAAGGCCCCAAGAAGGAACAATGCTGAAAACCACAGAAGCAAGTCTCAAGACAGTAAGAGCCAGCAAATGGACCATATGTGGTCACGTGACTGGCCCTTGTTTTCAAATATTTCCAGAGTGAAGGAGCAGGGAGAGCCAATCTCCTTCCTCTTTCTCCCTTCTTTCTCTCTTTCGCTCAAACAAGAGTGGCAAAGGAAGATTTCCTCCTTCTGCAGGCCTGATAGGTATTGCATTGACCCTGAGAAACAGGAAGATACAATGGACAAATAATTATAATAAATGTTCACCTAGTAATAATATGTGGAATTCAAATAGCTCTTTTCTCAAAGGAGCTCCAAGCACACTGTTCGTTAATCCTTGCAACATCTCTGTGTGATGGACACAGACTAGGTAGAATTATCTCATTTACCTTAAGGCACAAACTAAGAAGCCAGAGGTCAAGTTATTAGAGCAAAAAGTCCCTTCCAGATCCCTGCAGGACTGTATCTTGGTTTGTGAAACAGAGGGTTCAGTTCAGCACCAAAAAATGCTTGTATTCCTGAAAACGTTGCATTTAAAGTTACATCTTAGCCTTGGACCTTTTCTATTTAAGATTGTGTAACTGTGGAAGGCTGAGGCGGAAGGATCGCCTGAGCCCAGCAGGTCGAGGCTGCGGTGGCCGGGAGAGGCCATCGCACTCCAGTCTGGGTGACAGAGTGAGACTCCAACTCAAAAAAAAAAAAGATTGTGTAACTGCTTTCCTAAACATTGTCATTTCTTGCACCTCTTCTTCCCTTTTCTGATCTACCCGACACAGCCCTTGGCACAATATTTTCTCAGAAGACCTGGTCAGGTTCTTGTCCTGTGTCTTGCTTTAGTAAGTGACCTCAGGCAAATTACTGACGTTCCCTAAGACTAAATGAATATCTGCAAAATGGGGATAAGAAAAGTATCCTGTTCTTACGGGGAAGGTAGAATAGGAGAAAACACTAAAAAAGAAGATTGTAAACCTTCGTGTGTTCATGCATTTTGCAAATAGCTCATTTATTGTTACAGATGGAATACAGGTGCACTGTAGAAAATTAGAAGAGAAAATTTGAAATAATCAAATTCTCATATTTCCCCAGCAGGTATCCCCATTGTTAATTACTTGTGCACACGCTTTCATGTACATGTGTGCACACACATATGCATATCATCAAAATAGGATCACACTGTGCCAACCACTGAACAACACTCTTGTATTCAGACAAGGATCTGTTCTTTTTTCTGCTTTAATCATTCTTCAGTTCATCTACTACTTCATTTCATAGTCCAGTTTCCTCAAGCTTTTTCATGCAAATTCGGCAGAAAAGTGTGTGTGTGTGTGTGTGTGTGTGTGTGTGTGTGTGTGTGTGTGTGTGTATGTTAGCAGACTGGCATTGGGAAAGGGAAGAGACCCAGAGAAGGGTGACAGGAGAGGGTAATTAGACACCTCTGTCTGGCCACAAATAGCTGACTGTTCATAGTTAGGAAACATGGGAATAGGTTGTAGCGGTTAGGAAATCAGTGGTCATGCCGGTAATAGACCTCAGGAGTCCTAAAAAGCTAGGCCTACTGTCTGTGCAGAAGAGTGTGATCTTATTACTCCCCTGATCTCTTGGAAAAGTGGAGACATCAGCCCTTCACGTGGTTGATATTATTTAACTTTGAAACCCGATGTCTTATTGCTGTTAATACCATGAGAAAACTGAGTCTTAGAAAGGTAAGAACCCTGACCCAAGTTAAGTAGCATTAGCAAATGAAGATAATGCGATAGACCCAAAATATAAAGTTCTCTCAAATGACATCTCCATGCAGCTTTAGCACAACTATATATATGTTATGTATCAGCCAAGGTTTCTCCTCTTTCCACCCAAAGAAAGCACACAGAAAAGGATTGCATGTAACCTTTATAGGCCTCCCATGATTGGAGAGTCTTCTCATCAGAAAAGTGGCCATGTGCCAAGTTATGTTGGTGGTTAGATCAGCTGGAACATTTGCCACACACAGCAACAGGGGTGAATCTCATAAACATGAAGGTGGGGCGAAAGAAACCAGATGTGTGAAAGCACATGAAGAAACAGTATGGTGCAATTTACATGAAGTTCCAAAAAAGCAAACACTAACCTATGGTATTAGAAGTCAAGACAGTGGTGACCTTGAGGGTTAGTGACTGGGAGGGATTTGAGGAACTGTCTATGGGCTGGCAATGACTGTTTCCTGATCTGCATACTGGTGACATACGCATGTTCGTTTCATGAAAATTCACTGATTTCTTGTGATCTGTGCACTTTTCTGTCTTTCTGGTTTTCTGTGTAGGCTTTCAATGGAGTCCCCTCTAGGGAAAGCCCAGTTTAAAAAGCGAGAACAGGATTTCTGAAAACACATTTCCTTTTCTTTTGCTGAGCTATAGCAATGGGTATTGACAGCGTTTGAGTTTACAACAACAAGAATGTTGGCTTTTATATAACATAGACCAGGACGCTCCTACTAACTCAAAGTTCAGTGGAACACATTGAGGCCTGACCCAGTGTTCGTAATCTTTTTTTTGTTTTGTTTTGAGTTGAGTCTCACTCTGCCCCACAGACTGGAGTGCAGTGGCCGCTCCCGGCCACCGCAGCCTCCACCCGCTGGGCTCCGGTGATCCTTCCGCCTCAGCCTTTCAAGTAGCTGGAACTACAGGTGCACGCTAACTTTTTTTTTTTTTTTTTGATTGATTGTAGAGACGAGGTCTCACCAAGTTGCCCAGGCAGACTCAAACCTGAGGGCTCAGGGAATCTACTCACCTCAGTCTCTCAAAGCGCAGGATTACAGCCTGAGTCACCGAGCCCGGCTGTTCATAAATCTTGACTGTGCCTTTTACTAGCAATGTGACCTAAACAAGGTAATTAGCCTCTGTGCCTCTATTTCTATTTAAGCCAAAAATATGAGAATTAAATGCATCAGCATATGCCAAGATTTTGGTACAGTGTCTGGCTTGTGTCAGGACCTTTTTCCTCCCTCCTTACCAGTTTTCTTTCCTGGCTCACTTTTCTGAGGATTTATTGAAACATATTTGACAGCCGAACCATGGAATTTTGTTCTGGCCTTAGGGAAGGGAGAATGTGTCAGGTTGGCCATGAAATCCTAAAATGTCCCTCCCACTCCATGACTTCAGAAAACAGTCTCCTTGCTACTTGTCTTAGGTTAGAGGTGGTTGGTTTTCATTTCTAAACTGTAGACCTGATGTGCTGTCATTTGGCTTTCACCAAATCATGACTGGCATACCAGGTCAGTGGCCCTTCAGATGTGAAGAATCGTAAAAGGACGTTGTTCATTCATTCATTCAGCAAAAGTACATTGAGCATCTACTATGGATGAGCCAAACCTGCAGCTGGTTGGGGTACTGGATTACAGCAATAAACAAGACACCTCATGAGTGGCACTGTGCATTGCACTGAACGATTATATCGGAAACCCCTTTTCCATTCTCCGAATGGCAAGTCTATGAAGGTAGCTGCTTTATCAGCTTCCTATCCTCCTCTTCTGATCTTCAGGAGTGAGACGTGTGTATTAATTGGATTCTTTACATTCCGCTTTTTTCCAACTTTATTCCCAAGCTTCTACCCTAGAGGTCCTTATGTCTGGGGTGCTCCCTAGACTCTAAGTGTTGAAACTGGCATGCTTATTTCATTCTCATGTTTCCACCAACAGCACAGTAAGTATTTAAGATGGAAAACAGTTTCATACATACGGGAATTGGACTTTATTTATGTGAAGATGTTAGGTTGAGTCTATTAACCTATTTTTTTGGTGGTCTTGGTTATGATTTTTTTCCCCTTGTAGTTAATAATATCTTTACTTCATTGTAAGTTAATATGCCCAAAGCTGTATATATACATATATATATATATGTATGTATATATACACACACATATATAATATATATTTTTTAAATGAATAATTGGTGAATGAAACACATCCATGTTAGAGTACAACATTTCAAGAAGGCATGTTATTTTAACCTTGAGTAAAACATTCTTAGCACAACCATGGGAACTGGAGAATGCATACATACTATAATGCAATTCTTCCATGGAAAGGCAAAGTTTGCAAGCCCTATGTAGCCTTTCTTAGGCAGAACTTTGTTAACGTGTCTTTATAAATATGGAACTTTACAATTGCATATGACACTCTGGGTAGATTCACAGGAGAAGAGGTTCACTGCCCTCAAGGGAAATAACAATGAAAAGTAGACCATTTTCATGACGATCTCTTTAGCAAACTCCTCTAAGACTACAAATAAAAAAAATTCTAATTGCAACTAGCTTTTGTGTATATAACTTGACAGTTTACCAAGCACTTTCACTTGCATATCTCATTTTTTTCCTTGAAAAATAAACCCCATGAGATAGAAATTATTATCATTATGGCATTCATTTTCCATTATGAATGTGAGAAAATTGAAGCTTGGATATGTTTAACAATTTGCTCAGTCGTATGATGACAGAGAAAGAGAGACACAGAGACAGGGAGAGAGGGGGAAGGAGAAGGAGGAGGAAGAAGAAGGAGGAGGAGGAGGAGGAGGAGGAGGAGGAGGAGAAAAAGAAGAGAAGGGTGGGGGCGGAGAGATAGAACTCAAGTTCTCTGATCCCAAATTCCATGATCCTTTTTGCTAAGTCATGGGGCCTGTAACGAGCAATTGGTCTAAGTTCCTTTTTTATAAGCTTAGACAAGGCAAAACCATGTCTGTGATGTGCCAGCCTCATAGCACTATTCCCTTTTGGCTTATCTCCCACTCTTTCAATGTCTTTACCGTTACCAAAAGTTGTTCTTCAGAAAGAATATGACTTTGGCATTTACTTACTAGTGAGAATCTGTACTCATCCAGTTCGAAACATATACCATTAATGTGAAGGGACGTTCGAGAAACTTAATTATCTACCTGTGTTTGTGTTAAAGACCAGTGACACAAGAAAGTGATCTAAGATGAAGGCAAGTTGCTGTCCAGTTATTTTTCTAACCAATTAAATGTATACAAGAAAGGTTCATGAAGAATATACAGGAGGGGTTAAAAGCGTGGTCTCTGGAGCTAGACTGCCTCAGTTCCCATTGCACTTGCTGGTATCTAACTTTGGAGAAGTTACTCAACCTCTCTTTGCTTCGGTTTCCTCATCCATGGAATGAGAATGCTAATAGTATCGATTTAACAATCTGTAGTCTTTAATTGAAAAATAAATCATGTAAAGTGCTTAGGACGGTGCATGGTATATTGCAAGTACCAGATAAATGTTGGCTATTATTTGTTGTAGATGATGCAATAAATATTTATGAGTGGGTGAGTGGATTTTTTGAGTGCCTATTATGTTTTAGGCACATCATGAAATTCCAAGGGTCTGGTGGTGAATGTTACATTTCTTTGTTTACTTGGAGTATATATCCTAATAGGAATAGATAAATAATCGTATAGAAATTTAGTGCAATTTTGAAAGAAACTACTAAGAAGTACAGAGTGCTATAAAAACTTATAACAGAGATAACAGGAGACCTGAAATCTGAGACGTGGGGAGAGGAGAGAAGGCTTACCTTGGAAAGTAATAGGATTTGGAGGAATACAGATGAAGTACCAAAGGGGAGGAAGGCATTCTAGGCAAGACGAACTTCAGGCTATGGTCAGGAACACAGAGAGAAAGACTGGAGAGAGAAGTTAGGATCGGGTCATACACAGCCATGGAAGGCCATGGAAGGAACCATAGACTTTCTTCTGGAAGCAACTGAAAAGCTTTGTGGAGCCCTACTGAAGCGGTGGCCTAGTCGAATTCGCATTTTAGAAAGATAACTCTGGCTGCAATTTGTAGAACGAACTTGAAGGCAAGAATGAATGTTAGAGACCAGCAATGAGGCTAGCTAAATAGCATTTAAGAGCCCAGGATCTAGAGGAAAATATATTTATGAGTTTGTTTCTCTCTTTGCCATTTATGAGCAGTGCGAACCTGGGCAAGTTACTTAATTTCCCTAAGTCTTAATTTCCTCATCTCTAAAATGGGATTATGGATATCTTTTGTGTGGGAGAAGTTATGAAGATTAAATGAGGCGAACCATATAACCATATAAAGCTTTATAACCATATAAAACACATAACATCTTACCCTGTACCTAGCAAATATTTCTGTCAGTTGCTGGTAACATTTGCTATGGTCTGGCTATATCCCCCCAAAGTTATAAGTCGAAACTTAATAGCCTATATGATGGTAGGTGAAGCCTTTATATGAGGTGATTAAGTAATGAGGACAGAGCACTCATGAATGGGATTAGCAACCTTATAAAAAGGCTGGGGGAGGCTAGCTAGACCTATTTGTCCTTCCTTCCCTTCCTCCATGTGAGGACACAGTATCTGTCTTCTCCAGAGGACACAGCAACAAGGTGCCATCCTGAAGCAGAGAAAGAAGCTCTTACTAGACACCAAACCTGCCAACACTTTGATTTTGGACTTCCAGCCTCCAGAACTGTGAGAAATACATTTCTGTTCCTTAGAAATTACCCAGTCTTTAGCCAGGCTCGGTGGCTCAGCCTGTAATTCTGCGCCTTGGGAGGCTGAGGTGAGTGGATTGCCTGAGCCTGTGGGTTTGAGACCCGCCTGGGCAACTTGGTGAGACCTCATCTCTACAATAAATCAAAAATCAGCCAGGCGTGGTAGCGCATGCCTGTAGTCCCAGCTACTTGGAAGGCTGAGGCAGAAGAATCGCCTGAGACCAGCAGGTTGAGGCTGCGGTGGCCGGGAGCGGCCACTGCACTCCAGTCTGGGTGACAGAGTGAGACTCCAACTCAAAAAAAAAAACCAAAAAACAAAAAAACAAGAAAGAAATTACCTAGTCTCAGAAATTTTGTCATAGCAGCAGGATTGGACTAGGATAGCATTATTGTTATTTCTTTATTGCAACAGCCTCTGCAGGAAATGATGATTGTTAGGACTATGTGGTAGCAATGAGGGTGATATTTGGTTGATGACCAAAATTCACAGTCACTATCTTTTCATGTCCAGAAAAGTGAATTTGTCTGAATATTTGTAGTTCATTCAACTTATACTAGTCCAACTCACAGAAGCCCAATGACAAATCAAAGGCCAATGAATTAACATAGAGACAACAATAATTTATGAAAAGCTTTTGACGTCTTCTGGTCATCACATGCTCCCTTCTAGAGAAGACCCAATTCTAATCATAAGTTTGCTTGGTAAGCATGAAATCAGAACAGAGGAGTTGGGTGGTTTTTAAATGGCTCCCCGCCTTAAGTTTGGTAAATGCAGCTCCACCATTGAGATAGATTGTAGCTGTTTCTGCTCAAGCATTTCCATCTAAAAGACCATCTGTGGTGATCTTTCATGCAGCCCAGCACCCAGCACCTAGCAGAAGCTAAAAAAAAATTGGCTGAATTGTTGGCTTGCCCAACACATCAACAGACAGTCTATACGTTACCAGAAGGAAAGGGGCCTTTGCTACTGTGTAGTATTGGAGACATACTAAGTAGCAAGGAAGGGCTTTTCCCAACTTTGTTTACCTGGCTAGCTTTTACTTACCTTTGAAGACTCAGCCCAGAGTCATCTCCTCTACCAGGTTTTCCTAAATACTGGATTGAGATTGGGGATGGATTGAGTCCCCTTCTCCTAAATTCCACAAAACCATGTGCAGGTCTCTATTCCCAGCCAACCATATTTCTTGTAACTATTTCTCTTGGTTTTTCTCACCTACTAGACGCTACTAACCTTCTTGAGAGCAAGGGACTTTTTGGGCTGGTCTTTCATGCAGCCCAGCACCCATTACCTAGCAGAAGCTCAAAACATATCGGCTCAACTGTTGACTTGTCCAACAGATCACCAGATGGGCTACGCATTACCCGAAAGAAAGGGACCTTTAATCCTGAGCCATATCAGAGACACAATGCCAAAAATTCTTGCTCCTTTTTCTTACTTTGCTAGCCTCCAAACAAACCACCTCCTTTTTGTTGATTTATTCAATGCTACCACAGTTAAGGAGCACTATTTTTCTTTGGCTTTCATGTCTTGATTAGGCTTCTAGGCTAGCTAGATCTTCTGCCTCTCAACGGTACTTCTGCAAAATCATGTGCAGTTTTTGTTATTTACCTCCCACTGAGTAGGCATGTTCAGGAATCTTACTGCAGGTCTCTGTGCACCAAGTATTATTAGAATCCCAAACGGACTTTCACAGTTGTCATAAGTAAGATATGAGCAAAGTTCAGAAATGACTGAGAGAGAGCTCAAGGACACAGAGGAAGGAGAAATCAGAAGAAATTTGGAGGCCAGGTGGAGTTTTGAGAGATTAAAAAAGGAAGTAAGGCAACAGACAGCATGAAGAAAGGTATGAAATTAGAAATATGTCACACCATTCAGTGCTGTTGGAAAGGGCTGATAATGATAGTCTTCTTTGGTTGGAACATTTGGTTTTTGAGTAAGTCAGTCAAGTGGGCCAGATCTTGGAAAGCATTTTATGCCAGACTAAGGAATTTGACTTTGTTTGGCAGGAATGGGGGGCCATTGAAGAATATCATGCACAAAGTGGTTGATCGATCTCTTAATACCATTTTGTAGTTGTCTAATGCTTTGCAGTTCCACATCTCTCTCTGATGTCGCATCTCTTTTAATCTCTATCATACCTAGTATGAGAAATATTATTGCCTTTATTTTATAGAGGAAAAGATTGAAGCTCAGGGAGTTTAAGCATCTCACCTCAAATTTTACATCTAGTAAGCACAGAACCTAAGAACTTGAATCTAGGTTTTCTGACTACAGGTTTGATGCTCTTGCTATATACAAAGCAGCCTATAAGAAGATGAATTGTTGGTCTGATGGCAGAAAGTTGTGAGAATTATAAGACAGTATAGAGAATAAGCACTCGGTAAATTAATAACATCAGAGATTATTGTTTGTAGAAAAAGTTAAGCGTTTAAGATGTTACAAGGTCTCCAATTAAAGTGCTATCAGAGGGAATGCAAGGATTATTTATACCTTAATTTTATCTTTATTTGTAAAATGAAAGTTGTCAAAGGATTTCAAGCATCAGTGGAGGGCAGAAGCAAATGTACTTTCTGTTTATGCAGAAGGTAATGGGTGGGGAGGGGAAGATGATTAGAAATATTCCAATCTCTTGAAACATTACCAGCCAAAATCACTGTCTTCTGCGACAGTCTGTCTACCGGGTGCTATCCTGAGTGATGGCTCAGATAACACAGAACTTCGGGCACATCGCCTTGTGAGAACTGTCTTGCACTTGACAGTGAAAGTGTTGCAAAGAGCAGAAAGCCTGCTCCTGTCTCCTCCAGCAGTCAGAGTGCTTTCATGTTTGCTCATTTTATTCTGCAAACAAAGCCATTCAAGTTATCTCCATTTTTACAAATGAGATAATTGAGGCTTATCAAGGTGAGAGGACTTGCTTGAGAGTCTGAAATTTCTGCCCAGTCCAACAGGGTAGCTGCTGGTGCACATGGCCACTGAGCATTTATAATGCGGCTAGTCTGATGTGAGATGGGCTGTAGATGGAGCAGACACTCTAGAGTCCAAAATTTTTGTGTGAAAAGAAGATGCAAAATAGCTCAATAAATGTTTATGTCTTATCGAATGTTGAAATGATGTTTTTGAACATCCCGAGTTAAGTACAATGCATTATTAAAATTAATTACATCTGTTTCTTTTTATGTGTTTGCTAGAACATTTAAGATTACCCATGGGGCACACATTCTATTTTATGGAGCAGCATGTTCTAGATCATAAGGCTGTAAGCAGGAATTGAACACTCGAAGGTCAGCATTCATTCAACCATAAGTACTTATCTTAAAATAAGTGATAATAACTATAATAATTGTGGCTAATATTTATTGAGTTGCAGTCACTGTTTCTAAGCACTTTACATCCTTTAACTAATTTAATCTTTATCATAATTTGATAATTTGTGTATTATTTTTTAATATAATAGATCGTTTCATTTTATAGATGAGAAACAGAAATTCAGTAACTTTCCCAGGCTCACAGACTTGGTGGAGCCAGAATTCAGACTTAGGCAGTCTGCCTCCCATGCGGTGTGATCAGGAATGCCTTAGTGGCTGTCTCATTTGGAAAAGTCCCAAGGAGACATTTAGATTGGCTTAACTTTATTTTTGATGTGCCATAATTCCGGCTGTGCATGGGAGGCTGTGTATATATATTATCTCATTTAATCTGTGCGCTGATCCCAGTAAATAGTCATTATCCTTATTTAATAGGTGAATAAACTGAGGCTCAGAGAGGTGACACAATCTGCCCAAAGTCACACCACTAAGGATATGCTGGAACTCAGTTTCCAGTCCAGCCTGAATTCAGAGGTGATGCTCATTTCTACAGCATACTATAGAAAAGCTGCATCTGAATTTCCTGAGGCGATTCCCAGACTGAACCCTAGGTGTATGAAACAGTCTCTCTAGGGTGGGTTCTGAAATTTCTTCTATTTAGAATTGCCCCTGGTGATTCCCACCCAGTGATAACTACCTTGTCTGAGTCTCTCATTTTTAACATAGTTTTTTCCCTGAAAGTCCTACTTCCTTGCTCTCTCCTAAGAGCTGATGTAAAAAAAAATTTTTTTTAAAGAAAAGGAACAAAAATAAACACAGTATTTCCTGAGGCAGCCTTCAGTAGGACTGACTATTCATCTCCACAGGATCCTTGCTTCTCTGTAATCTTATTATCTGTCCCCAAATGTGGGGTGCAAAGGTTTAATTAAGCAGGAATAATCAGAGATTTAAGAGAGAAGACAATGAGTCCTCAGAATACTTTCTTAGCAGACGTCTAAGCAGCCCAGGGCTGGGTCCTGAGGGAGAGAGGGCGGAGACTTGGGGAGTGCAGAGGTGGTGGGGTTGGGGGAAGGGACGTTTTAGTAGGAGATTCAGAGGCTCTTGAGGTAATGTACAGGGTTCTGGATGATTCCATAAGAACCCCTGTATGTGAATGCAGACAAAACAAAGTAAAGCCACACTTTTGGGATCGGGTTGTGTGTGTGTGTGTGTGTGTGTGTGTGTGTGTGTGTGTGTGTGTGTTAGGAAAGGTTAACAGTATGCTTTTTGCAGCCTCTGTGGGTTGACAAACAGCTTTCTGTGAGGGATTCAGGACTTCCAATGAAATGCAAAATTAGGCCTCAAGTTTCATGGCAACCCAACTCGACACAGTAGCAAACAAGAATTGTTTGAGCATCAGAGAGGGAAGCCAACACGTCTGTCCCAGCTCCCCTGCCTTCCTTGGGTTGATTTCTCCTACTTTAGCAGCACTTCCGTTCTTGCCCTAATTTCCCCTGGTTTCTAAACTACGTCACTGAACTGAACTCAGCTCCAGACTCTAGAAAAACAAAATGTTGTATTTCAGCGATGGTTTTCTTGGCATTTCTCCTTTTTACTCTTGAAGGAGCATAGCTATCGGTTGTACTTGCCGTTTCTTCCTTTTAAAGCAGTGTCCTATGCAGTATAATGCAAAGTCTGTTTGGATGCGATTAAAGATTTCAGTGTTTGGTTTAAACCAATATTTACCAGTGAAATCCTGCCAACATAAATGTGCAGGCTGGGTAAAAAATATTGGCTTAAATCAATCTCCCCCTGAACCCACACAGACAGACAAGGACAGCAAACGTTTTGCATGCCACTTTCTGATGTCCTGGCCTCTTTTCTGCCTGCTTCACCCACATCACAATTGGATGCAGTCTAGAACAGTCTCAAAACTGGCACCATCTAGATAATAGAGTCCTAGAGTAATTTTTAAAAGTCATTTTATTTTAGCCAAGGGATGTGTGTGTGTGTGTGTTTAAGGTTAGAAAGTAGGATTTATTGAGAAAAAAGAAAAGCTCCTGCAGCGGGAGGGGACCTGAAGAGGTTGCCGTTTTTGTTTGTTTTGATGACTTTTCTGGTATTTATCATACAATGTCATGCTGCCTAGTTTAAAAGGTTTCCTTGAATTATGAGAATTTGTATTATTTGAAATAGTAGTAAAAAAAGGAATACTGATCTTTTTAAAAATTTGATTATACAACAAAGCTCATAGCAGAAACACACAGATATTTTGAGGTTAAGTCAGTCTTGCCGAGTGATTGCTTTAATTTAGCAAACATTTACTGAATTGAACTTATTCACTGATTGAATTTATTGAATGAATGAATTACTGCTCCACTTTGAATGAATTTCACATAGTTGTAGTTTGGCTTAAGAGTTATTTTTCTGAAATGGAGTAGCCCAGCCAGCCAGCAGACAGAAGGCCCCAGCTGGCACCTGGCAGCCACAGCCTCAGGAGAAGAACCCAGGAGGGTGGAGCGTGAGTGAGGTTTACGTGGCCAAGGCTCAGGACCAAGCCCTCAGTGACAACCTGGAATTGCACAGTTCCCATGCTGCACTTCCTCTTAGGCAGAGAGGGCTGGGTCTGAGATGAGGAAGGAGTGATTCATTTTACAAAAGGCCACTGATATTGCTAAGGGTAACCCCTGAACAGTGCCTGGTAAACAGCAAGCATTCAGGACTTGCTTGCCTTATAAACAGGTGAAACGAGATGCATTTACCTACTGCAACTTTATGCGGCTGAGTGTGGAATTTTCCAGTCAAGACTTAGGGTGGCTGAGCTCAGTAGCTCAGCCTGTCATCCCAGTATTTTGGGAGGCCGAGGTGAGTGGATTGCCTGAGCCTGCGGGTTCGAGACCATCCCGGACAACTTGGCAAGACCTTGTCTCAACAATAAATAAAAAATTATTTATTGTAGTGCTGAGGTGGAAGGATTGCCAGAGCCCAGCAGGTCGATGCTGGGGTGGCTGTGAGTGTGCCACTGTACTCCAGCCTGGGCGATGGAGTGAGACTCCAATTCGGGGAAAAAAAAAAGACTTAGGGGTAGGAACACTGTCTATGTCTAGTCATGACAAAAAATCCCTGTAGTTATTTTATCTCACTCCCAATGCTTAATGGTCTATGCACCGAAAACTGAAGGAGCAGGGGAAGGACGGATAAGAAGGATAATGTTAATTATCATCACCATCAATTGAGACTCTACCCTGAATGAAACATCTCTAGCCTTCAAAACAACCTTGGGAGTTAGATATGTTATCACTGACTCACAGATCACAGGACAGGTGGCCAGGAAATGGTGATTGGGGCTGGACAGTGACCTGGGTGTCTGGATTTAAGAGTAGGACCCAGTAGGGGATTATAAACAACAAAAGACACAGGCGTGGCTGTCTTCCAGGAATCTGCACCTCGAGAGAAGCAGGAACACACAGACACGGAATGAAAACCTCGAGGGCAGACCATGGGCTGCAGGTTGGTTGATCAGAGAAGGACCGGGAGTAGCAAAGGTGTCCTCGTGCTTTGAACAGAGAGGATGCTGCAAAACAAGTGGCTGCAAAAGTACACTGAACTACATTTGATTACCGGCCAAGAAGGTAACCACAGGAGGCAAGGCATGGAGGCCAGGTTGAAACGTAAAGCAGAGAGGCTCACTGCACAGAGTGTCAGAGTGGGGCCAGACTATGAATGAGGCCAGGCAGTCTGGATTTGCTGCAGGAATAACAAGTAGGTTCTTGAGTGGCGGAGGCGTGAGGAGAGGGAATGTGGGACCAGTCAGGTCGGCAGAAGTCTGGAAGGCGACTCCCAGAGGGAAGTAGCTAGAGTGAGGAACCTCAGGAAGACCCTGCTTTCGGGATCACCTGGAGGCTAGAGGAGGCAGTGGCAGTGGGGTGGGACAGAAGGCTCAGGTTCTAAGCAATGTTTGGAAGGAAAAAGATGTCTTCAGAAGAGATGGGATACAGAGGGTCGGGAGAGACAGGGGTCACCGAAGTCTAGCCTTGGAGGAGGATCCAAGAGCAGAGCTGCTGAGGAAGTTGGGGGAGGAGGAGAAACATGCCAATCCTGACCATGTGGAGTTTGGCCTGATTTCCATGAGGCTGCAAGGATTTACGGCGGGCGGGTCTCTAACAAGTGGACAGAGCTCAGGCATAGATTGCTGCAAAGGGTGACGGCTCTCCAGGCCACTTGTGCTGCCTCCTGTTTGACTCGGGGAGAAAGGTTGAGAACAAACACTCGCAAGATCCCCCAGTTATCTCAGCAACTTCGTGCTCTTCTCCGCTCCTCCTTCCTCATTTTCTCCGTCTCCGGCTGCCACACAGGCAAAGCTGAGCCTGAGTGATAAATGTGCCAGATGGTTTCCAGCTCTGCAGGGCACAGGCTTAACATGGGGGACGTCTCTCTCCTAGGCCTCTATAAGGAACCAGGTCAAGTCCTCTGGGATGGAAAGGGTTATCAAAGCTGGGAGGAGCCTTGGAGACTGACTGTATTTAATTCAATTCCTTGGTTCACAGGTGATGAGAACAAGGCCAAGAGAAGGGAAGCAACATCTCCATGCAAACAGCCATTCCCTCCAGGAAATGGAAGGAACTGGTTTCCTCCGCCAGGCACAGGGGACACCAAAAGTCTAATGGAGCAGTCGCTGTCACTGAGGCACTTGCGGTCCAGAAAGACTGTCTCGAGATTAGGAGGAATTACTTTTCCTTGGATGGGCCTGTTCAGAGAGACTTCCTGAAGGAAGTTTTGCCTTAGCAGAATTTTCATTTTTATTTTTTTTGAGTCAGTGTCTCACCCTGTCACCCAGGCTGGAGGACAGTGGCATGCTCCTGACCACCACAGCCTCGACCTGCTGGGCGCAGGTGCTCCATCCACCTCAGCCTTCCAAGTAGCTGGAACTACAGTCATGCACCACCACACCTGGCTAATTTTTATGATTGATTGTAGAGACAAGGTCTCCCCAAGTTGCCTGGCTATTCTCAAACCCACGGGCTTAGGCAATCCACTCACCTCAGTCTCTCAAAGAGAATTTTTAAAGGATGTGTAGGAGCTTGCCTGGCAAGAAATAGAGAAAGAAGGTAAATGCATTCCAAGCAGAGGGAATAGCATTTATCAAAGGAAAGAGCTTGACATTCTATAGTGCTTGGAGTTAGTACTCGGGTCCATTTGTGTTATGGTACTTGAGGAGAAACAGCAGGAGAGGCAGGTCAGGTAAAGCATGGTTAAAATTTAAAAAGTAGGGTGAAGGTTGTGAAATAAAAAAGTGAAGAAGACACCCAAAAGGTCCCTAAGTGATGATCTAAAGAGGTGTAGTCAGAGCCAGAGGCATATGGACAGCCATAGAAAAGAGGTCAGTTAACTTTTTTTTAAAGGGCTAGATAGTAAGTGGTTTAGACCTGTGGACCATATGGTCTCTGTTGCAAATACTCAGCTCTGCCATTTTTGGGGGGAGGTTGGAGTCTTACTCTTGTTGCCCAGGCTGGAGTGCAGCGGCATGCGCATAGCTGACGCAGCCTCGACCTGCTGGGCTCCAGAGATCCTTCTGGCTCAGCCTTCCAAGTAGCCGGAACTACAGATGCAGGCCACTGTGCCCAGCTAGTTTTTGTTATTGATTGTAGAGACCAGGTCTCACCAAGTTGCCCAAGTTGGTCTTGAACCACCAGGCTCAGGCAATCCTCTTGCCTCGGCCTCTCAAAGTGCTGGGATTACAGGCTGAGTCACCGTGCCTGGTCAGCTCTGCCATTTTGAGCACAAAAGGCATTATCGCAGACAACACATAATCAAATAGTTGTGTTCCAATAAAACTTTATTTGCAAAAGCAAGTAGCTTGCCAATAGTGCATAGTTTGCCAATCCTGCTGTAGAGACATGTTAAGATCCTGCTGTCACTTGCAGTGGACAGAATTATGACCTCCCAAAGAGGTCTACATCCTAATCCCTTCTGCCCATAAACATGTTAGGTTTTATGGTCAACAGCAATGAGGGTAACAGATGGAGTGGTCTGTTAATGCGGTGACCTTAGAGTAGAGGGATTATTTTGAATCATGTAGGTGGACCCAATGTAATCAAGTGTCCTTTGGGTGGAAGAGGGAGGCAGCAAAGTCATTGTCTCAGTGATGGGATGTGAGGAAGATTTAACCGATGGCTATTGCTGGCTTTGAAGATTGAAGGGACCCAGGAGTCAAGGAGTGCACGCAACCTCTAGAAGCAGGAAGAGGCGGGAAGATGGATTTTCCCTTGGAATCTCCAGAAAGTAATGCGGTTTTGCCAAAATCTTCATTTCTGCTGTTTCAAGCCACTGAGTGTATGCAATTTTTGCTGCAGCAACAGAAAACTGATACAACACCCATGTGAGCTAAACCTTTTAAACATTCTGAAGAAACCCCTACATCCAGAGTTTAGAATGCAGGTTCGACATTCACTTAAATGATCGTTTCGATGGAAAGAGTAGGTCTAATAAACCTGGATTTGGATGTGGAGAGATTGGGCAATGCTTTCAGGGAGTGTTTAAAAGAAGGAGCTGCTTTTACGGGCAAACAGACATTACGGATCCCTAACGAAGTATAAGCGGCACTGGAATGAAATCCTCTTTGTGTTTCTCTGGGGTTCCTGACACATGCCCTTGGGGACTTACGTCTAAGGAAGGAGAAGGAGAAGCTCTGTGTGTGAGGGGAAACGTGGCCGTCTCCAAGCAGGTCCCCGTATGCGGTGCTCAGAGGGGGGATGTGGCAGTCAGAAATCAGACCTGGTTTTCCATTCCACTGGCACCAGGCCACCCTCTGTCCTCTGCTGTGCCACGGTGCCATTTACGTCATGGGGAATACAGTTTGCTGCTTTAAAATGTGTGTTATGAGGGAAATGAGAAAATGATGTTGGTGACATTTGACAGAGGAGACAGCATTTCAGAGATGAACTTGAGCAGGCTTGGCATGCACATGCTGTTAGGGGTCACTCCAGGGACTGCTGCCGCTGGGCACTCACGAAGGTGGGCCCATCAAGGTCAAAGGCCTCCCGCCCAGAAGCTCCCTCCAGCTACCTGTCATGACTGTCCGCGGGGGCTGTGGGTTCTAACCTCCCTCCCGCGTGTAAACATTTTGAAAGCAAGGACCTCCTCATAGCACCTGACACAGTGCCTTCTACTCCACAGATGGGCGGCCACTGCACGGTTGCTAACTGATTGCCAGGTACAAGAAGGGAAACCGTGAAGGCATCTCTGTCACAACAATGAGTGTTTCTGCGAATCCGTAACGTGCATTTCAAAACACCCTCACATACACTGTCTCAAATTATCATCATAACATCCTGTGATGTGAGTATGAGCAAACCCATTTTGCTGATGAAGAGAATGAGTCTCACAGGCATTAAGTGACTGGCTAGAACTCCACAAAAAGTAATGGAAAAGCCGAGGCTTGAGCCCAGATCTTCTGTTTCTTAGGTTGGAGCTCCGCTGCGTCTCCCAGCTGTTCCTTCTTCGTCCTTTTTCTCCCGCTCTTCTGGAAACTTTTATCTGCTCTCTACCAGACAATACCATCCAACGTCCCATGGATACAGAAGACAAGGTTCTACACTTGAAGAAGATGGCAGCTCAGTTGGGAGATAGACACGTCTGTGTGTAAACTGACACAATCCCACATCGAGACATTTATCGAGCAATCACTACATGCTAAACACTATACTGAAGACTTCACACACTCAATGTTCAACACCTATGAAGTAGGTATTACCTTTTCAATTTTACAGAAAAGGAAATAGGTTTAGAGTCATTAAGGATCTAGTTTGTGTCAGCCAGGATCCTCCTTCTCGCTTGACTCCAAATCTGAGAGTCTTACCCACTATCCTGTGCTATGTCTACATAAACATTAGCACATAGCTCTTCACTAGGACAAGTGAGAGAGCAAGGGAAAGACGGGTGGACTTCTGAGGGTAATTGGAGGAGGCGTTCCCTAAGAGTGAGACATGGGCAAATACTGCAGCCCAGAGACACAAATCTGGCCATTTACAGATGACCTTTTTTTTGAGTCAAAGTCTCACTCTGTCGCTCAGGCTGGAGTGTAGCGGCATGATCACAGCTCACTGCAGCCTCGACCTCCTGGACTCAGGCAATCCTTCCACCTCAGCCTCCCAAATAGGGACTATAGGCAAATGCCACCTCACCCAGCTATTATTTTGATTTTTTGTGGAGATAAGATCTCGCTATGTTGCCTAACTGGGCTCGAACTCCTGGGCTCAAGCAATCCTCTCGCCTTGATCTTCTCAAATGCTGGGATTATAGGTATGAGACACAGCACCTGGCGTGAAGATATCTTTAAGGCTGGTCTCTGCTCTAAATATTAAATGTGACAAGAAAGTATTTCAGAAATTTAATTCTATGTAAAGATATGTTTCTGAGTAACTATCAGGTGTAAAGCATTATCAAGAGAATTCCATGAGGGATAAGATTCAGGCCCAACTCTCAGGAGACAATAATCCTGCATTTGCATGGAGAGGGCAGAGATGAAGCAGTGTGGGATAGAAGAGAGAGTTCTGAGCTGGGAGTTGAGAGATGTAGCTTCTAGTCTCAGCTTCATTACTCCCAGGGCAGTGTGGGATAGAAGAGAGAGTTCTGAGCTGGGAGTTGAGAGATGTAGCTTCTAGTCTCAGCTTCATTACTGGCTCACCCTGGAACACCCCTCAGTGAACTGTGAGTGTTGCATCAGATGCTGTCTAGAGGTGTCTTTCAGAATGCATGATCCATTATTTAAGACTGACTCATCGGGAAAGTCGAGGAAGAAACAGGGCCTGCCAGGGAAGGTGAGAGTGGAGAGGGGAGAGTGGTTCCTTTCTTCAGAAGCCCTCTCACCTGAGGCCTCTTTGGCACCTGAATTCTGCTGGGGCCCAGAGGCTGCAAGATGTGGGTTGCCCAGGTTCCAGCCTCCTCTCCATCGCCAGCCTGGAAGGATTCCCCAAATGGTGATATCACAAGAGTGGGAACTGGACGTGGTACCCCAGGAGATCAACGTGTATCAGATGCCTTGCACATGAACAGCATGGAGTGGCTGCTTGGAGTCATATGCTATTGTTACTGTGATTACCATCATAGAATAGTGGTTCCTGACACTACCCACTGGGATAATTCTGTACACAAGTGCCATGAGGTGTGCTTTCCTTACAATTACCTGTTCTTCTGGGCAAATCGAGTCAGTGTTATGATCTCCATTCTAGAAATGAATCTGTGGCTCCAGGAGATTAATAACTTTCCTGAAGTCTCACAGTTCCTGGTGAGTGGCAGAGCCAGGATACTCATCCCAGACTAACCCCAGAGTACAGCTCTTCATCACCTTGCTATGGGTACTGGTGACATGGCATGTTCATTTTATGAAAATCCACTGATTTCTACACTTGTGGTTTGTGTACTTGTTTGTTTGTGTGTTACTGTTATACTTCAAAATAAATTTCTGCTAAGAAAATCAACCAACGCTCTCATTCCTTGGGCCTTGATATCTACAGTCAGCATGTTGATTCCTCTCCTGTTACCTCTGCTTCCCCTTGGGGCTTATCACTGGTCATCTGACCTCAACCGTCTTATCGGCCCAGTTTTGCATTTTCTCCTGGCGACTGGAGGCAACGAAAGGCACAGTATGAAAGAAGTTCGACTCTTCATAGTGGTGTGTCCATGTATACATTGCTCACTCAATCTGAGTCTGCGGATCTCTACCTGGAAAGCGGAGGGAACAATGGATACCTCATAAGGTTATGATTCGTCACCATGAAGATGAAAAAATGAAATAATATGTGTAAAGATCAGCAGACTGCCTGGGGCAAAAGCACCCTTGCAAACCTGAGTTTGGTCTTCATCATGACTTCTCTTCGCTCCTTCCTCCCGCATTTGCCCAGTCTGCGTGACTCTTTACCTAACATGAGTTCCATCACCAGTAGTTACAAAAACGATGCTCCGCACCACCTAGGGACTCTTCGAAAACTTCCACATTTCCTCTTCTGCCTCCATAGTTGAGAAGCACCAACACTAGGCTGGTCAGGTCTACCACCGATGTGCTGCCTCAGCGGGACTTTCAACACAGCTTCATCACTGTCCTAAGGAGTCTCCACAGTCTTACTTCTACACTCTCTGGTTTTGTTTTCGAGTTGGAGTCTCACCCTGTTGCCCAGACTGGAGTGCAGTGGCCGCTCCCGGCCACTGCAGCCTCGACCTGCTAGGCTCCGGCGATCCTTCCGCCTCAGCCTTCCAAGTAGCTGGAACTATAGGTGCACGCTACCACGCCCGGCTAATTTTTGATTTATTGTAGTGATGAGGTCTCGCCAAGTTGCCCAGGCGGGTCTCGAACCCACGGATTCAGGCAATCCACTCACCTCAGCCTCCCAAGCCGTGGGATTACAGAATGAGCCACCGAGCCCGGCTTACACTCTCTGTTTTAACTGAGGACGAAACTTCCTCCCTTGTTGACGCGATAAAGGTCCATTTGAATTCTGTTCACTTCACTCCTTCGTACCTCAGAGGCTTCTTTTATTTATTTATTTATTTATTTATTTGTTTATTTTTGAGTTGGAGTCTCACTCCATCGCCCAGGCTGGAGTGCAGGGGCACGCTCACGGCCACCCCAGCTTTGACCTGTTGGGCTCCAGCGATCTTTCTGTTTCAGTCTTCCGAGTAGCTGGAACTACAGGCGTGTGCTACCATGCTCAGCTAATTTTTTTTTTATTGTAGAAATGAGGTCTTGCCAAGTTGCCTGGCTGGTCTCGAACCTACAGACTCAGGCAATCCACTTGCCTCTGCCTCCCAAAGTGCTGGGATGACAGGCTGAGCCACCGAGCTCGGCTGCTTCAGAGGCTTCTGTGTCTGCACTTTGGCTCTCCATCTGGCTATCCTCCTGGCGCCTCCATCTCCTCTGTTGTTTTTTTTTTTTGGCAGGACCTCACCAGTTTCAGTTATACCTCCACTCCAGGTCACCTCTAACCTCTCGCTCTCTGCGGCCCTTGCTGTTTTTACCTACATGCACATTTTTATTCCGACAAGCCGAAAGCTTTTCTTTAGACCTTGCTTCAACAATACCTCGTCTTTCTCCTTTTACTTTACCGCTCCCTTCTATAAAAACAGCTTTAAATCTTGTCTCCGTTTTGGCACCAGCTCCTCACTCCTTAAATGCTTATAAACTTGCTTTTACTCCCTCTATTTAATCACAACTGCTTGCTCTCTCTCTCTCTCTCTCTCTCTCTCTCTCTCTCTCTCTCTCTTCCTCCCTCTCTCCTCCCCTCCCAATCTCCTTCTAAATGTGAAACTTAGTGAGTGCTTCTCAGTCCTTGTTGCTATCTGTCACACCTGATTCACATGAACTGTGCCCCTCTTGGCCGTCTGTTTTGCTTCTGCACCTTCAAACGTTATTTTCACTTAGAGATCTCCCAAGCCATTGGCCCTGATCTGTTACCAAAATGGCACTTTTATGTTTCCCACTGGCCACTGTACCTGCCACATAATTATTCCATTTCTACGAACTCTTTATAGGATAGTGCATCTCATGACAGAAACGCCGTCCAGGGGAAACAGGACATCAGATGTCCAACACTGGGTATTCTGCTAACTTAATGAGCGATCACAGGCAAGTCATTTAGTCTCACTGGATTTTCTTTTACATGAAACAAAAGGATAAGGCATTATCATGATGATTCTTTTTTTAAAAATAATCAATATTTTTTATTATGATATTGTGGGGTACAGTAGAGGGTTAGGTATACAAATATGCTTTGTTCAGGCACCCTTATTGATAAGAGGTGTCTCCCCATTCCCAGACAGATATTTACTACCGTTAATCCCATCTCCCTTCCCCCCCATAGTTTCCCACCACTGTCAGTCGTTTTCTTATAGTATTATGTTGGGTGTTCAAGGTCCACTATATGAGTGAGAACATGTGATACTCAGATCTTTGTTTCTGTGAGAGATCACCCAGTATTATGGACTCTAGTTCCATCCAGGTTGCTGCAAAATTCATGATTTTGTTCTTTTTTATGGCTGCGTAGTATTCCATCATGTATATGTACCACATTTTTTTAATCCAGTCCTCTTTTGATGGACAGCATGGTTGCTTCCAGGTTCTTGCTATTGAGAAAAATGCTGCGATAAACATACATGTGCAGGTATCTTTTTTATAGAGTGATTTGAGTTCTTCATGGTATATTCCCAGTATGGGGATTGAGGGGTCATATGGGAGATCAATATTTAGAGCTTTTAGGAATCGCCATACTGTTTTCCACAGAGGTTGCACTAGCTTGCACTCCCACCAACAGTGTAGAAGTGTTCCCTTCTCACCACACCCTCTCCAGCAACTGTTGTTTTTTGTTATTGATAATGCCATTCTGACTGGAGTTAGGTGGTATCTCAGTGTGGTTTTGATTTGCATCTCCCTGATGATTAGTGAGGCTGAACATTTCTTCATGTGTCTATTGGCTGCTCGGATGTCTTCCTTTGAGAAGTGTCTGTTCATATCTTTTGCCCACTTTATAATGGGGTTGTTTGTTTTTTTCTTTTCAGCACGTTTGAGTTCCTTATAGATCCAAGATGATTCTTATAGCTATGGAATTCTATAATGTAATGTTTAAAAAAGATATAGTCAGCCAGGCTCGGTGACTCAGCCTGAAATCCCGCGCCTTTGGGAGGCCGAGGTGAGTGGATTGCCTGAGCCCACGGGTTCAAGACCCGCCTGGGCAGCGAGACCTCATCTCTACAATAAATCAAAAAATCAGCCAGGCATGGTAGTGCAGGCCTGTAATTCTGGCTACTTGGAAGGTTGAGGCGGAAGGATCACCAGAGCCCAGCAGGTCGAGGCTGAGGTGGCCGGGACTGGCCACTGCACTTCAGTCTGGGTGACAGAGTGAGACTCCAACTCAAAAAAATAAAGTAAAATTAAAAAGATATAGTCATTATCTTTTCCCCTACAATCTACTCTTTTCCCTGACTTTCTTTTTTTCTTTTTTTTTTCTTTTTTGAGTTGGAGTCTCACTCACTGCTGGAGTGCAGTGACATGCTCATGACCATGGCAGCCTTGACCTGCCTGGCTCAGGCAATCCTTCTGCTTCAGTCTTCCAATAGCTGGAGCTACAGATATATGTCACCACACCCAGCTAATTTTTGATTTATTGTAGAGATGAGGTATTGCCAAGTTGTCCAGGCTAGTCTCAAACCCGTGGGCTCAGGTAATCCTCTCACCTTGGCCTCCCAAAATGCTGGGATTATAGGCATGAGCCACCGCGCCCGGCCTTCCCTGACTTTTGTATTTTTATGAATGGCTTCCCCATTCTCCTAGTCATCTAAATTTAAAATTTCAGCTTTGTCTTCAATGCCTCCATTTTCTTCAACTTCTACAACCTAAAACAGCTGGCGGGCTCAGAAGTTTCTACCTCAAAAATATCTACTGTGTTCAGTCATCTTTCCTTTTCTCTTATTATATACCAAAGTCAAGTCCTACTTTTATTGAAACTCTGCAGTAACTCTCTTAATGGTTTCTAAGTTTTTACACAACTCCAGATTGGTTTTCTTCATTGCTGGCTCTTATTACATCAAGTGTCAGCTCAAAAAAATGGCTCCATGACTTATCACCTACATTCACACCCCTTTATTTGTAGGTTGGGGCTCTTTACAGCCCAGGTTCAATATCTCCTATTCATCTCCTTTAGAAATTCTCCCCTGCAAACACAGAGATGGACTTGTTCCCAAACAAGTCCTGTTATTTAAACCATCTTCTCCTTGTTTGAACTGTTTTTCCTGGATGATGTTTCTCGTAATCCTTACAGAAATTCTTGCCATCAATCAAGCCGGAATCAGGCTTCCTTGATTCCCATGGCTGGAAGCCATCTCTCCCTACTCAGAAACCCAGCCCATTGTGAACCTTTGCTGCAGTCCTTGACCATGATCTAGGTTGACTTAAAATGACTCATGGAGGGTGGAGGAGGTACAAAAAAAAAGAATTTATTTATTTAAAAAGTGTCTATTTATTCTTTCATGTTTAAACTTCAGTCATCTTCAAAGTACTCTTTGTTTGATGCAATACACCTATCAAGAGGCTTTTTCCTCTGCTCAAAAGTTTTCGAACTCATCCATTTTGGTGCCTTTTAGTACTTCTGCTGTTTTTTGTTTCACCTCTTCTACGTTGGCAAGATGTTTCCCTTGGAGGGTTTTTTTCATCCATGGAAACAAAAAAAAAAGTGACTTGGAGCAAGTTTGGGTGAATAGGGAAGGTGGGGCACAGGAGTCATGCCCTTTTTGATCAAAAAGTGCTGAATGCTCAGCAAGGTATAGGCAAGGTGCACACAGCAAGGTGCTCTTGTGAATCATCCATCATGAAATAGGCAAATGCTTTGAAAGAATCTCAAAACACACACACACACACACACACACACACACACATACACACACACACAAACATTCACTGAAGCCGAACACAGCCTCTCACAACAACACTAGCTGGAAAACTAATGCCGATGGGGACCCAGAACACTCACCTAGTGAGGGAAGCATGTACAAGGGACTCATCTTCCAAAAGATAATTCCATCTTTGGGGGGGATCCCCCCTCGTGTATATGCTAATTTTTCCTATTATACTTGAGAGCTGAGGTCTGTCACCTTTGTATTCAGAAAAGTACTACTATTGCAGGTTTATAATCGAAAGGGGATAGAAGAATAAATTAAATGCTTAATATTGAATTCAGTGAGTGATTTGAGAAGTCATAGGGAACCTGCTCTCGGGAGTGGGGACAAATTACTATTCAATGAGACAATTAGAAAACAGTATAGAATTTCTGAAATACCAGCATCAAATTAGAGATTTTGTTCTAGTACAGCTCCAAAGGAGCTGGAAAATAGGACACACAAATCATCCTGGGTCACTTTTTCATGGGATTGTTAGATTTAACCAAAAACAGAAGACCCAGTTAAATTGAAATTTCCCACAAACAACCATTTTTTAGTTATACTACAATTAGTCCTTAAACTAAAAAAATTACCTATTATATATCTGAAATTCAAATTTAATGAGGCACCTGGCATTTTATCTGGTGACCCTAAATGAGAGGGCTATTTTTAATGGTCTCTAGGAATCTTTTCTCTCCAGCATTCTATATTCAATAGTATTTTGCAAAAAGGGCAAGATAAAACTATGCTGCTCTTCTGCCAGCAATTCTCTTCCCCAGGTCATTGCACTCAGATTTTAGCTCACGTATAGACTCCTTAAACCTTTCCTGACCTCTCTATCTAAAGTAGCACCTCCTCATCCCCCCCACCAATTTCCAATCACTCCTCATACCATAATCTCGGTTTGTTTTTGTTTGTTATTTTTCATCATTATCTGAAATTATCCTATCCACTCATTTGGGCATATGCTATTGTCTGTCTCTCCCTGTCATTAGAATGTCATTTTCAGAGAGAAAGGCCTTTATTGTCACATGGACTGCTGTATGTCCAGCACCTGTAACAATGCCCCAAAAGCTTCAACAACCCAATAATACTGTAGGTACTAAAAACGACTTTTGGGACCAACTTTTGGGACTTTTGTGAGGAGACCCACAGAAAGAAAAGCTGAGTATAAGTTTATGGGGTAAGGGAAGGCTTTTTGGAGGAAGTGGGATCTTGGTAATGCCATTAAAGCAGTGGTTTGGGAAGAGGGTGGGAATTGCTTGAACAAGCTGAAGAACATTTTCAAATGCTGCATGCCCCTACTCCCCCGTTCTCCTTGCTGGGCCTATGAGAACTTAGTGTGGGAGATAAGCGCTATGTTTAATGTCAGAAGACTTCCCAGATGATTCTGATATGATTCCTCTACTTCATTTGAAGACATCTGTCATAAAGGATGGGTAATTTTTGGCAAAGCAGAAAGCATTAAGAATCGTATTATCTGCGTGGAAAAATGTGAATTGAGCAAAGAGAGAGGAAAGAGAGCAGACCAGAGAGTTGAGTTTAGCTTGTGAAAACTGGAGAAGACAAGAATTTCTAGTAAGAAATGAAATAGTGGAAATGGGAGTTGGTCGCTATAATTAATACCATGGCCAAGAAACCATGATACACCCCGCACAGTCCAGTTCTCATTTTTGCTAATAAAGTTTTACTGAAACACTGCTAAGCCCATTTGTCTTGTTTTGTCTAAGACTGCTTTTGCTGAAAAGTGTAGCGCAATGACAATAATGCCTACCGCTCGTTCCACTACATGTCCTTGAAGATTCTGCCATTGAGAAATAGCCTCATTAATAAGATAGGAGCAATTCATATTGTATGACGATTATATTCATGTATTCACTAATTCCTAAATGCAGAAAGGATTCTGCATATGAAGATACCAAGTTAATTGTTGAGTTTTCTCATTTATATGATTTATGAGTTCTAGTCTTGCTCATCATCTGCCATGGGTATATGCCACCTAAATATATGCCACCTAAACGTGGTTCTGATAACCTCTCTCAGTGGTGTTGTGGAGTCTTCTAACCTGACGTAAATTAAGAAAATATGGTTATAAATAACCTCAGACGTAAGTTCAAGTCTCTTCCTGAAACTGACATCTGACAGCCAGAGGCTTGGTATGAAGTTTGCTTCTCAACACTAACCCCAGACACATGAGCAGGCCAAGTGTCATGGCTCAGTTTTCCAGTAACTCCAAAAATATCTGCTCTTACCTCTTTCCGTACATAGTTACACAAAACACTAACCTCCATCCTTGTCGCACTTCCAGTCCTCTCCCAACTCTAAAGCCTGCTTCTGGGAATGATCTAATATTTCAGGCAAATCGTTAGGGTTTGGTTTCCTGAGAGCCTTCTGGAAACCATACTGACTTAGATGTCTTTAAAGGTTGGTCAAGGGATACAAAGTTTCTGCTAGGAGAAATGAGCCCTGAAGATCAGTACAGCACGGTGACCTTAGAAACTAATAATGTATTGTATACTTGAAAATAACTGAGTGAGTAGGTCTTAAGTGTTCTCACCACAGAAAAGTAAGTATATGAGGTGATGGATATATTTGCTTGATTTAATCATTCCACAATGTGTGTGTGTGACTGTAACTAGCCAGTTAGCTAGGTAGCTACCTAAACATCATGTCATACACTATAAATATATATCATTTTTACTTGTCAATTATACCTTAATAAAGCTGAAGCTACCATGGGGGAAGAGCTTTCAATCTCCTCCAACACCAAGGGCAATGTGGAAGCAAAACTCCCTCTTGGCTACAGCAGATCATGCAGCATTTTCTCAAGAGATATTTATTCAGAATCTACTGTGCTAGGTGTTGAGATGACAACCACCCCCCAAAAAAAACACTCATAAATAACTTGTGAACAACCAGCCTTAGTGCCTAGATGGAGCTATATTCCAACACAGGCAACTAAATTAGGGTGGTAAGGATAAAGTGGGGCTAATCTTTGGGTGCCAGGCCAGGCTTGGTGGTTCAGCCTATAAGCCCAGCACTTTGGGTGGCCGAAGTGAGTGGATTGCCTGAGTCCATATGTTCAAGACCCACCCAGGTAATTTGGTGAGAGCTCATCTCTAAAATAAATAAATTTAAAAAATTAGTCGGGCATGGTAGTGTGTGCCTATTGTTCCAGCTACTTGGAAGGCTGAGGCAAAAGGATCACCGGAGCCCAGCAGGTCGAGGCTGCGGTGGCCGGGAGCATGCTGCTGCCCTCCAGCCTGGGTGACAGAATGAGACTCCAACTAAAAAAAAATAAAAAATAAAAATCTTTGGGTGCCATGGAAACCCACAGGATGGACATCTAAGTAAGTCTTGGATCTTCTTAAAGGAAGTGGTTTCAATGATAAATTGAAGAAGCGACACAGATAAGGAGGTTGGGGGGAGAGGAACCCTAAGAAGAGCAGATGTGAAGGTCCAGAAGGAGTAGAACACGGGAACCTGAGTGGACAGTGTGTCGCAGTCCACTGTTGACTATCTCATATAGCTAAAAGCTCTAAGGTAGATTTTATTTTACTTATTATTTATTTATTTATTGGGTTGGAGTCTCACTCTGTCGCCCAGGCTGGAGGGCAGTGGCTGCTCCTGGCCACCACAGCCTCGACCCGCTGGGCTCCGGCGATCCTTCCACCTCAGCCTTTCGAGTAGCCAGAACTACAGGCGAGCGCTACCACGCCTGGCTGGTTTTTTGCTTTATTGTAGA